>QNUK01000136.1:967500-1666042 GCA_013621035.1 Clarias magur | reverse complement strand
GGTTCAGGTACACCTCCAATTTGGCCACAAACGAGTCAAAAGTTCTGCGTTCATCGACTCCGGTGCCGCTGGAAACTTTATTGACTCTTCATATGCCAAAAGATTGGGGTTGGAGACTGAAGCGTTATCCCAGCCAGTTCGGATTACATCTGTCGACGGTCGGCCCCTTTCCTCCAGCCCCATCATCGCCCAGACTCGACCCATAACCCTCGTCACCGACCAACACCAGGAAACAGTCCGATTTCACCTCACCTCCATCTCCTCTCCACCCATCATCCTCGGACACCCCTGGCTTCTGCAGCATGCCCCTCTCATCTCATGGTCTCAGAACCGGATCCTCCAATGGGGGCCGACCTGTCTCGAACTCTGCCTGCGGGCACCGGCTGGGACGTGCTCTAGGGAGTCCAAGGCCCCTGATGTCGACACCAACGCTATCCCTGAGGCTTATCGGGACCTGGCTGAAGTCTTCTGCAAAAGACGTGCCACTCACCTACCTCCTCACCGGCCCTACGACCTGGCTATTGAACTTCAGCCAGGTTCTGTTCCCCCCCGCGGCCACCTGTACTCTCTCTCCACCACTGAGACGCGGGCGATGGAGGAGTATGTATCCTCAGCTCTCCGCCAAGGCACCATACGACCCTCCTCCTCGCCCGCCGCCACGGGATTTTTCTTTGTAAAGAAGAAATTCGGCAAACTACGTCCTTGTGTCGACTATCGGGGGCTCAACAACATCACCATAAAAAACTGACACCCATTGCCTCTTACCAACTCTGCCCTGGACGCCCTCTCTGGTGCCACCATTTTTACAAAGTTGGACCTCCGGAGCGCCTACAACTTGGTGCGTATCAGAGAAGGCGATGAGTGGAAGACGGCATTCATCACCCCCACTGGACATTACGAGAGTTTAGTCATTCCATTTGGTCTCTGTAATGCACCAGCAGCTTTTCAACGTTTCATCAATGACGTTCTCCGTGACATGTTGGGCCGATGGGTATTTGTCTACCTGGATGATATCCTTATCTACTCTCGTTCCGTTGAAGAACATGTTCAACACGTCAGAGCGGTTCTTAAGAGACTGCTCGCTCACCAGCTGTACTGTAAGTTGGAGAAGTGCGCTTTTCACGAGCGCTCCACCACGTTCCTGGGCTTTGTCATCTCGTCCCAGGGTGTGGCCATGGACCCACAGAAGCTAGAAGTTGTACGTCATTGGCCCCTACCCAAGACTCTCAGACAACTTCAACGGTTTCTCGGGTTTGCGAACTTCTATCGTCGCTTTATCCGGGACTACAGTACGGTTGCAGCACCATTAACCGCTCTGACTCGGCCATCATCTCATCACTTCCAACTCAACTCTACCGCCATCTCCGCCTTCCACAAGCTCTGCCGTCGATTCACCACCGCCCCGATTCTTCTCCATCCAGATGCAAACAAACCGTTCGTTGTGGAGGTGGACGCTTTGGATGTGGGCGCCAGAGCTGTTCTCTCCCAACGGGGTCCAGACCAGAAGCTACACCCTTGTAGTTTCTTCTCCAAAAAATTTGACCCCACTCAGCAGCGATACGGGTTAGGGGACCGCGAGCTGCTGGCCATAAAGTGGGCATTGGAGGAATGGCGACACTGGCTCCAGGGCGCCAGGGAGCCGTTTATCGTCTGGACCGACCACCAGAATCTCATCACCATCCGGAATCTCAAACAGCTAAACCCAAGGCAGGCGCGGTGGGCTCTGTTCTTTGAACATTATGATTTCCACCTATCATACCGCCCGGGGTCGAAGAACACTAAGGCTGACGCCCTCTCCCGACAGCACGAGGAAGACGCCCCCCGGGCGGACCCCGCGCCTGTTCTTCCCCCCTCCAAGATCATCGCCCCACTACGCTGGGAACTGGAGACGAGGGTTCGCCAAGCACAAGCCGCAGAGAACAAACCGTCAGGTGTGCCGCCTGGACGACTCTATGTCCCCAAGAACACCCGGACTGAGGTCATCCAATGGGGACATTCCACCCCTCTATCAGGGCACCCAGGCACGCAGCGCACCCTACAATACGTGCAGCGTGCCTTCTGGTGGCCAACTATGGCCAAGGACATCGACGAGTTCGTTCAGGCGTGCCCAGTGTGTGCCAGGGCCAAGGACACCAATCAACCAACACCCGGGGAACTCCAACCGCTTCCTGTTCCCCGTCGGCCCTGGACACACATTGCCATCGACTTCATCACGGGCCTGCCGGTCTCCGAAGGGAAAAATGCCATCTTGACCATTGTGGATCGGTTCTCTAAAGCTGTGCACCTGGTGGCCCTCGCCGGACTCCCGTCAGCTAAAAGGACAGCCGAGCTGATTTTAGAGCATGTAGTCCGTCTGCATGGGTTCCCCAAGGACATCGTCTCGGACAGGGGGCCCCAGTTCACTGCACGGTTCTGGAAGGCCTTCTGCCGTCTGATCAATTCTACCTGCAGTCTCTCATCAGGTTACCATCCTCAGACTAATGGTCAGACGGAACAGACCAACCAACAACTGGAGCGCTACCTGAGATACTTCGTCGCCAACCGTCAGCGCTCATGGGCCCGCTATCTCATCTGGACTGAACTTTCCCATAACCTCCATGTTTCCTCCGCCACCAAGTTAAGTCCCTTTGAGGTATGCCAGGGTTTCCAACCTCTGATGTTCGAACATCAAGAACCGGAGGTTGAGATACCAGCGGCACAACAGTCGGTCCGCTGGTGTCGACGGTCGTGGGTCCTAGCCAAGGAAGCAATCCAACGTGCTAACACCCGTTACACCACGCAACATCGCCGTCGACACCCTCCGGGACGATTGTACCACGTAGGTGACAAAGTGTGGCTGTCCACAAAGAACCTGCACCTCCATACAGAATCAAAGAAATGATCACCAAGGTTCATCGGCCCCTACCGCGTCACCCTCTGCATCAACCCTGTCACCTACCGGCTCCAGCTGCCTGCGGCGCTTCAGATCCATCCGGTATTTCACACCTCACAACTCAAACCCTTCACGACGTCACCCATGGTTCCCCCCACCCACCCTGCTCCTCCTCCCCGCATCATTGAGGGTGGTCCCGCCTACACCGTTCGCCGGATCCTTGATTCACGTCCTCGGGGCAGAGGGCTCCAGTACCTCGTCGATTGGGAAGGTTACGGTCCCGAGGAGCGATCTTGGATTCCGGCTCGGTTCGTCTTAGACCCCGAACTCATCCGGGACTACCGTCGTCGGGTATCCTCCACCCTAGGACAGGGGGGTACTGTCATGCACACTCGTAACACGACCGGCACTAGAACCTGGAAGTAGTACGGTCGGGTTTCCAGGAAGCATAAAAGGAGACAAAATGGCGCTTCACATTGCTCAGTCATTGAGTTCGCCCATGCCTTTGCTGACGCTACGCCGACTATTCTGTGAGTACTCACCGATTCTGGTTGCTTCTTTGATTGAGTGTGTGTTGCTAGAACGCGGGTTTATTTGTGTAGATCCTTGCTCTTTGTGTAAGAGAGTTCTTAGACTAATCGCGTGGTTATCCTGCCTATTCGTGCTGCTTCCGCGTTTGGGTTTACCATCCACGCTACACGGGCTAACTGCTAAGGCTTTTCAGTTTATCCTTCGGTTGCTCGTGACAATACATTTCAGATAACACTAAAACTCTAGTAAAAAATTGTCCTGCAAACATTTTTTTGAATTTGTTTTCAAATTACTGCAATTACTGCAATAAACCAAACAATAAATGTCCCAAACCACATATTATAAGGATCAATATTTAGTACATACTGGTGTATGCAGTAGGACAATGGCAACAAGGTATAGCATTGTCATCTCCCAGCACCAGTGTGTCCAGTTTAATCCTGTGTTCAGATTACTGTTCTCACAGTCTGCCGTCCAGTTACCTCCCAACAATACAATTGCTACAATTGCCCACCGGTGTGATGTGGATATGACTACATTATGGTTATGTGTACAAATATTCTACATATCCAATATTACAAATACTAAAGCAAATAAAACGATTGTGCAATTGAAAAATGTTACAAACCATTGTGAATTAGTAAGAAAAAAGTTAATAGCCCCCATAAATGATTAGAAATACCAGAGAGTTGTAAAAGCACATTAGGTTACATGTGGCCTATCAATCTAGTGGTACTGTTCAAGCCCTCCAATGCAGAAAACTGATATAAATTTATATTCGTTAATTATCTTATAACAGTGATAGTGTTTGCAAAGTCTCTTTTGCAGTTGTTTAAACATTTACATTTAACTTTATTGAATTTGGCAATCTTATTTCATTCTATACAAGAAACCTGTGGAGAGATAAGGGTTTGGATCCAAGGGCCAAGCGGTGGCACAACCTTCACAACCTTCTAATCAGTATTCCACACCTACTCTACCGGCATGTTTCAACTGCACCATACAGTACTCACCCCTGGGGCATGAAAACGCCATAGAACACACAGGTGTTCGAGTTTCCCGGACAGAAGAGGAACACGTCCTGTATGAGAAAAGGCAGTTTGCTTTCAGGAAGAGAACAGTCAAGGCAAGCTTTTTGTAATGTTGTTCACTTCTTCTGCAGTGTCCGCAGTCCTCCAAGATCCCCCTAGTAAGAAGAGATTATAGAGAGCAGTCTCAGCAGGTAAAGGGCCCAAGACCTCTGACTTGGCCTCCAGAGGCCAGAGGATCCGCCGCCAATATTTTGGTGGCACAAGTGGAATCTAAAGTTTTATTAGAAAGTTTTTTGCTGTTCTTGCTGGTTACATGCTATAGTGCTTGGATTTTCTCTCTTGGGATCTTTATATCATTCTGACTCGGTCTGACTTGCTGCTCATCAATCTGGTAAAGGTTATAAGGCCAAACAATTTGCAGTCAATCAGTGTAAAGGGTTGTTTTGCAAATGTCAGTCTTCCCATGAATCGCCTTATAAGCTTTCCTAATGTACCTTACAGAGAATCTTAGGAAAAGTACCTTACAGACGCGAGCCGCTCTTGACACATCCAGCTTATTGTAGGAATCATACTCCATCGCTGCTTCATCATCTCCCTCTGGGTTTTCCTCTCCCTCAGCCACATGCTTCATTCCAATGAAACTGGGGTCTGAAATTAAAGAAATCAAAGTGACACTCATGTTCTGAAAAAGAAGTTCATAGGAGGTTAAAATAAACTAAAAAGTAGAGGTTACAATTTTAAAGACCACACTCTTCCAGTTTCACAATCTTGGTGTAATAGGTTATACAAAAAAATGGCATAAGTTCTTTTTGTTGTGTGTGCGTGCGTGTGCGTGTGTCAGGACGTAGTGGATTCAGTTTTTATACTGCTATTTAAGCTTCGCATCATGACTGGAATTGAGCCCAGGAAGTTCATAGATGTAGCAGAGTACAACTCTCCATCTAGAAAACAACCAGAATTATATTATTACAATGTTATGAAGTCATCATTGACAGAATTATGTCAGCTATCAGGAGCAGCGTTCATATTAAAGTAGACAGAGATTCATAATGACTGATACTGTATATCACACTAACTGAACATTGTGTTCTTTGGTCTGTTACGTTATGGAGCAGTTGTTCGTTTAAGAGAGATGAAGCACCTACCAACAAGTTCAGAGGCAGATCTCTTGAAAGAATCAAATGGACACCGTCCCCTCCCCTCATGTTGATTATTCTCCAGAATCAGGTTGCCGTGTGTATAAGACTGGAAGACAGAACACAGCACAGTCTACATGAGTCTTGGTAAAACACAGCAAAACATTCACAAACCCTGAAGCTTTACTTATGACTATTCCACAGGTTCCCATCCCTGGTCCTAGTGCCCTAGTCCTAATGTTTCAGTGATACTTCAGGAGCAGGATCGAGAAAATGTTGTCTATACGATTTTACTATAATAATAACATTCTGTAGTGCAATAAATTGAAAAAGTACTCACCATGCAATCACATGTGGGATTGAAAGCATTGGTACGACACACATACATCCTGCCATCCGGCTTTTTATGTAGGATCCGGATGTAGTTCTGACACTCAGTCTGCAATGGAAATAAACGGAAATCAGAGAATCACAAACCAGAGACTTCTTCTAAGTTTATTCTACAGTCTCTCCAGAAACAGATTCAGTTCAATCCAGACCAGTTCACGAGACAGAACAAGACGGAAGAATAATTATTATATAATAAATAAAATGATTTAATAATGGACTTTTTTAAAAAGTTGCAGATCAGGCCATTACTTGTTCCTAATCAGATGATCTGTTAGTAATGATGTTTGTCTTACAAACAGTACTTATGAGAAGACTTTTCCAGAGGACATTCTATATTTACTACATAAAAATGTGGAAGATCGAAAGAAACAAGGCTTTGGAGTGTAGAATACTTCTAGTCATCCCAAAACTCTAACTGCAGGGGTAGTTTGGGAAATGTAATGCAAAATACAGTATCATGCAGACACAATACTGTGCAAAAGTCTTGACCCAACCTTAATTTCTTTAAATGTTATTTCCTTGCTTGTATTCTTTTTAAATGTACTCTTGAGGTTTCCTGAAGAGCTTTTTTTTTGGCAATTTTTGAAAAGTTTTTGTCTCTCATTTTCAATCCAGTCCCTGTGTACCTGATCAGTTTCTGAGGAATGTTTTTGTTTGTTAGCCCACACTGTGACCCATGAATCATATGAATCATTCAAACAAAATAACCATCTAACTTGAGGCATGAACCAGTGAGAAACAAGTGCACATGATGACAGATGATCAGGCCTCTGATTAGTATACTGGTGATGCTGTAGCTGAGTGTTTGGAACAGATGAAGGTGACGTGGGTAGAGTAGCCAAAGATTTACTCAAGTAAGAGTACAGTAACTGTACTTCAAAATAATATTATTCAAGTAGAAGTAAAAATTAGTCATCCAAAATATTACTCAAGTAAGGGTAAAAAAGTATTCAAGGGACACCAGGTAAGGATAGCTGATACACACCCAAAAAAACAACAACATTGGTGTGGTCATGTGACTACATGTGGTTATTGTTACTGCGGCTGATTGGTCAAACAGAGTCATGTGATTATTGTTGCTGCATCTGATTGGTGAAACAGTCATGCGGTAGACCCACCGGCTGCATGTGTAAAATAAATGGTTAGAAAAGTGTGTAGCTGAATGTAGCGGAGTAAGACTAGTATTTCATCTTCACAAATCTACTCAAGTAAAAAGTATGGTGCAGTAAAACTATTCATAGAAGTATTTTTTTTTTAGAAAGCTATCCAAGTAAATGTAACAGATTATATGTAACTTGTTACTTCCCACCTCTGCTGAATAGATATCTGAATGAATGTCCCTAATAAAGTGGATGGGGATTGTATTAAAGCACTTTAAGTAAGTTACTGTGGAAAGTGGTTAATGCTAAACTAGAATAGAAACATATGGGAGTCATTAAACTACAGTGTTAGTCACTTTCATCATAGCATATGAATCCATGATGTCTCCATTTAATGTAACAAAATTCCCTCTTTGAATTCCGCTAGGTTCTATCTGTATTATTTAATTTCACCCCCTTAAAGTTAGGCAGAGAAGAATGCTCCTTTAACATTATATAACATAATAAGTATTTATTTTAATAATGAAATAAAGTCATTTAGTCACAAAATTCTGCTAATATAATTTATTTGCAATAAAAAAAAATCTAAACTGTATTACGTCCATTTGTGTTCGTGTACGCGGGGCGCCGGACAAACGAGTGTCTATGTAGGCACGTAGATTTTTGAAAAGCATGTGACTTGAGGCTGAGCTCTGATTGGATTTTGTCAAATCATCTTGGGTCGCAGCACTGTGCGCCCTAGACCCTCCCTCTTTTGTTCTTAGCGAATCAATATGGTTTTGAAATTTTTGGGCTCATGTGATTGGACCATTCTCAACAAGTCTTCCAGCACTTCTTATGGCAAGCGGAGCTGCTGAATGGATGCGATGTGAGTCATGCCTTTATTTTATACTAGTAGTAATGATGCTTAATCACCTGATAAATGGCTGTTTACAGGCAAGCATTAAATGTTTAATTTTGTTTTCGCCCCCCAAAATGTTTTTTGTACCGGCCGCCACTGTTCTCCACTGATATATTATTAAATGGGCGCGCAAGATGGCGTCGGTAGGAGAGGTCGTGTTTTAGTGAGCTCGTCCTTATCTGTAGGAGAGGTGGCAATACAACCCGTAATTAATGTTGACGGTTGACTTGACAGTTAATTAATGTTGTAAGTCTACTTTACCAATGCAACAGAACTTAGAGTGAATTGAATGGGCAAATCGAAGAAAAAAAAGAAGTGGAAGGTGGAAAAGCTAATACTGCTGAAAAGAACTGATGCTAACAGCTAACACTAACTCTTTTGCGGTCCTCTCCGCTATGGACACACAGGAAGATGAAGCCCGCATGTGTTTGGATTCCAGTTCATCTATTGAGGACAACACTAGGTCTGTTACCTCTGGTCTGCTTGACACGCCTGAGAAACTTCTTTAAAAAAAAGGAAGGTATAGCAAGCAACAGGCAGGAGGATGATGTGAATCTTCTTTCTGCTATTCGGGAACTTTCGGCTAAGCATGACATTACATTTCAGAAAATTGCAACTATTGAAATAACGAAAATAACGGTTAGGTAATACCGCTAAACAAATAGAAAACCTTTCTGACACAGTGCAACAACTGGTGATTGATGTAAATGCCCAGAAAAAGGAACTTGAACATTTACATACAGAAATTAATACGTTGAAGGAGGAAAACAAATATAATATAACAAAAAACATGTAATTGTAAACCGCTTCTGAAACTACACGGCCTGAAGGAGAGGGAGGGAGAGGATGTGAGAGAGAGAGTGATTGACGTCCTAGCTCATGTGGCACCTTCCATCCGTGACAGCCTGCAAGCTGGAGTTGCACATTGCATATCGTCTCAGACCCAAAGAATCAGGAAAGAACGGGGCCATAATCATTTTCTTTGCAGTGTGACGCATCCGGAATACAATATGGCTTGCTGCAAGGAAATGTAAGTTCTTACTTGACAATGGCCTGCGCATCACAGAGCCTCTATCTCCAGAGGACCGAGTCATCAGGAACAAACTGTGGCCCTTGATTAAGAAAGCAAGAAAGGAGGGCAAGAGAGCTTCTTTTAGGAGCTCCTTTGCTTTGATGGGGAAAAAATTTACTTTTCAGATGTCAAATGAAATTCAACCCTTCAGTTAATTTTATCTCGCACAGCCCAGACATGGTTATTAGTTTTCATATTAAAAGGTGCAATTTCTGTTTCGAATTCTAAACTTTTAAGTATAATTTTATCCTTCTTCTAGTTCCATAGGCCATTGATGCCTTTCCTATTCATTATTGTGAAAAGGATGCACTTAACTGCCCTTTTTTTGTATGTGTGTGTATGTGTGTGTATATATATATATATAAACCATTGAAGGTGTAGCTAACTTTTTTGTCCTTACCACCCTTATAATTATACAGATATTTTCCTCATAGAATTTTGAACATGGGGAGCTCTTTAAGTTCAATTAATTTATATACTGCCATAATTCTTATGGTTGTTCCCACCTCCTTCAGTAGGTGAGTTTTCTTACATTTCTAAGATTTTTGATTTAATTGTTAATTAATTACTGTTCTTATGGTCTGCACTTTAAGTTCACAATCTGTCTTGTGCTTAAATGTGAAAGGTATTCGTGATACTGTGAAAAAAAAAAGCCTTATTTCTATTTTGCAAAAAAAACGATGCTGACATTATACTGTTTCAGGAGACACATTCGAGTGATTCAGACACAAACTTTTGGAAAAATCAATGGGGTAACTCAATATATTATTGTCATGGGAGTGAGCATTCAGCTGGGGTGGCTATTCTCTTACATAAAGTTAAAGGGGAAGTCCTGGAGCTGGTCAAATCTGACGAAGGTAGATGGTTGATTATTGTCATCAAACAAGAAAATGTTTTTATCATTTTATGTAATGTTTATGGATATAATTCTCACTCTTGCAATAGGACTTTATTTGCTCACATCTCCACAAACGTTAAAAGGTTACATAACAAATATAAGGAACCTTATATTATTCTGGGTGGTGATTTTATGAATGAATGCTTTGATGTTAATCTTGATAGATTTCCTCCTAGGACTACCCAGGAATCACTGTCGCACAATTTGATTTAGTCCTTATGCTCTGACCTATGTTTGGTGGATTCTTGGCGCTTTTTTCATCCTAATTTAAGAGAATTTACCTGGTCAAACAGCAACCAAACTCTTAGATCAAGAATTGACTTGTTTCTAATATCTCAATCAGCCTTACACTTTGTTCAAAATATCTCACACTCGTTTGCCGCCCTCTCTGATCATAAACAGATATTGATTAAACTTGGTGATCGTCCTAACAATTCTACACTAAGAGGATACTGGAAAATGAACAACTCTCTGTTAAATGATAATGATGTTAATATTAGTATCAAAAATCTTATTAGTGAAATATTTACTGAATGAAAGTTGTAAACAAAAATGGGAGTTCTTCAAATATAGAGTTAGAAATATTGCAATTAACAGAAGTAAATCAATTAAAAATAATAGGAATGGAACAGTGACTAATCTTATACAGAAATTAGGTAAGTTATCTGTAAAGGAGAATGTCACTGAGGAAGAATTAGAATTAGAAAGGAAAAATATTAGTCTTCAACTCGATGAGTATCATATAGACCTCGCGAAAGGTGCTTTTATAAGATCGAGGGCAAAATGGCTAGAGGAAGGTGAAAAAAATTCAAAGTAATTTTTCTCATTAGAAAAACGTAATGGATTACGTAAATCCTTATCGTCCCTTAAGATTAAAGAAGTAATCTGCAATGACCCTATGCTAATCTCCAAATTTGTCACTAAATTCTATGGTAATCTTTATTCCTCCAACTTCAACCCAAGTAATTGTAATTTCCTTATCGATAAAGTTAAAAAGTTGATCCCTGTAATTAACGGAAATTATAAAACAACCTGTGATTCTAAGATAACAATTGATGAGGTTAAGAAAGCTTTATTCTCTATGAAAAAATTTAAATCTCCTGGGCTCGATGGGCTTTCAGTAGAATTTTATCTTTATTTTTGGGAGTATATTAAAGATCCATTATTCGGCATGTACAATGAATGTATAGAGCAGAAAGAAATGATAACTACAATGAAACAGGGAATTGTCTCTCTTATTCCAAAATCTGGAAAAGATACACTTTTAATTGAAAACTGGAGGCCAATTACACTTTTGACCACTGATTACAAAATTCTGGCGCTGATTTACGCAAACAGGTTTGGACAGCATTATTTCAGAGACGCAATCGGGCTTCCTTAAAAATCGTCATATAGCGAATAACATAAGATTGGTACTTGACCTTTTAGATGATTCTGATTTAGTGCAATCAGATGCTCTTATCCTATTCCTTGATTTTTATAAGGCATTTGATACTATTGAGTATCCATTTCTTCTGCAAGCTCTTAGATTATTTGGTTTTGGTGACTCTATTGGAATGTTTTACAAAGGAATAAATAGTTCTGTTTTAATTAATCGACAAACGTCCCATAGATTTGAAATCAATCGAGGGGTAAGACAAGGCTGCCCAATTTCTCCTTTCTTATTCATGCTGGTCACTGACTGTTATCATTAAGTATCTTGCATGATCCAGAGTTTAGAGGAATAACTGTTTTTGATAGAGAAATAAAGATCGCTCAACTGGCTGATGACACTACTTTATATTTAAAAGACAAAATCCAACTGACTTTTGCTTTTAAGATAGTAAAACAATTCTCCAGTGCGTCTGGTCTAAATTTAAATATTGCCAAATGTGAATTATTGCCACTTTACGAATGTAATGATTCTCATTTTAATAATATTCCAGTGAAATATACAGTTAAATATTTAGGGATTCAATTAACTAAAAATAGTGTAACTAGGCAAAATCTTAATTTTAATGGAAAGATTGTTAAATCAAAAGTAATTTTCAATAGCTGGCTTCAAAGAGATCTGAGTTCGGTGGGTAGAGTACATTTATCCAAAGCGGATGGACTTTCTCATTTTGTTTACCCGTCCCTCTCTCTTTTTATTAATGATAAATGTATAAAAGATATCAGTAAACTTTTCCTGGATTTTGTTTGGAAAAATAAACCACATAAACTTAAAAAAGATGTAAAACTCAAGGGGGTCTTGATTTCTTAGACTTTGCGGACACCATCAATACCTTTAGAGTTAAGTGGATTAAACGATGTCTTACACGTGGTAATTCCTTATGGTTCTTTATTCCAAATAATATGTTTAACATGATAGGTGGTCTCTCCTTTGTCTTAAAATGTAATTATTTCCCTTCTAAATTACCAATTAATTTATCCAAATTTCACCAGCAATGTCTTCTTGCCTGGAAACTATGTTTTTCACACAACTTCTCTCCTCACAAAATGCTCATTTGGAACAATGAACTAATTATGGTTCGTAATAAATCTCTTTTTTCCCTCCAGATGGTTCGACAATGACATTTCTAACATTCTTCCTTTGTTTGACACATCGGGCAATATGTCGACATACGAGCAGTTCCTGAATCTCTATGGACTTCCAGTTACTACTACAGAATTTCATCTGTCAATGAGAGCTATTCGCCGCAGTTTACTAGTTCTCATTAAGAGTCACCCAGCCTTCGGTCCATATGAGATCAGACAATCTAAATTAAATGTTAGATGGTATTGATATAAATGATAAAAAAAAATGCAATAATAAACACATTTGCCAGATTTTTCAAACTCCAATAAAAATTTCCCCCTCGGAGTAATTCTTCTTCGAGACCTTATATTCAAGATATTAACTGGCATAAAGCCTGGCTTATTCCTAATAAATACTGCATCTCTGACAAAATAAAAGATGTTCATTTTAAGATTCTCCACAAGATTTACCCTGTCAATTCAGTTTTATCTAGATATTTGGAGGTAGAGAATAAATGTTCTTTCTGTGGTACATTAGATGAAACTTTGATTCATTTGTTTTTTGAGTGTGAGAAAACAAAAAAATTCTTCATTCTTTTAAAAGACCACCTCTTGGACCACCTTAATACGTCTCACTCCCTTAGTATTAAAGATATAATTTTTTATTATGAGAATTTGGAAAATAAACCGCTTGAATTTGTAGTTAATTATTTTAAATGCAAAATACTTTATACATAAACAAAGAATTAGAAAGGAACAATTATATTTCCCTCTTTTCATTATAGAAATGACATCGCTTATTAATTCTCTTAAACTAATTCGACTTAATAAGAAGAATAATAGACTTCTATATTATTACGACATTATTTTTAATTGAAGTAATGTGCCTCCTGCCACCTTTTTTCTTTTTATTCCTTTAACTAATCATCATATCGATCCTCTCGTGTCTTTTACCCTTTTTTGGACTGTCAATTTATAGTTCCTTGTCCTTTGTGTTTGATGTGTTATAATTAACAGTAACAACAAAAGCATGAATGCGTTTTGTATTTTATTTGCATTATTTCAATAAAATAAAAAAAAATATTAAATACCTACAGCACAGACAAAATGTACTACTACAGCAAACAATTTCCATAATATTAAAAAATATATACATTAACAATAATAAATAATTTGCAAGTTGCAAAATAAGTGTGCCCATGCACCTTGTGTCAACGAGATCATTAAATCAATTTTGCATCCTCAGTGTATCGAGATCTCGTAGGCCTGGTTTAGTGGCGATCATATAAATCCCCTATGACCCCAATGGTAAATCAAATTCCACTGGATGCATTTTGCAAAAAAACTGACTTCCTGACGAATATAGTCCCATGACATGCAATGCGGAAGTTGTTCAGCTCAAGTTTTACATGCATACACACGTGGACAAAATTGTTGGTACCCTTCGGTCAATGAAAGAAAAACTCACAGTTGTCACAGAAATAACTTTAATCAGACAAAAGAAATAATAAATAAGAATTCTATGAATGTTAACCAATGAAAGTCAGATATTGATTTTCAACCATGCTTCAACGGAATTATAAAAAAAAAATTTACTCATGGGAACAGGCCTGGAGAGTTTTTCTTTCATTGACCGAAGGGTACCAACAATTTTGTCCACGTGTGTATGTGCGAGTGTGTATGAGCTATGTAGCAAAATCTCTTGTGAGGGCCCCGTGTCGCTCAAGCGTCCCAATGGCATCAGCTTCCATCCTGTGTGCTGACTTTCATGACTTTCGTGTTTGAGCATTTTAAGACCCTAAAAGCCCTGGATGCTGGGAAAAAAAAAAATCTTAGAAGAACAAGAGGACGCTTCACAGCACTATCAGACATCAGCACTTTCATAGGGATGATGATGTAATAGCCAGGACATCCTCATGCCGATATTATAGTCCTTGTGCCCTAATAGTAGTAGTGGTAGTAATTTATCTGATTACAACATAACATTAAACAAAACATAATAAAAAATGTAGTGAAAGATAAACTAATAAACCAAATAGTAGCAATGACAAGAAGAAATATTAAGTATGATATTAGCTAGATAAAGTTATCTGTAAAATTAGAATAAAATTACAATAATTAAAATGAAACAATATAAATAGTACAGTAACTTAAGAGTAAGGCAAATAATACATTTCAGTTAAAAAAAAAAAAAAAAAAAGTTTCCTTCATTTTATCAGTGAAAAACGAAGAATGATGAATATTTAATAGTAATATGTTTGGTCAGAATGACATGGTGTGCCATTATCCATGCCGGTCAGCCCGTTTTTTCCCCATGCTGTCACTTTCCAGATGTGCTCATGTTTTCCCTAACCATCATGTGTCCTTTCCCACACCGCCATTTCCACCCCGTCTACACACCGGTTTCTCATCCTCCACTGATTACTCCAGCATTTAAGCATGCGCTGTTGAAATTGTTGGATTATTGAGTGTTTTTGCCTTGATTCTCTCACGTTTTGTTTCATTGCTTTCACATTGCCAAGTTTATTTTGTTTTCTCAGTTTTCCGTCTTTCACCACACGTTTCTGCACATCTCTTCCCTGAGAGGGTTATTTAAAAAAAAAAAAAAAAAAAACTTCCCAAACAACAGTGCTCAGTATGACTGGGTGTTACGTGCTTGATGTTAAGTTGGATGAGAACCGCAACATTTAAGAGAGACAATTGCAGCAGGGTACAAAATAAACCCGAACTCTTCAGCGTATGCGACGCTCTAACTAGCTTCCTTGTGAAATAATAAACAAAAGTACATGGGTGGCATGACACTCAACCTAAACTAACAATTTATTATTTAATAGTAGAAATAAAGCAAAGCTCCAACATGCTTCCTCACAATGGGGGTTGCACTTGCCACATAGTAGGCCGGACCAAACTATAAGTAAAGTTCAATAGAAGTCCATATTTGAATTACACCAAGCAATAAACAATATAATCAAATACAACAAACAAACCAGAAACTACCAAGTCAAACATGTGGGCTTTACACACACAGACGCGCAGGATACGCTGACAATGACCCCCACACACCGAATTCAAGGCCTCAAATACCAGCATGTCAGCAGATTGGCAGAGCGTCCTGTTGTCATAATAATGATTGACAGCTCAGTCAGCCAATCTGCTCAATCCTAGGAGTGGAGTGAGAAAATACAACAAAACACAAGGGGGAAGGAAAGAAAAAGAATAAATAAGCAGAATTCACACTCGGATCGTAACATCCCCCCCTCCCCTCCCTTTTGTTGAACTTACGGGAGAAGTAGCAAATAGGATGATCAATACCATGGACATCCTCCTGAATAAGCACCGACAGAGCTCGCATCAATCTCCAATTTGAAGGCCTTTTCATACACTGGTGCTGCTAAAACAGAATCACTACACAGTAGAGTTTTAACATCCTCAAAAGCATTTTGACATTCGTCAGACCATACAATACAGACCATGTGTGACGGGCTTAAGAGTGATGTCAGAGGGCTAACTACAGTAGAGAAATTCCTACAAAAATTGCGGTAATACCCAGCCATCCCCAAGAATCGACGAAGTTCCTTTCGAGAAGTAGGAACTGGGAATTCTGCAATAGCGCTTACTACAGCCTCTACAGGTTTACTCTACTCACTCACATTTAGCAAGATTCAATATTAAAGATGCATTCTCAAGAAGAGCAAACACTTCCTGAAGAGTTGAAACGTGTCCCGACCAATCAGTAGAATAAATCACAAGGTCATCCAAGTAAGCATTACAGTTAGAAACTCCTGCAAGTACAATGTTAATCAGCCTCTGAAACGTGGCTGGTGCATTGCGCATCCCAAAAGCCATTACACAATATTGCATAAAGTCATCTGGGGTTACAAATGCTGAAATGTCAGATGCACGAGCAGTTAAATGAACTTGCCAGTATCCTAATAAATCTAACTTACTGACAAATTTTGCAAAACCAAGAATATCTACGCAATCCTCCATGCGCGGCAATGGTAAACAATCAGGTACAGATTTACCTCCCGGTAATCCGTACAAAATCGAGCCGATCCGTCACTCTTGGCCACAAGTAAGCATGGTGAACTCCACGGACTACAACTTGGCTTCGCTAACCCATTTTTAAGCAGATATTCTACTTCAGTTTTCATCACAGAGCGTTTCATAGTGTTAACCCTGTATGCATGTTGTTTCACTGGGACAGCATTACCAACATCAATATCGTGTTCAAGTACAGTGGTACAAGAAGGAAACTCATGAAAAAGTGAGGGAAATGTGCTAATCAACTCTTTGATATCACACCTTTGAGAGTCAGACAGATAAGAAAAGAAAATCCAGATCAGCTAAAATCTGAGTTTTTAAACCTAGCACACTGTTGGTATGTGTGTCGGATTATCATTCCATCATCCTCACTATCAGGAGTCATACCACAAGACAACACAGCAACAGGTATATTAGCCATCTCAGGTTGTTTTACCTCTGCTCAGGTTCACATGGCATACTCGAGATTTCTTTCGCCGATCAGGGGTACCAATTATGTAATCTGCATCACTCAATTTCTTTAACACTTTGTATGGGCCTGAAGAACGGGCAGAAAAAGCAGAACCAACAACCGGCAATAAAACTAGCACTTGATCATCATCTTTAAAATCACGAGAAACAGACTTTCGATCAAAGTGACTCTTCATTGTATGTTGTGCATTCACCAATGTCTCTGTTGCTACTGTTGCTACTTATGTAATCTAATTACATAATCCAGTACATTCATTTTATCACTTTTCTCTATAGATAACATGTCTTCTTTAAGCATTTCAATCGACCTCTTACACTATGACCAAATACAAGATCCGCAGGACTAAATCCTAAACTATCTTGCACTGCTTCTAGAGGTGTCCCCTCGTCCCAATCCTTACCTGTATCCAGACAATATTTGCAAAGTATTGTCTTTAGAGTCTGGTGAAAGCGTTCCAACGCTCCTTGGCTCTCTGGGTGATAAAAACTTTAAACATTTCTCACAGGACTTCAAGTGCCTAACATTTTAGCATAAACATTCGACATGAAATTTGTGCCTTGGTCTGTCTGTACAACGATGGGCAGACCAAATAATGAAAAAAAAAACTTCACTAGTGCATGAATCATCATGGGTGCCGTTATTTTCCGAAGTGGGACAGCTTCGGGAAAACGGGTCGCTACACACATTGTCAACAGATATTGATTACCAGCTTTTGTTTTGGGCAAAGGACCTACACAATCAACAATAACATGCTCAAAAGGCTCCCCCAAAACTGGTATGGGAACTAACGGAGCACGCGGAATAGTCTGGTTTGGCTTACCCGAAAATTGACAGGTCTGACATGTTTTGCAGTACTTCGCCACATCAGTCTTTAACCGAGGCCAAAAAAAGTGTTTCAAAATACGATAATGTTGTTTTCTTAATAACCAGGTGTCCAGATAAATTATGGTCATGAGCCAAAGATAGTACAGTCTGTCTGTAAGACACAGGAACGACAATTTGGCTTGCTACATTCCACTCAGCATCATCTGAAGTGTCAGGACACCACCTACGCATCAACACTCTATTCTACATGCAAAAAGCAGTTTTTCTCTCCTGCGCCACCTCTAAGGAAACAACAGAAGAAAAACACTTCTGCAAAGTCAAGTCATCTTTTTGAGCAGCAATAAGATTATCATGTGTTACATGCAATTGTAAATAGTCTGACTTTGAATCAGATTTCCCTTCAACTTTATCATCAATGAATCATTCACAAACATAGGGGCTGCAAAAGTAGAAACTAGCTCATCTGCATCAGCAAATTTACGAGCTTGAGCACGCGTGATTGCACAGACAGGAAAAACTTCTGCAAACTTTTCCGACAAATCATCTACACATGTAGACAGCTCTGGTTTGTCACCAACTTCTAACAATGGCATAACTTTGCCACCAGCTATGTCATTGCCAAGAATAAAGTTCATCCCCTGCACAGGCAGGCTGTCACGCACTCCAACTTTCACAAAACCTCAGTGCTCATTTCAATACCTCAAACTAATGCATGACTACCACAGAACGTTTGTTCAGGACAAGGTAATACATCAGTCATTATGAACGATAAGTTGGCGCCAGTATCACGGAGAATTTTTACTTTTACCTGATTAGAAAGGTTGTCCTCAAGAGACACCAGCTCCTCCATTAGAAAAGGTTGATAGCTGGCATCAAACCTGTCATGCCTTTCAACCTCAACACCATCAACAGATTGTACGAAGGCCGCACTTTTCATACTAGTGCCTTGTTGTTTACGTTTTAGAGCAAGACAATCAGCAAGAACATGTCCTAATTTGTGACAGTAAAAGCACTCTCGATTTTCTCTAGGTTTCGTAACGTTGCTTTTCAAACGTGACTGGTCTTTTGAAGTAGTCGAAATGGGCAAAGCTTTCTCAGTATGAGCTGAGAAAAAAAAGTTATGAGTCAACATGAACTCATCCACAAAAACAGACGCCTGAGACAGAGAAGTTACTTTTTGTTCATTGAGGTAAACCACAATACGATCCGGAACACACCTCTTAAATTCCTCCAAGAGAATTAATTTGCGCAACGTCTCAAAATCTGATACTTTAGTCGATGTGCACCACTTGTCGAATAACACCGTCGTGTCCCTGGCCAAAAACAGTCGCGGTAAGACGGCATAAATCGGTTAAAATATGTGACAAAACATTTCCTAAAAATGCATTAAGATTCATTTGTACATGTCTACAGTTGTCTGGGATTGCATGTATAGCGGTCACTTTGACTTTTGTTTTCAATAGTGGGTGCATGTGTGAGAGAAGGTCCACTATGTGACGTCCTTTACACGTGCATTTACAGTCCATCATGATCCTTTATCAAATCCACTCTAAAGGATCTTTATATTGAGCGCGAAACATGCCAAAGCGATTGTGCTTACACCGTGGGTAATACTGCAATAAAAAGTAAGTGCCCCGAGTAGGTTTTAAGAGGTTGTGAATAGACGGCCATTGACGTCCTTTCCACGTCTATAGTCAAGCAAGACTCATTGGGTAAAAAGGGAGAAAATTATGAAAAACAATTTTTATTTACATCTTGTTTTATGACAAATTATATATTCACAAAGTGCTCTATGCGGTTAAGATTGTGAAGCCACTGCATTTGACATTACGCGACCCGTGTTTTCGTATATCACAATGAGAAGAGTTGAGAATGAGAAACATGCAGTGCAGGAAACATGAGTAAGTATCAGTTATACAGTATATGTTCTAGAATAAGGTCTGAGGTCTAAGGTCTTGTTGCAGGGTTTGATGGTGCAAGTGTAGGATTAATTTTAAAGCCTTTCAGATATGTTGAGATATGAAACAGGATATAAACTTTGTTTTGGTGTGTTTTCTACACAGGTGATAACAGGCTTCATGATTGTGATTATCAGTATCAAGTTACCCAATCCATACCCTAGGTTATCCAGCGACACTATGAGACATGTGCTTCTGATGCTGATTAATTTTTAGTTTTTCCTAATGTTTACATATCCTAAAATTTTCCAGTGATTTACTGTATTAATAATTTACACTACCATAGCTATTTTTGTGCAGGTGAGATAAGGCACAATGATCACCGACAAGGATCAGGAAGGAGACTACCAGAGTATGGCCTCAGCTTCCAACACAAGAAGTAAGTAATGCTTTATGGTGCTGCATTTTGCATAATGAATCTGAGTCACTCCGGTCTGTATGAAAAATATGATTCTGTGGTATATAATATTTTGATCACTTTGATAAATTTTATAACTAAGTAAATAGTAATCAGCAGGTAGAGTTGGAAAGCAAGCAGGTTCATGGCACTCGACGACCAGGGTAGGATACCTTTTTAGTTATTGTTAACGATAATATTGCTACAATACTTGTCTAGGTTGAATTGGACCATAAGAAGTCTAAATGTTTGGTACATCCACGAAGTAGTTCAAATAATCCAACATGGGTTGTTTGTGTTTTCTTTAAATACCTTGTTATTTTTGTCTGTGTGTGTGGTGAAACATTAATGACAGGGTGTTCTAACGTTGGCCTGCTTCTTAACAGCTGCATCCAGGAGAGAGCACAGAAGTAAGGGTATGTATGCATGTATGTATGTTAATGGTCTGTTCCCGCCATGAGCTGGTCCTATCACAATTTGGTTTTAAATTTTGTAACAGGTGGCACCAGACCCTCAAGAAGTGCTTACCCCATGTCATCTGCAAGTAAGAAATTACTATAAAAATATGTGGTGTCATTATGCATTCACAGTTTGCTGTCAATGTTTGTTAGAACTACAAGAATTTGTTGCTAACGAAGTATCGAAGGACAATAAATACCAGTGTTTTTGCTGGCTGTCAATTCAGTCTTGCACTTTAGTTTTTATGACCTTATTCTCCCCGTTAATCAGGGGTCCATTCTTCGTACGTCGCTTGAAACATCCGAGATGAATTGACAGATCCAAGATGAGATCATCGTGCTAATTACGATGCGGCTGATGCGGATGACACCTGTTGATTAGTATAGCTGGATTGAGTTGTCTAGGATCATTGCGTGTTCGTTTAAAAGGCGATATGCATCAACAGTAGAAACACTGATCACAACCCCTGCGATTGGTTGATGAAATGGCAAAAGAGCAGCTCAATTTTTTTTTCTCAAGCGGAGCAAAAGCTTTTATTAGAGGGTTATGGAGAATTTCAAACTTTAATAAAAGATCATTAAAAATAAAAGTAATTATTAAATACGTGAATGCTGCCCATGTTACGTGTGTGTGTGTGTGTGTGTGTGTGTGTGTGTGTGTGTGTATATATATATATATTCAAATCCTATTTGTATTAATTTAAAATTAGCTGAACAAATGTTATATTTTAAGTAATCATAAATACTTAAGTAACAGTAACTGTCACCTCAAAGTTGCACCAGTTGAAATCTAAAGAGCTCTGGTGGCTCAGTGGTAGGTGTCTCGCCTGCCATGCCAAAGACCCGGGTTCGGTTCTCGCGCCAGATTGAATTTACTTTATTTGCAACAAATTCAAATATTGATAGTTGTTTACTTAAAATTGGAAACATCATTACTTAAAAAAAATGGATGTAACTGATTACCTCAAATATTTTGAGTTTTGCCAACTTAATCAGGTTTACAGTGTAAAAGTGGAGTAGAAAAACAAGTATTGTAAGAAGTATATTGTCATGCTGTGCTAAAGTATCCGGTCTATCACGCAATACACGAGGAATTTGAAAGACTCTGCGAATAACCCTCACACCTTCAGTAACCGGTTGCTCTCTCATAAACGGACAAGACATGACTGAGACAGATTTGAGATAATAACCTCCACTTATATAGACGCAATCCGGGGATAGAATGTTACATACTGTATTATTAGACACACACTGAGATTAACAACCGTATGATGACCACAGACACACACATGTATACATATACTGTATGCATGTTTAAATACATCCATCCGTAAATATGTGCAAGATACTTTTCTTTTCCCACGTGCGTCAGTCCGTGTCAGTCATGCTCTTTAACCAATCAGATGTGACCTCGCAATTTCAACCAAATCATAACCCGCCCGGAGCGTAGCCTAAATCCTGTTTACATGAAATAAACCTGCTCCCGAGCAGGCTTAAGCTTACGGACATGTTGCTATGACAGCAAGTGCGAGATTCGCTTCGAAGAACGAAACAATCCAAGATCAGGACAAATCCACAACAATCAAATCCAGCTAACGGAGTTAGCGACGTACAAAGAACGGACCCCAGCAGGCAAACAAGATTATAAATAAACTGCCAAGCCTAATGTCCTGCATAAACACAGTGTCACCTTTCAGAAATTTAAGTAGTAATGTGTAGATGTTTAACATATTAATCTACAGATTTTTTCTTCCAGGATTCCAAAGGAAGGTGTTTGCAATGTTGTTTGACTTAAAAGAGGAACTTCAGCAAGTAGCTGCCATTGTGGACCCTGGCAACACTACATATACATCAATAAAGAGACTGGATTGGGAGAGTTACCTGAAATCCTTTGAAGAGTCCATCAAAGATGAAGAGAAGTCGTCGATCTGCGCAAGTTTTAAATGTGACAAAAAGAATGTGCCCTTTTTAAAATATCATACTACAGATTGTGGTGTCACATTTAGGTTCAGCAACTGTCCAGAGTTGGGGGATCTTCTGTCAGGGACTGTGTTAAAGTCATGAACAGGTATGTATTTTACAGTACCTTGTATTGCTGCATAATTCATTAATAAAATGTACATGTACATTATGCCCACAATAATAAACCCAGTCTTAGTTTTTTTTCAGGATTTAATCGTTTATTATATCTCAAATACATGCCTATTTTCTTGTTCAGAAGGTTTTAGATGTCTGTACTGACTTAGTCTACCAAAAAAATCTAAACCTAATTTCAGTGTAAACCATTAATGACTAATTGGTTGTCACATAAAATGTGGATATGGATAAGGACATAGTTCAGGGAACATGTTACATGAAAGATTATTAGTTGTGAAAGTGTATAACAGTTTAACATTGCATGCAAGTGACAGCAAAAATATCACAACTGATAATTGTAATATTGACTTTGCATGTAAATTTTACTGAAGGACAAGTAATTGAGTAATTTCTTTCACAGAATCATGTCGAAGGTCTTAATGGCAGAATTCAATATGAGGGGTGGTGCCCAACTTCAAAAGAAGCCATTTGCAGCTACCTCCTTATACAATATAATTCAAGGTATTTTTGGCCTTATGATGTGAAATTCTTTAGTATTTATGTAATTTTTATTGGCACCTTTTTGATCTATTCAAGGAATATTGTTTTCCTGTTGTCCTGTTCACTTCCCCAGAGTTATGGGACTTTCTCAACCACAAAGGTTTTGAATGGGAAGGGGACATGGTGTTTTTTTTTTTTCATTAACCTAACACATTTTAATGCAGAACATCTTTTATTAACAAAAGATTATTCAAAGGTAAAATGTAATGTAATGCATGTTGATTACTTTTTCCCTAATGCTTCATTAATGAAACTGATAAAATGTTGTTCCAAGACATATTTTTAATTTAGTTGTAGGGTCATGAAGACATTTTTGTTTCAAATCAAGTGCATTTCATGTATCTACAATTTTTTCCTTTTTTTTTTTTGTTTAATATTCACTTCCCTCAGATGCAGTGAAAAGATGGAGCCCAAATGCTACAGACTCCAAGATTGAGGTAGCAATGGCGGAACATCTAAAACATGCTCCAGGTAGAGGGGTGGCGGATATAAGAAATGAGCCATTAACAGGTGACGGCAATAATTCGAGTGTCCATGTTCTTTTTGTTCTTGTTTAGCTGATGTTACTCTGTTACTGTTCTACTACATATTTAGCCTTTAGTTTAAAATGTTGTATAATTTTATATTTGTGTGTGTGTGTATGATATATATAAAATATATGTAAATATATTGTGTGTATAATATTACATCTATATTTATATGTATATAAAAAATATATATTTTTTTCTTATTTGTTACAAAATGTTTTGTAACGTAAACGTCAATTAAACGTTTTATAGATTTTGAGGTCTGACTGGACTGATTTTGGACGTTTTTTTAACCTTTCATGTTCTGATGTGCGTTTCACAGTGGGGACTTTTATATGCTCATAAGTACACGGACATTACTCAGCAACACATCATCCAGCCGACGAAACTTTAGCCGTCCAGAAAAGACGTCGAATTCACGGCAAGTTGACGTCAAAGACGTCCGTTCAGCTTTCATTTTGGAACTATTTTTCAACCATGAAGGGACGTCATTTCAACGGTCATCAAATGTCCAAATGATTGCTGGGTAAGTATAGAACTCACAATGCTATGAGGTGTTTCTAAGACGCGGAGCTGGGCAGGTGTGTATAGGTGGTTATTGTGAAAAAGTCCTGTAGGTGGTTGTGCTGCAATCTCGAGTCCTAGGGCTAGAAAACCATGTAAATGAGGTTTCGCTAGGGATGGAAAGTAATCGCTTATAAAATTCCTACAGCTGGCATTGAAGTTTTCTGGGCCCAGGTGTTGTGATTAAGTGTTTTATTGAAGAAATTGTTTTGAGTACTCAATTTTTTCTGTTGTAAAAAGCAAAAAAGCGCTTGTGCCGTTGTCTCTATGTCTCTAAATGTATGTGTGCATGGTATTTATGTGCAAAGGCATAATAAATAGAAATTAGATATAACAGATAGATGAGATCAGATGATAAGTGGATTTAGAGAGATTAATTGGGATGAGCAGATAAGAGAAGAAGGAGTTTTAACTAAGTGCGAACAGGAGATTAGAATTTCGGAGTCAGATCAGAGTATGACATTATTGAATAATCCAGGAAAGGATTTAATTTTAGAAAGAGTGTGACAAGGGAGAGTGGATGCTTAGGCTTTCACTAATACCTGATGTGTTGGATCTTAATTGCCACACACACACTTTAATACTTATATCATATTTCAGAATGAAGAGATGGGTTTTTTTCATTGGTTTAGTCCCTAGAGAGATTGATAAATAGCACGATAGAATTAGGAGGAATAGGTGGTTCCCCTGGTTTTGCTCCGCGGATTTCACTGCAGCAAGCATACCCAGACTTTGATTTATTGCGTTTAGATGAAGACGCGGAAGACGGAAAATTAAAAGATATAGACTAAGAGAAGCGAAGGAAGGTCCGGTAGTGCTGTGTTGTGTGTGGATGATTGATAACAATAGTGAATTCACTTTAATATCTGTGAGCCCAGACGGAAGAATAATTTTCCAGACCCTTGACAAAATAGTTATGCCTCTGATTATGACACCAGTAGAAAATTAATGCTTAGGGAAAAAATAAATAAAATAAATAAATAGAAAATAGCTGTTAAAAGTTGGCAGTAGCCATAAAGCGCACAGCAAGCGAGCTGTAGGAAAGAAGCGTGAGAAGAGGAGTAGGAAGTCACACCATAAAAGGAGATCTGAACAGGAGTGTGTGATGGGGAAGATATTCGGCTGTGGGAAAAAAAAATGGCCAAAGCCAGCGACACCTGCAGACATAATTATAGCTAAACATAAAGAGTATGAAAAATATATTAGAAAATGCATGATAAAATGGCATGACAGGATATCAGGAGAATTGCAATGGCCTAAAGAGGGAATCTTTAAAAAATATTGTAAAATAAGTAAAAGAAATCCTCAGACATACCACTAAAGAGAAGGGTAGTAAGGGAAGGATTAAATTAGGACAAAAGCTAGAAATTGTAGAATGGTTTGAAAATGAAGGGAGGGAAAATTAGGAAAAGAGACAAACTGAAGAAGAAAAAACAAGAAACACTCAGGAAAGAAGGATCAGAAGTTAGACGGGAGTGAAAAAAAAACAGAAGGGACAAAAGAAAAAATGAACTTAGAATTAGAGAGACCACCACCATACACTGAGGAACACATGCAACAGAAGGGTGGGGGAATGTACCCACTACAAGAGCTACATGAACAAGATAAAGGGACATGGGGATTTGAAAAACATGTATCGGGAAAGATTAAAGTAACATCATGTGACACTGAGTGGATGAATAGACAAATAGAAGAAACATCAGAATTAGCAACTTCCGGATGTGGTAATGAAAATGGAAGGGAATGAAGTGAAGAAAGAACAACAGAGTTATATGAGTTTGGAGAAACTGAAGAACTACAGACAAGAAGAAGAGATATGGAAAGACTGAAAGAACAGAATGCACAATTTCTGTCTGAAGCACAGGAGTTTGAAATTAAACACCAAGCCATAACTGAAAAACGGATAATGGAAAGCAATAAAGAACAGCAGTCCACAGAAAGGTGGAAAAGGGAGAACCAAGAAAGAACGTATCACATGCTGAAGGAGCACTCATATCATCGCTTTATGAAGCTGATGAAGATACAACAGGAATAGAAGAAAATGAAGCGATCAAGGGAAATCAGCAAAAACCGGCAAAGAGAAAAGTAAAAGGGTACATGATTATTGAACCAGAGAAAGAAGCAAGAAAAAGAATAGAAGAGAAACAGACAAGCACATCAAAACACAATAGCCAACCATACCCAAAGAGACATTTCCGATATTGCAGAAGAAGATGGTTACAGCGACGTTTCCCTCGACATATCATTCAGGTGCCTGGAAGACTACCTCGACAGACATTTCAATGACTCTGTGAAGGAAAAAAAAAACAAAAAAAAACGGCTGTATCTGAAATTAGACCATCTATGAAAAGAAAATCTACACGTTCAAAGAAACCCTCAAGCTGGTATGTCACCTCATCCTGGCCTGACGAAGGGGATATTTGAAGAATAACCTTTAATGACGAACAACATATGTCAGACCCGGACGAATACACTGAGTTTGGACACTACCCACTTGTGTCAAAAAAGAAATCAGTATCAGTATGTGCCATGGTCATTTATGGATATGACAGGTCTGGCTAACCAATTACCAGATTTATGCAATGGAGCGCAAAGATGGATAACACAGCTGGAAGAGAAAACCAGTGGACACCTTCTGGTATTAGGAGATGTAAAAGCTATACTGGCACAGACAATTGGGGAAGTGAAACCCATAGAAATTCTGAAAGAGGCTGTCCTGCAAGGGGTAACCGGACAAAATGCAGGAAATAGCCTCGCATTTGGAACATTCAGAAACAAGATTTGGAACGCTCTGGCAAAAAGCCTATCCCACTAAAATGAACCCAGGAAAGCTGAAATCAGTAACACTGGGAGAAGATGAAAATGCTGTAAAATTCATCAATGATTTCCAGACCAAGTGGAAATCATTGATAAAAGCTCCTGGGATCAAACAGATACAAGTAAGAGCTTGTTCCGAATTATGCTAAAAAAAGAAAAGTGCATGCCTCAGGAAGTCCAGACTGCCTTAGAAGGAATGGTTGGGATAAATACATTACCATGGGACACGTTCCAAGCACACATTGTGCATTACATGGACCAATACCAGAGAAAAACAAAAGAAAAAAAAAAGAAGAAAGAGGCGAAAGAAGCTGCTGAGTCAATAGCAACCCAGCTACATAAAATACAACTGGGAGAAATCACAGCTCAAAGAAAAAGGAAAAGGAGAAAGGGAAAGGTCAAGTCCAAGCAGCAATGATGGTGCCTGAAAACCAAACAACACCAACTCCTGCTGGACCATTACAGTAAATACAGCAACCAACCACAGCTAAAGCCCCTCCAATCTATGTGCACCTTGGAAACCCACAAAGAGAAAATCAGCCTGTAAGATGGCAAGGACAAGGTCAAGGCCAAATATGGGCAGGGGACAAAGGTGACCGTATCAACACCAACCAAGAAGACCTCAGTTCAGAGCAAATGCCCCTGGAGAAATGGGCCCGAATGCACAAGACATGCCGTGCTGGCAATGTGGAGGAGCAGGACATATTAGAAGAAATTGCCCACAGGGGACATGGGGAATTAAAAATGGACCTCAACCTCAAGGATCATATGGAACACGACAGGCACCTCTGGGAAATATGGAACCCAAGACAACCTACTGGAGCATGGACACAAGGACAACCTCAGAATCAATGGACAGGTCTCTGGATGGGACCCCAGAACTGGAATTGACGAGGCCCAGAGAAGCCAGAGGGGGAGCAGATGCAGTACGTCTCAACACTGCATCCACAACAAGAACTAACCGTAATGGTGTCTATAATTCACAACCAATTCCATTCATGATTGACACAGGTGCTACATATTCATGTATAGGACGTGAAGGCTCACAGCTCCCTCTCTCAAGCAATACAATAAAAACCACAGGCTTTTTGAGATTATCACAAGTATTGCACTGTACAGAGCCCCAAATAATAACATTAGAAGACACCACCATAACAACACCTTTACTATTCTCACCTACTACTTCAGTAAATTTGCTGGGGAGAGATTTGTTATGTAAACTTAAAGCAAGAATTCTATGTAATACTAAAGGACTGTACACAAAACTAGGACAGTTCCTACAGATTACTGAAAAACACAACAACTTGGACACATTGTACTGGCTATTGTGCACAGGCAGAGGAGCTCAACATGCACAGAGTTTATGGGAAGAATGGATTGAGCAACAACGACCAGATTGCAAAAGAGTAACCTTGCCATCGCACTGTACTATGTACTACGATCAAGGAAGTCAGGATGAAGAATATGCACAGTTGTGGTCAGATGTAACGGAGAACACAGTCACTGATGTGTTACTGGGAGATATAATTGTAGGTGCTCCAGGAGCAGCCATCTGTGTTCACCTAACTGAACAAATGAAACACTGGCATCAAGTACCTAACACAGCACCTCATGTTTCTCTATTAGTGAAAAGACACAATCCAAAGAATTAGGACTGATGGTCAAACAAGCAGCTAAAGTGACTGGGTGGGAACCAACCCGTAATCCTTCTGTACATATATCACAAGATCGAAGATTTTTGAAAATAATATTTTCAGGAATAGAAAGAATGAGGGCTACACACACAGAAATAGATGGGAACATGCCGTTGTCAACACACCCTCAGAGGGGGATGTGTAACACTCTGTTGTCATCGCACACAAAAATGACAGGAAAGATGGAAGAACAGTCAGATGAAAACAAATTAGCATTAGAGGAGGAATTGCTGAGAACAATCCCAGAAAAACTATGGACAAGACATTCTACAGATGTAGGATTAGTTAAGTTAATCAACATTAGTTAATGCAAAATTACATTATTAAAGGCAATATCCACTAACACCTCAATCCATAGCAGGGATTAATCCTACTATAGAAGGATTATTAAAGGCTGGAGTATTGAAACCCACTAAGAGTCCTTGTAGCACTCCCATGTTTCCGGTCAAGAAGCCCAACTCAGATAAATGGAGACTCATGCATGACTTACGAGCTATAAATCAAATTGTAGAAGCAGAATTGCCTGTAGTGCCTGATCCTCACACACTACTGTCTAATATACCAGAAGAAACTGGTTTATGTTCAGTGTTTTTTAGTAAAGCACTTCACGTCACCAATAGGACATATCCCAGAGCCAGATGGGCCATTTAGCCATATAATGTTTGACTATGTGGACGTGGTGAACTTAGGATTCAAGGAAAACGATATATCTTAGTGGTTGTGGATAGGTTTAGTAGATGGGTAGAAGCTGTAGCAACAGCTAAGGAAGATGCAACGGCAGGAGCAAAATTTCTGTGCAGGTAAGTAATACCAAGATTTAGAATTCCAGACACAATTAGTTCAGACAATGGGAAACACTTCACAAATAAGATAATACAGAGGATAACGCAATGGCTAAATATCAAGCAGAGATTTGGATGTGTGTACCACCCCCAATCTCTGGGGATGGTAGAAAGAGTGAATGAAATTCTAAAAATGAAATTGGCTAAAATATGTGCAGATACAGATATGAATTGGTTTCAAGTTTTGCTGCTAGCCTTAATGTGCATGAGATCACAAACTAACCGCAACACCGCAAAACTAACCCCGCATGAAATGCTGACTGGCAGACCAATGCTCACATCATTTATTTGCGGGCACTATAAAGGCCCTACACTCAAACAGCTACAGAGTGAACTTGATCGTTATGTAAAACACTTATCTGAAATACACAAAGTTATTTTCCAACAGGTAAAGGGAGCCACATTAAGTGACAGTACAAGGCAGAGAGCAGCTAACGACGCAGAAGACGCAGGAGGAGACAGACGAAAGGACTGTGCTGCCTGGTAATTGGGTGTTTATTCGAGTGTTCAGAAGAAGGTGGAATCAAGCCAGAAGAAAATGACCATACATGGTGGTATTGGCAACTCCAACTGCTGTGAAAGTTAAAGGAAAAGACGTATGGTACCACCTAAATCATTGCTGCAAGGCACCAAAGCTGGACCAGGTAAGAGACAGGGCACCCCAGGAAGACGCTGAAGAGTCACCAAGAGCAGGACCTTTGGGTTTGCAATCAGATTCCCAGGAGAACGACGAAAGGCCCAGACAACAAGCACCAGATCCACATGAACACATTGAATTGCCGTGGGTAGACAAACAGGAAGAAGAACAAGGCTTCTGGCCGAAGTGGCCCCAAGAAGATATACAAGATTGGGAAGCAGAACTCAAAGAAGAGGAAGCATAAGCAGAACTAGGAGAGCCATCACACAGAAAAAGATCAACCATGCTGTATGATCGACAAATGACTGCATACTTATTAATCACATGTATACTGAAAATTATATAGCATAACAGCATATTTTAAGCTAATGCATTTAATCCATGTTTTAAAGTAACTATATCAGAGAAAAAGTAGTATCAGTAGAAGAAGTATGTTTTGTGGGTTGTTTCTGTATTTCTGTTTTGTCTCTGCTATGCATGTATGCATTGCAGAATGGAACCGGTGCCTGACCCATGGTGGACGGTTTCCTGTTCTGTCTGCTGTAATATATGGAAAGAAGTTGTGGAGAAGACCCCAAAGAAAAGACGGGGAGACTTGAGAAGTGATCTGGCTGATTAGCATCCACAACAACCCTGAGGAACTAGGCCTTTGTAGTGGTACTGGACTCAATGACGATTGGGCTGCATATGATATTTGTGGGACAGTTGAGTTTGACAACATCTACATGGAAGCATCTAAGGCCATAACTAACGTGATGTTGGGGGATGACATTTTATGGACAGATACACCGACACCCGTGCAACGTGTCAAATTCACTATTGAGGATCAAAAGACATTGACTGAAGAAAAGATTGAAGGACATGATACGTTATCCCATTTTACAGGGATCCTAACGCATTGTTTAAATGGCATTGATGTCTAATGTTTTTACCATGTATTGTGTAGAGATCGAGTCCTGGTGGTGAATGCACTGTTGAGCACAAAAAATTTTCCTTCTGAATTGGCCATACTGAAGGTTTTTTCGCCCATCTCTGGACTCATCATATTCTACCCATTATATATTTGTTATATTCACATATACTCATTCATGATCTTACTATACATATCTTTCTTAGTCTCACTTTGGACATGATATATTTTTTGTATTTACCTTTCTGTATTATCCTCTTGTGTTATACGTCTACCCTTATGTATGTCCCATGTTGGTAGTTTCATATAGGTAGGGGGAAATATGTAAGGAAGTAAGAGGTACATAGGAAGTAAGAGGTAGATAATAGAAAATTTTCTTTTTTACGCAACATTTTTCTGTTTTATGCGACTTAAAAGTCGCAGAGGGGGAAATATGTAAGCATATTTTTGTAAAATATACTTGTGTATGCAGCAATGTAACAATATGATAATATTAATCAACATAATATTAATCTTAGTGCAAACAATATTAATCTTACGTGACAGAAGATAAGTAACTGAGCAGAAGTAAAAAGGACCTATGCATATCATAAAAATTAGAAGTTAGTGGCAGAAGAAAACATAATGGGTTCACTCAGAGGTGAGCCAAGAAAAGAAGACAACTATAAGACAGGTCGTGAAACATAAACAGTAAGGAGGTGGGTAGTGATACTCAGTGTACCATGGGAACCCAAAGTACATGGGAAAAGCCTAGAGTGACCCAGACATAAACTGTACTTTTCTTTTTTAGCTGTCATGTGTATGAGGAATAGACATGATAAGGCGCTAGGTGCTGGACTCAACAGAGTCACAAGCATGAGATAAGGCGCCAACTGCCGGACGATGAAATATTTGAAACTTGTTAATTACACTATTGGTCTCTGTTGGTCACCAACTCTGGCAGATGTGATTATTTAGTTCCACCAGTCCTGGAAGGATGCTGTATGAGTTGGAGGAGCAAAATAACTGGTTAAATAAACAAACCAATCATATGTTAATAAATAATAATAATAATAATAATAAATTGTGTTTGTGGAACTGTTGTATGGGAGCCTGATGTCTATGTCATGCTGATATTCAAGCACAACAGTACTCCTTATATGATATTACTTAACTAATGAATGTAACAATGTAACAAGCTCTCAAAATTCATTGTGTTAAGAAGAGAGGGTGTTGCTGTTATCAGATCTGAAACAAGCATAAGAATGTCATAACATATAACATTAATTTATGAACAGAGCCATTAAATGTCTCCCTAAAAATTTCCATGATTCCGGTGCCAAACAGAATATCAGTGGGCTGAGTGGTGATCACTAATATGTCCCTCATCCCAATTTAAAATACGTTGATACACTACCTGGCAAAGAAAACAGCTAAGGAGATTTGACATTACTAGAACTGAGTTAGGAACCCTTCAACACATCAAAATCTGGAAGGATGGAATTGAGTCATCAAAATGTGGTCAGGAAAAAAATCATGAATGGAGATCACTTGGTAAAGTTTTATGGTAAAAACAGTAATCAACACTAAAAACTATAGTAGCTATGTTCAACACTGAAAGAGCATTTCCATACTCACACAACCTAATGAGAACGATTGGGACTAAACAGCTGTGTGGCCATAAGAAAACCACTTAGGGAGGCTAATCAGAAAACGAATGCTTGCATTTGATAGGGAGTATCAAGAATTGAATTTGTAGCAATGCAAAAAAGACTATGTGGTCTGATGAGTTCAAAGTGACCCTGTTCAATGATGGGTGCATTGGGGTAAGAAGAGAAGCACCTGACGTGATGCACCCATCATGCATAGTGCCTGCTGCATAAGCCTCTGGAGACAGAGTTATGATCTGGGCTTGCTCCAGGTGCTCGGATCTAGGCTAAGCAATATCATGTGGCAAAAAAATGAAATCAGCTGACGACCTGATTGTAAATTCCAGGACTCGGAATGTAAGAGTGGTTTAGGGTATCATTTTTACACATGAACTGGCCACCACATTGTGTGCTGTAATTAAACATTAAGGTGAATGAATGAAATCTTAGTGTGGAACTCTTTTTGGCCAGCCAGTGTGCATTACATCTTTAGGGATTGTTTTTTTGTTAAATGGCCTGTGCTGCTAGAATGGGTGAAAATGTAGGTGCAGTAAAAATGACTCCCACCCAGGCTGGTTAAACCATGTTAAACTTTTCTGACGGGGATGAACTCATTTCAGGACCAGAAAAAGCGTCAGATGCTCCACTTCCTGGTGTGGTTCTCATCATCACCGTTAATATTGTTCTTAACATTGACCTGAAGCACGTTTAAACATTACATACTGTAGCTTTAAATGAATTGCTGGTGTTTAACATGTAAGTTCATCTTCTTGTACGAGTCCTTTAGTGAAATAAGTAAGTAACGATTACTGTAAATCATTTCAGGTAGTTAGGCATAAAGAGGAGTTTATCTCAACCCTAAACATTCCTGAAACAGTGCTGATCAAGATTGCTGTTTTAATGCAGAGGTGGACCAGTGACATGTTGGTATCTGCTGTAAATATGGCCATTCATTTAAAGCACATCCAATAATCATCCTGCTTTATACCACCCTTACATAATGCTGTAAGTGACATCTTGAGCGTTTCATTTCGAATTAAATGCGCTGGTGTACTGTATCGTGCTCAAATGTCAAAAAACTTTGCTCCGAAATGTGTGGGCGTGACGAGACCGTCTTCACTTAAATTTGAGTAATGTTTAGTAATTTAGTTAGTGATCGTGATATTTAAACGGAAAACGCTTTAACATGTATTTGCCTTTATGTTCAAAAGTACAATATGTGGTACAACAAATCAAAAACTCTGATCTGAGATCACTTATACACTTGAAACTACAGAGCGGAAAATAGATACATAAAAAATTACTGCAATGTTTAATAGAAAAAGGAAGAACATTTATAGTGCAATAGGGCTCCAACGGAGCAAATATAACTTAAACGTTATAACACTTAAAATTTAAGTGCTTAACAAAATAGGTGCATACAATCCCGTAATCATACACTCTTATCTGCATTAACCATATAACAAAAACAAAAAAGGGGTTAACACACAAGAAGTTGTTTGTGTTAGGACGGTACTCTGTGAGAGAATTTATAAAACATCTAAAACTGTATTTCAGTTTTTGAATGACCTCAGTTCATTCAATGCCTAAGGACACATTGGCAGTGGTCGGCCTTTTGTCTGCTACTCCAGCATGGAGAACAAATATCTTCATGGCTTGCTCAGCATAGTCATCCTTGACCATGTCCGTGCCGACATCCTGTCAAAACATGTAGATCAGTAATTAGAAATATAGTTGCAGTCAGACGTTTACATACACTCATCATGAACATGAACATTATGGAAACACTGGCCTTTGAATGATTTCTGGGAACTTGTCAAATTAAAGAAAACCCCAAGAATTTGGAGCACACCGTTTAATTCATTTCGTGTTTTCTGAAATTAACACAATATCAAAATACTGTACACATAAAGTAGAGGCTCAAAATGTATATGCTCACACTCAGATTATTAACTCAGTGGTGCTGAAAGTCTTGTCTTCTTTTTGTTTTGTTTTTTTTGTTTTTTTGGGGGGATTTTTCCCCGATTTTCTCCCTAATTTAGTCGTGTCCAATTCCTCCCCGTCACTAGGGGGCTCCCACATTAAGGCTACTACTACCACTCAGCCGGGAGGGCCGAAGACTATCACGTGTTTCCTCCGAACCACGTGAGCCAGCCGACCGCATCTTTTCGAACTGCTCGCTCGCGCACCGTTGGGGGCGGCGTAACACACTCGGAGGACAGGGCTATCCGAGCTCACAGACGAGCGAGCTCACAGACGCCCCTGACTGGCTGTAGAGCCGTGATTAATGTGGGAGCACTATGTAGCTCTCATCCCTCCCCTCTGAGAGAGCTCGGCCAATCAGCTCTCTCTAGACCTCCGGCTGCGAGAGGTTACAGCATCACCCGGGATTCGAACCTGCGATCTCCGGATGATAGGGCGAGCGCTTTAACCACTGCGCCAGAAAGTCTTGTCTTCTAATTCGCCAACCCAAGGCATCACAATTCCTGTTAGTCGTTTTGCTCAACTTTCGCCAGTAGCTCGTAGCCGGGGCCAACATAAAAAGGGTGTATGACAGGACTCATTGGATTGACCAACACACAATACAATGGAAATTCAAAGGAGATCAGTGGAGATATTAGGGTATGAGGATGGCAGATTAATACAAGTCAGTAATGTCCTTTAGAGCTGCATCTAAACAACTGCAGTCAAGACAGTTTTATGTCACAATGGACTGAAAGGCTGCCATTGAAAAAAGAAGCCAATGCTGCAAAAATCCACACCTTAACACTCAACTGAAGTTTACAGCTGATTACTTCTTCAGTCATAACCTCAAATCATCAGCTAGGCAAGTGAAACGTGAACATAACTGAGTGCTCCAGTAGGACCTCAACCATATCAAAGCTGGTTGTCTGGTTGTGAAATGGACGAAGCAAGATAACTAAATAATAATAAATAAATAAAATGAAAAATAAAAACAATACTGACAATTATAAGCAATTAGAAAAATACCTGTCTCAATACCTTCTAAAATGACCCAAAGCTATCTTTTTGTGCATTGTGATTATTACTTTGCTGCTGCACTCTTCTGATGCTATGCAACTTCTGCCTCATGTTTGCAGTGACTCCTGACAGCCAGATATTGTCCGTGGAATTTATAGACAAATACCCTTTGTAGACATTCCATATCACAAGTGACAATAATATCAGTGTTAAAATGATAACTAGAACTTTGAAAGCTAAAAGGATACTCTGCTGTCCCTGCACCCTTAGTTCATACTCTGCTGTCTGGGTGACATAATCTACTCCCATGGAGGTCTCTACAGAGTAGCAGGTGTAGTGGCCAGTATCTCTTTCTGAGGCATTGAGGATGAGCAGGGTGTTGTGCTGAATCTGGTATACGTTGGACTTTTCAACTGGGCGACCATTTACATGCCACTGCACTTGGGCCAGGTTTGATCCAGGCTCACACACCAGGCTAACCGTGTTACCCGGGTAGAAGAATTTAATGGTCTTGATTCTATCTGTAACAACAAAATAAACATCTTTAGACATCATAATTGTTTTTAAAAATATAATTATGCAAAAGTTTACGCAAAAGTTTATGCAAAAGTCTTGAGTTACCCTTCATTTCTTCATAATTTGCAAAGGCGCTCCCTGAATTTTGGATTGAATTTTAAACTTTTGGATCCTCATTTTTGGGATTTTCAGTCCACCTTGACCAGTTTCAGAGGCATGTTTTAGATTAAGTCACCCATTCAAGCATAAAAAACTTTAGTCATGAACCACTGAGACTAGTATACTAGTGATGCAGAAAGCTGAGTGGTTGGAACAGGTGAAAGGGGAAATAGGGTTGCTGCGTAGCCTCTTACATAAACACTCTCACACACTCATCATCTATACCGCTTAATCCTGTATTCAGGGTCACGGGGCTCCTGGAGCCTATCCCAGGAGATGTAGGGCACATTGCAGGGTACACCCTGGACAGGGTGCCAATCCATCGCAGGGCACAGACACACACACATACACTCACTCATTCACACACTACAGGCAATTTGGGAACGCCAATTAGCCTAACCTACATGTTTTTGGACTGTGGGAGGAAACCGGAGTACCCGGAGGAAACCCACCAAGCATGGGGAGAACATGCAAACTCCATGCACACAGAGACGGGAATCGTGAACAACCAATGTTTAAACTTTAGGCACTTTCCAGCATGTCACAATAAAACATTAGTGCCCATTACTTACTTTTAATATACATAATTTAATGTAATTAGCCTCAAGACTTTTAGTGTAAATACTGTCCCAGCTATATAATAGATATAAAATTGGTATGCAAACATACCAACTGCAGGACAATGTGAAGCGTTCCCATCTCTCAGACTCTGAACAACCTCACTATAGAAGAAAAATTAATAGAAATAACAGAAATCACAATATATTTACCAATCACACTTCAGACATAGGCTCTTGTAGCTGCTAGAATATAATAAGAATAAACTTATTTAATGGACATTACACAACATTACATGTACCTATTGTAACCATGGAGAAAACATGGCTATAATAAAAATAAATATTGCACAATTACTGTGGTATAAAAGGAACAAATCACAATAGGATTCATGTAGGATTCATGTTTATCCTACTTCAATATCATTCTGATCAAATGTTCCTATTCCTATTTTCTATATTAAAGCACACCACATCAAGTTATTTCCTTACAACACTACATTACAGGATGCTAGTAGTGTATGCTCAGTCTTGTACCTGTGTGTATCTGTGTGAATGCTGTTTATAGCAACACAGCTATCTGTGGTGAGATCCCAGCCGCAGTAGGGGTCTCTGGCCAGCACACAGTCTCTACAGGAAGTGTAATGGTCACATGAACTAAGTGGCATCTGCACAGCTGCCACCTCTGAGCCTGCATACAGCTGACCCTGACAAAATATGTACACCAGTTATTAAAATGATGCAAAAACAGAATCAAACTGAAACTGAAGAGAGTATAAAGAATATGTGTTGGAGCAATGGAAAATGGTCATGTGGTCTGATGTGTCTGGATTGACCCTAATACTAGAGCGACATTGCTGAGCGTAGACCTACGTACCCAGCTGAAGCAACCTCAGATCATAACACTGTCTCCAGAGGCTTAACACTGTCTCCCTTCTTACCCTGATGCACCCATCACTCTGGAATCATCAGACCACATGACCTTTTTCCTCCAAAATTCAAACATAGCTCTTTATTATCTCTAGCAAATTAAATGGTCTTTTCCTGATCAGTTTCCACTAATAAGTGGTTTTCTTATGGCCACATAGCTGTTTAGTCCCAATCCTGTGGTGTTCTCATCACATTGTGTACGTGGAAATGCTCTTGCTTTAACTATTAAACATAGTTGTGTTTTCTACTGCAAGTTTTTTACTGTGCATCTTTTTGACCGTATTCCTTCCACAATATTGAAGGTTCAGCACCGTCCTTACAGGTCTTTATAATGTGTTGAAGGGTTCATTACCCAATTCCAGTCATTTCAAGTTTCCTTAGTTGTTTTCCTGCTTGATGTAGCCCAGTATTTCAACCCTTCTGTAATGGCAACTGTCTTTTGGCTCGGCAATAAACTGTATTTTGCCCTATGTTGTGCATGTATGTGGCTAATACAGTATGCTTTACTTAACCTTTCCTGCTAGCAGCTGTGAATAATCGCATAAAAAGGGAAGTCTGGGTGAAAGAATTCTGTCAAAACCTAAAATTTATCAAAATGGTCAAACTTTCAGTTTCATTTTGAAATATATCTGAAATTAAATCTTAAATTTAATTGGAATCATAAACATCCCAGAACAATGTTAAGTGTAAAGTGGCTTTAAAGTTTGTGCAGGTTATCTCCAAGCTAATTTGGCCAAACACTAAAGGAAATATTAGATAAAATCCACAACACCTAATAAAACTGTAGTTTGAGCCAACATCATCCCGTCATTTAAATGTTGACCGGAGATCAGTTCCTGTAACCGTAGCCAGATTTATAAAACAGCTTCTAATCAAATGTAAACGTGTTGTGAGGTTTACCACAGTGGTAGAGAGCCGCAGTATCTTCACTGGCTCAGAATGCGCAAAGAGCTGCACCTCCTCAATGATCATCGTCTCTCCGTTATAGTTGACAGCTTTCAGCACTGAACCGCTCGCTGTTACAAACACACGTTTGATTTGTGAATGCAAGCACTGGACTTTGATATTTTGGTTCGACTCTTGTGACCCATAAGTATTATAGACCTGGATAAATAATGTAACCTGTACACTAAGTTGGTTACCTGTGCCAATAAACATGACCTGGTGGATGCTCCCATCCAAAGCAGTAGTGCTGGCCACCACTATCGACGTAAACTCAGCTCCTTTCTTTACCAGTAGAGGTTGCTGAGAAGACGGCTCCACTGCCTGATCCATTAGTGGCTTGTCTCTGATAAACTCGAGGGTTTCAACAGGCAGATTCAAGGACGTAAAAATCCCTTTCTGCCTCGCATCATTGTTAATACACTAGAGAGAGAGAGAGAGAGAGAGAGAGAGAGAGAGAGAGAGAGAGAGAGAGCACAACAGATCAGTGAACACAGCTACACAGAAATGCAGTTATTAATATAATGTTCTAAATAAAAAATTTTTGTTTATTAAATATTGTATCTCACTAATATTAACCAACATATTAGGTTGGAAAGTTTATAACCAGTATTTACATTTTTATACATAAAACATTATATATAGTATGAGGAAAAGAAGCACAAATACAAGTTGTTTAGGACCCTCCAGACAGAAAATATACCAATTTAAATATTCCATAATAATAATAAGAAATATAATAATAAAGAAGGTCTGTAAGCAAGTTCTACTAAGGAAATAATAATCACTAATGCAACCCTTGCAACTGAAGCTATTGTCCTTCAAAAGACTTTAACTAATGCCTCTTTTCATTCACTGTACTGTAGTTAAGATAAAAATTAGACGACTTGAACTCACAGCTCCGGGCCGGGGGTCAGGCAAGTTTCCAGTGAACGTTTTCCATGCAGTAACAAGATCTGCTCTGTGAACGGTTTTGAATTTGCTTTTCGAGAACACTTCCCTGATGTCTTGTATTCTGTAGGCGCAAACTGCAGAGTACTGTGACATGTCCCTGTCGGTCAAATCACAGTATAGAAATAAGTAAGTTAGGAAGCAGATTAAAGTTAAATCATTTCTGATTCAGCAATTAAACTATTACTGAATTTAAACTGCACTTGAATTTGAAATCAAGGCAGTTGCTTTAAATAACATTAACCTTACTGTACATAATTTGGTCCTCACTACAGTACATTGCATCATGGAGCCTCCAAAAGTTAATACATTTCAGATCACAGTAAAACTCATCATAGTAAAATTCTTTCCACAAAACTATCTAACTGTAATCAAGATGGAATTTGACTATCTGCTTTTTAAATGAAGTAAACTAAATAACACGTGTCCCATATCACATATTATAATGAGCAATATTTAGTATATATTGTACTGGTGTATGCAGTATGAAGATGGCAACGAGGTACAGTACAGCATTGTCATTATCTCACAGCACCAGTGTCCCCAGTTTGTGGAGTGATGTGGATATGGATGCATTAAGGTTATATGTACAGACGTATACTACATATCCATTATTACATAAACTAAAGCAATTAAAAGGATTCTGCTATTTAAATGAAATCTGAAATTACTAGCAGCCATAAATGTCCATAAATACCCGTGAGTTGTAAAAGCCTTCTAGGTTACCCATGTGACCTATCCATGTAGTGGTCATGTTTAAGGCTTCCACTAAGGATAGCATTCAAAATTGATGATCTTATAACAGTGATAATGTTATTTAAACATTTACATTTATTGCAATTGTAAGATCCCCTTATTTTTGTTTGGTTCTTGTTTTATCTAATCAGTCTTCCAAACCTCCTCTATTGGCATGTTTTAACTGCACCATACAGTACTCACGTCTGAAGAGTGAAAACGCCATAGAACACACAGGTGCTCCAGTTGCCTGGACAGAAGAGGAACACATCCTGTATGAGGAAAGGCAGTTTGGTTTCAGGAAAAGAACAGTCCAGACGAGCTTTCTGAAATGATGTCCAATTTTTCTGCAACAACGCCCCAACTCCCAGATCCCCCTAACAAGGAGAGATTAGAGAGAATGAGAAATTCCTACAAAGCTGTAAAAACCTGACATCTTAGAAAGTATGATTACTCATTTTTAATTAGTATTTCACATTATACGATTATCAAACATGAAGGACCTCGCTCCATGCCATTTCTGTCATGGTGAGACCAAAGGCAGAGGAACGGGTAGAATCCAAGACAAGAGCAGAGCACATTCGTGACCAAAGAGAGCAATGGGAAGAGTCAATATCTCATGTCCCAGCATTGTAAAATCCATGAACGTGAGCAAAGTTCCAAACAGTGCAAATTTTTGATCAAAGAGTTAGAGGTGTAGTTCAGACTCAATAATCCCTAAATGACAGAATATGGAAGTTGAACAAGAATAGCTTTTATAGTGGCAAAGGTTAGCACAAATTCCATAAATCTCTCAGAAACCAGCTCAAACAAATCCAAATCAGGAGACGCATCAGAAAAATCTGAGAACAAAAAAATACACATAAACAGCGATGTACACATGAAACATGAGCGAGGAAACCGCGAGAAAACTGGAATATAGAGCGCACACTAATCCAGGGATGAAGCAAACTTTAGATGTGCCTGGTAAAGGGTGTTTGATGATGAATAATAATTTCCAAGACTGTAAACAAGCAAACAACTTTAAGAAAGGGATGTTCTTTCTTTTGACTCTAAATAAGAAATTCACTGCATTTTATATTGTGTATAGTTGTTTATGCTCAGCTGCCCTAAGATGTCGAATAAGCACATTAGAAAAGCTGGAGTGTGTGATGGAGCCACTGATCATTTGCATGAAAATAATTACATTTAGGAAAATCACTGTAATCATGGCAAGCTAAGTTCTGTTGCAGGCAATATTACGGTACCTTACAGACGCGGGCCACCCTTGACACATCCAGTTTTTGGTAGTGATTGAACTCCTTTGCTGTTTCACTAAAGAAAAGGTAAATCTTGTCATCATCTCCCTCTGGGTTTTCCTCTCCCTCAGCCACGTGCTTCATGCTGATGAAATTGGGGTCTGAAATTAGATAATTAATCAGTGACACTCACCGTCAGATTAGGCAAAAGAATCTCAAATTCATAAAATTAAAAAATGTCAAAATTAAACTAAATATAAAGTACAGTTTTCGATGTTAGAGACCACAATTTTCCAGTTCCAAAATCTTTATCCCTTTCACAGCGTAATAAAGTTTACATGAAAATTCATGTCAGTGTTGTTTGACCTTTTTCCACTGACTGAATCAATGTTTTATGTGTGCGTGTACTGTATATGTGCACATTCCTACCCCAGAGCCAAGAAGAGCCAAATTCTGTCCGTATACTCTGTTTTAAGCTTCGCATCATAACTGGTTTTGTGCCCAGGAAGTTCTCGGTTGTAGCAGAGTACAACTCTCCATCTAAATGGAAACCAGAAATAAAATCTATTACAACATTATGATTTAATCATTGGCCTAATTTTCTTTAAAACAATCCAAAGGCTTATGACAGCTATCATGGGTATCATCTGCATAAAAGTGGACAGAGATTCATAATAAATACAGTATATTAATAGTTTATACTAAATGGGAAAAGAGGTACAAATAAATCTTTGGCCTGTTGCATCATGGAGCACTTGTACCTTAATAAAGATGAAGCACCTACCAACAAGTTCAGAGGCAGATCTCTTGAAAGGATCAAATGGACACCGTCCCGTCCCCTCATGTTGATTATTCTCCAGAACCAGGTTGCCGTCTGTATACGACTGGAAGACAGAACACAGCACAGTCTACATGAGTCTTGGTAAAACACAGCAAAACAGTTAAAGTTAAAGTCAAAACAGCTTTACTTATGACTATTCCACAGGTTCCCATCCCTGGTCCTAGTGCCCTAGTCCTAATGTTTCAGTGATACTTCAGGAGCAGGATCGAGAAACTCTTGTCTACACTACAGCAATAATAACATTCTGCAGTGAAATTAGTTGAGGAAGTGCTCACCATATAATCACATGTGGGATTGAAAGCATTGGTACCACACACATACATCCTGCCGTCCGGCAATTTATGGAGAATCCGGATGTAGTTCTGACACTCAGTCTGGAATTGAAATAACAGGAAATACAAAAAACAGAGAATTAGGGTGCTGATAATAATAATAATAATAATAATAATAATAATAATAATAATAATAACCTATTATAATAATACTATAATATTATAAGAATAATAATTATTCAAGACTCAAGATTATTGCTCAATTCTGTACATGTTCACATTAAACATCAGTTTAAAGAAAAAAAAGTGTCATCTCTGTGACCAGAATTTCTGGTCTAAGTAAACTCCAACGGTTTCAACATTTGTGCTTGTTTTTTTTTTGTGTGTGTGTGTTCATTTGTTTGCAGCATTTTTTGGAAAGAGACTTTAGTTAAATCTCTCTTGAACTGCTGCCGGCACACGATTGGCTAAACAAATAACTGAATGAATGTACCTAATAAAGTGGATGGTGAGTGTATAAAGCACTTTAAATGAGTTATTGTGGATAGTTTTTGTAATGTTATATTGTTGCATTGTAACTTTGTCGCTCTTGTTTGCATATTTGCATGTGCAGTTTATGTTTTCTCTTTTGTATAAAAACGTACATAAAATGGCAATCTATCTTGTCTCAGCTATCCAGCTAATTAGGTTTCTTAGTTAGCTAGTTAGTTTTTGTTAATTTATTTTGTTATTTTATGTTGTATGAAGCACCTTGATCCTGGACGAGCGTTGTTTCATCGTTTAGTTGAAGTGACAATAAAAGCCTACTTGACTTGACTTCACTTTTTAATGTAAAAGTGGAAAACATATGGCAGTGAAAAGTCACTAAACCCCAATGTTAGTCACTTTCATCATGACATACGTCAGATGTCAGACACGACAGAAATACATAATGCCACAAATCAGTGCAACACAGATCCCTGGTTGAATTCCCCTTGGTTCTATCTGTATCATTTAATTTCAATTTTTTGGGGCTAAAAAAGAACCCACCTCAAAATCTTTTCCTTTGGAAGAACAATTAATCCGCATGCTTGGAATCGCTTCCCAATTTACCTACAAAAGAGATAAGTAGGTTATTTCTCCACTGATAAAGAATTACATAAGTATAGCACAGATACAAAATGTACTACTATAGCAAACTATTTTTATAATAGTAATTTATCTGATTTATTCAAATTCAAAACAATTACAGTGTACAATTAAAAACAATCATAATGAAAAATGTAATCAAAGGTAAACTAACAAAAAGTAAATTATATCAGTGAAAAGAAAATATCTTTAATCTTAGTTATAATATATAAAAATATGAATTTGTGGAAGTAGAATAGAATTACAATTATTAAAATTAAACATAATGTAAAAAAACTACAGTAACTTGAGCAAAACGCAAATAATACATATTATTAGTTAACAGTTTAATAAAACACTAAAAAAGTTTTGTAACTTCTTTTTTTATCCTTGAAAAACTTTTGACACAAGCTGGAAGATATTTTGAGATGCAGGTGCTGTACCATTAAGAGACTTAAAACTAGCAATAAAAAGTAGCATCAATTTAAACGTTTGTTAGAAATAAATAAAGAATACATTTTCTGACCATAGCCTTCTTATGGATGATGTTATTGAGGTCCAGGGCAAAAATGGTCTCTCGAGCCCCCAGGATGAGCACACCCATGTCTTCCCTCAGAAGCATGGTGGAATAGTTCCACACACCCTCCTCTTGAAAAACATGTCCTCCATAACCTAGCAACAGCAGAACAGACTTTTAGTAAAAATAAATTCAGTAAATTAAAGTGATAACATAATGTTCGGAAGCAAAGACTTGTGCTGCTCTTAATAAAGTGCAGCAGAACTAAGACTGTGTGATTAATTGGCAGAAGATATTATATCACTAGTTAATCAGTAACTCAGTAATGCTTTGTGTTTCATGTATTTGTAATTACGATACTGAAATCATGAAGGCTGCAATGTTGCTAATGCCCTAAAGTGCTGCATTTTAATTATTATTATTATTATTACTTTTACATTCTGTTAATCTTCCATTTTCTCAGGAGATTCAGTGTGATTCTATGAAAAAAAAATTAACCACATGACTTCACCAATTAATTATAAACCATGCTTATAATTTATTACATGGCATTATACAGTAACATTTTGCAGCAAAAAAAAAAGAAGAAAAAGAAAAAGAAATCGACAGCTTACTTACTGCTCAGTGTAAGTGTTTTCCGTGGTGTGCCGTACAAAGACCAAACTTGGCCAGAAGTCACTACAGATGGACCCCAGCAAAACAGCATGAGGAACAACAACATGTCCTTAGGACTTCAAGTCTCTTCTAACAAACACCACAAGGCCGCTGTTACTCTCTCAAAGGGTCAGAGTGTAAAATACGGGAATACAGTCAAATATATATACAGATTGAAGAGAAGCAAGGTGAAATGAAATAAACTGCATTTGAGCTGGATTTAAAAATTACATTCAAGACATAAAAATTTATGGAGTCAGGTCAGTGTCATGTGAAACTGTGTGTGACATCTGTGTGTAGATTTTTAAGCAGAAACATACAGAAGTGGAAAGAATAATAAACTTTTGTACTCGAGTAAAAGTACTGTTACTTCAGTGAAATTTTACTGAAGTACAAATAAAGTTCCCATTATAAAAACTAGTTAAGTAAAAGTAAAAAGTAGCTCATAAAAATATACTTAGAGTAAATATTACCGAGTTCCTTTTTTAGGGTGTGGGATGAGGCATTCTATGTAGTTCAAAAAAAGACAAGCGGAGATACATCTCAGGCTAGTTGTTTTTAACTGAGGGAACAACTTTGCATAATAAAGCTGTTGCCTTTCTTGTGCTTGAAAATGGTGGATTTAGTGCATTTATTCTCCCCGCCCAATCTATCAATCCGTGCAGTGGTTTCCGGAGTGCAATTTCTTCTCTCCGCTTTGAATTATCTTCATTATTTTTCATTTTCATTCTTTTAGTTTTTTTACTCAGTAGCAAATATGATTTAAAATGTAGCGAAACAAGGAGCTGGAATTCTGGACTAGTTGTGAAGTAAAGTGCTGGGAATCACGTTATTAGTCATCTTTGCTGCTTTAAGACCATGGTGAGTATTTGATAATTCCAAGTCCAGGATTAAAGCTCTACATTATTGCATAGCGAGTCACAGAGCTTCAGTATATTATTGTCTGACTCGAGCTGATACGGAAATGCAATTTAAAAAGGCACTCAATAGAATTCAGCCGCCATGTCACTTCAGTTTCATTCCAGTGTAGATTTGGCAATCTAGATAAAGCTTATTTATTCTTAAAACATGAATTATACTGAGTTTTCTGTGAAATTGGATGATAATTATTTAAGGGAACGCTTTTAATTTAAGATACAGCAGCAAAACATTTTTTTTTTACATTTTCAATGACACAATGTGAATTTATTTGAAACTAATAAAACTTGCATCTTTAAATAACCAGTGTTGCCAGATGTCGCCGGTGGTTTCCACCTAAAACTGTTTGAAAAACGTCAACAGGTACACAAATCTGCTGAAAATAGTTGGTCACCATTCCGTTTGTAACGCTCCAATCACATTAAACAACATTAACTAGGCCGTCAATACCAGTAACACGAGCACAACAATGCAATACCGCCACCTACTGGACGCGAGTGTCACTGCGAGCGCTCAGCATGGGAGCTATACAGTGCCACCTGGTCAAACCCGTGAGAAAACTAAATGAGCAAATATTCCACCCATTCGTGTAAGCCATGCAACTCAACCAAACCCATGATTAGTTCTAATTTTGTTTTAGATCTTTAACTTCATAGACTAAACTTAACGAACAGATGAACCAAAACAATGAAGTCACGATTACTGCCACTAATCTACAATAAAGTTAAATCTTGTCACAAGTCACTGGTGTAAAAACATCACCCATATTAACGGTGATAACTAGAAGCGAAGAATAATTTATTGGCATGATGGTCTTTAACACGGAGCGTTTCTCTGTATTTTTATAAAGCCGTAATTCAGCTCACACAGAAAGCTGAACAAAACATTTACAAATAACCGCTGGTCATGTAAAAGGAGCTTTTACGAACAATATAATGCGTTCGCATTGATGCTTTTCTCTGCATGAACACAATCACAGCGCGTTATTCAACCTTACTCCAGACATATAAGTCGAATTTTACCTTCACAATCAAAACAAACTGTCAATTTGAACGCAGCTCGAACTTTCTGCTGAAAAACACAGCTGGACACCGGACCTACACCTACGATCACGTCATAAACCATTGTAACGTGTGAGAACTGATTTGATGATAACGGTGTCGTACCCTTTTGTTGACGTGTCTGCCATGACATCACAAATGACACACTGTGCGACACCAGTAGCCCAGCGCCGCACTTTCAATTCAATTCAATACAATTTTATTTCTATAGGGCTTTTAACAATGGTCATTGTCTCGAAGCAGCTTCACAAAATGAAAAGAAAATTTATGTAAGTGTGTATATGGAAGAAAAATGTGTTTAGATAATGCGATTTTCCCTGATGAGCAAGCCAAGGGTGACGGCGACAGTGGCAAGGAAAAACTCCCTGAGATGGCAATATGAAGAAACCTTGAGAGGAACCAGACTCAGCAGGGAACTCATCTTCATTTGGGTGATAACTGATAACAGAGATTATATAACATCATGTGTGTTATGCAGCTGAAAGTTCGATATAGCAGAAGTTATTTAAATTAACATGAAGTCCAGTTCAGCACAGGGATGAGTCAGCAGGTGCAGAGAGCAGAGGGGGCTGGATCTCTGGGAGCTCAGGAGCAGCATATGTACAGGTGTACCAAGCAAACATGAAGCAGAATCCAGCTGGAGCTGGTCCTTCTCTGTATGCCTCTGGGTCCTCACAGGATTGGCCTTTGTCTACTGGAGCTGGCAAAATCTCCAGATGCCTCGCGATGGGTAGAGAAAGGAAGAACAGGTGGAAAGAATTAGCGTAGGAGTATGAGGTATTCATTATGAGGATGAATTACGTGTATGCCAGGTTAAAGAGATGCGTCTTGAGTCTACTTTCAAACTGGAAAACTGTGTCTGAGCCCCAAATACTGTCAGGAAGGCTATTCCAAAGTTTTGGAGCTAAATATGAAAATGCCCTACCTCCTTTTGTAGATTTTAATATTGTGGGAACTACCAGAAGTCCGAAGTTTTGTGATCTTAAGGAGCGTGGTGGATTGAAATGGATCAGAAGTCTGGCTAGATATGTGGGAGCTAAACCATTTAGAGCCTTGTATGTTAGTAAAGCTATTTTGTAATTAATTCTAAACTGAACAGGTAACCAGTGCAGGGATGATAATATTGGGGTTATATGATCATATTTTCTAGATCTAGTGAGAACCTTGGCGGCTGCATTTTGGACTAACTGTAGCTTGTTTATTGAGGTCATGAACTATCTTTTCTGCATCAGATACAGATAAAATGTTCCTAAGCTTGGCAATATTTCTAAGGTGGAAAAAGGCTGTTTTTGTGATATTGGAAATATGATTTTCAAAGGCTAAATTACTGTCTAATATTACGCTCATGTCTTTCACTGTTGAGCTGGTGGTAACAGTGCACCCTTCTAAAGGCAAGCTGAATTGTGAGAGCTGCTGTGTACTGGTTTTTGGGCCGATAAGTGATATCTCCATCTTATCTGAATTTAGTAGAAGAAAATTATCCGTCATCCAATTTTTTATATCTTGAACACTCTCAGTTAGTCTAGACAACTTGGGTATTTCGTCTGGTTTTGTGGAGATGTATAACAGGGTATCATCAGAATAACAATGGAAACTAATCCCATGTCTTCTAATGATGTTACCCAAGGGAAGGATGTATATTGAGAAAAGCAGAGGTCCTAAAACTGACCCTTGTGGGACCCCATATTTCACTGGCATTACACCAGTTCTCCATTTAAATCTACAAAATGTTATTGATCAGACAGGCAGGATCTAAACCATTTTAATACCTGTCCCTGAATACCTATGTGATTTTGTATGCGATCTATGAGAATATTATGATCTATAGTGTCGAATGCAGCACTAAGATCAAGTAGGACTAGTATCGAGATGCAGCCTTGATCCAAAGCTAAAAACAAGTCATTTGCTATTTTAACTAGTGCAGTTTCTGTACTATGATTGGGCATGAAACCTGGCTGAAGTTCTTCAAGGATATTGTTTTTCTGCAAGAATGTGCATATGTGGGCTGATACTACCATTTATAATATTTTTTATATAAGCGGAAGGTTTGAAATCAGTCTGTAATATATAGCTTACTATACAGCTATTGTTTTGAAATGGAGCCACCAAGAACTATTTAGGACTATTTAGCAATATTTTGTATATGCTTAGATAAAATAGTCACAAATTTCAATTAATTGAAAATTACTAGCATGCATGAAGCCCCGAAAAAATTAAGGAGGTTTGAAAATACTGTAATGGAATTTACGAGTTCTGATTGACGCTATACCAGAGTGATGGGCATGTTAGGGTAAAAAGGGGATCCGCATCATGCATAATGCACCCTGTGAAAGCCTCTGAAGGTAGTGTTACGATCCGGGGTTGCGTCAGTTGTTCATTCCTGAATTTTCTGGGAACATTCGGAAATATTTTCATATGTGAATTAATAACCGTATCAATGTTAAAGGTGGTCAGTAAACGTCTGCTGTGTGTGTGTGTGTGTGTGTGTGTGGTGTTTTATGCCAAGGAGTGTTTTACATTTAGGCAGTGAGGGTGACCATCCTTCATGGAACAAATGACAGGATGAATAATACATTGACACGCGCTTCTATTAGCCACACTTCCTGAAACTATGATAATCATAATGGATGTAAATTTGGGGGGGGCGCAGCTTTTAGATATTTTACAGTAAAAGCACTAAACATGGACGAGCATCTGCAAGCTCATACACAACCAAAGCAACTTTCCACAAAATAAGTATAAAGGCTGAACAACTATATTATAATAATTTACATTTATATTACTTGTATTTCATATTGAAAAACACTGTGGTTTTGAAGAGAAATTTCTTTAAAATTCTAAATGAAATGAATTTATTTTGTATTGTGAGTATAGCAGTGATTTCCAACCCTGGTCCTGAAGAACCTCATGTCATGCACATGTTAATGTTTTTCCTGCTTTACCACAGTCACTTAGAGAAGGCTGTTAATTAGTTAATTATTTCAACCGGGTGTGCTGATGCTGAGAAAACACAAAAGCTGCATTCCATTTCAAGGTGTACTTCACAGGGTGCTCCCTACTCCCTGCTCGGTGTGGAGGGAATGTTGCTGAAGTGAACTTCCCTCGACAGAATTCCACTATTTCGAACCCCCTGCAGGTTTAGAAGATGCTGTATGCCACATCAAAAGCAACAGTCAATAGGACAAAGAATGGGTACTGAAATTTTCCAAAGAAAGATTACTTGACAGATGCTCAATGCCCACTACCTTGCACCAAGAACTTTAGGTAGGCTGGACTATATAGCCAAACAAATGGAGGGACAATGAAGTTACTTTTTGCTATTTTCTTATGACTTTTTTTGCAGACAAGAAGTGCAGACATAAAAACGGTCATGATTTCTGAGAACTCTTAAGGAGTGTTTCAATGATTCTAAGACAGCCCAGGATTTCTTGTTAGCCAGGACCCAAACATCACGTATTGTGAATAAAGTCAGCACCACATTTCAAGGATTTGCTTATGTAAACAAGGAAGGAACATACGCATTGGTCACTGATGGCTTCAATGACACAGGTATTTTCAAACTGCAACATTAAATACGGTGATTTCTCCTCCCCATTACCCTGTATAGTTTATATCTAAAATGTTTTAACCTGTCTATGAAATGATGTTTGTCTGTATGTTCGTATTTATGTGTGTATTGTAAATGAGCACTAGGGTGGACCAAGGATACCAGGAGCCACTATTGCAGTGAAATAACTCAATGGCTTTATTTTACAGCAGCTCAGAAGTATAAAAGGCGTGCAGAATTAAAAAAAAACACAAACTACTTATCAGCAAGAGCCGTCTTAGTTAGATGAATGATCCAATCGAGCTTCAGTCGAGGTGAGGTTGCCGGTGCTCAGATGCAGCAGGAGAGCGCAAAGGCGTGCTGTGGGGAATGCATACTCGGTAATCCTGTCGAGATGCTCCATGAATCTCGGCAAGTGGGGCGGATCGGTCGGAGTCTGTGGGGACAGTCCCTAACCATCTTACCCACCGAACATAAAACCCTCAGGCCTACAGTACAGACCAAAAGTTTGGACACACCTTCTCATTCAAAGAGGTTGAATTTGTATTATGGCAAGGAAAAAAGCAGTTTAGTGAAGAAAAAAAACGAGTGGCCATCATTATTTTAAGAAAAATTGGGAAAAACTTTGAAAGTGTCCCCACGTGCAGTCTCAAAAACCATCAAGTGCTACAAAGAAACTGTCTCACATGTGGACCGCCCCAGGAAAGGAAGACCAAGAGTCACCTCTGCTGTGGAGGATAAGTTCGTCCGAGTCACCAGCCACAGAAATTGCAGCTCAGATCAGTGACCAGGTCAATGGCACACAGAGTTCTAGCAGCAGACACATTGCTAGAACAACTGTTAAGAGGAGACCGTGTGAATCAGGCCTTCATGGTAGAATGGTAGCCCTTCTGCTTTGAAACCACTGCTAAGGACAACACTAAGTGATGCTGTATAATCCATAGGTGGACCAACATGATGAAGATGACATCTACAAAATAAGGAGATGACTGGAGCATTGTTCCATGTTTTGTTCCTTGGGGATGAGACAAGAGGGACCTGACAGACCTTTTCCATTGTTGGAGGCTATTGATACAGACACTTTGGTGAAGGGTTTTTTTTTTTTTGTCATTGGTGTTAAGAATCTCACCTGGGAGTTTCTCCAGCATACTGTATATCAGATTGATGGACACGAGTACTCATTTCGTGTCATTAGATTTTTGAGGACAATAGTTTTTTCAGCCAACATTTAATCAATATTACTTTAAAAAGTTTTATAATTTTAGTTTTTAATGTCATTTTTGAAGGAAATTAAATAGTAATAGTTAAATAACGGATAGTTAAAATATTAAGATGGGAAATATTTGTGTCATGTCGGCATTATAAGATTTGTATTGAAAACTTCTATATAAAACGTTTTTAAACATTGTATTAAATGCAAAAAAATGCTATTCAAATCAGACTTACAGAAGTCTCTTGTTTTTGTTTCACAGAGTGTTTATGTTACAGTACATTTATTTTATATTTAACAAATGGTCACATTGAGATTATATGGTTTTGTCTGACATTTTGGTAAAGTTATTCACATTTTTTTTTAAATAAAAAATCAAATCGAGTGTGTCAACCCAGCAAGAGTGTTAATTTTACCCACTGGTTGGGTCAGATGAACGACCCAGAAATCTGGGTTAAATGGTACAACCCAGCACTTGGGTCAAAACAACCTAGCGCGCGTTCTGTCCAATAGTGACCGAGCAGCTGGGTTATGGTTGGTTTGTTTTTTAACCCAGCAGTTTTTAGAGTGTGACGACAGTGCTAACCACTAAGCCACCATGCTACCACATTCTATTTTAATTCAGTTTTATTCTGTGTAAATTTCTATATTCCAACCTAAATCTTCACAGTTTTCATTTTTATGTTTTATTTTTATTGGAAATCCTTTACTCTGTCCTTCATTATTTCAAGCCCTTTGTTCATATTCCTTATTTTATAGTTTAGTATTAAAAAAAATTATAATAATTTGCTACAGTGATGTTATCCATGTCTTCCACTTGGCACCATTCTGCAGTTTCCCCATTATAATACTCTGTGTTATTTGGTGATGGTAAAGCCATTGAATCGTCCAACAACAAACAGAAGATCGTCCAGCATTTCGATGCAGAAATTCCTGCGCCAAATCTTTTGTACAGGGTCGCAATGTTTTTATTTCTTATCTTTGTTCAATTTATGACACAAAAAAAAACTATGCACCAATGTTTGCTGAAAATATTATGGATTTTTTCCATTTCCAAGAGAAACTGTGTTAACATCTTTTCAATTAAAAAAATCACCAAAGTCTGAGCCAGTGAAAAGTCTGAACCGGTGAGACGATGAACCAGTCAGAGGGGGCCGCTGGAAACCAGATTAAATTATAAATACACGGCTTAGTAAACATTAAGTATGATTCACAAAATCTTGATCAATGCCCTGTGTGCTAATATGGGTAGTATTAAGTTAAATGTAGCACTGCCACAAGAGCCCGAAAATCATTTAGTATTTTGAGAAAAGATTTTTGCACATTTATTCATAAAAACAACTGATAAAGTAACATTTATCTGTTTACTATTTATGTGGTGGTGAGCACTGATGCTAAATCATCTCTATTCAGCAGTCTGCCGGTCAGTCATGCGAAAATAATCAGACAAACATGCTGTCAGGGTGATATAAAAAAATAAAAAAAAGAAAGAAAAGTGACTCGTGGTTGAGTCGTGGTGTGCGTCTCCTCCGTTTTGAAAATCGCAGAGCTGTGATTCACTTTCGCAAATCAAGCAGTGAGTGCCGGCGCTCTAAGCCAATGAGTGAGTGACTGCGCTCTGAGTGTACAAGACATTGACGTTACACTGATTAAATGACCTTTGGCATTGTCAGGCTGACAATACATTTGCCAAATGATATTTAGCTGGGGGGGTTATGGGCAATCATGTTTCGGGGAATCTAGAATCACCCCTGTTGATTGATGGACTGTTTTACTCTTTGCTGTACAGTCGTGGCCAAAAGTTTTGAGAATGACAACTATTAGTTTTCACAAAGTTTGCTGATAAACTGCTTTTAGATCTTTGTTTCAGTTGTTTCTGTGATGTACTGAAATATAATTACAAGCACTTCATACGTCTCAATGTCACAGGTCTAGCTGGTGGTACTGGCTAGACCGGCTGATGTTGCCGTGGGCATATATGGCAGGCATGCACACAGAGGGGTGTATGAACAGAAATAGTCTTTTATTTACAAACTCAAACAGACAAAACAAAGAAACTAAAACAACAAACTCAAACTATAATTAGGGCTCAGGACAACCACAGGAAAGGAGCTGACCACTGGGAACCAGGAGCTGACCACAGGGAACACAGGGACAGAAGGAAACATGGAGCTGGAGCTAACTAAAGACACATAGGGGAACTAGAGATGAGACAGGACTGGAGACTAGAGACAGGACTGGAGAGACAGGACTGGGCTGGAGACAGGGCTAGGGACAACAGAGACTAGAGAACGGATGGGTTAGTGGTTAGTGAGGTTAGTAGCTACATGGAATATGGAGACACTGGATGCTGACCTAACCGGGTTAGTATCTAACTGGATTAGTACTGATCTGGGGGACCAGAACTGGAACACAAAAGGAAAGGCACACATGAGGCTATACCAAACTAGCGGCTAACCTACTAACGACCAGAACCACTAGCAGTCAATCCCACTAGAGGCTAGCCTACTGGAGGCTAACCCTACTAGCAGTCAAGGCCTACTAGCAGCTAACCCTGCTAGCAGCTAAGCCCTCATGTGGCTACACATACAAGGGAAGCTTTAAACAAAGAACTACACAAGAAGGCTGACACTGGGGAGACACAGAACAGTACTAGACAGGAGACAGGGCTGGGTTAGTGAGGTTAGTAGCTACATGGAGTACTGGGGACACTGGAGGCTGACCTAACTGGGTTAGTGGCTAATGGGGTTAGTACTGACCTAGGGGACCGGAGACAAAAGGCAGGGCACACATGAGGCTATACCAAACTAGCGGCTAACCTACTAGTGACCAGAACCACTAGCAGTCAATCCCACTAGAGGTTAGCCTACTGGAGACTAACCCTACTAGGGGCTAATCCTACTAGCCATTAAGGCCTACTAGCAGCTAACCCTGCTAATGGCTAAGCCCTCATGTGGCTACACATACTAGGGAAAGCTATAAACACAGAACTAAACAAAGAGGACTGACACTGGGAAGACAGAACAGTACTTACACTGTACACAGGAGGAGACACAGCCTAGCTAAACACTGACCAAGGCAGCTCCATGAATCCACTGACACAAGGAACATCAAGAAAACAAAACTAGAGCCCTCTGAAAACAAAGGTTACAAAACATAAACCAAATATAAACTTAAAGTAACAAAAAGGAATGCCCACATGACGGTAATATAAACAAACATTCATTCATTCATTCATTCATTCATTCATTCAACCAACCAACCAACCAACCAACCAACAAACAAAAACAAACAAACAAACAATGCTCGACCCAGTTTCCCAGAACAAACTGCTATTTATAGGAGGTTTTAATGAGCCACCTCAGTTCAGGTGAGCCTCATCACCTGACTCAGGTGCCTTCTGGGAAACTGAGTCAACCAACAAGAACTACACAGACAGACAGACAGACATGAACAGTGACCTCTAGTGGAGGTTCCTAACAGTGTCTGCCAAAAGCCATGAAGTTGAATGTAATTTTAAATAACTGGAATAAAGACACTACAAAACTATCACTGTTATAATATAATTAATGACTATGAATGCTGTCCTGGAGAACTTACTGTAAATGGTACCACTAGATACTATAGATAAGTCACGTGTAACCTAATATACTTTTACAACTTACTGGTATTTTTAGTCATTTACGATTGCTATTAACTTCAGAATGAAAATGTTTTATCTTTAAATCGCAGAGCCCTTGTAATATGTAATAATGGATATGTAGTATATGAGTACCTATAACCATAATGTATCCCTATCCACATCACACCTATGGATAAATGTTACAGTTTATTGTTGGTAAAATGGAAGGAAACTGGAGGCAATTTGCCCACTGTGAGAATAGTAATCTCAATACAGGATTAAACTGGGGACACTGGTGATGGAAGTACAATGCTGCACCACCTTGGCCTCCGAGTGGCGCAGTGGTAAAAGCGATGCCCTATCATCCGGAGATCGCTAGTTCGAATCCCGGGTGATACTGTAGCCTCTCAAAGCCGGAGGTCTAGAGAGAGAGCTGAGTGGCAGAGCTCTCTCAGAGAGGAGGGATGAGAGGTACTTAGTGCTCCCACATTAATCACGCCTCTACAGCCAATCAGGGGCGTCTGTGAGCTCGCGCAACAGAAGGAGCGGATAGTGCTGTCCTCCGAGTGTGTTACGTCGCCCCCAACGGTGCGTGAGCGAGCAGTTCGAAAAGATGCGGTCGGCTGGCGTCACATGGTTCGGAGGAAACACGGCCCTCCCGACTGAGTGGTAGTAGCCTTAATGTGGGAGCCCCCTAGTGACGGGGAGGAATTGGACACGACTAAATCGGGGAAAAATCCCCCCCCCACCCCAAATTTTTTTTTAATGCTGCACCACCTTGCCATATTCATACTGCATACACCAGTATGTACTAAATATTGCTTGTAGCTTTTTAAAAAAAAATTTTTTGACCGACAGGTACATGTTGCAGTACTCTGCTGTTTGCAGCTACAGGATACAAGACATCAGGAAAGTGTTCTTTGAAGGCAAATTCAAAACCCTGCTCAATGTCAATTCAATGTCTATGACAAAATGGGTGACATATACTGGAGATGTGCCTGACCCCCGGCCCGGAGCTGTGAGTTCCAGACTTGATCATCAAGATCATGTTACAGTATCATTCTCCTAGTAGTAACATAGTTAGGGATTTTCATCAATATTTTTATCCATATATTTTCTTGTGGATGGATCCTAAAACAACTTGTATTTTTATTCTTCTATGTTTTTCATGTAAATAGTATAGAAATATATAGTATCAACTCACCAACCTAACAAGTTGAATACAATGTTTATTAATCTTGAAAATGTAAGGAGCAGATTTTAAACAAATATTTTTTTTTACATTATTTACTGCACAGTATATAGTTTTTATAACCCCATATTAGCTATTTGGTGTTTTATCTCTCTCTCTCTCTCTCTCTCTCTCTCTCTCTCTCTTTCTTCAGTGTATTAACAATGACGCGAGGCAGAAAGGGTTTTTCACTTCCTTGGACCTGCCTGATAAAGCCCTCCACTCCACCCTCAGAGACAGACCTCTAATGGGTCAGGCAGTGGATCCGTCTTCTAAGCAACCTCTACTGGTGAAAAAGGGAGCTGCATTTACATCTATAGAGTAGTGGTGGCCAGCACTACTGCTTTGGATGGGAGCATCTACCAGGTCACGTTTATTGGCACAGGTAAACAAATTGGTGTGCAGTTTACATCATCTGATACTGATTTACAATATTTATTGGTTACAACAGGCTAACCAAAATATCTTTAAATTAATCAAAGAAAACAATCTCTGGTGGTGCTTGCTCATTTAAGCATTTACAATCAAACGTGTTTGTAACAGCAAGCGGTTCAGTGCTGAAAGCCGTCAACTAGATGGTGATCATTGAGGAGGTGCAGCTCTTTGTGCATTCTGAGCCAGTGAAGATACTACACCTCTCCAGCACTCTGGTAAGCCTCACAACACATAAATGTACAACATAGGGTAAAATACCAGGCCAAATTATAATTTTTTTTGTTGCCATTTCAGGGCTAATTATTGGGCTGCATCAAGCAAAGAAAACAACTAAGGATATTTGAAATGACCGGAATTGGTTTAAGAACCCTTCGAGACATTATTAAAACCTATAAGGACATTGTGGAAAAATGTGGTCATAAAAAATTAGGAATGGAGATCACTTAAACACTTACACAAACAGCTATATTTAAAAGTTAAAATTACAGGATTGTACTGTACATGTAACTTTATTGCATTTGTCAGATCCCCTTATTTTTGCTTTATTCTTGTTTTATCTAATCAGTCTTCCAAACCTCCTCTATTGGCATGTTTTAACTGCACCATACAGTACTCACAGTACTCTGAGAAGTGAAAATGCCATAGAACACACAGGTGCTCCAGTTGCCTGGACAGAAGAGGAACACATCCTGTATGAGGAAAGGCAGTTTGGTTTCAGGAATAGGATGTCGAATAAGCAGTTAGAAAATCTGTAGTGTGTGATGGAGCCACTGATCATTTGCATGAAAATAATTACATTTAGGAAAATCACTGTAATCATGGGCAAGGTAAATTCTGTTGCAGGCAAGATTACAGTACCTTACAGACGCGGGCCACCCTTGACACATCCAGTTTTTTGTAGAAATCGAACTCCATCGCTGCTTCACTAAAGAAAAGGTAAATCTTGTCATCATCTCCCTCCGAGTTTTCCTCTCCCTCAGCCACATGCTTCATCCCGATGAAATTAGTTCGTATGCTGCCATTTAAGCTTCGCATCATAACTGGTTTTGTGCCCAGGGAGTTCTCAGTTGTAGCAGAGTACAACTCTCCATCTAAATGGGAACCAGAAATATAATTTATTACAACATTATGATTTAATCTTTGGCCTAATTTTCTTTAAAACAATCCAACGTTTTATGACAGCTATCATGTGTATCATCTGCATAAAAGTGGACAGAGATTCATAATAAATACAGTATATTAATAGTTTATACTAAATGGGAAAAGAGTTACAAATAAATCTTTGGCCTGTTCCATCATGGAGCACTTGTACCTTAATAAAGATGAAGCACCTACCAACAAGTTCAGAGGCGGATCTCTTGAAAGGATCAAATGGACACCGTCCTGTCCCCTCATGTTGATTATTCTCCAGAACCAGGTTGCCATCTGTATACGACTGGAAGACAGAACACAGCACAGTCTACATGAGTCTTGGTAAAACACATAAAAACATTCACAAAGACTGCAGCTTTACTTATGACTATTCCACAGATTCCCATCCCTGGTCCTAGTGCCCTAGTCCTAATGTTTCAGTGATACTTCAGGAGCAGGATCGAGAAACCGTTGTCTACACCACTGCAATAATAACATTCTGCAGTGAAATTAGTTGAGGAAGTGCTCACCATATAATCACACGTGGGAATGAAAGCATTGGTACCACACACATACATCCTGCCATCCGGCATTTTATGAAGAATACGGATGTACAGTCGTGGCCAAAAGTTTTAAGGATTACATAAATATTGGAAATTGGAAAAGTTGCTGCTTAAGTTTTTATAATAGCAATTTGCATATACTACATGTTATGAAGAGTGATCAGATGACTTGCACAGTCCTTCTTTGCCATGAAAATTAACTTAATGCCCCAAAAAACATTTCCACTGCATTTCATTGCTGTCATTAAAGGACCTGTTGAGATCATTTCAGTAATCGTCTTGTTAACTCAGGTGAGAATGTTGACGAGCACAAGGCTGGAGATCATTATGTCAGGCTGATTGGGTTACAATGGCAGACTTGACATGTTAAAAGGAGGGTGATGCTTGAAATCATTGTTCTTTCATTGTTAACCATGGTGACCTGCAAAGAAACGCGTGTAGCCATCATTGCGTTGCATAAAAATGGCTTCACAGGCGAGGATATTGTAGCTACTAAGATTGCACCTAAATCAACAATTTATAGGATCATCAAGAACTTCAAGGAAAGAGGTTAAATTCTTGTTAAGAAGGTTTCAGGGCGTCTAAGAAAGTCCAGCAAGCGCCAGGATCGTCTCCTAAAGAGGATTCAGCTGCAGGATCGGAGTGCCACCAGTGCAGAGCTGCTCAGGAATGGCGCCAGGCAGGTGTGAGCGCATCTGCACACACAGTGAGGCGAAGACTTTTGGAAGATGGCCTGGTGTCAAGAAGGGCAGCAAAGAAGCCACTTCTCTCCAATTAAAACATCAGGGACAGATTGATCTTCTGTAAAAAGTATGGCGAAGGGACTGCTGAGGACTGGGGCAAAGTCATATTCTCGGATGAAGCCTCTTTCCGATTGTTTGGGGCATCTGGAAAAAGGCTTGTCCGGAGAAGAAAAGGTGAGCGCTACCATCAGTCCTGTGTCATGCCAACAGTAAAGCATCCTGAGACCATTCATGTGTGGAGTTGCTTCTCCTCCAAGGGAGTGGGCTCACTCACAATTGTGCCCAAAAACACAGCCATGAATAAAGAATGGTACCAAAACACCCTCCAACAGCAACTTCTTCCAACAATCCAACAACAATTTGGTGAAGAACAATGCATTTTCCAGCACGATGGAGCACCGTGCCATAAGGCAGAAGTGATAACTAAGTGGCTCAGGGACAAAAACGTTGAAATTTTGGGTCCACTGCCTGGAAACTCCCCAGATCTTAATCCCATTGAGAACTTGTGGTCAATCCTCAAAAGGTGGGTGGACAAACAAAAACTCACTAATTCTGACAAACTCCAAGAAGTGATTATGAAAGAATGGGTTGCTGTCAGTCAGGATTTGTCCCAGAAGTTGATTGAGAGCAGCCCAGTCGAATTGCAGGGGTCCTGATAAAGAAGGGCCAACACTGCAAATACTGACTCTTTGCATAAATGTCATGTAATTGTCGATAAAAGCCTTTGAAACGTACGAAGTGCTTGTAAATATATTTCAGTACATCACAGAAACAACTGAAACAACTTTTGCCCACAACTGTAGTTCTGACGCTCAGCCTGCAATGGAAATAACAGGAAATACAAAAAACAGAGAATTAGGGTGCTGATAATAATAATAATAATAATAATAATAATAATAATGTATTATAATAAGAATACTATAATATTATAAGAATAATAATTATTCAAGACTCAAGATTATTGCTCAATACTGTACATGTTCACATTAAACATCAGTTTAAAGAAAAAAAGTGTCATCTCTGTGACCAGAATTTCTGGTCTGAGTAAACTCCAACGGTTTCAACATTTGTGCTTGTTTGTTTTTTTGTTTGTGTTCATTTGTTTGCAGCATTTTTTGGAAAGAGACTTTAGTTAAATCTCTCTTGAACTGCACAATTCGCTAAACAAATAACTGAATGAATGTGCCTAATAAAGTGGAAGGTGAGTGTATAAAGCACTTTAAATGAGTTACTATTAGTTTTTGTAATGTCATGTTGTGGCTCTTGCTTGCACATTTGCACATGCAGTTTACAGTATGTTGTCTCTTTTGTATAAAAACATAGATAGTTCTCTGTTTAGCTTAAAATGTCAATCTGTCCTGTCTCAGCTAGCCAGCTAATTAGAATTAGGTTTCTTAGTTAGCTTGTTAGTTTTTGTTAATTTATGTTGTATGAAGCACCTTGGTCCTGGAGGAATGTTGTTTCGCTGTTTGGTTGAAGTGACAATAAAAAAAAATTTAAAAATCATAATGAAAAATTTAATCAAAGGTAAACTAACAAAGAATTAATTATATTAGTGAAAAGAAGAGAAAGTATGTATAATCTTATTTATAATATATAAAAATATGAATTTGTGAAAGTAGGATAAAAGTACAATAATTAAAATTAAACATAATGTAAAAAAAAACTACAGTAACTTTAGCAAAATGCAAATAATACATAAAAGTTTAATAAAAAGCTAAAAAGTTTTGTAACTGTTTTCTTTTTTTATCCTTGAAAAATGGGGACTGGTGAATATTTCATGGTAATGTGTTTTGTTGACAAAACGTTCTTAATGTTCATATGTGAATCTGAATAAGACTTTTAACACAAGTTGAAAGATATTTTGAGATGCAGGTGCTGTACCATTAAGAGAGTTAAAACTAGCAATAAAAAGTAGCATCAATATAAACTTTTGTTTGAAATGAATAAAAATTTCCATAGCTGTCATGGTCTGGCTGTTACTACAAGCCAGACCGGCTGATGTTGTTGCCGTGGGCATATAGGGCAGGCATAAACGCAGAGGCGTTTTTAAACAGAAAAAGTATTTTATTTACAAGAACCAATAATAAAGAACATAAACACACTAAGAAACCAAAATCACAAACTCAAACTATAACTTAGGACTAAGAGCTATACAAAGGCTCTTTAAGCAGACATGGGCTCTTATTATACATGGAGCTGGAACTAACTAAAGACACAAAGATACTAGAGACGGAAACTAGAGACGGGACAGGACAAGACATGACTAGAGGCTAGGGACGAAACTGAGTGATCAACAAAAACTACACAACAGACAGACAAGAGAACAGTGCCCTCTAGTGGAGGTCCCTTACAATAGCCTTCTTGTGGGTGATGTTATTGAGGTCCCAGGCAAAAATGGTCTCTCGAGCCCCCAGGATGAGACCAATGTCTTCCCTCAGAAGCATGGTGGAGTAGTTCCACACACCCTCCACTTGAAAAACATGTCCTCCATAACTTAGCAACAGCAGAACAGACTTTTAGTAAAAAATAAATTCATTAAAGTGGTGGTGTAACTTTTGGAAGCAAAGACTGCAGAGTGCAGCAGAACTAAGACTTGGTGATTAATTAGCAAAAGATATAATTGTTAATGTGTAACTCAGTAAAGCTTTGTGTTACATGTATTTGTAATTACGATGCTGAAATCATGAAGGCTGCAATGTTCCTAATGCCCTAAAGTGCTGCTTTTTATTATTATTATTATTATTATTATTATTAGGGCCCAAGCACTATAAGGTGCGCAGGACCTCTTGTTTTCCTAAGGATTTTTTTCCCAATCTTTTGGACTTTTCGGGGGTCTTAACATGCTTAAAAACTCATGAAACTTGGCAGACAGGTTGGAATCTGCTGCCATCAGGATGCCTGAGAGTCTCGTGGCCCGTGTCCCCCAGGGGCCCCAACACAAGATTTTGCTGCATAGCTCATACACACCTTCACGTAGGCACACAAAACTCTGTACACATTTAGAGCTCATCGCACTGCATGTCCTGGGCTCAACTTAACAGGACGCCGATTATTTTGGGTCATTTGGAAAAACGCACCTAATAGATTTCGATATACTCCTCATAGGGAATTTCTCAAACAGGCCAGGCGTGGGCCTCCGAGTGGCGCAGTGGTTAAAGCGCTCGCCCTATCATCCGGAGATCGCTAGTTCGAATACCGGGTGATGCTGTAACCTCTCGCAGCCGGAGGTCTAGAGAGAGCTGATTGCCCGAGCTCTCTCAGAGGGAGAGGGGAGGGATGAGAGGTACATAGTGCTCCGACATTAATCATGGCTCTACAGCCAGTCAGGGGCGTCTGTGAGCTCGCGCAGCGGAGGGAGCTGATAGCGCTGTCCTCCGAGTGTGTTATGCCGCCCGCTCACCCCCAACGGAGCGCGAGCGAGCAGTTCGAAAAGATGCGGTCGGCTGGCGTCACGTGGTTCGGAGGAAACGTGATAATGTCGTAAATTTACACCAAAAAAAATGATGAATAACTTTGTGTGGCATTATATTGAGTGACATTATATTCAGTGACACCTTCTGTGACATCACGTTCAGTGACATCACATTGAGGAACATCATAGTGTGATGCTTATTCTCCAGCATCTGCAGCCTATTGCACACACATAAACATAAAAAATGTAAACACACATGCGCCCACACACACACACACACACTCCTCTTTCACAACACACATTTTTTTTTCACAACACAAATATTTAGGGCCCAAAATGACATTAGCCCTGTATAGTGTGTGATGTGTGCAGATTGTGCGGTGCAACATATACACACACACACACACACACACATGTATATGAAATAGGCTATATGAAAATATATTAAAATATTACAATTATTGCCATTTTCATATATTGAATAAATACATTGTTATACTGTTTAATATATTGTTATATATACTGAATTATGTCCCACATTAAATTAGATTATATATTGGAAAATGTATTGTAAATATATGGAAATATATGTAAAATTATATGATATAACTCATTGTAAAAGATAATATAGTCAGATTTATATGGGAACATATGTCTTAAATATTTTGGAAAATATAGTGATTTATATTAAATCATATCATATTCATATTATATATTGTATACATGGTAAACATTAAATAAAATAATAATGTATTGAATAATACATCAATAGTTTCTTTTAAATAAACAAGGTTTATTTTTTAAAACATGATATAGTAACATGGAAACAACTATAAATGAACAAAACCATTTTAAAAATAAATAAAATATTTCCAAAAGGACAACTGTCCTTCATGAAGCCTAAACTCATGTCACTAAAACTTGGTTTACTTTGCAAATGACAGGTAACAAGATCAAACAATGAGCTTAATTGATCTTGTTAGTAAACAGTCTCAAACAATACTTCTGCCACAAGTATTACAATTAACATCTGTAAAGTAGACTTTTGTATTAGAATCTAATGAGTCACATTTGAAATCTGAAACATTGCACATCTTCACACTTCAGTTTCCTGCAAACTGTGGGATCCATACAAATGTGTGTGCAGACCTTCTCAGGTCTTAAAGAAGCAATGACGGTCTAAATTAAGACAGGACACTAAATATCCATGACCAGCGGTACCATGCTTCACTCTATAATCATGGAAGTTCCTTTTGATGATTTAACAAATGTGCAAAGCTCACACTGCCATCCCATAAGCTGGCACCTAAAAAGGAACAATAGTGTGCAAGTAAGTACAAGTGTGACTGTTACTGTAAAGCCTAGCAGACTGGTAAAATAGTACCTCTGTTCAAATACATACTTTTTGGACTAATAAAATCATACTGATCTACGAGTGATGTTCAAGTCAAAGCAGGACTTGTGATGACAATTCTGTGAAACAAAGACAAAAACCGATTTGATTTTACAGAGCCCATTACAGTCATTCCGGTGAATATTCCAGTGGAATGGTTTTTACGAAAAATGGACTGCTATGATCACCAAAAGGCATTTTGCTCTTGCAGAACAATGCACAACTTCATATATAGAGAAAGAAATATAGTTATAAAGTGTGTTCTGTTATTCTACATAATCAAAGGTCCCTCTTTGACTTGAACATCCCTTGTACTTCTCTGTGTCCCTTGTATAAAAATGATACAAAAATGTAAATCTTATTTACACATTACAGTTTTTTTACTTTAGTTAATGGAAAATCCAGTATATTCTAGATAAAATTAAATATTTAAAGCGTTTTAATTTCTAGCTTTCATTCAATGGTTGCACGTTTAATACTTCTGTAACATTAAAATGGTTGACATTTACCTCCTGTTTTATCTCCATTCAACTTCTCTTCTTTACCGGTGTTGGTGCTGTGAAAGAGATATTGAAAATATATAACATGTTTCCCACACAAAAAATATTATTGAAAATCAGTTGTAGATTATTTTACTTACATATCACAACATACATAACATATTTCACTTTCACAATATTTAAATTTTATGTGAATTTCTCCCAATTAAAAGCTGATGCATTTAAGTTTTTTCGAACAGTTTCCTACAGCAGCGTGCTCAGTGTTTAATCATGTTAAATACTCACATAGAGTAACGGATAAAACACTGCACCTCATCTCTGCTGATTAAACTCACTTTGGTCTGCGTTTCCTCCTTAAAGTGTCGGAGTGAAACACGCAGACTCGCGGTTCAGTGTGTGAGGTGGACCGTTACAAACGCGTTAATTATCTGAACACACTAGTTTTATATCCTCGCCACAATGGCGGTAGGCTGCGCAAAAACACCGCATTTGGCGGGAGAAATTCAAATATTACGGCAAACCGCGGCCGCCTACAGCGAGAAACCCGGAGGAAAGCACGACATGCACGCGCACGCTGCTCGGTGTTAAACGAATAAATCTCTCCTTTTACACCAGATTTTAATTATCTGCATTAACCGCGCTGTAGCTGAGCAGTTTGGTGTTTGGAACAAACAAGCTAAATCACAGTGAACACCAGGACTGACCTGTTGCTAGGTAGCTATCGTTAGCTCTGGAGCGCGGCTGTGACAGGATTCAGAACAGTAACTTACACACTATAAAGTTGTGTATGAATGCAGACAGAGTCATTATTTCAGTAACATGTTACTTACCGGGAATTGTAAGGAATGTTCCAGGTGCTTTTTGTCCGTTCCCACAGCAGTGTGTCCTCGCTTCTTTTCTCTGATGTTACACCAGACTTCCTATGAGCACTTGCAAAGGGCAATTTACTCAATTATTTAAGTTTTTGTTGTTAAACATAAAGAATATTGAGTTGGAATGAGTGATGATTGTAGTTCTTGAAACTAATCAGTATAATTACTCCATTGATAAATATTTTGATTGAAATGTATCAAAAATATTAAGTGCATGTATAAAATATAATTCAGTTAGTCGAACACCAATTTCTATTAGTGAAATAAACTTAAAAACAAAATAATAGTTGTTTTTTTAGGCAAAATATGATTTGGAGCTTGGACCTTAATCACCTCATAAAAAATACTTTGTTTCAATAAACATACATGCGGTAATGTAATACAGTTTTGTTTGCACAGCAATGTATTTTAAAATATATTAATCAATATATAGCAATAGGTTATCCATCCATATATTGCAAATATACGTGGAAGTTTCTCATATATTGAAATATATTTCCTAATGTATTGCAATATAAATTCTAGTATATTGCAATATATGTTATGTATATGTTGTTTCGTAAGGGTATGTAGATTACAGATAGTTGTCAGTGTCAGCTATGGTGTAAATGTTTATAATATATTCACCCCGTTTTGGATAGCTTCATGTTATGGTAGCTATTTGGTTCAGTTTTTGGTTAGCTTATGACACTGCTATCTATAATGTTATTTAGCACAAACCCTTTAGCTCCTGTTGCCTAAAATACTGCCTTAAGTAGCTTACCGATGTTTGCGATATTAAGGTGTAAATGTAAATCGCAATGCAAAAAGTATAAATCGTTGTATAACACTGGAAAAGTTTGTGTTGTCTTTATGCATGTTCAATAGTTATTGATGATTATTGACAGTAATTTTATTATCATCATGCTTATGTTTTTTTTCCCTTTTTTATAAACAGTTGTGACCATGAAAACAATTAGCCACCTGTTTTAAAGAGACCAAATGCAAACAAGCAGGCAAGATACAGATGGACCATCACTATGTCATGGGAACCTGGACCACGACTGGGGTCTGGATTCGGGATGGATCTCTTGTATTTTTTTAAGCGGTTGACCACACAATAAGGCTTCACCTGTGACTGCATACAACCAGCACATGGACTGACCTCAGATACCAGGAATGTTACCAAGGTCTGTGTGAATTGCAAATCAGTTTATGGTAAGCAGTCATAAACACCATGGAAATGCCAGGTATGCGATGTTCACTTGTGTCTTGAGTTAAACAAGAACTGCTTTTCGAGAGAGGCACAAATATGTATGAATGTGTATAGGGTGTAAAACAAACCTAACACCCTTTCCTCAAAGTGCACTGTTCCTGTTCCCACTGTTTTAACTTGAATGTCTGTTTGCACGGCCATATTTACAGTATGCCAGAAATATGCCTTCTCTGTATAAGATCATCTGTGTCCCTCTTTCCTCAATCCTGGACATTTACATTGCACTAGGTGAAAGAGGTGACATTTATATGTTCATAAGTAAGGTTACATTTATATGTTTATAAGTAAGAAAAATACACAAATGTCAGGACATGCCAGAACTACTTCAGGGCCCATAAACCTGCAGACACCTAAATAATGAGTGAGGGCCAAGCTCACTCATTTACTGCATTCACTCCTGTGGTGTGAAAGTAACTGTGCGAAAGTGGCCGTGAGAGGTTGGTCTCATGTTTTGTTTTTGTTATTAACTTTTTATCAAAACTTGTTTGCTGTTCATTGTTAAATTATCATATTGTTAAAAATGTGCATATTGTATATATTGTTAAGCTGATTAAAGCTTGATAAAGCTGATTTTGTACTGATTCTGTTTTATATTTTACATATTAGATGACAATCTTCCATGTATTCGGGTTTTTATACCATACCAACATTAGATGGGGTGGTGAACAGCATAGTATCATGGCACTATAATGCAAAATGAATGCTGGTATGCTGTGGACCAGCATCACTAAAGTGACCAGCATACCAGCACACCAGCAAAATATATGCTTGTCACCAGCATACCAGCACCAAAACACAATGTATGCTGGTATAATGATAATCAGCTATGCTGGTCTAAGCTGTTTTTTTCAGCAGAGATGGATTCAAGTCAGACACTGCTTTTCAACCATGCTTCAACAGAATTATTTAAAAAAATAAACTTGTGGAACAGGCCTGGACAAAAATGATGGTACCCCTAGAAAATACTGAAAATAATGTGACCAAAGGGACATGTTAATTCAAGGTGTGTCCACTAATTAGCATCACAGGTGTCTCTAATCTTGTAATCAGTCAGTGGGCCTATATATAGGGCTCCAGGTAGTCACTGTGTTGTTTGGTGACATGGTATGTACCACACTCAACATGGACCAGAGGAAGCGAAGGAAAGAGTTGTCTCAGGAGATTCGAAAGAAAATTATAGACAAGCATGTTAAAGGTAAAGGCTATAAGACCATTTCCAAGCAGCTAGATGTTCCTGTGACTACAGTTGCACATATTATTCAGAAATTTAAGATCCATGGGACTGTAGCCAACCTCCCTGGACGTGGCCGCACGAGGAAAATTCATGACAAATCAAAGAGACGGATAATCCGAATGGTAACAAAAGAGCCCAGAAAGACTTCTAAAGAGATCCAAGGTGAACTTCATGCTCAAGGAACATCAGTGTCAGATCACACCATCCGTCGTTGTTTGAGCCAAAGTGGTCTACATGGGAGATGACAAAGGAGGACACCATTGTTGAAAACAAATCATAAGAATATGCCAAACTACATGTTGACAAGCCACAAAGCTTCTGGGAGAATGTCCTATGGACAGATGAGACAAAAATGGAACTTTTTGCCAAGGCACATCAGCCATATGTTCACAGATGGAAAAATGAAGCATTTCAAGAAAAGAACACTGTCCCTACTGTGAAACATGGAGGAGGCTCTGTTATGTTCTGGGGCTGCTTTGCTGCATCTGGCACAGGGTGTCTTGAATCTGTGCAGGATACAATGAAATCTCAAGACTATCAAGGGATTCTAGAGAGAAATGTGCTGGCCAGTGTCAGAAAGCTGGGTCTCAGTCGCAGGTCATGGGTCTTGCAACAGGACAATGAGCCAAAACACACAGCTAAAAACACCCAAGAATGGCTAAGAGGAAAACATTGGACTATTCTAAAGTGGCCTTCTATGAGCCCTGACCTCAATCCTATTGAGCATCTTTGGAAGGAGCTGAAACATGCTGTCTGGAAAAGGCACCCTTCAAACCGGAAACAACCGGAGCAGCTTGCTCATGAGGAGTGGGCCAAAATACCTGCAGAGAGGTGCAGAAGTCTCATTGACAGTTACAGGAATCATTTGATTTCAGTGATTGCCTCAAAAGGTTGTGCAACAAACTATTAAGTTAGGGGTACCATCATTTTTGTCCAGGTCTGTTCCATGAGGGCTTTTTTTTATTTTTATAATTCCGTTGAAGCATGGTTGAAAAGCAATGTCTGACTTTCATTGGTTAACATTCATAGAATTCTTATTTATTATTACTTTTGTCAGATGAAAGTTATTTCTGTGACCATTGTGAGTTTTTCTTTCATTCACCGAAGGGTACCAACAATTTTGTCCACGTGTGTAGTAACTTTTGTATATGATTGGATAAAATAGTCACAACTTCAGAAGGGTCAAATTACTCGAAAGACTCGAAAACAATTACAGAGATTAGAAAATACTGGAGTTGAGTTCAGATTGCCCCTATACGAGAATGGTACACATGTTTGGGTAAAAAGGGGAGCCCCAGCATGCATAATAGCGCTAAAAGTGGAAGGCAAGCATCTGCAAGCTCATACACAACCAAAGCAACTTTCTACAACAAACCTATTGAATTTGTAGTTAATTGTTTTGTTTTAAATGTAAAATCTATTATTTTCTTAATAGAAATTACCTGACGTTTTAGTTATATTAAAATAATACAATGTAATAAGAAGAATAATGGACTTCTACATTAGTATGAAATAATTTTTAATTTAAGTAATGTGTCTATTCCTACTGTACATCTTTTCCAATGTTTATACATCATATTTAACCTCTCTTGTCTTTTACCTTTATTTTTATTTATAGTTGTAAATATACTTGTAATTAATGTTTTATTTTTTCACTTTACAGTATCTATGGGCATAAAGGCTGAAATAAGCAATTTATTTAAAATTCTACAGGAACATGAATTTATTTTGTATTATGAACATAGCAGTGGTTTCCAACCCTGTCCTGGACATGTACATGTTAATGTTGTTCCTGCTCTACCACAGTCACTTAGGGAAGGCTGTTAATTAGTTAATTAGTTAAATATGGTGTGCTGGTGCTGAGAAAACACTCATCGGTGTGGAGGGAATGTTGCTGACGTGAACTTCCATCGACAGAATTCCACTATTTGAAACCCCCTGCAGGTGTAGAAGATACTGTATGCCACATCAAAAGTGACAGCCAATAGGACGAAAATGGGCACTGAAATTTTCCAGATTACTTGACAGATCCTCAGTGCCCACTACCTTGCACCAAGAAGTGCAGAGATAAAAACGGTCATGACTTCTGTGAACTCTTAAGTTCAAGTTTGAGTGTTTCAAAGATTCCAAGACAGCCCAGGAATTCATATGTACATCCCGTATTGTGAATAAAGTCTCAGCACCACATTTCAAGGAGTTGCTTATGGAAACGAGGAAGGAGCATACACTCTGGTCACCGATGGCTTCAATGACATAGGTATTTTCTGCAACGTTGAATACGTGATTTCTCCTCCCCATTACTCTGTATAGTTTATATCTGAAATGTTTTAACCATGTCTATAAAATAGTTTTTGTATGTATGTTTGTATTTATGTTTTTAATGTAAGTGGGCACTAGGGTGAACCAAGGATGCCAGGAGACACGATTGCAGTGAAACAACTAAAAGTCTTTATTTTACAGCAGCTCAGAAGTACAGAAGGCGTGCAGAAGAAAAAAAAATGTAAACACAAACTACTTTTCAACAAGAGCTGTCTTAGACCCAATGAGCCTCAGTCAAGGTGAGGTTGCCCGGTGCAGATGGGGTACTCTTTGGGTTGCCGCCAGGGCCGGTGCTCAGATGCAGCAGGAGAGCTGGGGGGGAAGCATACTCGGTAATCCTGTTGAGGGGCTCTGTGGGCCTCGGTGAGAGGGCAAAACGGCACTGGGAAGGTTGGTCCAAGCGAGATGAGAGCCGAGAAATTTGTCTTGCTTGATGCTATAGGTGTAAAGCAGAACTCTGTAAACGATAAGTCTACACGCTGTGTCTTCTGCCACTAAATCATTGTTCCTCACGTTATCTATGAAGTAGTCGTGCGTCAGTAGCCCCATACGCACACTGGCCAGCAAGAGTGCATTGTGTGTTTTTCACTCCAGGGGCGCATGTTGAATCCACAGCATGATGGCCTCAAACACCACTTTCTCTTGTTTCACATTCAGCTTGTTTTTCTCAATGATCTCAAAAAGCTCCTCAGCCTTGAATTTTTCAGAAAGACACAACAACTGCTCAAAGTTGTGCAGGATAAATTGCAATGCCTGCCGCTCCAATGTCATGTAGAAGTAGAAGTGAGTAAAGCGCCAAATGCCTATACAGATTTCCTGGCACAATTGAGCTTTCAGGAACATGGAGCACTCGTTCCCCAGGCTGTCCATCGCCAGATAAAGAGCAGTCATAAGTAAGTCGCACACATTTTCCTCCACAATGTTAATCTTTGTACGCATGTTCCATGATCAACTCCATTATTACAGAAGGTTAACATTGAACGTTAACCTTCTGTTTGTACGCATGTTCCATGATCAACTCCATTATCTCTGAGGAGATACCAGGAATGGTGTACTCAAATTTGTCTAAGGGATAGAAGCCATGTGTGAAGAGAGTCCTGAAGTAAGGGCTGCAGCCACACAGGATAATCTTGTGTGCGTGGACCTCAGCACTAGCGACTTTTAAGCGAACGTCACACAGAATCTTCTCTAATCCCATCTTGTTGTATTTGTCACAGTCCATCGTGCCCTTCTTCCTTTCCGTTTCTCTTGTTTCTTGCTCACTTGTCTCCTGTTCAGCGTATCTGTGAAGGTCAGAGTGACTGAAAGTGCAGCTTCAACCCGAGTGAGGCTACTATGACATCACAACGTTCCAATGATAAATTTTGACTGTAAATATGTTTGAATACAGTACAGTATGATACTGACAGAGACACTAACTTCTAGTAGAAATTTTTGCACAAGGGTTTTGCATAACAGCTTTTAAAGCCTGTGAATATCAACAAGGCATAGACATCCACTGTAAATGGTGTGTAATCATCCTGAAATAACCCCACCTCCCAATATATACAGTACATATCGGTCACAATAATCCAACAAATCTAAATCAAACATAATATTGTTGACTATGTATACATTTTTCATAAATTCGGAAATTCATTTATAATTGAATGAAGAACATATTCATATTCATTTATCAAAGTGTAAGGTCAAAATTTCTAACATTATTAAGAATTATAGGACACCAATTCTCAATGGAGAGCAAGATTAGGTTTAGGTTTCAGAAAGAGATAACGCTCTGCATCATTTAGTTTCTACTTCTGGTGCAATGTAAAATGTTTTTTTGTTTTTTTTTATGTTTTCCCCTAGGATGTTATGTTTTTTATTCTTTTTTATTTACTGCTCCTTTTGTGCTCACTGGCTATGTTGTTATAGATTGTATGTGTGCAAACTTTACTTTCTATTTCAATATCACCAACATATTTTGAGGGAATTACTGCATTAATTTTGGAATAAGAGCAGTTTTTAAGTTGTTTTAAGTGAAGGGGAGTTTTAAGCTAGAATAATACCACTCTCATCCATTAAATCCAAAATTGACCAGGGCCCGTATTCACAAAGCCTCTTAAGAGTAAAGGTTGCTCCTGGTGACGAAATTATAAGAAAAATCTTAGAATTATGGCATTTTCTTAGAATTTCCCCTTAAATTTAGGATTAAATCTTAGTAAAGATAAAAATTATTCACAAAACATCTTAGCCCTAAAAACAGCCCCTAAGGTTAAATTTGTTAAGAGTAGAGAGGACTTTTAAGAGCTTTAAGAGTTTCTCTAGCAGAGGACAAAAATGGCGGAAGGAAGAAATATTCTCCAAACACTGAACGTAAAAGCTAAAAGTAAACACTGCTTTTCTTGTTGTTTTACTTCCTTCCATCTCTCTTGGATTGTTGGCTACATACCATCTAAAATTGCAACTTAAATAAACTGTCCTGCCATCATGTAAATTGTAAAAGCTGAGACATTTTGCTCCCACCAATCTAAAATGAATTACAAGTAATAAAATCAGTACGGTAAATAAATATGAGAACTTAAATATAGTACCTACTGTGTGGAAATTGGTTGCTTCAAAAGTAGACACATTTTCAACATTTGGGTGTTTAATTATCTTTAAGACATTTAGCCTAGAAACTTTGCATAAAGTAGCCTGTACTCAGGATTATACAATTTCTTCATATACAAAAATTATGATTTCACTGTTTGTTCTATTATCATGTGTTCTGTCTTCACAAAGAGCTCATTTCAAAACCTTTGCAGAGGTCAGAGTTTTTTTTATTTTTTATTATTAACCAATCACAGTCCTTGAATTGCTGCATCATCCCTATCAACAGGGTCAACCACACCTCCTCACTAAGATAAAAGTTTCTACTTTCCTTACTCAGAGTTGCTCTAAAAGGTTTCCTACATCACTTTTAGTCTAGTACTCCCATCTAGGACTTTCTAAGCTAAAATAGGAGCTCTCTGGGAGAATTCTAAAAAGCTTTGTGAATCCTAAATTTAAGGGGAAATTTGAAGAAAATGCCCTAATTCTAAGATTTTTCTTAGAATTGTGTCGCTAGGAGCAACTTTTAGGCTTAAGAAGTTTTGTGAATACGGGCCCTGTTGTTCATTCGTTCCTACACCGTTTGCGTTCCAATAAAATAAATTTTTTAAATAATAATTACACTCAACATGGCTCAACACACTGTGAACTATACTTCGCAGGGTACTTCAGGCGGATCGGAACGCACCTACAGCAGAAGGCACTGTAAGCTCTCAATATTACCTAAAACATTTGCCACTTACCAAGTTTTAATAAAATATGCATACTTTCAAATTCAATTACATTTAAACCACCTTCTTCATATGATTTAATTAAAAAAAAATATATATATATATATATATATAAAGCGTTTTGTGTCTTCAAATAAAGTTATACATTTTGGGGTGGTTGTTTATATAAAATCTGATGAGGGAGGGCCATATAGTCACAAAGTAAAAAAAAAAATGGCCGCAGTGATTACGTCATAACGCGCCACTAGTTCCTGATTTAAAAGGCCCCCCATAATGTGGTGTCCCACGTTTTGCCCGCTCAAATAGACCCAGAAATTAAACAGGCAATGGTAGTTCTCAAACACGAATAATTTTTTATTGACTGAAAATAGCAAGTTAAAATTTCCGCCTCAACAGACTAATTTCATTTTTAAAAATCTCTGACTGGCTATTTACGCGACTCTGTACTACAAGGACCCCAACGTAAACGCGAACAGACATGGAGACGAAGAAGCATCGGCGGTCCAAGTCTAGGGAAAGGAATAAGAGTAGAGATGACAGATCGCAATCTCCAGAGAATAGAAAGAAAGAAAGAAACCGGTATGTGGAAAGTTCCCGAAGAAGAGCGCGGTCAGACAGCAGCGGGTCGAGAAGCAGCGGTGGTTCCAGGGAGCGGAGACACAGATCTGCTGCCCGCTCGAGCGACTCCGACAGCGGCAGCCGGGAGAGATACCGTTCGCATGGAGAATCAAGAGACAGAGACAAGTATGTTATAACCGTCAGCGTTTTAATGATACAATTGTATCTATACTTCCTTTTCTGGTCCTGATGGTACCGGTGTTAAAATGCGCTAACCCTAATCAATGTGTGTGTGTGTGGGTGGGTGCGGTGCATTTTAGTGCATATTGCTGGTAGAGGTTCGTCAGATTGAGCTTTAGGTGCTTCACAAGTGTTTCTGTAGACAGTGCAACAAATAGCAGGAAAGAGTTTTAAACTCTGTTATCTGTTACATGGTGAAGGATTTTATTGGTTTAAAGAAAAAGAAAAATGTAATCAAATCCTGGCAAGGAAAACATTTAAATAGACACACATCATTTATGATAAATCTAAGTTATGCATCTACATTTGTGAATATTTTTTTGAGGAATGCTACTAAATAATTACTAAATTATAGTAAATACTTTGCTGACTTTCCTGTGCTAACAACTCGCCTAGGTATAGGATGAAAGTGTTGTTGTCAGTAGATCTTCAAACATTAAGGAAAGCTCACTTCGACCAGGTCATGACTCCGATGTTTATTTCAGGATTTCTAGGCATTTGTCTCTGTGATGGTCCATCCTCAAATTACTCAACAATCCACCATTGTTGAAAACTGGAAATTTATTTGGAATTATAAACATGCCTGCAGCTTGATCTGGAAAGAAGGAAACAAAATGTACAATGGCAACAACTTTGGTCATAAAACAGTTGGTGTCTATTTACTTCTTTCATTTTTGCCAAAGAGAAGGGTAAAAAAAAAAAAAAAACTTCTTGTTTGTCAGACGTATGATGTATTCGCAGGGCACAGACACATACACTCACTCATTCACACACTACGAGCAATTTGGGAACGCCAATTAGCCTAACCTACACGTCTTTGGACTGTGGGAGGAAACCGGAGTACCCGCAGGAAACCCACCAAGCACGGGGAGAACATGCAAACTCCATGCACACAGAGACGGGGATCGAACCCAGACCCTGGCGGTGCAAGGCGACAGTGCTAACCACTACACCACCGTGCCGCCATTGTGCATACTATTTTTGAAAAATTAATGATCGAATTACAGTGCACTTCTGGCCCTGTGGTGGACTGTCGTCTCCCTTTAGATATGTTTCTGCCCCATGCTCAGTGTGTGTTCCTGCTACAGATGTACATGACTAATGGGGATAATACGAAAGTGACATCTCATTTTGCTTTGTCTCCAGTGTCAGTGCTTTGTAACAGTAAGTTGGAAGAGTCTTCAGAACAGAGGAGTTTAACCCTCCTTGTTTCTTGTCATTGTGCAAAGTGCATGTACAAAGCCAATGAAATTCAATTGATATCGAAACCAGAAGTGCATAAGTGGCCTATTTATAATAAATAACAGACGCGTTAAATGAGTGTATAAGTTCCTATGTGCAGGGGTGAGAGTGATTCAATGTACAGAAAGTGCAGTAGGTAATAAGGATACGGTATATATAGTCTTATGCAAAAGTTTAGGCACCCCTTGATAAATAACAGATTTTGGTGTTTTTATATTTTATCTTTTTTTAAAAGTAACTGTGCATCAATGTTTGATGAACATGTTTTATAAGATTTTTTTCCATTTCCAAGAGAGACTGTGTTAACCGTGTTATCTTTTCAATTAAAAAAAAAATCTGTTATTTATCAAGGGGTGCCTAAACTTTTGCATAAGACCGTATGGTAACTAATATGTGCAAGCAATGGATAAGACATGACAAGAAGATAACATGCTCAATACTATATACATATGTTTGTCTGTCTGATACAGTATTTTCTCTTCTCTGCAATGACATCTTAGACTTTCATTCATGTTTATATTTTCCACCCCATAATGATCACATTACACAACCAATGGACATTTGTGCAAACACACCAGGCAGGCAAAGTACTCCTATGTCTACAAACATGTCCATCTCATTCCAGCAGCGACAGAGGCAGGTGGAGGAGACGTAGGAGTGCTGAGCGCAGGAGCGGGAGCTCCAGCAGAGAGAGACGGCGAGATCGAGACCAAGAGAGGAGGAGGAGCAGAGGGAGGGAAAGTAGGAGTGAGGAAAGAGATAGGAACAGGAGGAGGGATGATCGTGATGACAGCAGAGAGAGAAGGCAGAGGAGGAGGTCCCGCTCGGGTTCGTCCGTGTCCTCGGGGTCTTCTGCTTCTGAGCAGGGTGACAAAGATAACCAAGCTGCACAGTCAGTCAAAGACGAGCGTAAAAAGCAGAAGGAGATGATGAAGGCTTTGGAGACTCCAGAAGAGAAGAGAGCTCGTCGACTGGCTAAGAAAGAGGCCAAAGAGAGGAAGAAGCGTGAGAAAATGGGCTGGAGCGAAGAGTACATGGGGTACACTAACGCAGACAACCCATTTGGAGACAATAACCTGCTGGGCACCTTCAAATGGCAGAAGGTAAGAGGATCTCATAGACATTAGACAATGACAGGTTATGAAACTGTATCACCAGGGACCACCCAGTAAGATATTATCATGATACCCATGTGTCGATTCGATTTGTATTGCTAGTCTGTTAGTATCTCAATCATCTGAATATCCTGATTGAATATGAATTTCTTTTCAGATTTTATTACAATTCTAAACAAACCTAACAAATAATTCCCACACAGGAAGCTGTGCTGAATAGTGAAGAGCACACCACATGTAGGATTACACAGGAACGTTTTCATTGTATGTTCATTAAAAAAAATTAATAAATAAAAAAGGGATTTGTAGTCAGTGTGTGTATGTTTCTAAAGGGAAAGCAATAATAACAATGTTGCAACATAGTTGATCCGTGATCTGTAGGATCTCATTCTCTGTTAGCCAGGGTTGCCAGATTACACAGTAACCAACCGGCTAATGCCGAAACTAAAACTCATACCGAAGCTTCCACTATTTATGCATGTAGAATATTTTACTATAATTAGTTTTGATTAGCAGCCCAACACTCAATCTGGCAACCGTGTTCGATCAATTTTGGTAGACTCTGATTGGATCTTTCGTTTCCAGGACATCAGTTTATGCTTCCTTTCAACGTTAATAAATAAAAAATAGATATGTGAGCTATGAAGCATTAGTATGCTGAATAAACATTATTGGTTAATAATTTTTAAATGGGTTTAATTATTAAGCGCAATGAATTGATTAATAGTTAATTATTAACACCGGACAAGAAACTCTTAATATTGGTGGTGTCAAATCATTGCGTAAGAAATAAAAATGATAATAATATTTAATGTTGTGGAACATCTGTAAAGCAAGTTATTTTTATTTTATTTTGTATTTTATACTGATGGTTGAAAAATCGTGAAACTGGAGACTTTTTCTTCTTCGTAAAAATACTATACAAATGTAAATATATTAGAACACAAATCAATCTTCTTTGAGTACTTGTTGCAGGTTTAAGCCTGTCCCTCTGCATGTTGGTGTGCATTTCTTTCTTAGGCTCTTGAGCTGAAGGGAATAGGGCACTTGGGTGAAAAGGACCTGAAGGAACGGAACAAGCTCATCCAGGAGGAGAATCGGAGGGAGCTGCAGAAGGTAAACGCAAGAATGTGAATTTGTGGAGTCTTTGCCGTTGCGTGAAATATGAGATCGAAAAATGTTCATGACGTCAGCATGGGAATGCATTTGTAGGTGAAGCAGTTGCGTCTGGAGCGAGAACGGGAGAAGGCCATGCGTGAGCAGGAGTTGGAGATGCTGCAGAGAGAGAAGGAGGCTGAGCATTTTAAAACCTGGGCGGAGCAAGAAGACAACTTTCATCTGCATCAGGCCAAGCTCAGGTACGAAAAAACACACAGCACGGCATATTCTTCAGGAAAACAATGAATTAATCAGCCTGGATGATCTGAGCTCCCTGATGTCTGGAGTTTTTTCGCTTTCTGTAACAGTAAAAATTAAGTTTATTGATGAAAAGTCCAGGCGTCTAATCCTGTTTAACCTGGCAAAAATGTTAGACATGTATTATCTCTCGCAGCCGGAGGTCTAGAAAGAGCTGATTGGTCGAGCTCTCTCAGAGTGGAGGGATGAGAGGTACTTAGTGCTCCCACATTAGTCACGGCTCTACAGCCAATCAAGGGCGTCTGTGAGCTCACGCAAGCGGAAGGAGCGGATAGCGCTGTCCTCCGAGTTTGAAAAGATGCAGTCGGCTGGCGTCACGTGTTTTCGGAGGAAACGAGTGATAGTCTTCGGCCCTCCCGACTGAGTGGTAGTAGCCTGAATGTGGGAGCCCCCTAGTGACGGGGAGGAATTGGACACGACTAAATTAGGGAGAAATTTGGGGGATCTTTTTGGCTATACAAAAAGACAACATAAAATGCATGTGCAAATGTGGAAGCAAGAGCGACAACATGCCAAAACAGCATGACGCAATCCAATACTGTGGTAATGAGTTGAGGTAATAAATGTACAGCATAGTATAATTTCAGTATCCAAACCTACTTGAAAAATGTAAAATCCTATTGTTTTGTATTGTGCTGCCAGTCAGCGGTTTCAGTGCAATCATCGATTGTAATTTGTTGCTTTTCTTGCGCAGGTCTAAGATCCGCATCCGAGACGGCCGAGCCAAACCCATCGACCTGCTGGCCAAATACATCAGCGCTGAGGATGACGACTTGTCTGTAGAGATGCACGAACCATACACTTTCCTGAACGGCCTCACCGTCACGGACATGGACGACCTGCTAGAGGACATCAAGGTGTGTGCACTTAATGTCTTTTCAATCTAGCTGCCCTCCCATCAATGACATTTTATAGTCATTATCTTGCCTTTCATTGTTGCTATTAGTCTGAAATGAGAGGGGAAAAAATCTTGTACAGAAATAGGAGCAAATGTTTTACAGCGAAAGGCTGCAAAGTGCCTAAAGATAACATTTAAACATTTGTGGTTTATGTGACAACCTCAGCAGCAATCTTATTTCCCCTTTCGTCTGTTCCAACCACTCAGCATTCAGCATCACCAATAAAGTCATCACCGGCCTGATCATCTGTCCTCATCTGCACCTGTTTCTCACTGGCTCATGCCTTAAGTTAGATGTTTGAATAATCCATAGGATACTGTGTGGCGTAACAAACAAAAAGCATTCCTCTGCAAATGGCTTAGGTACAGGAACTGGATTGAAAATGAAAGTCCTTCAGGAAGCTTGGAGAACTAATCCTCAAGACTATATTAAAATATGAGAAAGTCTGCCTATTTGGGGGGGGGGGGGAATAGTGGACTCAAGACCTTTGCAAGGTGCTATCATTTTTCTATTTGTCTTTTTTCTGCGTAAATCGCAGGTGTATATGGAGTTGGAGCAGGGGAAGAATGTGGATTTTTGGAGGGACATGACAATTATAACAGAGGACGAGATCAACAAACTGCGTAAACTGGAAGCTTCAGGGAAAGGGCCAGGTAAAGCACAACTTACTCACATTTTCTACAATTCGTTGACGTCAAATAAACAACAGTACTATAATTGTACTTAGAAATAAAGCAAGGAAGTCCAAACAACAAAAGTCCACTCGTTTGGAAATTTTAGCTCTGACTTGAATACATTTTATTTAAATACAGTGAAATTGAAGGCTGTGTAAAGAACTGCATTTTGCATAGCTCGTGTGATTGAGCTGTCTCTGTTGATGAACAGGTGACCGTCGTGAGGGCATCAACACTTCAGTGAGTACAGATGTGCAGTCTGTGTTCAAGGGTAAAACGTACAGACAGCTGCAGGCATTGAACATGAACATAGAGAGTAAGATCCAGGCCGGCGGCTCAAACTTGGACATCGGCTACTGGGAGAGCCTGCTGCAGCAGGTGCGCGTCTACATGGCGAGGGCAAGGTAGTAGTCTTCTACTGTTACATTACACGAGATGCTTATGAATCATGCCCTACTGATTTATACACTGCACATGTTTGTTTTGTTTTTTGTGTGTGTGTGTGTGTGTGTGTGTGTGTGTGTGTGTTGTGCAGACTGAGGGAGAGGCATCAGGATGTCCTCAGACAGAAGCTCTATAAGCTGAAGCAGGAGCAGGGGGTGGAAAGTGAGCCTCTCTTCCCCATCATCAAAGAGGAAGAACCTGATAATCCAGTGTGAGTTACAGTTAGAACTGACACGATCATTCACTGTGACTGTTTTACTTTCATTATTAAATTTTTGTAATGCTTCATTCTTTATCCTTTGTACAATTACATATTTATGCAATGCAGTAATATTCTTTACTGAACCATATTTTAATTAATAGCACAGTTATTAACAGTATGTACTTAGTAACGAGTGTATATTTTTATTTTGATTATTCATTATTAATTTATATTAATGTACATGTTCATGTATTTGTGATTTAATTTACACCCGGTACAATTAATTCAAATATTTATTTCGGTACTCTTATTACTAATAAAAACAGTAAGTATCTAGTAACATTCCGAGAGCACGTTCAAAAGTCCGATTTGTTTGCAAGTCCAACAAGCATTGCCTAGGTACTAGGATACTATAGTACACAAACTATCGTGTTCCGTGATCTTCTCCTTATTGTTTAGAACCGTGCCAGTGGTTGGTTAATTGAAAAAAATTGAGCAATGTCTGCCATCTTTTCACCTCGCTTCATTCTCTGATTTATTTTCACTTTTGTCTTCATCGTTATTGCTTGGAGCTGCTTTTGCGCTCGCTTCAGGGTGTTATTTCGTAAAATGCCCACCCGCCACGGATCACCCCCCAATTACGCAATTGCAGCAATACGCAACGATGTGATTGCATCCGGACATGTGATCTAACTTCCACGATTGTATATGCATGAACGCATGTTCGTCTCTCCGAAAGTTAGTCACTTGAATGTTAGGGGACTTGCTATACTTTTTTGTCTGTCTTACTATACTTATTCTACTGTGTTTTTTTATTTCAAACAGTTTCGCTACATCTCCTATTTTCGTTACCTTTTCTCACTAATTCCTTTTTTGCAGCGCACATGAGGAGGAGCCTTCTAGATCATCCCCCTCACGGGATGCTGCCGAGTCAGCGGAGGCGAGAAAAGAGAAGGATGACGGTGGAGACGAAAAGCCAGGGCCGAGCTCCAGAGGATCTGGCGAGAAGGAGGGAGAAGGAGAGGGAGACAAGGAGGGAGAGAAAAGTGAAGAAGTGGAGGCCGTGCTGACCGAGGAGGATCTGATACAGCAGAGCCAGGCAGAGTACGACTCGGGCCGTTACAGTCCAGTGCTCCTGCAGTCCTCCGAGCTCCCGCTCGACACGCACGTCGTGGACGCCGAGGAAGACCTCCACCGCCTGCAACTTGCCCGCAGACAGATGCAGGTCACAGGTGTGTCCAAGAAACCTGTGCGCTTCCAACCGAATCTAGCATGGAATAATAAGGAAGTGCTTAGTCCTGTCATGTACTCTATGCATAACCATAGCAGCCCGGGATTGGTTAAGAGTAAAAGTGAAATCGAATTAAACACGAGCACACCTTTGGTAAACGTAAACACCAATTTATTTACGTTTTAGTAGTTTTGTACTCTAGATAGAAGGCTTAGATTCTAAAGATTATTAAATGTGCCTTCTCTTAAATATTTACCTTAAAGTAATTTCCCGAATTGTTACAAATTGCTGGAAATAATGTCATTGAATTATTGACTGAATAAAAATGGCTGATTTGATGATGTTCTATCATCATCATCATCATCACAGCACTCATCCTACACCCCAATGTGGGTTATAGTCCTACATTAGCTAAATCAAATCTGGTTTTATTTGTCACATACACGGTATGATATGGAGTGAAATGCTTATACACCTGTCTGTAACCATGAATAGAAAGTCCAGAAGTGTAAATATATGGTGTATGGGTATGATGGCAGCAGTATGATTTAAAAATGTGCAGCAGTAATGTGGTGTGTGTGCTTCTTATAGTAGTTTATTACTGATAGAATTTACACTTCCTTCTGTAAAATAGATTTGCAACCTGAAGTAGGATGACCGCTATATTTTAAGTGTGTAATATAATCTCGTGATTATTTTTCTTTTCTTTGCCTTCAGGTGACGCCAGCGAGAGCGCAGAGGACGCATTTGTGCGTCGTGCAAAAGAAGGCATGGGGGGTGACGAGGCCCAGTTCAGCGTCGAGATGCCCCTAACTGGGAAAATGTACATGTGGGCCGACAAGTACCGGCCACGCAAGCCTCGCTTCTTCAACCGTGTGCACACGGGCTTCGAGTGGAACAAGTACAATCAGACTCACTACGACTTCGACAACCCGCCCCCCAAAATCGTCCAGGGTTACAAGTTCAACATCTTCTATCCCGACCTGATTGACAAGCGCTCCACGCCGCAGTACTTCCTCGAGCCGAGTCTGGACAACAAGGACTTCGGCATCCTGCGCTTTCATGCCGGGCCTCCCTATGAGGACATCGCCTTTAAGATCGTCAACCGTGAATGGGAGTACTCGCATCGCCACGGCTTCCGCTGCCAATTCGCCAACGGCATCTTCCAGCTGTGGTTTCATTTCAAGCGCTATCGCTACAGGAGATGAGGGGCTGAGGGTCAATTTTGCATTTATCTTCTCATGTCAATCATTTAATGGTAAAACTGTAAATGTCAATCGTTTTTTATGCCTTCATTAACGAGAAATTTCATCCCATGTTTGATTTAGTCCCAGTTTGAATTGAACACCTTTGTATCATTTACCAACAGTTTGATGGGTTCATTTATGAATGTGCATAGTACCAGTGGCTCAGTGGTAAAGGTCTTACCGAGGCACGTGTTTGATTCCATGTCAATGCTCCAATCCCAGCCACTGGATGCAGGGTTGCGTCAGGAATGGCATCCAGCGTAAAACCTGTGCCAAGCCTGTGTGGATCGGATGGTCCGCTGTGGCGACCCCTAATGGGGACCATCCAAAAAACCAACAACAAAAACGACACTGCTGGTAGTAGTGTTCTCATCCGCAGTCAATTCCAGAATATATTTTAATAGTGTATTATATGTTGATGGTCTGAATAATAAAGTTCATAAATAGCAACCTAAAATGTTTTGTCTTCATTATACTGGTTTCCAGTATTGGGAATACAGATCTTCTATCTGCTGTTATTATTACTGTTGCAGCTTTCACTCTTTTTAAACTGCCTTATTTCATCTATTTGCTGTGGATCCTGGACAGTGTTGCGAGGTATACAGGTGTGATGCAGAATGTGCGAAAACATAACATTCTCATCGCATTCGCTATTTCTCTTTCCTGCGCGAGTGGTGATCGTTTTTTTCCTTTTTCTTAGTTATAAAAGCATGTTTCATTATTCAATGAAACATGTTGAGCAAAATGAGACATTGGTTACCATAATTGTTTTTGCGTTTCAAAGCCGTTTCAGATGTAACAGCTTGATTTCAGTCATAAATTCACAATCACATTCCAGTTATTCTTTCTAATCGTGGTCAAATAATAGATGAAATAATTATTCAATGCTGGACACAAACAGCAAAAAAGCATGATTATTATTATAAAAAGCCAGAAGCTCCATGTGTGCATATAAGAATATTTACTTAAAAATAAAGATTTTTTATTATTATTATTCATGTCTTCTGATGGTGCTCAATGGACATTCGCATAGCCTACTATCAGGAAATTAAATACATTTTTCAGACCATTTAAACCGAGGCATTGTCATGTCTTTCATTTTGTCCCTGTAAAGACATTACAAAAACTATATAAGAAACTTTTTATTATGAATTTTAATGTACAATTTAGGGCATCTCATTTCATTATTATGAACATAATATGAAGCACATATACACATCCATCATGAAAGATCTATTGTAAAACAAAATCAAATTAATGTTTGCTTCAGCATTGGAAACAATATTGTTTTTAGGGTAACTAATTATACAGAATTCGTTGTTCTTGGTCTGGCTTTTAGATAAAGTCCTTCCATGCGCCATCTGGTGGATATTCAGTGAAGCACAACACATTTAAATTCTTAAATGTTGCTTGTGGGATTCCGTGGAACTGCGCGAAACGAATTGCGGCTTTTTGCGGGAAAAAGCGTGCATTCTTAATAGCCACATCTGTATTTTGAATTAGTTACATAGATAATACAGTTCTCTGTGGTCATGTATGAAGAAATTAAGTATTCATGAAACTTACTGAATGAAACCAAATTACTAGGTACACATTTCAAGAATAAAACAGAATAAAACTATGTCTAGCTTATGAGTAAAATGATAGATTCCTTAGAGTGCTGTGTAATATAGTTTGTGTCTGTAACAAAAACCTCAGTTGTGGTAAAAGCCAGAAACAAAACCACAGATGCGCACACACACACAGTGCCTTGAACTTCTCCACATTTTGTCACGTTACAACCACAAATATAAATGTATTTTTTTGGCATTTTATTTCATAGACCATCACAAAGTGGCACATAATTGTAAAGTGGAAGGAAAACACAAATATCTGAATAATGTTTGTAATAACTACAAATATTTGCCCTTTCTTCTGTGCAAAATAGCTCAAGCCCAGTCAGATTGGATGGAGAGTGTCTATTAACAACAATTTTTAAGTCTTAATTGGATTTAGGTCGCTGACTGGTCCATTCTAACACTTGAATATGATTTGATCTAAACCATTCCATTGAAGCTCTGGCTGTAAGTTTAGGGTCATAGTCCTGCTGGAAGGTGAACCTCCACCACAGTCTCAGGTCTTTTGCAGATTTTAACAGGGTTTCTTCTAAGATTGCCCTGAAATTGACTTCATCCATCTTCTCATCAACTCTGACCAGCTTCCCTGTCCCTGCCCCTGCTGAAGAAAAGCATCTCCACAACATGACGTGTCACAACCATTAAGTGTTTGGTCAGAGCACCTTCTTCTATATGTTTGCTGTGTCCAGAGCAACAGGGAGTGTGGGAGGGAGGTGAAGAGGAGTGTACAGGCATGGTATGGAATGGGTGGAGAAAAGCGTCTAGTGTATTGTGTAATAAAAGAGCATCAGTGAGAGTGAAATGGAAGTTGTACAAGACAGGGGTGAGACCAGCGATGCTCTATGGCTTACAGAAAGATGTTTTGGAGACAAAGTCAGAGAGGACAGATTAAGGTGGTTTGGACATGTTCAGAGAAGAGATTGTGAATATACTGTATCAGTGGAAGGATGTTGAGCCAGACAGGAGGTCTAGAGGAAGACCAAAGAGGAGATTTATGGATGTAGTGAGCTGGGGTGAGAGGAGAGAATGCAGAGGATGGGGGAAGATAGTGAGTGGATGATAATATTATTATTATTATTTGTTGTTGTTGTTGTTGTAGTACATATAATAATAATAATAATAATAATAATAATAATAACGATAATATACATCATCATAATAAAAAAGAGTGCAGATGTTTTGTTTTAATTATTTCTTCATGTTTTTTACTGTATAAGTGGATCTGTTTTATATGAAGTCCTATTTTTACTATTACTAATAAAAATACTAAAATAAACTAAAAGACTTTCATTATTTTTTCCTTAATTGTTCCTTTACTTCATTATTATTATTATTATTATTAGTAGTAGTAGTAGTAGTAGTAGTAGTAGTAGTAGTAGTAGTATTGTTGTTGTTTTATTTTGTTTTGTATGTGCGGGTGTGTTATGTATGTTTGTCCTTTCTGCTCTCTATTTGATTTTTTTTTTTCTTTAATGAAATGGTTTATATAAGAATTACAATCATATAGAAAACATTCAATGCAACAAGAAAATGCATTGTTGAAAATACAGAATGAAAAAAAAAAACCGCGTTTCTGTGCGATTTCTATTTGGGCCATCGGGCACGCCGTAGTTATCGAGTGACAGCCAAGAATGTTGTGAAAGTTGGAGCAGAAAGTCGAGACATAAATTCCGCATTTATCGTTTCAGGTGAGAGAATGCGGTATACGTTATAATGCATTCACAACAAATAAGATAAACACTTTATCTGCGTTATTAACACATGCCATGTACAAGCAGACGCTAAGAATGTGTTGTTAGCTCGCGTGTTTGCTAAAAATGCTTCATGCTAGCCTCGGCTCGTGCTGGTGTTGAATTTCCTGCGTGTTTAGAGGAAATATAGTTGTTGTGAGGTGTGATAGGTTTAGTGTGTTTGTGGCAAAAGTGGAGCTCGGATACGGTCTCAGTTTTCGGCTTAGTCATGGCTTTATTACGTGGGTTAGAAAGTGTGTAACGCTAAGCCTGTTGTTTTTCTGTCTGCTTAACAACAGGACTCTCTCTCTCTCTCTCTCTCTCTCTATATATATATATATATATATATATATATATATATATATATATTTACACACACACACACACACTCTAAATGCCGTAAACATGTTGGACTAATGAGCCCACATTGCTGCATGAGATTTAATTCATCCTCACCTCGAAGCTAACGACGACTGTTCCCTGACCTTCCACTCAGGAAGGTCATGAATGTTTATAGATCAACATTGACACAGCTTTTAGTAAAGACTGTACTGTCATGATCCTGAGACGGTATAGGTGTGCTTGCTCTGGGATCGCAGTATTTTAGATGGTACAGTAGATCATGGTAGTCTACCAGGCTCTACTAAGTGAACTGATGGTGTGTGAGAGAGGTTATGAGTTCAAGTCCCAGCATCCTGAACATACCACTGCAGCAAAGTCTGCATAGTTACGTCCCGTATCACTTGTAACATGCTTTATCTAAAGGTGACGGGCTAAAGGGAATAATACATTTTTTTTAATTAGCATTGCTCCTGCATCACAACAGATTGGATGAATTGCTTCTGAAATCCGAACAAAATTTGTTCTTGTTTCTTTTACATTACTGACACCGATACAGCAGGCTGTTTTTGAATTTTATAGTTAACTAGAGACAATGTTACCTGCAATCTTATCATTTCGATTCATACACATTCTCATTTCATAAAAACTTAAAAATAATTCTTTTGATTGTGTAAAGCTGCTTTGTGACAGTTTCAATAGTTAAAAGCTCTATACAAATAAAATTGAACGGAGTGTGTGCTCCTCACGCTGCTCCAATATTTTGGCATATTTTCTACTTGTTTTTCTTCCTTTTGTTTTGCATCCAATAAGTTGCATTACGGCGATCTTCTGGTCTTGATCTCCCTTCTTTCTTCTTGTTTAGTAGGTTGCATTATTGCCAACTGTAGATCTCAATCTTCTTCATCTTTCCAACCTCTTAAGGACGACTTTTGAGACCAGCCCTACTTATTTAAAAAAAAAAAAAAAAAAGTTCCTTCCCTGATCTTGTCTTGCCTTATTTTGTGTCTAGAACTCTTTGTTTGCTTCTTTCTGGTGCTTTCACACTCTTTATCGTCTTTACATGTTCCCTCTGAGCACCACACGCTTTTGATTGGAGTTGCTTTAAAGTTTACATCACTGGATAGATACTTACACTGGGTTAACTAGGTCAATAACTAAGTGCCATTAGTCCAACACAACTGGGAAGAGTTTTTTTTTATGGCGGGGGGGAGGTTAGTCCTGTAAGTACTGGAGAAATAGATACGTTTTGAGTTGTCGTTTAAAGATCGTCAAAGTCTCTGCTGTACGGACATCTAGAGGAAGTAAAGGTTTAGTTCTGTAAGTTGCATCACCTCCACCTAATAACTCCACCTCTCATTCCCCCTCAACTTCAGCAGTTGTTTGCATTTTTCCCGATTTGTAAAGTTTTTAAAAGATTCGTAGTAGAAGAAGCATCTATGAGGAAGAGAGCAAAAGAGTAGAAATAACTTCTTTATATATAAAATAATATACAATTACTCAACATGCGCTTTTAAGACTTTGGAGGCATTTGAGGTGCAGGTCTTGATCTAATCTCCAGTATCATCATTATTATCAGACTGGTGCCAGCAGAACAAAATTGTGTAATGCCCTTGGTCGTGCGAGGGGCAGAGCCACGCATTAACTACTCAGAACGGGCAGATCCGCAGGCTGCTACCACACAGATTTTTCAACAGGCAAAGACGCGGCCATTTATACACGCGGTTGCCAGGCAATCAGCCTGAACGAGCCGCACCTGAAGGCGTGTTTATTTAAGGGTCCTTTGTGCAATCATTTAGGTAGCACCGGTAAAGGTATCAGGGCCAAAGACAACGAAAGATAGAAAATAAAAGAAAGACAGACAAAGTATGCTGTTAAAAGATGTAGGCAAAGCCCCAGCGTCTGTCTGTCTAAAACGGCGGCGAGAGAGAGAACAGGGCACGCATCAGTCCAGCGTGCGCGCTCAGTATAAGTTGATAGTGCGCAGCACAGATAAAACATAACTCTCTCTCTCATAAATCCTTTGTGAGAACGTAGGCCCCGAGAGGATATAGTTTTTGTTTTATTTTCCAGAGCCCCGTCCGTTCTCGCGTAGACGGCGGAGCTTCCTTTGTTGTTGTGTTTTCAGTTTTCTTTTGTTTCACTTAAGTTCCTTAATTAATAATCTCACGCTATCTCCAAACGGAAAGGTCTTCCCGTGCGTATCATAAGCGCAATCGCAGCCCCCCTCTAAAGCACTGCCTCAGGGCTCTTATCATTAAAAGCATCTCGTCGTGCGGCTCTCCATACCGCGCCATGTAACAAATTGTGGATCTAATGTCGGAGAAAACATCAGATCTTGTAACAAGGAAACTTTATTCCCTTTTTACTTTTGGAACAGGAAATGGAAATATTGAAAAATTCAGCTTCCTCTGACAGGATACCTAGTCAAACTGGTAAACCACTTTTGGCATTTGGGGAATTATTTTCCAGTTCCCTTATTTGTTATTGTTATAAAATTAATTCGTTTTTTTTTTTTCTTATATATATTTTTAATGACCTAATTGCTAATTGGAATTAGTAGCAGTGATTTTATCTCATTATTTACTTTCTGCCAGCAATAAACCGCTTGAGAAGCATCATTTGTTGTGGCTCTGTGAAAACTTTTGACTAAACATTCCTTGTTAATCAGTATAGAATGCATTATTTGACTAAATATGAGAGATGCTTTGCCCTTCTGGAGCATACTTAAATACACAGAAATAGCATACTCATGCACAGGAAAAAACATAAATGCTTTTCATGCTGAAAGTTTTATTTTGATTTTTGGAAAAACTTTATTATTATGTTCAGGAGGAGGCATCTCTCTGTGTTGAGCTATGGGCAATACCAGTGACCGTGTAGCATCAGATCGCCATGGAGCGAAAGCCCATCGTGCAGATGGTGGGGCCCATAAAGACCTTGAACCCAGCAAGATGGTGGACAGCACAGATGATCCTAACATCTTCAACACACATGGCACTGAAGCTAAGGTATAGGAATGCAGTCCTTATAATAGTACTACAAAGTTTAATTTCGGCACCATACATGATCCAGACCTTCAGCAGGGTCTTAATATTAAATCTAGGCGTGTTGTAACTTGGTCGGCATGGTGGTGTAATGGTTAGTAATTAGTTAGCCTTGCACCTCCAGAGTCCGGGCTCGATTCCTGTTTCCTCCCTACAGTCCAAAGTAGTAGTAGTAGAGTAGGCTAATTGACGTTCTCAAATTGCCCGTACATGAATTAGTGTGTGAGTGTATGTGTGTGTGCACTGCTATGGATTGTCATTGTCCAGGGTGTACCGTGCCATAAGATAGGCTCCAAACCCCCTGTGACCCTGAACTGTGAACAGTGAAGTGCAAATCACAGCATCATGCTGTATTTTTTTCCCACTATATCCTACAAAAAACAGGCATACTGTAACTGAGTACCTGGGTAGCCTGAAAAACTTTATTGAATTTATAGAGCGAGTTTGAAATTAATCCACAGATCATGTAATTCTCATGTTGATTACTGTCTTGTGTAAAGTCCATACAGAGCTGGAACGAGTTCTATCTGTTCCTCCCCAGGCTCCAGCGGAGAAGGATTTACCTCCCGATTTGAATGATTTGGTGAAGACGGTTCCGCAGGAGCGTCCGACTGTGATCCGCTGGGCGGGAGGAGGCAAAGACGTCTACATCTCTGGCTCCTTCGATAACTGGAACACTAAGATTCCACTTAATAAAAGGTTACGCATTTTTGGGATGTGCTTGGGATCTTGGGATCTTTGGATGTACTGTTATGGGGAAATTCAGCGCAGTTACTCTTAATGTCAGACATCACACCCTACAATACCACTGTCATTGATTAGCTTTCTAAAAACTAATGTTTTTTTCTCCACACATAAGCCATAATGACTTTGTTGCAATCCTGGATTTGCCTGAAGGGGAGCATCAGTACAAGTTCTTTGTTGACGGCCAGTGGCTTCATGACCCTTCAAAGGTAATACATTATCCATAAGCCGATCATTATAGACCACTGCAGTACAGATTTGTAATTTCTTTCAGATTTCCTACCAACAATATACTGTATACAAAATTCCTAACATTTACAATTTTTATTGGGGAACAAACCGAACGGTGATCTTCTCTTCTATAGCCGGTTGTAACCAGTCAGATGGGAACCATCAACAACCTGATCGAGGTGAAGAAATCTGACTTTGAGGTGTTTGACGCGCTGCAGGTGGACTCGCTCGAGTGCTCTGACACGTCTGGTAAAAAAACTGTCACCACCACCAGTACTCATATGATGCACTGATGTGGTTGAAGATTTGCGTAACGGAACATTTTATGCTTCAAAGCACATCCAGCTAAATAAACGAAATAAATCAATCATTTTTGCACCTCTTGAAAGTCCTCATATGAACACATTACATCGTCTCACATCTACAATGTCTATACAGTGGTGGCCAAAAGTATTAGGACAACACATGTCATGTACTGTATTATAGTTCTTCCTGTGCACAAAACAGGTGAGGTTACTAATTAGTTCTAGCCTGTTTGATTGAAGAGTCTGACTACAATATGTGAATATTCAGCTTCTGGAGCCAAGGACTGGGTCATCTCCAGACCTAAACCCAATAGAAAACTGTTGGACAATGTTGAAGAAGGCAGTAGTAGTCAAGAAAACATCTTGTGTATATGATCTTCATGAAGCAATCAAGCAGGCGTGGATTGAGCAAGTGACACCAGAGTACTGCAGACGTCTTCTTGAATCTATGCCCAGCTGAATCCAACAGGTTTTGAAGAATCGATGACTTCTTAAATTTTAATAAATATTGATTGTTGTTTAGCATTGTTTGCTTCATTGCATTAAATAAATTATTTTTGTTATCTTGGTCTTCATTATTTTACCAAACTGAGTTCACTTTTGTCTGAATACTTTTGACCACCACTGTATACCCTTGTACAACTCTCGTATGCGGACCATTTAGGTGTCATTTTATGGCCAAACTTCTTCCTGTTTAAAGAAAACGATTTAAGTTCATAGTTGTCAGGTACCAATAAAGACAACCAGTGAAGAGAAATCGCAGTGTACAATGCAGTAGAGTTCGGGTCGCAGGAGCTGAATAGGATGTTTTTCTTTTTTTTCTTTTTTCTTTTTTTACCACACATTTAAAAACCAAAAACTGGCTTGAACAGATGTCAGCGCTACACATGGCTCTAGTTCATCTTCCACCATGAAACAGCTTGAAAGGTTGTAGGGATAATATTTTCATCATGTTAAAATAGCTGTTGCAAACTTATCCGACATTCATAAGCAAGCTCTACCCAAACTTTTTCTTTAGATCTGTCCAGCTCCCCTCCTGGTCCTTACGGACAAGAACTGTACATGTTCCGCCCAGAGGAGCGCTTCAAGGCCCCGCCCATCCTTCCTCCTCATCTCCTTCAAGTCATTCTCAATAAAGACACAAATGTTTCAGTGAGTTAAGAGGAATTCTAATAATAGTCCATTGTTATGATGTTTGTCGTATTGAAGCTGACCTCCCTTGTTTGAATGCAGTGTGATCCCGCTCTGCTGCCTGAACCCAACCACGTCATGCTCAACCATCTTTATGCACTTTCAATAAAGGTATGGTATTCAAACACTTTCTCAAATTACACGAGTACTACACATGATATATTTTACAACATACATTATATATACAGTGGCCTGGGCGTTAGCACTGTGGCCTCCAGGGTGAAGGTTTTCCGTCCCACTTTTAGGTCTGTTTGCATGTTCTCCGCGAGCATTGTGCCTCTCCAGTTTTCTCCCACAGTCAATATGCTAGTTGATGTTTCCAGATTTCCTGTAGTGTGTCGGTGAATATGTGCGTACTTGTGCCCTGCGATAGATTGACCTGAGTGTAATAATAATAAAAATTATAATAGTTCGAATAATTCTTTATTATCTTGATCATACAAATTTCTAATTTTATGAAGTGTTTATAATTGGGTTACAATACGAGTTCTAGTACAGATGTTATTATTTGGCCTGATATTTTATCGGAGTGGGCGGGGGTTTTCAGCACCGAAAAAAGTGGTGTTGTTGCTGTGATCTGGCAAGCTGTGTAAGCGGGAACATGTGAGAGTTTAATCAAGTTCAATTATAATTTGTGCGTGTGGGTTTTTCTACTCAGGATTGGGCTGAAATACAACGCCATACAGAGGCAATACAATTGTGTTTTGCAGTGAAATATTGAAACTTTCCAATTAATCTGAGGTTCATATGGATGCTGACACGCACAGAGGGAACAGATCACATATCAACGTAATCTGTTACACAGCTACTAACTCAAGAGGCGTGAAATTCATTTTAGGTGATTTGTGTAACCTGAAAATAAAGTTAACTACACATAATCTGATCTGAATACAAGGATCCTCAGAGCATAAGTATTAACATGATGGGTAAATGCAAATACATATAGGCATATAATATTAAAAAGTAGCATTTCTGCCCTCTCATGTCTCTTTTTGTCATTACTGCATTTGTCTGTCTTTCTCTAGGATGGTGTGATGGTCCTTAGTGCGACTCACAGGTATAAGAAGAAATACGTCACCTCTCTGCTGTATAAACCCATTTGAGAGGCGACGTCTCTGCTCCATCTGGCTGATCTTGTACTATACCCCCAGTTTGTAGTGGTCCAGATGGCCACTGTCTCACTCTCGCATGTGTGTGGGTGTGTGTGTGTCCACCATTGTATGATCAGGACTACTGAACTGTACTTCAGATCTAGTGATTGCAATCATGAGCTTTTTAAAATGTTTTATTTTTCAGCTCTCCAAAGCTATAATGCAGATAGTAAAATAGGTTTGATGTTTTAAGGAGACCCGATGTGGATTTTTAAATTGGCATTACGTTAACCGATGTTGATTTATGAGTGAACATTGTGTTGTTTTACAGTTTCTAGTGTTTTATTTATTTAACTCGTGATAATCGCATGGCTAAGTGTCTGCTTGCGGGATATAAAAAAGGGCTGTGAGGATGTACTTATATTAAGTCAGAGGATCAAGACAGAACAGGTTGAATCAGGTACATGGACAGTCACTGATATGATATGAATTTTAATAAGGAAGGCTAGAATGGTTGTGTGTGTGTGTGTGTGTGTGTGTGTGTGTGTGTGTGTGTGTGTGTGTGTGTGGGGAGCACATGCATGCTGTTGCCTTTCACTGCGACTGCGTAAGCACTTTAACCATGTATTCACTGTGACGGGTTCAGACGGAAAGCTTTTTTCAGTTTAGCTATGCAGTTGACAAATCCCGTACTGTAGGCTCCAGCTGAACACGCACAACACGCTCTTCAAAACATTAGCTGAGTGAAATGTTTTCACATATCAGCGTGGATTGTATTAATAATTCTTGCCATTGTACGTGTTACGAATGCTGGATTACTGTATTTGTAGTGAGATGATCCATGTGATCCCGAGGTCTTCTTTGTGGTTTTTCAGTCAAAGGTTTCATGGTCAAAGGTTTGTTTTTCACCGGTTTTTATATGACTTTGTTTGGAGTGTATTGAAATATTGACGTGTTTAAATCTATGTTTGATGAAACTGTTTAACTTATTCCCTCCAAAGATTCAGTGAAATGCTGTAGTGGGGAGAAAAAAAAAAGTAAAATGTTACGATATGATACTTTGTAAGGTGTGCTGTTTTGGGAATATAATTTAAACACTTGAATTTAGCTTGAAAGCTTTGTTTGTGAAGCGAGTGTAGTATAGTTTGTCAAGCCATGCTGTTTTTACGTTTGTTTTTGTGTGTGTATTTAAATAAAAATCAAAATTGAACAATGGTTTAGTTTCTGTTCAATAATGTCCTTAAACTGCAATTTGTTGAAAGGTGCCATATCACCCTCCTAATGCAACCTACACGTTGACATAAATCTTAAATGTATTCAAAATGTGTTTGTTTTTTGTGCCACCTGAATTATGATGGGCGTTCGGGTCAAAAGGACTTGAAATTTGATCAAAAATTTGATCTTGTAAATGAGTTCCTTGGAGGCCATCGTTTCAGATGCAAAGTAGGTAGTCAGATCATGGCACTGGTTTACTGAGAAAACATTTTACCTTGATGGTATTCAAGCACTAGTGAAACGCAGTGATAAGTGCATTAGTGTATCAGAGGATTATATAGAAATAAACGCAAGTCAAAAGTCCTGGTTTGACATGAACGCCACTTGTACTAATCAGATCCTGTATTTTGGTCGGCTTGAAATCCCTTTTGTTTCACAACTGTTTTAAGCAACTGGTTTCTGTGTCTGTAGTTTTAAAAGCAAATGAGCCACTGACCTCACTCCTTTCGCACTTTATGGAAGTGTATTTTTGCAGCCAGTCAGCTTGCAGAAAATTGGACAAAGTGTTATTTGACAACATAACAAAAAAAAAAAAAAAGGACAGACAAGGACTCTGGTGCATAAATGACCTTTTATTGCATTACACAAACACAACAGTTTCCGTGGCAACAAATCAGCCTTCATTCATTATATACACATAATACAATTGTCAGTTTCTCATGGCTGGTTAGAGCGTCTGTATCAGCATCTTAACACCGAGTTCAACAACAAATTCACTTTTGAAAATGGCTTCACTTTGGTATTCTTCCAAACCTCATTATAGCAATTTAACCCAAAAGACGTCTCCTAGTCGAGTCACTTCTTACCTGATTAAATGGGGAAACTCCACCATACTCTACTTTTGAAACGATTTCCTTTTAATTCTTGCTGAGAAAAATGCTGAGAGCAAACACAGCCAGGCTTGTTGCTTCAAATATTTTAATATCTACACCTAACAACAAGCAGTAGCTAAAAGTTTTTTGTTTTTGTTTGATTTTTTCTTGCAGCTGAGACTGAACTATAATGGCTGTTTGCCTTAAAGGCAAGCAAAGCAACATCTTGAGGTTTATAAGAACAGCCATTAAACCCTGTGGCTTCGTGAGAGCTAGCATACCTCACTAGAACACTAGAACTTTACTGCCAACTCGGGAGCCTAGAATTAGCGAATCGTGCTCCGAGTACAGGATTAACACTGCGATTCAAAGTATTGCACAGCTACCCAGATACTGAACCATTGCATATAGAGGGAAAATTCGTGATGAGAACCACACAATGACATTATAGTAAAGAGCTAATTATATACAGCACTGAAAAGAAATAAGAAAAAATAAAATAAAGCAAGCTCAAGCAGCTAAGGAACACCTCAAACTGTGATCGGCTAGTTATATTTATTTGTGGCATCAGTAGCATCATTCTGGACACACCAGATCCTTGCCAAAGTTTGTTACTGCATATCAAGCACACAAACCAAGGTGTGAATTTCTTTCTTTCCTTTTTTTTTTTTTTTAAATATTTTTTTTAAGCTCTATTCTGTATGCGATGCTTACTTTCACAGATGTTTACAACATTTATTGTGTCCTTGCTGTGAGAATGGTAGAAACATGATTTGGTCCTAATTTACGTACTCACTTGGTAATGAGCTTATTTAAAGAAAATCGAACATAATCAAGCAATATTGATCATTCTCATTAATGTCCGAGACAACGTCACTTTCGTTGACTTTCAAGGTGTTAAAATGGCGCTGAAATGATAAGTCATAATAAATAAATGCAAATCGGATGATCGTCTTGGCGAACGGCATGGACAAGGTATTACTTTTACTAATGAGGGAAACTTTTCAAAGGAGTTCAAACTTTGGCAAGTATTGGTGAACCTCACCTTACAGCACAACACCAAGGTGATCTTTTTATAGTCCCTCCCCCCCCAACACCCCCCCACCCCCGCTCCCAGCATGCAAATACTGTCCAAGAACAACTTCAGTAGTGTTACAGAATAATACTAGTAAGGATACAAGTCATAATATTGCACTGACGGTCTTTCATTGTTACAAAACACGTAGTTCCAGTGTCAGTGAAAGCTGGCACATGTTGCATTGCACATGCTCGTTTGAGCTCGGATCAAAGCGGCGATCGGCGACGGCTCCGACAGACAATAACGTTTCACAACTAAACCTGATTAAAGTGTTTCCTTGCTCGGTGCTCTTTGTGAGTCGGAGCTTACTGTGAGTAGGCGTGGCACATTTTTCAGTGATGGCTGCTCGAGCCTTTACTGTACTGTAGGCACCGGTTAGTTCAGTGGATGACGATCCTGACGATCTGTCTCGTCTGAGAAATGTAGCTTTTGTAGTATTTCTTTGCCTAAAACCCCTGAGTTTATCAACGGGATTTACTGGCAGTATGTTTAGCTGCGACATACAGTATACAGTGTATATATATATATATACCATATCCACTTCCCCACTTAGTGTAAAGTCTAATCTGTCTGAACGATCTGAACACGCCCGTTCTATTTGTATTTTAAAATCTTTAACATATTTAACACCTCTAATATCCAAATACACTCCTGAACTCCAGCAGGCTGCCCCCTAACCCTTCTAAACATCCTCTAGCAGCCAGGACACGCACGATATCCCTTTCACAAGGCAAACGTGTGTCTGGCGAGTCTTTTTTTTTTTTTTTTTTTTTTTCACGGTAAGGCAAAGATCAGAGCAGGGAAAGAAAGGATAAGAGGTAAATACGAGGAAAGATGATGTAAGAGGATAAGGCAGGGGGTCGGACAGGTGGAGCTTGTCCCGGCTGGTTTTAAGACGCCGTTTAGTGAAGGCACTCCCTGGCGCGCTTCTTGGCGAGTCTTGGATTGGAGGTTTCCATGGCGATCGCAGCGGTCAGGCCATCCCTATCAGAAGACCCTGAATAGGCACCGTTGAGGTTTTTACCTGCAAACAAACAAACATAAAAATACAAATTTGATCTGTACACTATATAGGGAAAATTGCAGGTTTGAGGTTAATCGGGTACAGAGCATCACCCTGCTAAAGAAGCAGCAAATTCTGAAATCTGAAAACTGCTGAATGTTAATGAAGAAATTAATTCAGGGGTGGAAAAATCAAAAACATATTCGTTGGTGCACATATTAGTTAGATAAATAAAAGCTTCAAAGCAATTAGAATGTGCAGCTATATAATGTATTAGCAATACCGAAATGAATTATGTAACAATAGATTTTATTGAGATATTGTGTTGTATTACAATACCTTCTAATACCAATGAATACAAACGATGAGGGGTGTTCAAGTCAAACCAGGACTTTTGATTAAGAATAACAGAACACAGTTATGAGAGTTAAAACTACCTTTATTTCTCTAAATAATCCCCTGCTACAAAATACACTTATTTCACTAGTGCTTGGATACGATCAAAGGATAAAGTTGTCTCAGTATACCGGAGCCATGATCTGACTGTCTGCTTCATGTCTGAAACGCTGGCCTCCCAGGAACTCCTTTAATATACACCTCCCAAATACAGTATGTGCGAGGTCAGGGCGTGTCAATAACTCCCAGCTGAGTTCCTGTAATGTACAGAAAAGACTGCAGTGGGCTCTGAGCCACCTCGTGATCGTCATTCACAGAACTGCAGCCCTCTTTAAAATGTTTGCACCACTGCGGCTACGAGTCTTCTGTCAATGTCAATCGGTTTTATGCCTTCAAATGACTTTACAAGAAAAGTCATCACAAGTCCTGGTTTGATTTGAACGTCTCTTGTGCTTATACGCAGTGGATTTGATGTTTTAGCCTACATGAAATCTTTCAAATGTATACATTTTTTTGTGTTCAACATTTACTAATTAAGTTCTTGTAGATTCATGATATGATTCCGATGATCATATCGCCCAACCCCTCATATGGTGAGTTAGTTGCCTACTGACGAGCATAAACACTGAGTGAGCAATATGAGTAAAAGATGTGCCAGAGTTTGGGCCATGAGACCTGGATACTGATATATCCACCTCTGTAATTACAAAACATCACATCTAATGATTAATTGTATGCTGTATATGATGTTTTTGTTTGTTTGTTTTGTTTTTTTGTTTCATGACCAAATCAGTCTCTTAATTAAAATGATTTGCTTTGGTGTTTCATGGATGCATATAAATGCATCGTTAACAATGAATGCAGACGGTGAAGGCAGATATAACAAACCAGTAAAAGTACTTTGAAGAGTGAGACGTCCTGCTTGCAAACAATTCAGTAAGAGTTCCTGTTTCAGCTTTTTAAGTTAGTCATAAATACATGGATGATGATGATTATTATTATTATTATTTTATTTTTATTTATTTTTTTTTGAATAAGGAAACTTTTCTTTATTTGAAAGTTTTTGAGTGCAAATTCTGTATTAGGTTGCATACAGTATAAAACTCAAAAAATATATTCAACAGGTAAAATCTTGTAATATCATATATTGTATACATTTTAAGCCAAATTTGTTAATCCAGCTCTAAATTCACATTCTTCCATGTAAATTAGTGTCGTTTTTAATATATCCGACAAACAGACTTTGAATGATTAAAAATGAATAAATAGAACACTCTACAGCCATGAACCTATAATATCATGTCTGATTAGTGGATGGAAGGAAGTCTGTATCTGAGCAATAAAAACAAATATAACAATAACAATAAAATTGTCTAATTATGCTGTTGTTGACCAAAATCGTTACTTTGCCGAAATCAGATAATGCTCAGTGTGCAGGCAGGCTACACCACGGCTATCGCTGTGAGCATCTATCTCTGTCACAGGCTTTAAGACGGGGCTGACAGGATGAGGAAGTGATGTCATGGGGAAGCAGTGGAGTCAGACTCGGTGCAAGCACAAGCACGGCATGACACGGCCCAGCACGGCACAGAACGGACTGTTACCATGGTAAAGGGAGGAAGTGGAGGAGCTTAAAGAAGAAATCCTGAGCTCGTTCTTCTGGATTCACTCAGCAGAAAGAGAGAGAGAGAGAGAGAGAGAGAGAGTGGGAGAGGGAGAGTCCAAGAAAGAGAGTAGGAGCAGGAGACACAAAATGAGGACACAAAGACAAACAACAGTAGTGTCTCTCATGCACGCAGGGATGTACAGTATAGACAGGTTAAACACCAATGAAGCTCCGTGCTTACCTCCAGATTGGCTCTGGCTTTTTTCAGGACATCTCGAGTCCTGGACACTGCAGCGTGTAAGACAAAGCAGGATTTAGTTGAGAGGACCTCACGCACTCACCTTACACATCTCATGTCACTTTGTTTTGTGCAGTCCTAATGCAACTTCTCAGTACAGTGTAATGCATTTGTGACTGACATTGGCTGACGATGAAGGTCTCCATGCTCTCTTTAGTGCGGCTGGTGCTCCGCAGCCTCTGTATGGTGTTCTGCAGAACCTCTTCCTGCTCCGCTATCCTCATACGCAGCGACTGGATCTCTTCCTTCATCGACTGCTCCTGCACATGCACACAATTTCTCACTTGAAGTACTTGACTTTAATGCTTCCATACAAACAGCAGAACTGCACTGACTTTCTGGAGATACTGGACGGGGCCTTCGCTGCTGGGAAGCGCCGCCCTCCAGAACATCTTGAGCAGAGACACGGCCTCTTCCAGAATCTGCCTCAGAGTCTTGGTGTTGGCTAAAAGGGTCTTCAGACTGGCATAATCCAGAGCCTGGGACATAAGGCAGAGTTTGTAATGAGAGAGATAATCAGTACTGTATATCATACTCTACAGTATATGAGCCAGGCCTTCACGAAGGAGAGCATAGAGAACTGCGTCACTTGAAATGATGCATTTACAACCAAAAACCATAAGGCTTCTGATTAAATACTGTAGAAGTGGATCCTTTCAAAGAATAATTCCAGTGTATGAGTCATGGACACATTATTGTTGTTTCTGCACACTGACCTTTCCGGTATTGACCTCCATCAGCGCAGTGTTGAGGCAGGTATTCAGCATGGCCTCCATCCTCTGCACCAGCCCTCTGCCCTCAATAACCTGCTGCTGAAGAGCACTGAAGTCGTCCACATGCCCGATGGCGTGGCGCCCGTTTCGGTTAGCGAATGAGCCGTCGGGGGCATCGCCCTCCAAATCTCCATGAGGCTCCAAAGAGTCTGAGACAAAAAGATAAAGAGATGATACTTGTCAAAAATTCATAGATATGGCATGGATGTCTTTCCCCAGACAAATCATGTACATCAGTATTTTTCATTTTAGGTGTTTTCCTATTAAAACAACTCACGGGTATAATTTGTGTTTACAATTATTTTGACTCAGCTACAACTGTGAAGAAATTCCGAACATTTTATTCAAACATATTTGTTTTTGAATGTGCATGCTACTCACATATAACAGTTTGCACGATCAGCCTAAAATCCGAATATCTAAGTGCAAGAATTGCAACTGATAAACTGATACAGAAAAGGGAATGTCACCACCTGCAGACTATTATAGAGTTCTGTTCTATTTAGAGCACCTGATTCGTTCGTAACATACTTTTCTTTTCATATGTTTATTAGGATATTAAGTAGAAACTGAATACAGCATCCTGAATGCATTCCTGGTCATTGCATAATTCCATATGTTATAGTAAAAAAAAAAAAAAAGTCCTGGGAGTCTTTTGGGTTTCATAATTTATATAGTATTGAATCCAAATGTTCATTTGGCCCAAATCCATGAATCCAATCAGAATGATTATTAATCAGTATAATAACACCGTTATGTAGTTAACTGTTAGCATGCACACACCGTTAGCTGTGAGTGAGCTCTCCTCAAGCTCCGAATAAGGAGAACACGGGGGACCGGAAGGGAACGGACCAACGTCCCTTACTGGAGGGGAGGGAGACGGGTCTGTGGAACACACACAAGCCTGTTAACACTCCATGCACGAACGTTGTATTAGAGATCAGCTGGTATGTCCGACACAAATCACACATGACACTAATGGATCATTTCCAACAAGCTTAGTCAATGTCGCACAGCATCTGAGAGAGAGAGAGAGAGAGAGAGAGAGCGCTGCTCTGGTCTCACCGTGCAGCAGCTGCCTCCTGTAGAGGGCGTCCCGGAGCGGGCTCGCCGGCATGAGGGATGATGGTCTCGGCTCTAGAGCGGCCGAGGACAGCTGCTGCTCCAGCTGTTTCTGCAGCTGCAGTCTCAGAGCACTGTTCTCCTGGACGCTGCGCTCCAGCTGAGCTCGGAGAGCCCGGACCTCCACCAGCAACTGGTTCAGTTCTCCCACAGCTGGAGTGCAGGAGTACGGCAGCTCAGCAAGGTAACCTGAACACAGATTAAAGTGATTAAGTTAACGCCTTAAAGTCAAGCTAATTATTCAGAGGTATGTTTGGTTAGTAATTATTTATTATAGTAAAGGTCAATTGAATCTTAATTTGAAGCCATGCAGGAGTTCTATCTCACCTGTGGGGGCGCCTTTGCTCCCGCCACACACGCGATCATATAGCTGGAGTTCACACTGCAGAGAGTGCAACAGCTGCCTGCTTTCGGAGAGCTGCTGCTGAAGCAGACTCACCTCATGCTGCAACCTATAAACACACACACACACACACACACACATGATCTATGTCACATATGCATTTATATATACATATATACCTCAAACATCCTTTCTGTGCATTTAAATTAAATGTAAGCTACAAACATCACCAAAAATATTTGTAAAACCTATAATCCGGTGAAGCTTCCTACAGGTGGAGCATTGACCGCCATCCATGTTTACCTGTTGTTGTGCTCCTGGTTGCTCTGCCTATCCTGCCGAAGCTGCTGAATCTGCTGACTCTGCTCACAGTTGTGCGTCTGAAGCCTCCTCAGCTCCTCCTTCCACTGCTCTGCCTCTAACTCCGCCTGTTTCAGGCGTGCCCGCCCAGACAGCACCGCCTCCCGCAACTGCCCCACCTCCTCACTGTTGTCTACAGCACAAATAAATATAATATAAGTAATACAAACACATTATAGATTTACGGGTTCATAGAGTAGTTAATACTTAGTCTTAATAAATCTCAGGCGTAAAATGATTCCGCACCATCTATTATCTATTTGATCTATCAAAATAGAGATTACAAAAGTAATCCTCAGTTATCTTGAGAAGTACGACCCGTGTGCTTCTGAATATTAATTCGACTTGTGAGCGGACTCACCTCTGCTCGCCTGCAGACGGGACTGAAGACTCAGATTCTCTTCCTTCAGCACCCGGATTTCGTTGGACAGCTGAGTGACGGTGTCCAGGCCTTGGATGTAGATATTTGTGGGGGCTCCTGTGGGCCATATAGAAAAGGAAACGCTTTTCATATAACCGTTTCATTTCTTCTTACTTCTGGAGCAAAAATGACATTGAAAAGTGTCGTTTCAACATGCATCAATAATAAAAAATCTACAGCAGGTGATAAAGTATCATGATAGTCATGATTTTCTTGCTCACGATAAAAACTACGTAGCGAATTTAGTTTTAAGTTTATTGCAATTTTACACATACTTTCATTAGGAGTCTATATTTCTTCAGACAGACTATATAGTATATTTATAATATAGAAAGAAACAAACCAACATCCCAAGACAACTAAACAGACCATTAACTTGAGCTAAGCTCATTAATATCACTCTTTTATTAAAATACTCTTATGTACGACAATCAAGACTTGGAGATTATATGCAGGAAAAAGTTATACATTTTGTTATAAACACATTACTTATATACTGATATATACAAAAAGTATATATAGTATGAAAGTAATATAGTAAGTAATAGTATGTCAAAAGCTTAAACATTTTTATTTATACTGAATTATATCATTCTGATTTCATAAATCTGATAATATTATATTCAAATATTTTTTAATCATTGAATGAAAACATTTTGAATTCTAAAAACAATCATTTGTTTTAATGATGAAAATCTTTACTTTTAATAAGTGAAGATTCTTTTAGAGGATTAAAAACTGCACCTTTACTTCATAAACAGCAATTCTATCAAACATTCCCATCCATGTCTTAACATCAACCAGATTCAGGTTTGTATGTATATAAATCTTTTTTTTTTTTGCTCCTCTCACCTCCGTCTCTGGAGGCGTTGGCCAGACGAGTCTCCAGCTGCTGTCTCAGTCTCTCGTTGGTCCTGATGGAGTCCTCCAGACGTTGCCGCAGAGTACGGATCTCGCACAGATGCTCCTCAATCAGGTCCACACCTGACACCACAAACAAACATGGCATGATCTCAGATTTTAACATGCACATTCTTTTTATTGTGTGCGTCATTTCGTAGGAGAGCTAAAGGCAAAAGTCCTACCCGAATGGCTGTTTCCAGCCTGGTAACTAGTTGCACCAGGGAAGCCTGTGATTGGTTGAGCCATGTTGTCCATGTCCCATGGTGCGGTGCTCCCTACCAGGCTGCTGTCGGATTTCTCTGGCTGGTGTAAGGAATGGTGCAATAGCTGGGTGTAATGTGAGGGATCAGGTAGTGCCGAGCTCATCAGTGGATAGCTGCTCAGTGAATGCGGCAAACTAAAACCTGATTTCAACACACAGAGCGAAAACAGGTTGAGGATTTCATCGTACTCCAGCACAGGCCAGCTAATGCACTAAGATGTCAAGATGCAACATTTCCTCTGTACCAGGCACTGCTTCATGGATTTTATGATTGTTGAGTTTCTAGCCAGAAAGCTAGTCCTTGCGTTAATTTCAGCAGACAGGCGCTTAAAATTATATAGCACACCCAAGACAGCTTTCACATCATTAAATGTAGGTGTAGGCACATTTAATGTAAATATTAAAAGCAATTGTAGTAAATGTAAGAGGCAGGACTAGTGTATTTTAAAGTGTAAAATGTGCAAATGTGAAAAAAAATTTGAGTTTCTGTTCAAATGCAAAAGTGAATATACATGTGAATGCTTTGTGTGTAAATACAGAAGCTGTATATGCCTAAATGAGACCTTTATAGGAATCTGGAAGCAATTTGAGAACTTTATACAGCATAAATATGAGAGCGCTTTATGCTCATTTAGGAGCGTTACATGTAAAACTGAGGGTTTTATTTGAATGTGAGAGTACTTTGTGTGAATGCGTGATCGTGTACGCGAAAGATGAAAGTGGTGAATGTAAATGCATTTGCTGTACAAATGGAAGCATAAAAAGGAGCCTAGATTACAATGCAGCAAAATACACATGCGCGCACGGACACACACACACACACACACACACATACACACACAAGCTGTGTGCTCACTTCGGACGGGTGCTCTGCGCAGACCTTGCTGGTGCTGGTCTGCTGTCACTGGCCCAAAATAGGCCAATGGGTCAGAGAGTGAGTTATTTGAGGAGTTGGACCAGGGGTGGGTCCGAGCCAAGGGCAAAGAACCATACAAGGGAGCAGAATACGCACCTAGAGGTGGGCGGAGGAGGGTGAGATGTAGGCGGGGAAAAAGAAAACCGCACAGCTAAATATGAGTACTCAGACATTATTCTGTGGACTGACCCTGCCTACCTGCTTTACTTTCCTTTGGCCTGTAGGGGGAGATAGGGGACTGAATAGAGGGAGGGACTGGGAGGACGGACGGGCGGTCTGAAAGAAAGCGAAGGGGGAATTTAGGCATGGATTGAGATGGGTTTTATTCTCAGTGAGTGTGCATTATGTGTGTATGTTTATGCAAATGTCTGTATCATATGTCCCACAACAATACTTAGCTATGACTTTCAGTATCACTGTATTCAGGTTCAGGTCTGTGTGTTAATGTGTGAGTTCACATGCCTCTATCATTTGACCTAGGAGCAGGTTCCTCCTGGGCATATTCGCTAGCAGCATCCACCTCAGAACAAAGTTCCAGATCCTCGTTTATCGAAGCCCTTTCATCTGACACAAAGGAAGTGCGGTCAGATTGGTCTGTTGTCTCGGAGGGGGCGTGGCTGCTGGAGGGCGTGTCAGGGCGTTGCTGCAGCTTTGTGTGGAGAGACTCGATTATCTTGTCCTTTTGTTGGAGCTCCTTACTCAACCTGCACACACACACACACACACACACACACACACACACAGAAATGATGAAATATGATATGTTATTAGTGATGACTAAAAAGAAAATGTTTCTGCCATTACACAATAAGTGTTTCACTTTGATGCTTTTTACAGTATATTATCACTTATACTTAATGCAGCAATTCCACCCAAATTTCACCCATGAAAAAAGTGCAGCTCAGCAGATGAAGAATTACCTTAAAGCTAATAGTTCATGGCCCATTTTGTCATCCTGCACTTCTGACCGATCTCCTGTGAAATAAATCCAAACACTCATGTCTTACAATATAATAATTAATAAGTAAAACCATTCACACTTTGATTCATTACTAGCGACGTGTGTTGGTGTAGAATCAGCTCAGCCTTATTCTGTTCCTATAGTTTCCTTAAAGCTAAAGCTACAATATGCGTTTGAGTCCATTTGGTACTAATCATGCATGTACGTATGTACTCACGACCACTGAGCTTAATGCTGATCCTCTGCGTGAGTGAGGAATTCTGGGAAAGCTGGTCTCGGAAGCTCTGCCCCATGTAATAATCGATATCGTTGGCCCGGAGCAGTTCCTCGAACGCCTTGGTGGTGTCGCCCAGGTGCTGCGTGAGGATGTGGCAGATTCCTCGTCCCTCGCGCATCCTCTGTCGCAAGTGTGACAACTCCCGTGCCTGAGCCTGGATCAGTGTGTTGTACTTTCTGTAGAGGATACAAAAGTCAGATAAAGAACTAAAAACATTACCACCACAATATTATGAGAAGGTCACTAAATCGGAAAAAGGGTTTTTAAAATGTATTTGGATTTTGTGAAAGCATAAAAGTACTGTATAAGAAAGGCAAGATATCCAATAACCTTGAAGACTGCTTAATGATCTGAGAACCAGTCCATATTTAAGTATAAAAGCTCTGACTTTAGATTTTAAGGTAAAGATCAAATCATGTAAAGGAAAGAACGGTATGAACATTTTTTTCTTTTTTTCTTTTTCTTTTTTTCTTTTTACCCAGGCCATGTAGCACTCTTCCCTTCCTCTGTCCCTCTTTTTTCTTCCAGTTTGCTGGTGCGGATTTGGTTCTCCAGTAATGCCACACGTGACACCAGCTCCTGCAGCTCCCTGTTGGACTTGGGTGGTCCCGGCGCTGGACCATCAGAGTGCCAGCCCTCGTCATCCTCCAAACCACTGTGGGCAGGAGATTCTTGAAAGGCCCAGTTCACCTAGCAGAGGGAAGAAGGCCCGAATACAGTAAAGACAATCAGAAGCCGTCACCCTTTGCCTGCTGATATAAATAGAGATCCTGGATGCATGTGACTGCACCTCAATTTCAACAATTCTATTTTTGAGCCAAGTGTGTGTTTTCTTAAATTTACAACAGATGATTAGAGGTTGCACTGAAACGGGTTTGCAGTATGATTATAGTTTTCCAAGCGAACAATGAGTAAACATGGACTGTACCTTGCGTGGTGTGCGTTCAAGGCTGGAAGCGTAGTCGGAGGTAGCGGAAAGTGAACGCACGCGGATTTGCAGTCCGCGGATTACTTTGTGGCACCGGGAGAGCTGTGCACGGAGGTCCTGCACCAACAAGTCGTTTGCCTGGGAACTGTCACCATGCTGACGCCAAGAATTCCCAACACTGCCGTACGACGGCCGCGAGAGAGAGTTGCACAGATCCACGTCATCGAGCTCTGCAAGAAACACAGACAAATACAGTTTTTAGCTGCAAGAATATATTTAAGCAATATCATATAAAAGGGAGTTCTGTTGTGCTTGAATATCAGCATCGCTATACTCGTGTGTTAGAAGCTAGAGACAGGAGACAGCTAGTTAGTTATTATATTGTTATATAGTAGTTAGTTGAATAGTATGGTATTTGGAGGTGTTGGTATAGAAGAAGTTGTGAATATCTGATGGTATGAGTTGAGTTGAGTTGGGTTATCCACTGCGACTGATTAGAGGTGTCGTTTGATAGGTTGTTTGGGCTGTCACTCAGCTGAGCTCTGTAGTTCTCAATAGCATACCGGGACTACTTGTGTCTTCTCTCTCAGCCTCATTCTCACTGCGGCCGCTGGTCTCATAGCCCAGATCCTGCAGATCCACCTGCACCTGCTTACTGTCCTGCTGCACCGCACTCTCCGCTATGAGCAACACAGAAGAAAAGGTTTCATAATTGTTCTGAACACGAGCCATAAATTATTTTCAGTAAAAATGGCGATCCGATACAGAATAATGCATTTTATTTCATAGATTTGATGAAATTCATTTACTTCCACTGTGCTGCTTACATAGAAACCTACCGAGTCAAAATTGTTCCCAGTGGCAGCAATATAAACTTGACGGGGACTAAAACACTTACTGCTAGGAATTTCAATCCAGACACAAACACTTCAGTAGAATTTGTGGACAAACATACAGACATATTACTTTGTATGTTCGTGTATTCATTTACTGCTTTTTAATTTAAACCATTAACTAAATACTTTACAACAGACAGCGTTGTGAGCCCTCATTCATATTACAAAGGACTTTTGGTAAAAATTTTCTTTTGGAAGCCAAAAAAAACATGTAGGCAATACTAGAAGAACCAGAAGGATACCAGGGTTAAGAATGTTTTTGGCATTCTTCTAAATACCCAAGGGATCAGTAGCTTGTAGATCCACCTTTCGCAGCACTAGACTGAAGTGATCGTTTTCTGTATGACTTTATCAGCCTCTCACATTCTTCTTTGTAAGCATTGCTTCAGTTCATTGAGATTTGTGGACATTCACTTATGCACAGCTGTCTTAAGGTCCTGCCTCAGTATTTCAGTTTATCTTTCGGTCTATACTTTGACCACGCCCTTTCACAACTTTTTCTACTTTTTTATCTGCTGGTGTGCTTCAGATGATTGTCCCGTTGCCTGGTCCGATTTCGACCAAGCTTTAGCTGTCTCTACAATACTCAATATGCCATATCATGTCCCGTGAGTGCAAAACAAGCCTAAACCATCACCACTCCCACGCTGTGCTTGAGGTGTTTCTGCTGAAATGCTGTGTTTGGTTTACGACAAAACATGGTGCTGGGAATAACAGCCAAACAACTCCACAATGATCTCGTCTGTTCATGGGGACCTTGTTCCAAAAAGGCTTATGGTTTGTTTTGGGGCCCTCAGTCGTGCTTCCCATGTCCTTTTTAGATAGAATAGATATTCTCCTGGCAACCCTTCCAAACAAACCATACTTGTTCAGTCAAGAGATGTAGCTCTTGTATTTCTCTGAGCGTTAAACTCAATGAATGGGGTGAATGTGCTGGGATGTCTAATGACTGGGAAGACGGTCAACTTTCAATGGTTGCGTTCCACTTGTGAGGAATCTCTCACTCTAGGGTTTCTAGATTGATGTGCAGAAACGATTGCTTCTGTAACACCATTATGTCTTTTCCTCTTGCCAAAACCTCTGCTTTTGGAAAGTCTGCACATCTGCTTATGATCAATTAATTAAGCAGGCTGAATGATCAATTAAAATGATCAGGCTGATCATTAGCAGCAGCTGGCTGCAACGTACCTTCTTAAATCCTGTGGTAGCAGTAAGGGGGGGGATTTAGTATTGCCTACAGGTTGTTGTTTTTTTTCCTTCATTTGTGTAAAATAAATAGTCAATCTGAAGTTGTACAGTATTTGCCTAATACTAAACGAGACTACAAATCAGATGATTTTTATTTTATGTTTTATTAAATTAAAAGATGGGGTGCTCATTTTTACACATGAATGTATTTCTTTAGATAATTGGGGTAAAGGTTTAGGTATAGGATTAAATAACTACAATACAAAACCAATGTGTGTGTGTGTGTGTGTGTGTGTGTGTGTGTGTGTGTGTGTGTGTGTGTGTGTGTGCATACGCACTCAGCAGTTCTCTGTACTCCTTGAGCTGGTCAGCCTGTGCATGTACAGTGGCCTCAGACACCATCAATCGCTCCTGGAGCTCTCGGCTTTCTTGGCGGCTCAGGGCCAGGTCGCTACGGAGGCGCTCCGCTTGCTCGCGTAGTCCTGCCTCGACATGCTGCCAGAACCCTGCAGAACCTCCACGTTCTCCCTCAGTCTCCTGCATCACACACGCACACTCAGTCTTGTCGTTTCCCTTATCACAGAAATTATTTAGATAACGTAAATAATCAGAAATCTGCTGACAGAATAAAAAAAAGCCACGACGTTAATGCTTTACCTGTGCTCTGGATTCACTCTGAGCTTTATGAGTTAGTAGAACTCCGAGATCCAGAGAGTGAGGTCTGTTGCACCTTCTCTTCACCGCGCCCTCTCTCAGAGTCACATTCGGGAGGCAACGCTTCCCCCTGGAGGCCCGAATGTCCTCCTCCACCTCCTCCCTCTCTTCTTCATCATCCTCTTCTTCTTCTTCATCATCCTCTTCTTCCTCAATGAGCATCTGAGTTCGGTGCTGATCATGAGGATTCAGTCTGCCTGTTTCACTTTGCTCCCACCTTCTGCACTTCACGGATACGTTACTTTCTGTTCCCAGTCCGCACCCGGATACACAAGCCTGTCTCGATCCGGATCCACTTCCGTTCAGTTCCAGCTCGTTGTTTTCCTCTTGCAGGTTCGGTCTGATTGAGATACACCTTATGCGAATTAGACCGATTATTAGGTATTTATCAGTATTGTAAAACAAATCGTTTACAAAGTGAGAGAGTGTTAGACTGGAATCACCTGTCCCGAGAGAGTGAGGCACAGACAGCCTGACTGGACTGGCTTCTCCCTTCTCCTGTCTCTCTGTCTTCTTGCTTCTTCCGCTCCGCTTCATCCTGACATCCTCCCCTCATGGCCTCCTGGGATATCCTCCTGCTCACTGGTCCTTCAGACACCCCAGCATTCTGCCACGAGGATACAGAAAACACGGCCCCACTAAATCTCAAACTTTTTAAACCAGTTTAAACCAGTTCGGGTTTGCTTGGTACATAGATTGAGGTTTGAGTTAACATGGGGGACGTCTCGCAGCAAGATTTATAATAAACAGTCACCTTCTTCACCACCTGACAGAGAAAAAAATGATTGGTCTTTTTTATCCAATCGGACTGATTTCCGTAAACAGTTTTTCTACAAGGAGTGAAGCCAACACTAAAATTACACTTGACAAGACGCAGAAGCACTGATACTTTTTTAAGTAAACGATTGTGTTGACCGCGTAGCCCTGATAACTGCTACATGAACAGACAAGCACGATGTCATCCAATTGAGGATGACACACCAGTTTTCATGGTGACATCACAGCACGTGACTTAACATCAACAACATAGACATACACTATATTGCCAAAACAGTATTCAGTATTCGCTCGCCTGCCTTCACATGCATATGAGCATCCAATTCTTAATCCACCGGGTTTAATATGATGATGTTCCACCCATTGCAGTTGTAACAGCTTCACAAGGTTTAGGAGCGTGTTTATGGGAATTTGACCTGAATAGACCACCTTTGGGATGAATTAGAGCGCAGACTGCAATCCAAGCCTTCTTGTCCAACTGACCTCAATGGTCAAAAATTCCCATAACACATTCCTAAACCTTGTGAAGCTGCTATGGTTGCGAAGGTTGGCCCAACATGATATTAAACCCCATGGATTAGGAATTGGATGTTACTGAAGTTTCTTATGCATGTGAAGGCAGGGGAGCAAATACTTTTGGCAACACAGTGTATTTCGTTCTAAAAGACAATAGTGTTTAAAAAACGTTCACTAATTGCCCTTTAGACCCTCAAAACCAAGTTCCAAGGTTTATTTAGTAACTACTATGCATTAATGCGTAACTAGATTGGGATTAATAGGAATGGTATGTACAGTAGCTATGAGTGTAGCCTGGAAGGGCTTGCTAACATTGTTCCACTTCCCTGGAATTATGAATATGAAATCAGTGAAGTGGAAAAAAAAGTATACAGTTCAAAACACATCCAGTTTTTTTTTAGATGTCAGATACGGATCAAAGCTTATAGGCTAGCAAGAAAAACTAGAATTCTTTTTCCCAGATGTGAACGCACAAACACTGTTTTCACCATGATGTCTTTTCCTTTACCTCTGCGCTTGCCAGACTCTCAGTGTTCGTTTTCACGTCTTCTTCTATACTGTCGGTGAATTCTTCACTGCTGCTGCCTTCATCTTCATCATCTTCGTCCTCATCATCGATCTCGTCCTCCTCATCGTCTGTGCTGAACTCTAAAGGCAAGAATGAAGAGAGGGAATTTTGTTTTGTTTTTTGTTTCCCCTCCTGAAGTCCTTTGCTTTCAAATACTACAGTATGTCTAGTCCTCCTTCCACGTTCCCTCTTTTTGAACACCTCGTTCCTCAAGCCTCGAAATGACAAATTCTTTGTTTACTCAATGTGTTTTCCAAAGGTTTTTCTCGTTTGCTTGCTCTTTTTTCTTTTAGAAAAAGGCTAAAGTGGAAAAGTCTGTCAGGAAGCACTGAGCCAACTATCCCCAAGTCCTGCCCATGTCTTCCTCTCTCTCTCTCTCTCTCTCTCACACACACACTCACACACACACACACTCACACACCCTCCCTCTTCCTCTCTTAGGAACAGACAAGGCAAACAAATGGAAACACGCTGGTCGGTTCAAATTCAAAAAAGAAAAAAAAAATTGCTTAGTGTAAATGTTCCTTGGATCCCTCAGCTATGAAACACATAAACACACATACAGAAAGTATGAGAACAAGTTACATAAGTCCAAGACAAGTTATATAAACAGAGCTCCCATTTTAGGCCAGAAGCTTTAGCAGACTGAGTGAATCATTATAAACCACTTCATTTTATGGACTCTATTGGCTAAGAGGAAGGGATGTTTTTTCACACCGACCTGAAGACTGGTCAGTTCTACTTTATCTATGACACCAAAGTCAGAGGTTGTGTAAGAGGAATTAGTGATGCCATTAGGCTGATTTGCTGTAAAAATGGCTCATAATGATCTGGACTAACAGTGCATTTGGTTCTCTGATTTATTCTGCTGGATGGGTTTTTTTGAAACCTGTTCATATAAAGGTAATGTTGTCTTTATAATATTGTAGAGCGTTAGTAATTAGTTTAGCCTGAGGGTGCAATATTCGTACAGTGGAAACTACATTGGTCCATGATACACAAGATGTTTACACAATATAAACACCAAACAGCCATAATATTATAATAGTTAAAAAAAAAAAAAACTTTTTATGTTGATATGCCCACCTGGGCAGCTTTGGCTGCCACCCTTGGGGTGTGGAGGGCCTTTAGGGGTGTGCTGTGGTGCCTGCCACCAGGACTTTAGTGATTAGTGGTGTAAGTGGAGCTTCCATTGATCGAACCTGTTTGTGCAGCACATCGTGCACGTGCTCAGTCCAATTAGAAGTTGGAGACAGGATCAGCCACCTTAGCTCTTTATTTTCTGTGCTATGCCATGTGTGTGGCAGGTTGTGGTACACTAGGTGTCCTGGTGTCTTTCTATCACAGTCAGCATTGACTATTTTGGCGATTTGTGCTACACTGGCCTTCCTGTGGGATTTGACTGGACGGACTAGCCCTTGTTCCTAGGGGGCATGAGTCAAGTCAAGTCAATTTTATTTATATAGCGCTTTTAACAATGAACATTGTCGCAAAGTAGCTTTACACAATCAAAAGAAGTAAGTTTGTATGCAATGTGAATGTGTATGAATCAAAATGATAAGATTGAGTGATCCTTGGTGCCCAGGATGCTGTCACTAGTTTGATGATATATGATAGTGATCATTATAGTCAGTGGTCACAATGCTATGGTTTTATATATATATATATATATATATATATATATATATATATATATATGGATTTTGTTTTTGGAGGAAAGCTCTTGCAGTGCCTCAGACACACTTTATAGTGAAGTCACTGTGTCTGTGTGCGCGCACTGTATTATATGCTTCTGCCACTCTGGGAACATTAACAAAGAAAATGCATTTTTCCAATTTATCCAAGTGCTGATACAGAACTAAATAATGTTTTTCATCATTATACTTTTTTTTATTTTATTTTTTATATCCACCCTCACTGTGATGTAAGAGGCATGCAAACATTAGCATGCACAGTTAGCGGGTAAGCATGCGTCCATGAAAACAGGGGGACAGTGCCGAATTGATTAACAAATTAAAGTCATGTTTATGGATTCTGTGCTAGTGGGCTATGGTAAAAAAAAAAAAAAAAAGATCATTAAAGGAACATGTATAGATGTGTATTTCTTATACTTACCTTGAGTGGAAACGCTCCATATGTTCTTTACTATGAATTATACGACAGCACTGTTGAATTCTGGGAATTTGATTGGTCAGAAGGTGCGGACTAATTTTCTCATGTGTGAAATGAATGTGTTCTTTCTAATATAATATGATCCGTACAATAACGGCTGATTCTGGTGAACAGAAGGGTGGATGCTATGCATTTTGAATTGTTGATCTGGTGCTGTTTTCACTGAGGACATGTTCATTTTGCATGTTTGAAAGGAGTTTCAAGTGTCAGGTGCTTTATACTGTAACAGTCAATACAGTACAATATGTGCAGGAGAATGTTCAGGGCAAAGAGCAGTGTATTTTTGTTTTTTTAACTCCAAGACAGACAAAAAAAAAAAAAAAAAAAAAAAAGAGAGAGAGTTCGGTGTTGTTACTTAACTGTAACCTGATTAAATTAAAAGCTGTCATTCTTTAACGAATACAAATTATTTGCTTTTGGCAAATTGCTATGGTTTAAGAGGAATAAAACACTTTGGGAATGGCATTATTGGAATTTTAATTATTTTCCTATGACAGCAAACCTTGTCATGTTTTATTCCTTAAATATCAACTATATGACTTACAATTCTAATGATTAAAGTTGTCAAAAGAAAAAAAAAAAAGAAAGAAAATACAAAAACGAGTTCTGAACATGTAAGCTGGTTTAGATTTATTTCCTTTACTGTGATGCACATAAACATGACCTGCATTTGTTTTCTCTTCCGTAAATAAATCTACAAGTCAAAATCCCATTTGGCACCATGTTTAAACAGCAGCGGTGACAAAGAATATTTTAAGCATACTGAAGGATACCATGCAGGATGCCACAACTACCAGCTAATCATTGCTACTAACCAGTTACTGCATTTTACATTTGCATATGTTATTGAAAAGGAGCAAATTAATGTGACAATAAAGCAAAAAGCATACTGCAAGTCCTGACCCAAGTTCAGGCAATAAGAAGAACAATAACTTAACGACCCAGGCTTAAAGCTCTGAAATATATTAGGCATATCTGCGCTATGTGCATAAATGATGAAAAACTGAAAAAAAAGAGAGAATGAGTCAGACTATGCAGATAGCAGCACTTTACAAGGGAACATGAACACAACAACAGCAATACACAGCAATGGCGAAACGAACAAGAGCACCCCAAAATCATAAAATGCAAACACATAAAGAAATGTGCATAAAACTTACACACACAATATAAATAAACTAAAATGTCCCATTTGTTTGCCTTGCCACTTTGTGTGTCGACAATAAACACACTGTTAGTACATTCTGCTGTTAGTAGAAGTGTTGTGCTCTTTTACGTAGCACTAGAAACGTTGCCCCCTGCTGGCCAGGAGGCCTTTTGTAACGTACAGCCCAAACTCTGCTGTGGCCCACCTCCATAATCAGCGTGGGATTTAGCTGCCCTGTCCAATGCCAGAGCTGTGTCTCGGGTCCTGCTGAGGACCTCTTCCAGCTGTCCGCGCAGCGCCTGAACCGTGTCCAGTTCCATGTGCAGTACCTGAGTCTTCTTCGCACTGCTTAAGCAACGAAACATTATTCAATTTTAAGTACAATTCATGCCTAATGCCTTTCAAACTGTAAAGTAGTGTCTATGTACAATAGTAGACTGCATATGTTTTTATATATAATTATTTCCTTTTGGTTAAACAACAAATATATTTAAAATAATGCATGGTCTTTGGATCGATGAAATACAATAAACGCAATAAAAAATTCTTCTAACTTAGTTACTGATTTTATCTCATGTTAAAACTCAAATTGTTAATGTGTTCAAATTGTAACACATTAAATTGACTTACATTCGGAAATAAACACTGACCTAGTCCTGTACCAGTGCTAAAACTGTACCATGTACCTGTCTCCTGTGGACTGCATGTGGTTCAGGTTTTGGTAGAGCTTCTTCTCAGATCTCAGAGCCTGGTTCAGCTGCTGGTACTCCGATACCAACTGCTCCAAAGCACTCTGTAGAAACACAGTCACACCAAATCACATATTAGAGCAACAATATAATTCGTCCTTGTTCCTAGACAACCATGCCAATAACCATTTTATAAAACAATAGCTGACTGTCTACTGGCTATACTTTTAATTAAACAAAACAATAATTATTAAATATCAGAATGCCCCAAATAGTCTCCATCAACTGAAAGACAATCATAATAATCATTGTTATAAATGTGTCGTTATTCCCGTTGGCTACCTGGGGGTCAGCCATAATACGATTTTCAGGCTTTTTGGTGAAAGCAGATCTTAAATCCAAAAGCTCCCGCTGTGAACACAGAAAAGAAGGTGGTTAAACAGAGCACAAAATAACCAGGAATGTAAAATTAACAGGTTGTATGTGTACTATATATACATTACCTCTGTCTCTCTGTGTTTCCTCAGGGCGATCTGAAGCTCCTCTTTAACAGCCTGCATCTCCAGCTCTGAGCTGCTTTCCCCTGATCCTGTTCAAATCACAAACATACAAACTGTACATTACTTGCCTTTATTCCTAACAGCAGCTTCGTAAACGAAAGTGAAGTCACCATACTCAGTGTTGTTGCTGATGATCTGGAGGTTGCCTGTGCCTCTTCTTGACTCTGCATCAGATCCTACACAACAAGTTCACCACATTTACTATCGCACTGTAATTGGTGTGTGTCTGTACAGTATATATCAGCCATAATCATATTCATATCAGTCATACTGTTATGGCTGATCAGCATTCGAACAACTCTTACTTGTATGAGGCTTTCTTTCTCTCTAAGTATACTCTGAAGTCTCTCCATCTCCATGGCCAGTGGAGCTCCTCTTTCTCTCTCTCGCTCCCTTTCCCGTGTCACTTCACTCAATTCCTGCTCACGTGATGAGAGTTGCCTGCGCATCTCCTGTAGCTGCCCGGTCCGCTCCACTATCACCTGCCTCAACCTCTCACCGCTCTCCTGAAGGATTGAAAGGAATACACATTGGAATACAGTCAAAGCGAAACTGGATGACAGCCGAGAGGCAAATGCGAGAGAATCAATATAGGTGTGCCTGTATCCAATTACAGTGCCATACAACAGCCCAAACATTTCTATAGAGGCCAAAAAAGGGACATTTCTCAAAGCAAAAAAAATAAATAAAAATTTTTTAAAGCCCAATCAAAAACGCTCAAAGGTGAGATATAACCATATTCATTGTTTGAATTTACCTTTATGTATTGGTCTCTGGAACTGATTGTATTGAGCAGGTCCTGGATCAGTGTGTGGTGCTCCTGAGTCTGCCTGCTGCGCTCAGACAGCACCTCTTGGAAGAGCCGCTCTTTCAGGGCCAGACGTGACTTCAGCTCCTCCACCACCTCATTAGGGCAGGGGGAGAGCTTAGCCAACAGCGCCGCCGTCAGGTCCTTTAATAAGCGTGAACATGAAATTTAAAATCAAATTTGAATAAATTATATAGTGTTCACATGACATGGGGTATTACCTCATATATGATATAACAGTTATAGTTATTAGAATGACAGTTTACACCTATGTTGGTACAGCGGTTCTTTTACACAAGGCTCATGATGTGTTACTGGTTACTGGTACAGCAAGGAAAGCCAGGAACAAAAAAACAGGTTTATCTGGTTTACATCAAACAAATCCTACACTCACTATGATAAATCAGCAGAATTGAGAAAAAGCAAGGCATGTGTACAGAACAAAATTAGTCTTGTTATGTGTACCTCTGTCTCCTTGCTGCGCGTGTGTAGTGTAGTGTGCAGCTGTGCGATGATGTTGTCTCTCTCACGCAGAGCAGCTATCTGTTTCTCATCGCACTGCTTTTTGAGCCACTGCAGCTTCCGACATGCATCCTGAGTCTGCTCCAACTCCAGCTCCTTACTACGCATCAGACCGTCCAGACTCTGCGCTCATACACATAAACACCTATTAACACTATATTCCTAGCTGTGTCATTTTCTAGATTATTAAAAAAATAATAAAATCAGGCAGACCGTGATTGTCTCCTCGTTGTTGGTCAAAATACAGCGCAGTCTCTCGAGGTCCCTCTCCTTCTCCCGGAGCGCTAATTGCAGCTTGCGCACCTCAGACTCCTTCTCCTCCAGGCAGCGGAACTTCTCATCTATAGAGCGCTAAGAAGGCACACAACACACACTTACTGTAGATACACCATCTGTGCCATACATACGGAATGTAGATAGTAACTCGGTGAAAAATATAACAAGACACATACATATACAGTAAATGAGTCTTTACTAGATGCTAATGCGCAGTGTAAATGCAATACCTCCAGAGCTTTGTCCCGGTCACGAATGCGACACTTTAATTTGTCGACCAGGGTGTCTCGAGGGCGGCCGGTCTCAGCAGGCTGGTCCAGCAGCTCTGAGTACTCCTGCCACAGATACACAAACAATTTGTAACATTTAAAATCAGCGCCTTGGGAAAATGATAAAACGTAAAATTTTTCATTCTTGTGGTATTGTGTAAAAAAAAAAAAAAATTTTTTAAAAGGTTATGTGAAAGATATTTATGGAATCTTTCATTTATTTGTTCATTCTCTATATATTGTTCAGGGTCTCAGAGGCCTGGGGCCTATCCATACATGAGGTTGCCAGTGTATAGCAGGGCACAAGCACACACACACCAACTCACACACTACAGGCAATTTAGAAACACCAAGTAGCCTAATCTTTGGATTGTGGGAGGAATCTGGAGCACCCAGCAGAAACCGCTAAAAACATGCAAACTCCACACACCAGACCCAAGGGATGAATCGAGCCCTCGACCGTGGAGGTGCCGGATCACCGTGCAGTGTGGCCTTGTTTGTGTTGTTTGAACATTGTCTGACTTAAAGCTGAGAATCTGCTAACCTTCACCATTCTCTCCTTCTCCCTCAGTGAATACTGCAGCTCTGAGATGATTTTGTCTTTGGCTAAAAGCTCAGCGTGTTTATCAGCCTCGCTCTCCTTCAGCTGGCCTTCCTTCACCTGTAGCTCTGAACGCAGCTGCTGCACTGTGCTGCGCAAATCCTGCAACACACATGCACACGCATACATACACCAGTTACCATGCTGCTCTGAAGCATTTCTATACAGTTGTTCTAGAAAAAGTCTTGTTAGTAATGTCGGTCCCTACCTGGTTGTACTTTTCGGTGGTCTCTCTGTGCTGCAGTGCCGCCTCTAGGTCACCATGCAGACGGTCACGGGAGTGCGCCAGGTCTTCAGCCACCCTCTGGTTCTGTCTCTGTGTACGCTGACTGGCCTCCAGCTCCAGCTGGCAACAGAAAAGAGAGCTCTGGAGTGCCACCACCTCGCCCTGCAGGTCACCCCCTTCTATAACCTTGAGGCAGAGACAAGAGGTGAGGTTGGAAAATTAAATATGCATCTTAGTGACATAAAAAAGTTAGAAAAAAAGAAATAAATAAAAATGAAAGAATCAGTAATACTTACTTGTGAATGTTGAAGCTGATTGCGATGGGCCATTTCTCTGAGCTTACACAGGGTGGCATTCTGTCCTTCTATAACCTGGTATAACTCCTGTGTCTACACACACACACACACACACACACACACACACACACACACACACACACACACACACACAACAAATATGAAATTTCCATCCTGCTTTGCATTCTGATGATCATGCTTGTGCTAACAAGACAGGTTTGACCTGTACATTTTTATGCATCAGTCAGCTAAAGCACATGTGCACTCCTGTGTATAACTACATGCACCTGCAGAATTATTGGCACCCTTGACAGTTCTGTCTTTAAAAACTTCTGTTCCTCTGGGAAGGCTGTATTTTGAGACGGTGGGGATTAGTCTTCATTCAGCCCTAAGAGCATTAGTGAGATCAGGCTATGTTTCAAAGCATCTCAAAGGTTTTCACTGACATTGAGGTCAGGTTTTTGTGCTTTTTCAAAACAAACCATGTCACTTTGTGCATGTTCTTTTAAAACTGGTTTAGGGCTGCTGAGTTACAGTAATGTGATGTGCACATAAAAATATTCGAGTCAACTATGTGCTTCCAACTTTGGGGCAACAATTTAGGGAAGACCAATATTTGGATGTGATGGTTCGGTATCCACACACTTTTGAGCACATGGTGAATGTAAAAAAAAAATTACTGACAAACTTACTGGAACACATAATGAGTATTTAATGCTGACTAGTGGCTAAGAGTGTTTTCACACCTATTAGTTTAACTCTGAGATTCTGTGTGCGTGTGTGCATGTGTACCTCTGTCTCTTTAGTATTAAGACTTTCGGTGAGGGTCTGGATGGTCCTTTCCTGATTCTGAGCTGCCTGTCTGATAGAACGCAGCTCAGTCTCCATTTCACCCAGCTTCTCCTGCAGCTTCTGAAAACCAAAATCCAAAGTCAACATTTCAATATTGTAAATTCTTAACCACATTCCTGAAATATATAACCACAGATGGGTGACACATTAAAGGAAAAACCTGAAACAATGAACTGAAAGTGTATTGCATGACACAAAAAAACAATACACAATCCGTTATGCTCTGTGGGATTTATTCAAATGCTAACTCCCAATTTTGCCTTAATGTACCTCATCAATAGTTTAATTACAGAAAGCAACAGCTGGAAACTGTGGAGAAAGCCATAAACATTGACTAAAATAGATGTAAAAAAAAAAATTGGATCAGTGCATTCTGAATGTACATCAGAAAGATAATACAGCTCTGAATGCTTGAGCCACAAGACAGAAGGATTATGTAGAGCTTTCATGATGGTGTGATGTATTTTTCTAGCGTCATTTCTCTCGTTAGACTTTTAGAAGGGTCGCTCCAATGTTTCAGTACCTTATTGCTGGTTTCGCCATCCTGGATCTTATTTTGGAGCGACTGAACCTGTAGCTGAGCCTTCTGCAGTTCACTCACACACTGGCCAGCTGCAGATTCATACTGGTTCAGCTGAGACTGCTGCTCTTCAATCAGAGACTGCAACAAAGACGCATACAGTACACACACACCCATTACACCACATCACTCATAAAGCCTTTATTGATGCAGCTGCTCTCTGAGAAAGACAAACTCACATTTAAATACATTCACACAGAGTGCTGCCCTTCTCTACAAATGTAAGATTGACCCCGGGTTCTAGTGCATAACTCACTCCTATAAAAACCTTAGTAGTTCTCTATATAGCAAGAGACCTAATCAGACTCTGAATCTGTGTGCCCGCTTACATGTGCATGTGTGTTTGTGTGTGTGTTTTGCCTGCAGCAGTCTGTGAGACAACTAGGTCAGTGGTGATGCCATTTCCGCCACATTAACCTATTTAAATAAAAGTGCCCTAGCTTGGGCTAAATTATTGTGGAAAGGGCAAAGAGCACCGTAAAATGGGGGATGAGAGCTAGCTTTATTCACCACTGAAGCACAGAGAGCTTTCTGAGCTGAAAATCAGAGTTGCCACTTCCTGCTTCTATAACTTCCTAGTCATTGATTGACCGTGTTAATACTATTTATTTTACACTAGACGGTGATTGTGTGCTTTAAAAGAAAAAAAAAAAAGAAAAAAAAACCCGCTAAGTTCCATTTTTTCCACCACAGGACGTTACTCACATATTGTAGCTCTTCTTAAATTCAGTAAAACAGATACAGTAATCCAATAATCTTTGGATAAAGCTGGGGACATACTGTACCTTTCCGTCAACTTGTATTGAACTTTCCAGATGCCAATATCCATCACAGGTTCACATTAGAATCCAATAATACACTTTTGCGTTGCTTAATGTCTTGGGGTCATGTCATGTCCGATAACCTTACAAACCTCATTTTCCTTAATGCAACGACTTAATTCCTTAATGACTCAACTCATCTTCAAAACAAGGTCTACTTGGAAGCCACAATGACAACCTGCATGAAACTCAATCTTTCCACTACACTTCCTTCTTTATCTACAGAACAAGAATCAGCTCTAATTTGTCAGTAACGGTTGGGTAGATTTACACACCCAACAAAGTGTGATTGATGATGTATTGATGAAGGCATCCTCAGGGGGCCCATGAGCTACGTACTATACACTGTCCCTAATGGCAGTTAAATGGATTTTAACATTAATCACATTAATTAATCTTCCTTAAACCATACATTTGCTAATGTAACAGTGCCTGGCCTGACGACCGGTCGATCAGAGGTGGGGATAAAATAAGATTAAGTTTCACTTATTTATCACATATAAATTACAGCAAAGGGAAATTATTTTTCTGCATGCCCCAGTGAAAAAGCTGGGATGAGAGTGCAAGGTCAGCCATGATACAGCGCCCTTGTAGTAGATAGGGTTAAAGGCCTTGATCTGGGGCTCAACAATGGCAACTTGACAGTGCTGGGGCGTAAATCTCCGACCTTCCGATCAGTAACCCTCAACTGCCACCACTGCCCTATAACATGAATATTAGCACTATTCTGACTCTATAACATGTAAATGTTTTTCCCTAGTCAACCTAAAAGCCAGTACTTTGACAAAGTGCTATGACAAAATATTCTGCATGTTGTGCTATTATTAAAAATGTGAATGTGATTCCCATGACTAAGATTTTCAACCCTTCCAATTAATTAAAAAAAAAGTTAAATAAATAAATACATAAATAAATTAAAAATCATAATAGAAGTTTAACAAGAGTAAATACCTTTCATTATATCGCTCCAGCGTTAGATAAACATAAAAATATGAAAAAGGCTTTTGTGAAAATGTAATTGTTAAAGTACAATTGTTGTAGTTTTTTAACTGGTGTTACAGTATATGATGAGATATCTTGAGCTTCCACTATCAGAATTCAACAAGTACTCCTTACCTTCCTTTATATATGAATATAAACTTGTCTGTAGTAGAGTCACATTTGTCACTATACTAGATTATAATATTTTTTAAATACAATCTTTTCATTGTTATGTACTACCTAACAACAGGTCTAATATGGGTCTTTAATGATCATATCTCTCTGATTTTATCTAATCCTGTCATTTAGGTATCCAAAGAAAGACAAGCGTTCTTTGTAACCCAAGTCACCACTTCACCTTCTTTTCAACTTTCTTCAAGCAGAAAGGCAAGTACTCTTCATATAGATCATTCCACATCGCCTCCAGGTCAACTAACTCCATGGCCAGACTCAGCTGAATTCTTGGTGGTCCTGGCATCTCCGTGGGAGACCTCGGGGGTTGTTCTGGGTTGCCTAGCTTAGTATCCACACACCCAGATTTGATTAAAACAGGCAGTCTACTTCCATGAGGGACACGTATAGGTTTGTACACAAAGTTCTGAACCAAACACAGTGCTAGTTGCACTTTGCTAGCTGCATTCACATGGTCTAGATTGTGTTCCAAGTGCTGCTCCAAGACAGAGTCCCAGTTCTGCTCTTCCCTTCCATCTCGACCCACATCTCTAACAGGGGGCGCTGCGCCCAGGGTAGATGTAAGGGACTCTGCTGAGTTGCTAGAGCTGGGCCTCCCTCCCAAAGTCTTGTCACTGTCAGATGATGCCCTTGCAGTTTCCAGACTATCCGGAACAAGGGTCGTCGATGCCGTCGTTGTTAAGGTAGTCTCCGAGTAGCGCGTGGAAGGACCGCAGGAAGTGCTACGTGCCAACTTCCTGGGTACCTTGCACACCGCTTCATAGTCCGAGTCAGGTACACGGAGAGAGCTGCATCCTCGGCATCTCCTTGACCGGTGCCAGAGTGAGGACATGTCCGACCCATGACACTGTGGATTATGGCTACACTCCAAGGTCTGCTCCTCGTCCTCTGCCCATGACTCGTAAACCGAATACATTAGATCCTCCTCAACCAGCGCACAGTACTTGGCATCATGGAGGCTCGACATATCCACCATGCAGCCTTTCTCCCCAGACACCACGTCACTGTTGTGTTTGTGATACATCCCGTTGATGCACTGTCGCAGGCGGTGTTTCTCCAACAGAAGCTTGTGCAACCGCTCTATGGAAAGAGCCTCCACGCGTGCAACGACGGTGTCAAAGCGATACATACGCTCAAGCATGAAGGCACACTTGCTGCAGATGAACTCTCCGCGGCCATCCCGGCGCAGCTCGTGGCCCAGAGCGTGAGCCAGCAGCACCTGTAGCTTGGCTGCCGGGTGGAAGATCCAGCGGCGTTGGTTTCCGCATAGCTCACGGGCGCAAACCCGGCACACCTCCTTCATGACGGTTTGGAAGGATCTGAGCCTTTCCAGAATGAAACTTCAGAACTAATACATAGTCTGCTGAATAATTAATCTGCTTGACAAAAATAACACAGAGGCTATAAATGTCTCATGAACTTATGACGAATGATGAAGATAGTAGATGCATTTGATGAAGTTTTGAGATCAGTCTTTGAGTCTGATTAAATGTTTCTAAAAATCTGTAGAAGTGCAGAACAGGAATGGGTGAAGGGGATAAACGTGTACTTAAATAGGAGTAAAATGAATTGGGAATTAATATCGACAGAGCAGGTGTCGGAGGAGTTCATCATAAATACAGCCGGTGTTGAACAGGCCACGCTGCAGCCGTGTACAGTATATCCGGAAAATGAAGGTCGATGTACCGGTATGGTACTGGTACTGTACAGGAAGGCATGTTGAGCAGAAATACCCGGTTTAGACTTCTTGTCCTACGTAAATCCCAGTATGACCAAAACGGAAGGCGTTTTCGGAGCCATTTTGTCGATAAAGTCGCCGGTTTGTATTTTTCCCCCCTCTCACAGCTATGAGGCTGCTTCATCATATTCCTTCCTCCACATCCTCCGTGTCAGCTGTTTAACACAGGTAGCAGCAGGCTTTCACTCCTCCATGGCTTCGTTCTGTCTCTCTATCCTCCTTCGCTTAGCTTTCCGGTTGTGACTTGAACAGCAACAGCCGCGGTGCAGCGTGTCCTCTCTTAATAAATGAAGCGCCTCACAGCATTGATGAAGCAGTGCCGTGGTAGTCGAGGCTCGCGACCAGAGATACAGGACGTACCATTTCCCCAAACGTAGGTTGTGCCATTTGTCGCAACGCGCTCTAATTCTAAATAATTCACTCAATATTTAAAATGTTTCGCACTACGGCGGTTCTTCGGGAGTACAGATAAACGATGGAGCTACGAAAAAATTTTTTAAATGACGTATGGGCAAATGGTTGAGCTTAGCGAGCGCGCCGCCTCTACCTCTGCAGTCTGATTTGGACTCGCCCACGCAGGCTTTACAAAGCCGCAATGTGTTAGCGAGCAGGTGAAACGTCGCGCGCGCTTTACCTGATCGCGCATCACGTTGTTTCCCCGCCGATAGCGTCATAGAAAGTCACGTGGTTACGAGCAGAAGGGGGAGGGGGGGCGAAATAAAACATGCTCGTACATTTTATATAATGTACACTATATGGACAAAGTTATTTGGCCAAACCTGCAAAGACGTTGTATCCCAGCAAATATATACGAGACCCTTTGTACCTATAACAGTTTCCACTCTTCTTGGGTGGAACACACAATTTTAGTGTATTTATGTGGGAATTCGTGGCCATTCGTTCTGTAGAGCATTTATGAGGTCAGACACTGATGTTGAAGGAGAAGGCCTGGCTCGCAATCTCCGTTCCAGTACATTCCAAAGGTGCTCGTTAGGGCTCTACACGGACTAGTCAAGTTCTTACAAACCAAGCTCATCAAACGATGTCTTTATACTCATTGCTTTGTGTACTGGGGCACAGTCATGTTAGAACAGAAAAGGGAATTCAACAAACTTTTTTTTGCCACAAAGTTGGAAGCGCAGCATTGTCCAAGATGTCTTAGTATGCTGAAGCATTAAGATCGGTCTTCACTTCGGATACGCGGCTTGACTGAAACACTCTATTGCCATCTCAGGGAGTTTTTCCTTGCCATTGTTGCGTCACCCTTGGCTTGCTCATCTCATTATCTAGACACATTTTTCTCACATATACACACTTCCACAAATTTTCTTTTCATTTTTGTGAAGCCGCTTTGAGACAATTACCATTGTTAAAAGCGCTATAGAACTAAAATTTAATTTAATATCCATTCATCCATACTTTTAGGAACCTCTGTAGCCCAACAAGGGCCGTGCAGGCCAGTGTTGACTATTGTATTTATTCCCATTTTACAACCATAGGACCGCCGGTCAACATTCAAACACATATTCACACACTACGGGCAATTTGGAAACATTTCCACCTGAAAACAGTGATGCGGTAGTGCTTGAGTCCTTTAGTCTGCCCAGTGTTTTCACCTCCTCATCTGTACCCTCTGTTCACACAAATGAGCTTCTAACTTTCATGCTAATACCATCAACACTAATGCACCGCACTCTTGATTTCATAAATAGCATCCTGACTCATCAAAGATACCTGCCTCTATATGATTATCATCATCTCAAGCTAAAAAAAAAATGCAATTTATATAACAAAGCAATGAGGGAAAATTTTGGCAATACTTTGGCAAATACATTTTTCTCGGGGCCTCACTTGAACCTTGCTGCCATGTTGTGGTTTATGAAAACATTCTTGCTTAAACAGAGCACACACACACACACACACACATAAAAACAGTGCTGTATACCTTAAACAACAACACTAAATATAATTTGGACATAGTCATTTGAGAGCCATGGAGACATGCACATGGTGAAACAACGACAACACACACAAACAGTACACATCCCTACATGCTCTGTCTAAATCTTATCTCCCTCATGGTGCTGTGGTGCATGGTCATCTGTCTCTTGAAAGGTCATGTCTTTACTGAGAATAATGACCAGCACGTGGGGTTAAACAAACCAAAAATAAATAAATCTGATGATAAGATAATAGGGTTGGAAATAGTAAACATGCCATGTTGCCATGCCGTGTATGTTTTGCAGAACGCAAACTGCTCTTACACTTACTGTAAATACTCAGTCTCCAGAGTACCTCATGCCCCCAGAGTTTCACTTCCTGTGACTACCAACACTCTTAGCTCACTAGCTCATCTAGTCTTTGCATGTGTTTTGTAAGCATTACTTATTTTAGACCTATTTGTCATAGAAAAAAAGTGCTTATCTAAAGCAATTTGCATCTGAATTTTACAAAATATCAGGGTAAATCTATCAGGATGCATGGCCTAAAAAGACTAGACACAAATGCTATTCTGGTCTGATTTGAACGTAAAAAGGGAACCATTTAAAAGTCACATGAAAGAAGGTTTATGAATAAATCCCGTATTGAGAATGACAACAAATGACTAAGTAGGTATTTACATCTTTAGATCAATAAGTGACACTTAAAAAAAAAAAAAATCTTTAATGTAATATTATCCCCTTTGTATCTAAAGTAGCTTCTGGGTTAAACCTTAACTGTGCTCTCTTACTGTAACTTTAATTAAAATTGTTTTTTAAACATATTACTGTAGTAATAATTAACTTCAGCATTTTAGATGCAGTAAAAAGACTGGTAAGAAGTGAGAACACTCACATACAGAAAACGTAGTTAATGATATGGTACATTAAAAATAAATATTATTTTACAAAATTAGACATTCGGTTTAATCAGCAATACACACAGAGCGAGAAGGAGAGATTTAAACACGCGACGACAATTCATTTTGAAAGCAATAACATCATGTTGGCAATATTGCATGGTATTTAAGCCCATCAAAGCCACCAAGTTAAACCATGCTCCCTTTTTAGTTTCTAGTACCCGTAAAAATGAGAAAAAAAGAAACGAGAAAAATACCTTTAGGGCACTGTCTGTCTATGTCTTTGCAAACAGATCATGTTTCATCCGACATTTTTAATACCTTCAGTTGTGGCAGATTTTCCACAAAGGTCTTATTGTTGTGTAATGGCAGAACCTATCATTAGCCAGTGTAACGAATCTGCAGGTTACTTGATTTTGAAGTCAAATCTGACCACACGCAAACCTCAAAGGTAGACAAAAGTGGAAAGGCTTTAATATTTGAAAGGATTAAAGAACCTCAATTAGTGTAACGTGTATATTCTACATCAACTACAACAACTGGCCTTGGCCTTGTTGGGGCCTTTAGGTCCGAACAGCGGTCCGATCCCAGCTTCCTAACTGGGATATATGAAGAAAAGAATTTCACTGTGCAGTAATGTATATGTGACAAATAAAGCCTTAAATTAACTTAAATGTGAGTGTCTGATAGAGCCAGGGGGAGTGAATATGAATGAGTGAGACAGCTGCTTTGAAGTCAGACAGCGATTTGAGATGGGTGATTCCTGCCATCTCCAGCGTTTGCATATTCCGCTGTGCTGGTTTACAAGTCAAACAGTGCCGGAGGCAGCATGTACTCATGCCTTCTCAGAAACACGTCAAACACATACTGTACACTAGTCACCTTCCCATCTCCTGTAGCCAAGCGGCAGCTGCGCAGTCCTGGGTCGCTTCCCAACAGGATCATATCTCAGCTGCCCCTATCATAAAAGAGTGTATAATCCCGAACACAGATCTCTTCCTTTTTAAACTTTGGAACACAGGACAAATACAAAACAAATAAAGAAATAAACTTTCCTCAATGAAAATGTTGTCTGACTATACTGTACATTTCATCCGCATTGTCCTCCTCTATTACTGCAAGTAGAAGCTTAAAAGTTACCACACACCCACTATTACTCTGTGAGCAGTGGTGTTTATGAAGCTTCATGATAATCCATAAAGCACTCCACCCCTGATGTAATATCACTGACACAAGGCTGAGGGTTACCAAAGCTGAGACCGACACCGGCCTGTTTTTCCAGCAAGATTTACAGACCCTACGGTCTCATTTTCTTCCACAAAAAGCTAAATGATAAATAAATAAAAATGTGGCAATATAGCAATATACCACATAGGAAAATTATACCAAATAGTAGACTCCAGTAAGTAGGAAAAAAAATTTCTGAGAGAAAATAATCAACAATGCATGGAAATGAAGCATTATAACAGCCTGTTTAATGAAGTGTTTTATTCCACTTATAAAACAGCATTTTTTAGTTCATCAAAGAATAACCCACTGAATTTTTATTGAAAAGTTTTATCAATTTACTTTATTTACTACGTTACTTCCTAATACAGTATATATATATATATATATATATATATATATATATATATATATATCCTGAATATGATAAAAACCTATGATTGATGACTCTTTCCATCTACACTATATGAAATAACCTCCTTATTAAAAGCTAAGCAATATTTTTCCTTTTCATCCTTAATTTATATTTTTTAATAACACCATATATACCGTATATGAACATACGATCACTCTTTTTCATTTTGTGGGCGATATTTAATAATAGATGCACTCTGTAATCTAAGCCTAATTGTATATTCATACATCATCTACACTGCTTATCCCTCAACTTCTAGCTCAATAAATCCTCACCAAGGCATGGCCTGCATAAACAAATGATCTAGATGTGACCCAAAATGACTGGAACTATATGCAAACTCTATTTGTGACTATATCCACTGGTACATTGAATTAAAAACAGTATGCCGTCATGCACTGGCCATGTCTTATCAAGCTCGTTTAGCTTCTTAGCTCACAGAAAGGGAACTCACGCCTGTCTTCACTTGATCAAACACAAGCCGTAATGTTGCATTGCATTTTGCATTTTGCTATGTTGCATTTGCGTGAAAAGGCCGTGAACTCAGGAATAATTCATTGTTTCTCTTTCTCTTTGAAGCGCACTGTAAATCTTAATCCTCCACTAGAGGGCAAGCTTGGCTCATCATGGAGATTATTCAAAGAACCGTGACGCATACAGTATAATCAAAGCTTATCTATTTGAAATCAAAAAACAAGATCAAAATAAACTGTAATTAACTTTCATAAAGGGTCTTATTTCATAAGGGACGTATTATATGTGTCTGTGCAAGTAGTTTTTAATCATCGTTACCCAGAGAACGTGTTTCGTGATCACTGGGCTTTTTATCTTCTCTCTGTCATCCACCAAACAAAGGAAAACAAACTGAGTAATAGGAGAAAAAAAAAAGGATACCGGATATGGCTGTGCTATCCATCATTCAGGAATTTCTCTTGTTTTTACTGATGATAATGCAATTAACTGGGCTAATTAGTCAGTCATGATTTATGACATGTATAATCTTTTAGTCAATTCATGTTCATGACATGCGGTCTTTATTTTTGAACTTGAGCAACACTTCCAGTAGATTGCTCTGGGTTTGTGTACACAAATAGGCTAGACATTTACTGAGACCAATATGGTGAGTCCTACCTGCATCTCCTGTTGGACACGCAGCCTCTCCCGACCCAGCTCCTCCTGGTAAAACTGTAACGATGAAGATCTAATTACTATCATGTACGTACAATGTCATATACAATTTATCTGTACTTGGCGTGCTTGGAAAAATTTTGATGCTTTTTTAGAATGTTTATCAGGCCTTCACAACGAGTTCCGCAGTATGCTGCGTTCCAAGAGATACAACTTGAGAACAGGAGCGCGAATGCGTTTTCACTTTATGAGTAATTCGGCAGCTGCTGATGTGTCAGGTGAAAACTGAGAGTTCTAGTCCTATGATATCTCATGTAACATCAATCATACAATGGAAAGTGAGAGACTTGACCTAATTATCACCTTAACATCTGGTCAGTCGGTTGTGTGGATTTTTATTTTTGTATTTTTTTTGCCTTTACATTTCTTTGCATTACAGTGTTAAGGGGCAGCATTTACATATCAATGGCAGTAAGAAAAAGCCTCTAAGTAACTGCTAATTTATGGAAGTTCTGATCTAAAGGGGGCGGCACGGTGATGTAGTGGTTAGCACTGTCGTCTTGCACCGCCAGGGTCCGGGTTCGATCATCGGCCAGGCTCGATTCCCGTCTCTGTGTACATGGAGTTTGCATGTTCTCCCCATGCTTGGTAGGTTTCCTCCGGGTACTCCGGTTTCCTCCCACAGTCCAAAGACATGTAGCTTAGGCTAATTGTATGTGAATGTGTGTGTGACTGTGCCCTGCAATGGATTGCCACCCTGTCCAGGGTGTACCCTGCCATGTGCCCTAAGTCTCCTGGGATAGGCTCCAGGCCCCCGTGACCCTGAATACAGGATTAAGCGGTATAGATGATGAGTGAGTGAGAGCGTGATCCAAAGTGGACCTACAATGCAAAATTCACTTTTTAGTCATTTGTAGACATTTAAACAGGTCTCAAACAAACACTTGAGAAACAAAACACTCTGCTTTTTGTCTTTTTTCGCATGGATTGTATTGCCCATGGCTTACACAATTAGAGTTTTCTAATGTGACCTCGTATATGCTCGGCTCTGTGGGTCAGCAGCAGCTCGATAATTATCGATTACACAGAGCCAGAAATAATGATTTTGAAGGAGGATTGCAAGAAAGAGTTTGAGGAATGAAAAAATATTAGGCCAGTTGCTGCGTGCATGGTCTCCCTGTGCTTGTTGGGTTTCGTCTGGGTACTGCGAATTAGGGTTCCCGAATTGCCCGTAGTGTGTGATTGGGTGTGTGAGGTTGTGTATGTGTGTGGTCTGCGATAGACTGGAACCCTGTCCAGGGTGTACCTCGCCTCTTGCCCTAAGTCTCCTTGGATAGGCTCCAGGCCCCCCGCGACCCTGAATACAGGATAAATTGGTATAGACGACGAGTGAGTGAATGAGTGAGTGAGTGAGAGTGAGTATGAGCTGAAGACTTAACATACCTTATCTTTAAACTAGGTATATACTGTATAGTGTTCACATGGCTTACATAACATTAGCAAAGATGTAAGGAAAAGGTTTTTCATGCTTTATTACTGTTATTAATGTTGCAGTTGCAATTCACTGCGCAGACACCAGAGGGCTCTAAAAATAACGCCCCATGCCCCCTCCACTGCGTCTGCTGTGAAGCACACACGTCGCTCACCTCTGCATCTCTCTCTTTCTGCAGTAGGGAGTTCGAGAGCTCCTGAAGCTGCTCATCCATCTCTGTGACTCTCTCTCTCAGAGAGCTCCTCTCCTCTGTTAACTCCAGTATTAACATCTCCTTACAGCGCACTGCTGCAGTGAGCTCCTCGATTCTGTAGATAAAATGACAGCATAGGACACGGCACACTACAGATCATCTTTGCTTCTTTAAAAGTGTTTAAAAAGTGTTCTGTGGAGTAGTGTGTGACTAAAGACCAAAAATAGGACTTGCACCATCACTATGGAGGTGCTTTATATCATACAGATTTAATACAGTGAAAATATGGTCAGAGAGAGAGAGAGAGAGAGAAAGATGCACACTGCGTTATGGTGGTATTGTGGGTAGCTATTTTTAGAGAGACACCTATTTCCAGTTGCCTCCGGCTCTAGGTCAGAGAGAATAACACAATTATCACAACTCTGTCCTTTTCTCATACCTTTTGCTGTCTCTGCTGTCAGGAAGCAGGTTGGGTGGTTGCAAGCTCTTAGTAACAGACATCTCCTTGGTGATGGGTTCCATGGAGACAGGGGGATGCTGGGAGCAGGACTCTGCAAGACTGGCCATGCGTTCTGCCTCATTCCGTGCTAACTGAGCCTCCTGTCAGACAAAGCATCATCAGTGTCTTCCTCCCCCTCCTAATTATCCATACATTTATGGTCTACATCATCAAAAGTACCGTACACCTGTACAACTGCATGTGTACGTACTGTATATGTGTGGAGTTATGTGTGTTTGTGTGTATACATGGCTCTACCTCCTGCAAGAGTTGTATCTTGGTCTGCAAGACCTGTTGCATGTGGTCGATCTCCTCCTGTCTCGCCTCACAGCGACGCTGCAGCTCCGCTTCATTGCTATTGGTCAGGCTCTCCGCTGTTATCCTATTGCACAATGATAAGACTGGGTTAGCTGCAACACTATTATCTTGCTTGGTTCTAACCTTATGACACTGTGGTGTCTTGTAATGAGGTGCCACATTTTCTCCTAGGGTCAAGGTTGGAGGTTCAAGGCCCTCCAACCTGGCGGGTCGCCACAGTTGCGCCCTCGGGCACGGCGCTTAACCCCAACTGCTCAAATTTGCAGTATACCCAGCCATTAAGATTCAGCGCCAGTCCCAAACCCGGAGAAACTGGGGGATTTGAGGAAGAAAGTGCATCTGGCGTAAAAACCTGCACCAGATCTTGTGGTACAACACCTGTACAACACCTAGGCAAGCTTTGACGCACAAGGGTGCCTTAAAAAAACTTTACATTTGAAAAACAATATATAACCTTATATTAGAAGCTTTTAACTTCCATGTTTAGAGCATAGCACAGCATATAGCATCCAGTTTTTCAAGCAGAAGCCAACACGTCGCGACAAACCAATCGCATGTGCTTTTTTTGTCACATGATCAGTATAGCGAGCGGTTTAAGTGTGTTCAAAATGTTTTACACACCAGCAGTAATAAATAACTCGCCGAACCTCTGCGATACGTTCTGTAAAATAGGACAGTGTGTGATTTGTATGTTGTTCAAATACAGTACCATGTTATATACAGTACTTAACGGAACTATGTCTGATACCGCAGTGTGAGCTTACAGTAGAACACTAATTTTACTCATAAATTGTAATAGTATAACAAGTCCAGAATGCTCTACCGGCTCGCATAAGTTTCCTCTGACTCCCAGATATGGTAAACCTATATAATATGTATTACTGTACGTTGTATATTGTATTATTCTTTAGTGTCTGCTAAAGGTTCGTTGCACTTCCGAAGACATTTGTGGGAGCAAAAACACATGATAGGGTAAATAAGCAAACAAGTCTTGTCCACAATCCTTACATTCGCGACATGGGCTGAAACCATCGCCAGCCTTGATTCCAAAGAAGTCCAGAATAAGATGCACAGCACATTTCTGAGACAGGCGGGGCTGAACCCTGCTAACCAGCAATAATTGGCCATTCCAATACCCACAACAATGTATACATACTGTAACGCTACAGCTGTTTAAAGGACAAATGGCTCACTCTTTTTTAGGTTCTCTGCAAGTGTACACTTGTGGAATCTCACAAATATGTTCAGACTATGGAGTCAGGTGGCTGACCAAGCCTGGGCGGTTTAAATCTGATGCTAATTTACCAGACATTCCGAAAAAGCTTGTCTAGCGACAACAGATGTCTGACACTATAACTACACTGGACAACAAGCAAAATCTGAGAGTACAGACTAAAGCTGGGAAACTACATCTGTACATTTATGGCATTTGGCAGATGCGCTTATCCAGAGCGACTTACATTTTTATCTCATTATACATTCAAGCATTTGGGGGTTTTAGGGCCTTGCTCAGGGGTGCGACAGGTGGTGGTGGGGTCAGGATCTCCCAAGTGGTACAGGTAACTAAGAAAGTGTGCCCTATAACCTGAGGATGGCTTTGGTCATCCTAAACCAGAGGATGTCTTTTACATTTTCCATGTTGTCATCACGTGTCATCATCTTAGAATATCTACGGCTAGTACATGGAGACTCATTTTTGCAAGGATGGGACTCCCAGAATGGCCCACGCCACTCAGTCTGTCACTGTGTGTATAAATGTGCTGGTTTTAAACTGGGATAACGACTGTCAGCCCACACCCACCATGGAGAAGTATTTTTCCAGCTGTTGTTGTAGGGCCACCACTTCTATCTTTTTTATTTATTTATTTATTTACAAATGAGGGTATTTACTTCTATAGATAATTAGATAGTTCTAAATGTTGACAATGATTTTTTTTAGAATATTTTGTAGAAATGAAGCATGTTAAACAATCAAAGCGGCTGTATATTTTTTTTGTTCATGAAAAAACAAGAGAAAGGTGTGGGGGGGTTGGGGCGGGGGTCTAACATAAAAACATGGATGAGGTGGGGTGGTGGCCTTGGGGTATCTGGTGAGCTCATCATCTGGCAACCTGAGGTATGTTTATAAGGGTTCATTTAAACCCAGAGTACATGAGCTCCACCACTTGTTCTGGCAGCTCGGGGGACCTCCATTATTTTTGTACTGTATATGTACAGTAACATACATATTTTTAGAGACGTCGTCCTTCCGAGCCTGATAGAGTTTCTTTAAGCCGTTACGATATATTAGCTCTCACTCATCGTCTATATGGCTTAGTCCTGCGAACCTGGAAACTATCACAAGAGACTCAGGGCATGAGGCGGGGTACAACCTGAAGGTGCCAATCCATCACAGGGCACACACATACACACACGCACACGCTCATTCACACACTATGGGCAATCTGAGAATGGCAATTAACCTAATCTGCATGTCTTTGGACTGGCATTTACTGGACTCGTATTTTTACATACATATTTTAAATGCAAGTTGTGCATTAATTTGTGTAAATGTACTTGCACTTTCGAACAATAACAACTTTTTCTGTAATCTTAATTTCTATTATTTCTTATTCGAGGGTTTTTAAATTTCTCTGTTAGTTCAATTGTGTATGTCCATATGCGGTCATGCTTCCCGTCTCACCGAAATCTTCACAATGCTCATAAATAGCTAAAATATTTATTCAGAAAAGGGATTTCAGTTGGACACTTCTGATTCCAACAATGAATACACATTTATGCACTTTACACAGGCGTTTGTGGTACAGTAAGTGCCATCAGCTTTTCTAAGGTCATCCCCTGAGACATGATAAGAGTGCTATTAAGCACAGGAGTCCCGGCAGCACTTACATAGCCGTAACAGATGTACTGTACAGAATGTCATTAGCTTTTATACATACAAACCTCAATCATATTCTCTGAGATAGTGACACTGCTAATAATGAATGAATACTAATGAAGTGTTGCAAAAGCCCCTATTGCCTCTTCTGTACATAAGACATAAGTAATGGCACTCCTGTACGTACCCTATGACCTCCATCTAATCCATTTATCGCATTATATTACTATGACCTAGATGCGCCCGCGACTTCATAAACGCATTTTAGAAAATGTACAACCCCGTCTGTAAAATTCTGGAATTAACTAAAAAAATGTTTCATTTGTTACTGTAAAGTGCACGGAAGGATGGCGTGAGATCGCGTTTATTAAGTATGCTTCAATAACACGCACATAAGCGCGTATTGAAAAATAAAATGTGTTGAATTTTGAGATGAAGTAATGATTTTTTTCAAGGTCGATTTTTTTTACGATGTACTGTAGGGACGTTTTCTATTTAAATTTTAAAGTAGCATATCTTCTCATCCTGTGGGCCGATTGTGATGAAACAAAGGCTGTATGTTACCTCAAACTCGGCCAAATACACCTGTGTACATTCAAACAGACCGAAAGAAATTCCAAAAACCATGTGTTCTATTACTCATCACATGCCTCCGGAAATTATTTTCTCGCAAATATCATTAATGCACAGACACGGCAATTTGACAGTTTTATTATCTGTATAGATGTCAATGAAGCTGAATCGAATCGAATCTGATCTACAGTATGTAATGTTTACATTCTCAGTGTATAGTATTATACTGTAATATCTGCTTGCATTCTATTCCACAATATAGTACTATATTGGCCTGTACTGTGCCTACTGACCTGTTTCTGTCCTGCTTTGTGTAACTCTTACACTGTCTTCTGTTACATAGTTTTTTCAAAGGGTTTCTGTTTGATTGATGTGCTTTCAACTTTAAACATAAACTGAGCGCATACGCCAATTGCACTGCATATCTCTCTCTCTCTCTCTCTCTCTCTGTGTGGATCTGCCCGTTCTGAACAGTGCGGCGTGTTTTCTCGCGGCTCTGGCCCTCGTGACACCATCATCATTACAGTCTTGTGCGGGTTGTACAATACATCTGCACTTTATGTAGTACAGAGTACTGTAGGTCTCGTTTTACTGTGTACTGAACCAGCTTTACTGTGCATGGTTGAAATGACAAAATAAAAGGCACTTGACTTGACCTGACTTAAGTTTCAAATAAATAAAAAAAACAATTAAACCCTTTGTTGGCACAATTAAACCCTTTGTTTACAAACATATACAATGTTTACAAACATATGTAATTTAGAATAAAATTTAGAAGTATAACTCGATTCTTCTGCTAATTATTATTCATGTCTTTTTAAGAAAATCACACGAGCTTATTTAACGGTCACTGACCCATCATACGTTACTAAACAGATATTAATTTAATCATAATGATTATTAATGATTATTATTTCTTTTTCATCTATTTAGCTTTCTGCTTCTCTTTCCTTGTGGTGGTAAATCCTACATAACTGTATATCCTTACATGCTTTCTTCCTCCTCTTCCTCTTCTTGATTGCATTTCTGTTTCTATATCTGTCAGTGTTGCCCTACGCTTCCTGCCAAGTTCATCCCATATGGCCAAGTGGTTGAAATGTGAGTCGAGGAGTCCGCTCACTGATGTGCTCCACTTAGACCACTCAGTATTAATCGGATTGTTCAGACTTATGGTGCTTTCCTGCTGAACAGCATCGCAGCACGATTCAATGAGAAATCCAGATTTTGCTGTGGCCTACCCAGCAAAATCCCCAACGTTCAAATAACACCCAGAGTGTTGAATGAACACTGTTTATATGGACCCAGTTGTACTCAAATGCACTCTGAAAGTGTCAAATCAACACTGCAGATTGCACTGTGCATCAAAATCCTGGATGTATGCCAATAATTCTGTATTTACCGAAGATAGAGTATAAAGGTATACTGAAATACAATGTAATAAAAAATGAATAAATTAAAACATTTTGAAAGTAACTAATTACATTAAAATTTATTGTCATTAAAAAGTAATCAGTTACATTACTGCGTCACTTTCTGGTAAAAGTAACTAGTTAGAGTACTTTCCGTTGCAGAAAATGAAAACTCATTTGTGATTCCTCTTGCATGTTATCAAGACCTTTATAATTATTCTACCATCATCACTCAGCGAAGTTTGGCCCATAATCTCTTAACTACTAATACCCCTACGTCACCTACTGCAAGTCAAACCGCATGAGGGTGTAACAGCTATAGGGGAATAACTAAGTCAAGTTAAGCCTTCATTTGTCACATATACATTACAACACAGTGAAATTCTTTCTTCGCATATCCCAGCATAACTGGGGTCAGAGCGCGGAGTCAGCCATGATACAGCACCCCTGGAGCAGATAGGGTTAAGTGCCTTGCTCAAGGGCCCAACAATGGCAACCAGGTGGAGTTGGGAATCAAACCGCTGATCTTCCCATCATTAACTCAATGCCTTAGCCCTCAGAGCCACCACTGCCCAACATAAACATAAAGTAAATCAATAACAGAGGGGGTGGGTTATCGAGGGCGGGGCTTATAAGACGACGTCACACACGTACGCCAATGGAACCACTGCTGCCTCACGGATTATATAAATTTTCTGAATAACAGATTACAGTTTTTTTTAACTGACTACTTAAATGACGGACCTAACGCGTTAGATTACTCAGTACATCGAAAAAAGTAATCAAAGTTACACCTAACACCGGTAATAAATACCACTAAGCCCAACAAAATAATGTTATACACCTATGCAAACAAGTAAATACTTTAGAAAAGCATTTCCGGGCTGAAATATTTTTCAGGATGGGTCTTTAAGGGCTTTTTTAATCAATCAATCCATGGTCTAATTTATTTTTAGTTTCGGTCTCAGTCTTATATCCCAGCTCAGCTTGCAAAAACAACAACTAAATTCAGCCTGCATGTTCAACTCTACCGCAGCTCATCTGTCAAGTGAAAAAACAGACGAAATCTTATCATCTGAGTTGCACTGTCTGGTGGAAAAGTGCTATTAACGAAGCCATGAGTCCACTCAGACGAAGATAACCAACCTGCATCTGCAAAGTCTAGATCACCAAGGCATATCAGTATTTCTTATTACTTTTTTTCCCCTTGCTTATCACTCTTTACAGCGACAAGGAAATATAAACACTTACTGGAGTCGATTAAATAGTTTAACACTGTCTAACAAAGAGAAAGTGCCCCAAGGGCAGCTGGCATGGAGCACTGATGAACACATGACTTATTAAGATGTTGTACTGTACAGTGTGTAAGAGGACGAATATATTTAATGATGCATTTAAATCTGAATGATTATTTATCGTGCCTCATTAAAAATGAAATCTAATTCCTACAGACACTATGTAGAAACAAACAAGCAGATGCTGAACGCCACATTTCACCTTTCCTGACAAAACTACTCAACCTTTAATACTGGGAAACTTGGAATGGAGTTGTACAGCTAGAGTAAGTAGGACGACACAGACAGAGACACAGACAGAGACACAGACAGCCAGATGGCAGACAGAAAGAGACTCACAGAGCTTTGTCGAGGAGCTGCTGTTTCTCCTGTAACTCCTGCTTCAAGCTTTCCACCTCCACCTTGAGCTCGATGTTCTGAAATCAACACAAAATCACCCTGGAATGAAACTTTAATTAACACTTGAAAGTTTCAAATTAATTAGGAACGTAATAAACACGCTGTTTAAATATGAGTGAAAATAGGTGAGAAGTTTTAGAACAATGTTCACTACCAGTCGAAAGTTTGGACAAACTAATTCCATGTCTTTCCTGATATTTATTTCCTTATACACAGTAAAACAATGATGACGGCGTCCAAAATATGCAATAATCTCCCATGAACAGTTGATTTTTGAGATGTGTCTGCTTTTTGTGCTCTATAAACCCTTTATAACGGCTCTAATCTGAGGTGCTGGTTGTTAATTGCTGACTTCTGAGGCTGGTGACTCTAAATGAACGTCTCCTCTGCAGCAAAGGTAAGTTTTGGTCTTGGTTTCCTGGGATGGTCTTCATGAGTGCCAGTTTCATCATGGTGCTTAGGAAATAAATCCACACGTGTCCAAACCTTCGACTAGTTCTGTATGAATTAAATGCGCTTTACTGACATACCCGTATTGGGTCGACATCTTTAAACTTCAGAATCGCGAGATCTTATAACAAATTAATGAAATACCTCAAGTGGATCGAATATTTACAGTATATACATCCAGCATTTATATACAGTATTTAAAATACTGCATTGTCAAATTAAACAGAACATGAAATAATTATGCATGGAAAGCTCCTTGTATTCAGGGATGAGTGACACACGACTTGAAAATAATCTTTCATTTGTGTATTTACCCAACACAAAACATGCGTATTGTGGTTACTTTAAAATTATCCGACAGTAACACTGCACTCGATATTGCTCCACTAAAATATTATAACTGAGCCACTCAAACTTCCCCTCCGATTTCTCACATAACATCTTAATTAAAGGTGCTATGTTAGACTCATTTGTTACAAGTTAACATAAGTCTTAGAGGTCTCCAAAATCTGTCTGTTAATGTTCCAGCTGAAATACAACTCAGATCAAACAGTATTTTTTCCAGCCAATCAGAATGCAGGAAACAAGATTTTCCGAAAACCACAGTCAAGCCAGAGGTGGGCCTATGGAATGATATCATACCACACAGGACATTTATACACCATTTTCAGGCACATTTTAGGACAAAAATGGAGAAAAAAAAAATGGAGGGGATATTCTTTTGTCTATGTGGACACCCATGTACAGTAAATATGAAAAAAGATAAAAACGTGACTTCTAGGACTCCTTTAATAAATGCAACCCATGTTGAATAAATATCAGCAGAAGATAAAAGGACCATTTAATTATGTTATTCTTTATACACTATACACAATAGGTCTGGTTCTTAAATCTTTGTTTACAAATGTAACTCATAATATTGACATTGACAGTGTAAACAGCAATAAGTAATCATGAAAAACTTAAGCATACAGTATGGATACCTTTTATTTTTCAAGTATATATCATTTTGGATTGAGCCTTAATTCAGGTAATGAGATACTTTATACTGTACACATGCAATGGATTACCTGTTCCCTTTTTTTGTACTTGTGGTGTTCCTGGGTTAACAAGATGCAACACAAGTGAGATTTGTGAAGTAGACGAGGATTGTGGGTCTGTGGACGAGAGATTTTCACACCCCACTTGAGAAAGCAGTAGCCGTGCTGAGCACACAGTTTCTGCTTTAATGAATCTTCATGAGTTAAGGCATGCATGCACTGAAGAAACACGAGAAATGAGCAGCAGTTTACTGCACATGGTGAGTGTTTGTCAGTGACGGTGAACTCCCACACCTCAAAGTTAGTCATACAGTAGTTTCTCTTTTCATACCATTTCTTATCATACAAGGTGAATTCAAGTCAACCCAGGACATGTGATGAAATTTCTCCTGAATGAAGGTATGAGACTAAGACATTTATGAAATAGACGACTTGGCTGCAGTAAAACATTTAAATGGCTCTAGTAAAGAAAGCTTTTGCCTTGATGGTATCGAAGCACCAAGGATACAGTATACTGGGGTGAATGCATTAGTGTAGCAGGGGATTATATAGAGAAATGTATTTAATTTTTATACTCGTGTTATTCCGTGGTTTGACTCTTTCTAAACAGATATATAATTTAAAGAAATTATTATTGTGTATAGTATCACTGCCCTGTTGTATTGTTAATTATGATTGGTCAAAAGATGTGGACTAATCTTATATAGTAGCTTTTGGTCAAAAACAGTAAGATATATCATTTCATAATTCATTTTTGGAAATTTTTTTGGAACAAAGTGTGAAAACAATTGAAATTCTCTGGATGCTCTGTTTTTGGGGTTTGGGGGGAGTAGAGCTTTGTGCTGGATCACATCTGGCCACCGCATTGTGGATAAATTTTCCTTGTTCTTATTACTTATTTCTTTTCCTATTTAAATCACACACAAGTTTCACAAAGATAAGTTTCATCTTTGATTTTTTTAGGAGATTGTTTTTTTGTAGTTGTTTCTATATTTCTGCTTCATTTTTTTTCCCCCTTAGGGTAATTTAAGGTCTGTGAAGAATGAAAGCTGAGACCTACTTTTGATTTCTAGATGCATAAAAAAAGAGTCATATGACAGTCATATTACATAATAACCAAGTTTAGTTTTATTTTCACATAATGTTGGAGGCCATATGGAACATGCAAATACTCTGTGAGGTTTTGCCACCCCAGTGTACACTTGTAAACATTTGATTTCTGAGTTCATTGTTCCTGGTTTTGACCTTTCGCTTCAGCGCTTTATTTTGAGTTTATTAATAAATGGGTGACATTTGCATCCATCTGCCTTCACAGCTCACATTTGCATTTTACTCATAGCTCCGGATTTCTAATGTGAGTTTGGCCTAATTTTAGTATATTCTTTTATTATTTGATTTATTAAGAACACTACGCTAATATTTAGTTGATGCCTCCTTTTGCTTTTAAAACCGCCATAATTCTTCATGGCATGGATTCCACAAGATGCAGGAAACATCTCCAAAGGGTTCAGATCTGGCGACTGTCCAGCAAAGCACACTGAACTCATTGTCATGTCCATGAATCCAGTTATTTCACTTAAACAACATTTATGTTTTTGCTGGTTCCACCCTGTGTTCAAGTTAAAATTCAATTAAGCGCCTTACTGTACTGTATATGTGATTTTATGAAAATACAGCTGCATACAGTTGTGCTTTTATATGCCACTTCAATATTATGCATATGTGTTATATGTGAATATGTGTTTGTCAGTGTGTGTGTGTGTGTGTGGTCTGCTCGGCCAAGTCTTGTGATTACGCAGAGTGGAGTTAGCGGAAAGCCGGGGCATCTTTCACTGCTGTCACACAGGCTATATTTAGCACAGAGAAATGTGGTGTTGGCACTGACTGAGAACTGGACCTCGACAGCTGCTGTCCACTTACCTGCTTTTTTAACACACTCACACACGCACACAAACACAGACACGAACTCACCAGGCAGGCAATTGCACAAACACAGAGCAATCGCATCACATCCAGACAAACACATATTAATACATATTATTATTATACCACATTAATAATACCATTCCTTTTCCATTCAGTACTGAAGACTAATTGGCTATATGCCATCGCAAGCTGGTTTATCAAATGTGACAAAACTTTCGAAGGTGGATTTATAGCGTACTGCGACATCATAAAAAAATTCACCCTGAGCTGACCAAAACTATTGTGTTATGGTATTCTTTATTGAAATAAATAAATAAACAAGTGTCGATAGAAGGTGAAAATCAGGACATTAGATGGTAGATGGCCTCTCTGCAGGCACAGAGTGTAACTTGAGCGGTGAGTGTTTATGGGCAGAAGAGCAGAAGGCTGAGGTTGATGGTGTTTACTGATGCTGACCTTCAGGAGAACTCTGGCAGCGACACACACACACACACACACACACACATTCCTATGCACATATTTAACACACTCACTCATATGCACAGTGTCACGCACACAGTGAGCAACATGCATTATATAGAAACCCTTCCAATAACACACACACACACACACACACACACACACACACACACACACACACACACACACACACACACACAATTACCTTTGTGAGAACCTTCCTGACATAATTAGTTTATTATTGCTGCACCGACACATTAATGTAACCCTTAAATTAATCTCAGTAACAAACAGTCATATGGGAAAAATCCAAATGTCCCCACAATGTCAAATCTGTCAGATAAAGCCCCTTTTTTGCAGGGACAATTGGTCCCCCTGAACAACCCTCACCCCTCATACACACTTTTTTTAAAAGCTACTTCTTATATTATCTCAGGGATAATCATAAGATTTGATGTGATGCCCACTGACTTTATGGTGGATCAAATTAAAGTGCACACACAAACACACACACACACAGCTTTTTATGTCCCTCTGCCCATAGAGACAGAATGCATTTTAAGCAGATGCTTCTGGCTGGTGAAATGAGACCCGGTGATTACTTGCTGAGGGACCGGGGGTCAAAAGCAGGGCCATCCATATTCAATAACATGAATCACTAAGCATGCTGAGTACCATGTCCCTTTACCTACACTCACATACACACCATCACATAAACGTTCTGCAGCATATTACTTATCATTAAACCAATGATGGACCTTCAGTGATTTTTCTTTCTACTACAAAATTAATGAATGTAGTATATACCTGTATATGTACTACATACAATGGGTGTTCGAGTCAAACCGGGACTTTTGTTTTTCGCAGAATAACAGCAGGGGTTCACTAGTGCTTGGATACCATTAAGGTAGAAAGAATTCTCAGTCGCTCAGTCGTCATGTCAGTCTGAAATGCTGGCCTCCCAGGAACTCCCAAACATATAGAACCAGCTTAGATGGAGGTCAAAACACATGACACATGATGGGGGATGTGGCAATCAAGTTCCTGTAACGTGCAAGTGCTGTCCGTGATTGCATGTACAGTTCCCACAGACGGATGCGTCTCTTCCCCAAGTTGAATGTTCACAGGAACGACTATAGTGGGCTCTATTTTCTATTGTAAAAATGCACTAAAGATAAAAATCATTAGGTTGATTAAAATAGGCTATAATTAAGATTATCTTAGCAAGTTAATTCTTCATACAACAAATATTTAATTTGGGCATTATCATATGATTATTAAGCCTGTTTCTAGATTTGTAATCATTTTAAACTTTGAAAATAATCTTAATATATTGACAGATAATTATAGACATTTGCTCATTACAATAAGACTAGCTAAAGCTTTTCATGTCTAAAGAATTAATATGTCTAAAATCTACAGTATATTGATGGGGTTGAATTTCGTATATTATACAATTATAAAATGATAAATAGAAAAATAATTCTTTATTTGAGACTCCTTCACGTTTTTCAAATAAGTGTTTTTTCAAATTTTTTTTTTGAAAAAATAAAAAGAAGAAAATAATAATAAAAAATTTTTGAAAAAAAGAAAAATCACTGTATGATTACATCTGTATCATTTCTAAACAATTTTTTAAAAACCTTTTATATCCAATATCACAAGGATATATTTCATAAACTGCATAAATCATTCCTTTGGAATTATAGTTTTGAGATATTGAACTTCATCTCAATTTTGTTCAAGGGAACAAAATCTTTCATTGCTTCTAAATAATTAACCATTTCCCAGTTGCCATTTACCTAGATGCCAAGCTAGACACATCAATCATCTGTATCAAAGGAGAGATTGTGATTTATTGCAATAGAGTTAAAAGAATAAACATTGATATTTAAAGTTAACCCATGAATAGTGCAATAAATTATGGGCTCATTAACTGAACAACCCGAAAGTTGTGAACATGATTGAAATAAGATTCAAACTGAACGCCTAAGGAACCCAAAGCCAATTGTAAAACACTATATCACACAACATCTTAAAATCAGCTGATTGTAGAATCTTATCAATTATTCCTATTATAAATTTACCAAATATTTTATCGGATTCATCGGATAGTTTTACACAAAGCTTTACTTGTTTCGCGATTGTTCCTCTTACCCATTCGGATCAAATACTTATGAACACATAAATTAGGGATGTGGAATTATACCAATTCAAGCATTACTACGCTAATCATTTGCCTACTATCGGTATGTGCTTATGTGCATAATTTGTTTTATTTCAGTCATAAGGACAAGAAAACGACATGCTGTTTATGGGATTATGGCTGATGTACCAGGAGTAATGATGGATGATACAGATGTCTCGTAAGAGTGGAGGCAATTTCTGTCATGTTTGGCTTTGTCTGATAATCATCTTGTCTATCACTATGTTACGTATGTACTGTAAGAGAAGGAGGGGTGTACGCAAACACACATACAGCACACAGACAGCAGCTGCATATTGGAGTCACCTTGTCCGGATGATAATCAGGCAGACTCATGATGGTGATGGGATAGCAGGAGCCAGGATAGTTTAACAGTAATAATCCCAAAAGCCTTGTTATTGCAAAACGAGTATTATTTTATAGAAGGTGCTGATCAGAGGAAAATTTCTGCATACACTGAAATTTATAAGGGCATTTCGGTCAAAAGACTCTGGCCTTGTTTTAAGCCAAAGTGCTCCCATTTCCCAGACCGTAAGGACTTTAGAGAATCTTCCTTCCAGGTTCCTTCATGAAGTTTGTCACAAGGCAATACTATCCTTATAGCTATGCTTTAGAATAACATTGTTTTTATGCCTTTTAAACCTCCATACTGAGCCTCGACGGATTCATGGGGACTGAAGTGGGAACCTTTTTTTTTTATTTTTAGAGAATGTAAACTTTTCGACTTGATTAACTTGAAATGTTTTATTATTATGAAGTTTATTATATGATATATACTGTAGTTTGTTATATGATACGTCTGGTGCATTGAATCTTGAGTCCTCTCCCGAACAATACAATATAATATAGGGGAGTCTTCTGTACTGTAAGTGCATTAAAAAACAAACTGCCCAGAAACTCTACTATCCAAACTCTAGGTTGCCGTTGACTCTAGAAACGCCAAAGTCAGGTTGCTGCTTGCAAGTGCTATATAGGAATAAGGTCTTTATATAGACACTGATATCATATCATGAGACAGACATTTAAAAACAACTCAGACGTGCGCTTAGGTGAGCACAAACAGTAGTTATATCACGTCTCAGCCCTATTCATGCAGCCTTAAACGATCTTAAAATAAGAAACACTGAGGCCTATTTTAAGCTGGAACAGCTGTGAGTTACTTTTCTGTACTATGTCATGTACAAGTAAGGTTCATACTGTACGTGTGATGGTCTTGGGAAAACGTACCGGATGTCACTGCGACGCAGTTTAAAGGTTGACGGTCAGGCTTTGAGCGAGTTGCTGGGTACTGTAGCTATGTGCCTTAGCGAACACAATCCTAATCAATTCAGTCTGTAATCGGAGACCGTGTGAATTGTGAAAACAATCATGATGCTCCTGCACTGCAGGCTTTTAATGCAATTTCCATCCTTCTTACATTAGGCGCTGACCAGACTTAACAGAACGTTACAGAACTGTATGTGATAAAAACAAAACGTGTCATTAATGTCAAGTCAAAAACACATCCTGAAGTAATATATGCTACACCGAGAAACACATGATCATTTCTGGAATGTGACTCCATGCAGTCCGATATAAGCATACAACATATACTGCAGCCTCAAACACACAACGCAGCATTATTACTGATATTGAGTTATAAATTAGCCATATATTTATCCCGTTCAATTTTTTTTTTTTACATTGTGCTTGTTAATCACAAACACTCATGGAAAGCATGACTCAGTTTCATTCCTGTATTACCGGAATCGTTGGTCAGATTGTTACTCCAATACTGAAATGCTGCATGTACATACTGTATAGAGATTTTTGTTTTCTAACTGAACTCAAGAACCTGACCTGTGTTGTATATTCATAGTGTATGGAAAAAGAAAAAAAAAAAAAGAATAATCATAATCACAGTCCACCAGGCAAACAAATCACAGTCCTGTTGATTTTACATCAGATGGGTGGAATATATATTTTTTCCACACTGATCATCTTGTCCACATCGCATAACGAGCTGCTGGAACAATTTGTTTTGGCAATGGAAAGAGGATGAACATACTGTAGATCTGCTATAACGTATAGGATTAACATAGCAGGTGTATGTTAAAGATGAGACGTTAAATGCAGAAAAAAAAACAAAAAAAAACAACGATTCTATGACCTATGGTCACTTTCCCAAATCAACAGACAAGCACAAATCAATTCGCTCAAATCCAACTCACCGTTCTGTAGACATCATCACTGTTGTTCTCGTACTTCTGCTGGATCCTCTCTTCCAGGAAGTAGATGCGCAGCTTGAGGCTGAAGTTCTCCTTCTTTAGGTCATTGAGGTGCTGTGAGAGAGTTCGGTAACTGTTAGACATGTCCGGTGTGTGCGTTCACCTCAGGGGGCATCGCGTGCCCCCCCGTTACTCTCAGCTCGACGGCATCGCGACAGACGCTAAACGAAATCAGAACGACTGTACGGATAAACTAAACTACAACACCGTTTTAAATCTATAACCCCATATTCAATCCATACGCACTCACACACGCTTGGTATGAAAAACACCCAAACACACACACAAAAGAAGGTTGCTAAAGGGCCAGAGCGATGGCCCTCGGTTACAGAGCTGCGTCCATTATGCAGTCATAATGTGCTCTGGGGCAGGGACACTGAGGACTGGGGCTTTTTTTACTCAGGGGGAGGTATCCCAGGAATCTGTGCCTAGCTGAAGGACTGGCCTACGAGAGCACAGGCACCAGCAATATGAAAATTGATCACCCGAGAGAGAGAGAGAGAGAGGAGGAGAGAGCGCGAGAGAGAGTGAGAGAGAGAGAGCGATTAAGTGAGAGGGCGAGAAAGAGGGAAGACAGAAGACATCCCAAAATCACTCCATAACCTAAAAATCTCAGATTTTCCTCCTTCCCATTTCATTTCCTTCATGATCCGATGATTTGTTTTTACTGTAGGTATCAACGTATATACTGTAGAACTATTTCAGAAGAGAGTTGCATTTGTGTACTTTGGACAGAGATTAACGCTAGCTATTTTGACACTAAAATAAAAGAGTATGTTTAGAATGAGTCCAGAATGAGTTCTCTTTTAACAAACAGCGGATGAAATGTGAGGGATATTGTGAAACGTATCCAGGAAGTCTCAGACGTACGAACGAGTTCCGTTCCAGGAAAGCGTTCGTAAGTTGAATTCGTTCGTAAGTCTGACAAAGTGAGTCTTGTATAACTTTGCCACACAAATGTACAATTTAAAGCATAAAAAAAAATGTTTTGGTTCCGCATTATACTCTCGCGAGACTGCGCCTCCAAATCGCGAGGGGAATCCCGGTGATGCAGCGGCGTGAGCCGACATGCAATAGAGCGGATTTAAGAGATTTTATACATTTCACTTACACACTGAAGATATTGTATATAATTGTAAATATTGATATCTGGTGCACAATACAAGTGAACTACTTCTGCGATTTATTTGCAACTACGAATGTTTGTAATGCAAGGTCTGCGAAAAATTCATAACTCGAATGTTGTAAGCCAGTAACTTACTGTTAACCGCTCTGAATGAAAAATCAAAAGCGGCACCTGTAGCACTCCTGTGCAGATGATATGACAAGAAAGTTGATTTCATAGAAACAGTATTGACTGCAGTGGCAGTGATGCCAGTAGTGTGTTATTTAGATTTAGATATCAAGTCATACGGTAATCCTGAGCCATAAAGACAGAGAACATGGTGAAGGTCAGACAAGTTAAAAGGCCCATCTGCCAGGTGGTGAGTGTGTAATTATGATTGTAACCATGATCTCTGAAGCTGAGAATCTGACACTAATCACACGAGCGAGCCAGGGGCTGCTCTGCTATTTCAGAACAGGTGCAACAGATCTCCTGGAGCTTCCTCTTGATACGCTCATGAAGGTTCGGTACAGAAGATTCAATAAACCAACAGCCAGTGATAACCGGATGTCTCGGACAAAATAACGTAAAAGGAATATAATAAATGCTCTTCCTCGTCTTACATCTGATGAATGGGGGAGTACAGCTGGAAGATCCTGGCTGATCAATTTCCAACTCTCAATCATTGATCTTGGAGGAGCAGGTCTGTGTGGGGTCTAGCGTTCATTGAGAGACTAATGGAGCCATTTTCAGCAGACAGCATCATCGCAGTAGTCTGATACTCCCTGAGTGTACCACATCAGACTGAGGTAACCATCAGACCTCTGACCCATGGGGGCCTTGGCACCTCAAACCTGCACCAAACAAGTCGATAACATTAACAAATGCTATTAGTGTTTCCTTTTGTCTGGGTTTTCCAGTCTTCCAGCCAAACTTCCAGCTCTCACTAAAATCTACTTCTCTTTCTCAGTAAATATGGTGGAATGGTATGTTGGGTTGTATAAGTCTTGCCTGGTTTTACATAAAAAGGTTATACGACTAGCACTGCAGATGACCTGTAACAATACCCCACTGGCAAACACACAAGGTTATATGATTTTACTTGATGATATTTCTTTCAAACACATATTTTTGTTCTTGCTCAAAAACCTAAAAGTTGGTTGTAGGGCAGTGGCGGCTTAGTGGTTAAGACGCTGAACTACTGACCACAGGTTCAAACCCCAGCCTCACATGTTAGGCCCTTTGAGCAACCCTCAACTGCTTAGATGTATGAGATAAATGGAAGACAAATGTGTAAGTGTAAGTATGGAAATTCTGTGGCAAATATAATATGTATAATAATTCATATACATTCAAAATAAAAAAAGTAGCACACACCTGACATTTCCCACAATTTACAACTAACAGGTTAACTCTGCAGTGAAAATGGATGGCATTCCAATTCGCCATTGTGCTGCCCCCTACTGGAAAACCCTATTTATGCAACATGGTGTCAAGCATGTCCACAGTTTACTGTGAATTTTCTGCAATACCAAAGTCTTGAAGAACTTAATAATAATAATAATTAGTAGTAGTAGTATTCTACAATACACTGGCAAAATCCTCTGATCTCAAATCTCAACTGTAATTTTTCAATTGAAAAACTGAACCAAAAACCTCTCTTATATAATTTATATGGGGTATACACTGTAACATTTAATAAAAATTTAATAAAAAAAAATATAATAAATAATAATAATAATATAATAATAATAATGCAATATGGTGCTACTATAATATCATTATTGTCTGAATAGTGAAAAATATCATAAATGTGACATTATATCATGTAATTATTTTGTATAAAGCGACAATAAGGCAGCTAGTTTTTAAATACACTGTATAGCATATTTGACATCTGATTGATCAGTACGTGTATATTATTCTATCAAGAAACAATTACAATGTTTTATGTTAAACATCACTGCTGACAGCTTCGATAGCTTTAAGAGCATGCTGTGCACAAAAACCGGCACTTCAGCATTACATCATCCAGTATGTTCTCATATACCAGGGTCTAAATAATTGATCAGGGCTTGGCCCTAGGAGTCTTTTACCACCAAGGAGAAAATGACCTCATGGTCCAGCTTGAAGGAATATCTACAACATATATGCTAAAACAACCACGTGTTCGCCATCCATCAATTCACTACCCCCTTATGTAAAGTTAAAAAGACGCAATAATGATTACTCTTACTCTGTAACATATTTTTCCAGCAGCTGTTTGATAAACCCCTTTTCTCTCTCTCTCTAAAAAAAAGGTAAAATAAAAAAAAAAATAATAATAATAAAATCAACTTCATGAGCCTTGAATCTGTTGCCACATGAGTGAATCCCAACCAGGTGTTATAAAATCAATTTGATTTAAGTTGTAATTTAGTAATTCATCTTAATGATTATACTTTTAACATACTGATCATGCTGCTTCAGCGATCTACCTACACTACATTATTATGTGAAATGTAACATTTTTAGTCTTTTGGATCTAATAAAAGGAAGACAATCATAGATTTGTACATTTGCACCAGATTTGACATTCTCACACATGTCCACTAGGTGGCAGCAACCCAATCTCTCCCCTAAGAATAAACAAGCTCAACAACAAACCCAAATGTTTAATCAGTTTTTTTTTTTTTTTATCCTTTACCAATGGCTGTGATGAGTGCAAGGATTTGCCTAACCTAATTCATAGAATTTGTTGCTGTTATAAAAAAACATTGGTTAAACAATATGTTACAACATATATTTTTATTGCTGTTATGCTTATAAAGAATATTTTAAAGCCTAGATAAATTGTTAAAAGAAAATTTTTTTAAGAATTCTGTACATGTGCTTTTATCACCCCAATAAAGCATACTTTCTCAATTCTCTCATAGTGGAGACACAAGAGAGAAAAAAAAATCATGCCTTTATTATCCTCTGAACAGGATTTCATATAATTTATAAATATTTAATTTACAAATTGTTCCAATCTTATATTTCTTAATTTATAAAAGGATTGAAAAATTCCAAGAGTCTTACCTGTTCAAATTCTCTCAGCGTGTGAAGCTGAAGCGGTGGTGCTTTCTCTGCGTTTTCACTCAGATAATCTGGAATGCCAAAAGATTTTTTATAGTAATATACAGCAGTAATACACACTACAGAAGCTTTCAGAGCAGATTGTTTTTACTTGCCACTGTTCCAGACAAAAATCTTAAGACTTAAACAATATCTTGAAAAAAAAAAAGAAAGACAGATAGATAAAATAGATAGATAAAAACTGTTTCATGATGTAATTGTCCTGCTGAGTAACATGAAAATGCAAGAAAAGGTGAAAAATCAGATCGCAATCTTGAAGATCCTCATTATATTATTGCATAGTATTTTCCTGTAATACTTTCTGTTTAGATGTTCCTTACCTGTCATGTGACCTGTGCTCCTGCACACGTTGCCCTGTTGGTCGACAATGCATTGCCTGAAAGCATATAACAAGAGATCATCAAACACTGCTGTAGAAAGAGGTATTTCCCACATCACTAAGCAGAGGTCGTAAACAAGCGGATCTACAAAAGTAATTATCTGGATAACTATTGGGAATCAATTCACGCACAAAAAAGCACTCAGCATTTAGAAAATTCCAGGCTGTAATTTCGGGAGGAAATAAAACACAACCAAAACCTTGGAGATCTTAAACTGAACCGAAATGCAGAGGTGGGCAAAATACACAAAGCTTATACCGATTGTGAATGTGCCATGTCTGTAACCAGCTCCGCTTTGGATATCAATCGCCTATACCGTTATTAGGCATGTCTCCATGTCTCAATTATGCATAATAGTCAGCAAGGTGGCGAAAGGGAAATATTTACGTTTTGGTCGCACCTTGTCACAATAACATTAGGTAATCATAGGTACAGTATCTGTGAGCTCAAGTATGCGGAAAAGTGAACATAGTGCAGTGATTTTTTTGTTTGTTTGTTTGTTTTTTTATTGTTTTAAAACTGCGCACTTTAGGATTTTTTTTGTGAAATAGTTGAAGCATCAGCTAGGCTCATGATTCCCATTTGTGGTGTAGAAAAAACAGAAACTAATATAATGGCACGTAATGTAACTAAGACATAAGATCATGAAGAAGCAGTGAGCCTAAAGTGCAATGTAAAAAAAAAAATTTTTTTAAAAAGGTAAAAAGCAGAAAACATGAAACAGACTCAAAGTACTTCTGTAAAAAAATACCAATAAATAATGAAAAATTTAACCAAGCCCTGTCTCCGGGTGTGATATGCCGTCAAAGACTTGACATACTGTATATACTATGAATTAGAGCAAATACATATTATTAACCTTCTTAAAGAGAATCACAAATATTCAAATTGTGTGTGTGTGAGATAATATTAGGCCTACAAACAGGCTATTCACATATACTGTACACATTATATATAGTTAGACATTTTTTAAAAATATATTAATAGGTATTAATAAATATGTGCTAAATCTGTATTATATAAAACATTGTCAAACGAAACCTTTTACATACTCAAGTAATTATGAAAGTCCTGTTTAATTACATTATGCGAAGCATGCTGGGTCATAAACAGTCTGCTTTTGACACACAGCATGACCAAGAGCTGCCGAGTTTAACAAGTGTCATTTGACTCACATTGCAATCGAGTGCAGTCATGGGGCATTGTTTTTTGTGAGTGTGAAAAATGGTCTTTGGGCATCAACCTGAAAACAGCATGGCTTTCACTAGTCTCTCTCTCTCTCTCTCTCTCTCTCTCTCTCTCTATATAGTGTGTAAAGATAAAACTGACAAAATTGTTAAAATATTGTTAATGTATACAGGTGACTGATGTACGTGGGGCATTCAAGTCAAACCGGAACTTGTGATGAAATTTCTTGTGAATGAAGCCGTAAAACCAATCGCCATTAACAGAAGACCTCAAGGACAGTACTTTTTTTTTTTTTTAAAGATAGCCAACAATCCCAACTACAAAGGCGGTTTGTTTGTTGTTTTTGCAGAACAATACCTGGACAACCTCATACTGCCCACTGTACCACTTGCCCACTGTACCACTTGCCCACTGTACCACTTGCCCGTTACAGGAACTCAACTATGAGTTATCGCTACATCCCCAGTACCGTCCTGACCTCACTCACAGTGATTTCCCCCTGTTTTGGGCTTTAAAGGAGTTCCCAAGAGGCCAGTGTTTTCAGCAGTGAACGATGACGTGAACCAGGCTATGTGAGCATAAAAATCTTTCTACCTTGATGGTATCCAAGCACTAGTGAAATGCTGGGATAAGTGCATTAGTGTAGCAAGCGAATATACTGTATAGAGAAAAAAAAAAGGGTTAGGGTTAGGTTGGTTTTTACACTCATAATTGCGTTCTCTTATTCTGCCCAATCAATAGTCCCGGTTTGACTTGAACGCCCCTTGTTATTTTACAAAATCGTCCGTACTGGCAAATGTTCATTAAAAAGTTTTTTTTTTTTTTTTTAAATTAACAAAACATAATATAAAAGAAAAACGAAAATCAAAGAGCTTGTGCTAATTAGAAGAAAGAAAACTTGCCTGATGGATTTTCTTCAGTTGTATAACAAAGCATGTTGCACGGTGGGAATTTGAATAAAAAAGTAGGCTAGATAAAGTAGGTCAGCATCTGGAAGCACTCTACTCTTCTTTATAGAATGAGGCTCCTGATATCATTACCGTGCAACGCTCCATATACAAGAATGCATCCAGACGCAATGTTTAGCAAACACACTCAAGCGTCATCGACTGATTCGGGTTCATTATTAAACTGACACAGCCGTCTAAAAATGTGAAGCAAATGGTCCGAACTAGAGAAAAAGCAATCCACAGTGGCATCCAAAGCATCACACTGCATTTCAGCTGATTGTCCCACTCTGAGACACGCATTGTGACCCGGCAGGGTGAAATCAGTGGGATGCTTTTTAATAATAATAGCTAAGATTGCCTGCATCCTACTGTGAATAAAAGACTCATTGAGGGCGTGTGGAAAAAAAAAAGACTCCGCAGTCGGCATTAACACTTAACTGAATTGCTCCGACACGTGAAAAAAAAGAGAGGGGATAATCCTCAGCTCCCGATCTGACACATTTGTGTTACAAAGCCGAATTCTTTTTTACATGTAAACAACTTTTCCTTTTCAGAAACAGTTACCATAAGATCCACAGCAAGCTTCATCTTGCCAGGAATGCTTGGAGTCATATTTCAAAATGGAGACAAGCTACATCAGTGATGCCACTTTAATACATTTAGGGTATACATTTACAGTATCTGAGGATGAGTCAAGATCAGGATTATAGGAAGGATGCTGTAGCACCTCAAAATGACGTTTCTGCAGAGCGTCTACAGAGTGGGCAGGAGTGTGGAAATGTGCATTGTCATGCGAGATCACACCACCATTGGATAGCAGTCGTCCGCGTTTTATCTGAGGCTTAGGCTTTAGCGCTTCAATAAGCATCGCGGTGTAACGAGCAATGTTGATTTTCCTGAAAATCCTTCAGTACTGGACCTTGAGAATACAAGAACACTGTAAGCATCAATTTTCCAGTTCATGCTTGACTTTTGAACCTTTTCTTGGTTTACTCCCCGGTTCGTAGTAAAGAATCCATTTCTCATAACCAGTAATGATTCTCTTTAAGAAACTTTCTTCTTCCTTAGAATATCAATCCAAAATAGATTTTTTTTGGTTAATTAAAGATATCCAAACCCTTCTGTTCATGCTCTACCGTCGATTGTGCACTAATTACACCCTTAGAACACACACACAAAAAAATCACTACATGCAGCTCTTCTTTCGAATAACAAGTGGGGCATCAACTTTTGCAGTTATAAATGAAATTATGTAATATCTTCATACCACAGCAGTGACTGGGGAGACTTGAATGGACAGCACGGATAAGACAGCATATAGAGAGTTTACATTTTTACTCTAAGAGTACTTGCCCTATATCTAGAAACATAGAAGGGTTAAATCCAGGTAGCGGTACGGTGGCTTATTAGTTAGCACTGCCTCCATGCACCTCAACGGTCCGCCTCGTGGCGTTCCCACATTGCGGATGAATCTATCTGTGTATATGTGTGTGTATGTGCCCTGTTATGGATTTGCACCCTGTCCAGGGTGTACCCCGCCTCGTGCCCTAAGTCTCCGGGGATATGCTCCAGACCCCACCGCAATTATACCTGTATACAGGATAAAGCGGTATAGACAATGAGTGAGCGAGCAAATTTAGTTAAATTATAATTAGGTTTAGCATTTATTTTAGCAGTGGTTATTTTCTGGCCTGATGGGTAAAAGTGAGATCTTGTGAAATATTTAAAAATGTCATGGCATGGTTCATTTGACATATAATCTAGTAAAGATATCATTATCCAAAAAGAAACTGTACATTAATGACTTGCTATGTACAGTATAGCACCGTGTTGCATGTTAGTACACTATATTTTATTGCATCTTATTGCACTATATTGTATTGTATTTTACTGTAATAAAAATACTGCACAGTACAATATACAATATACCATTGTATATTGCACTGCATTTTATTGTACTGTATTGAATTGCATTGTATTGGATCATATTGCATTTTATTGTTTGACATAATATTGTAAGGCATATATTGTATTATATGCATTGTAGTGTAGTGTAGTGTAGTATGTTGTATTTTTTATATCATACTCCTTGGAAAATGTATAAATATTCCTTCTACACCCTATACTTTGCAAATACAGAAATTCTGTTCGATTTTGATTCTGCCTAAAAGTAAACACACCAGTTTAGTGAATACATATAGAATTTAAAAAATGTGTCACGGTATTTAGTTTATGTATGGGAAGAAAGTATGGACTTTAAAAACTGTCTTGTCACAGTACACTGTATCTGAATTCACCTCGGCCTCTGGGTGGACCCATACTGTTATGTTTAAACAGCTGTAAGCCTAGTCTATCTCAAACAGCTGTTAGTGGCAAGTGGACACAACTGCCAGCTACAGATGAATTAGCATACCTTTCTAAAAATGTAAAAAATGTGGCATAAAATATGTAGACGTTAGTAGGCTATCTAATAGTTGATTGAGTCTTTAATAAATCAGAACCGTTTCCTTTATAGTATAGATGTTTAAGTATTTTTTTCTTGGAGTTATTGTCAGCACGATACAGTTCATCACAGAGACACATAACACACAGACACACCATACTACTATATAAATGTTGCATTTATTCATCTTATATACTGCATATGTTGTAAAGGCCTTGAGCCTATTCCAGGATACATTGGGCGTGAGGCTGGGTACACCCTTTATAGTGCACACACACACACACACACACACACACACTACAAACAATTTGCGAATGGCAATTAGCTAAACCTATATGTCTTTGGACGGCGGGAGGAAACTCACCCAGCACAGGGAGAACATGCAAATTCCACTCACACAGACCTGAGGCGAGAATCGAACCTGGACCATGGAGGTGCGAAGCCTCAGTGATAACCACTACGCCACTATGCTGCCATATTGCATTTAATACACAAATATTTAACTCAGTCAAAAAAGGTGGGCTAAAAAATAATAAATGATATATTTAATAAGTATCAATAAATAATGCTCTCCAACAACAACATCAATAATAATAATAATAATAATAATGCAAGTATCTATTGCAGGCCTACTAAAGGCCTGTTTCATAGACACCAAGGAATAATAAGCTAAACAGGAGGTAAAAGCCTTTATATATCACACCAATTTTAGTACGCCTACAAAGGGAGGAAAGTTTGATTCGGGGTTCAGTTGGGTCCTCTTGTGTCACGTGACCCACTCAAACAGCTGTTTCCCAATCACCTTAAAAGCACATAGATCAATCAATCACGCGCTTTCTACTTTCAATTCGAATTAGTTCCGGAAAGGGTGCAGACTGTAAAATCACGACTACACAATTCCACTGGCTACGTTAAAGACAACTAGGCATGCATTTCGTTTCTCATGACGGCATTCGAATTTGATGAATTGTAAAAAGGGTAAACAGATGGTGGATCGGTGTGTGTGTGTGTAGCCTTCTCAAAGGCCTGCATGAAATTTCGCATGCTGCAATATATATATATATATATATATATATATATATATATATATATATATATATATATAAAAGGTTTTCACCCATAGTTCATCAATTTGTTTCCACAGAAGGAGGGAATGGTTTGATGAAACGCTTTGTCGGACGTTACTGTACCTCTCGCTTGCATGCCAGCTCGGTATCCCTGCTTCATCAGTCCATTCCATCCTGAGCGAATCGCAGCCCTGGGTCTCAGTCTCCCCTACATGTTTATTCCCTTCCTCCAAATCCACAGGAAAACCAAACCGAGTCGTGCTTTTCCCCGCCCGTTAAATGCCGCAACGTTCTAAGCGGAGTGCTCCATCAGTGCATTGTGTCCGAGCACAGAGAGGCAGGGAGAGATGAACGGGAGGATGCTGAGCACTGTTATCTCGCGCGACCTCCTCTCCTCTCCGCTCGCGCCCTCTCTCGCGTAGTTTCCAGAGAGCGCGCGTGCAGCTGCAGGGGTGGCCTACATTTATTTACACATGCGCCACTCGTTATTTCGGATGTGGGTTGTGTGTGACCTAAATCAAGCGTGTCAAGGGGATCCCCACATTTATATAAGCCCTACTAAGTGTCAAGTGGATTTTATTGTCGTTGCTCTATAGAGCTTTATACACCGATAGCAAATGTTTTTCTAGGCACGTGGTGCAACGCATGACAGTCTGGACGACCAAATTATGTGCAATTAGAGTTGTCAGGTGAGTGCAGGTCAATAAATACTATATGTAAACTATTTGATATTGTAGCAGGAATATCAAGTATATGTTAATTCATCTTTTATACCCCTTATCCTGTACAGGGTTGCGGGAAGCCTGGAGTACTTGGGCACAAGGCAGGGACAGGTTGGACATGGTGCCAATCCATCGCAGGGCACAAACACACACACACATACAAATTCAAACTTTATATTTCTTATATTTATCTTATTCAAATACTTTATTTCATTTTATTCTTATTCTGTATATTATGTAAATAAGTGTGTTTTTTATTTTATTTTTTATTGTAGGTCAATAGCAGTCGTATAAGCATTTCACTTCATATCATACTGTGTATGACTGTGTATGTGACGAATAAATTTGAATTTGAATTTGACATTTGTGCACACCAATTAACCTAATCTGCATGTCTTTGGACTGTGGGAGGAAATCAGAGTACCCGGAGGAAACCAACCAACCACAGGGAAAACATGCAAACTCCACACACACACACATACACAGACCCAGGGTAGGGTGGCAATCGAACCACTAACCTTTACAACCACCTACAGAACATACAGTACACTGACACTGTAACATGAGGATGTTAGGGTAGGTTGCTAAAAACAAACTGTAAAAAAGAAAAATATAAATAAAAATGTCACCATACACAACGGTGAACAGACCGTTCTCAAAGTTAATGTGTTTGAAGCAGGAGAAATAAGCAAGCCTGATGATCTGAGCATCTTTGACAAACCCCCAAACTCTAAAATCTGTGGGACATGCAGGACAAACAGGCCGAATCCACGGAGGTCGCACCTCAAATCTTCCTGCTGCTGATATGTTGGTACCACAGATATCACAGAATACCTTGTAAGGTCTTTTATAGTCCATAATTGACAGGTCAGAGATTTTTTGTGGGAGTTACAGAATATTGGGCCTTGGCAGGGGGTTTTACCTTACTTCAGACGTTATTATTATTATAAATGTTTGTTTTCTGTTTAGTTCCACCTTTATTTATTTATTATATATACATTACTGCACAGTGAATTTTTTTATTCTTCGCATATCTCAAAGACTTTCATTGGGATTAAGGTTGGGAGTATGTGGTGGACAATTTATGTGTGAAAATTATTGCTAATTTTCTCATGACCCTTTGAAAACAAACAAACAAGCAAAAAAGAAAAACAGGAACTTTTTGGCAGGTACTGTATGTAGAACATATGGGAATATAAATACATAAATACATAATAAATAATATTTTTGGTACCAATGTTGTACAAGAATTTTTATTTGAATGACATCTGCAATATTGACTTAGTACAAAAACATCTTGTATTTCCTAATATAACCTTTCTAACAAAACTTAAACATCACAAATTAATGTGTATGTCAGTAAAGACAAAAACAACATATTGTGTTACAGACCTCTTTGAAGACACAAAAAAATAGCTGAAAGATTTTGCTACAAATAAATAAATACATGAATTTGCTTACCAACTTCTCCAAAAGAACTGCAACATATTCTTCTATATGCTATATATATATATATATATATATATATATATATATATATATATAAAAAATTTTTTTTAAAGCAACTGTTTGTCACACAAAACATTACCATTAATATTAACATTAAACTATTATTATATTAAATTTTATTTAGAACACTGCATCTTATAGTATTATTTATGTAAAACATTTAATTTAATTATTTTCATGCACCTACAGTAAGTATGACTTTTCCACAGTTATAATAGCTCAGGTGTTTTTGTGAAATGCAACACGTGGTCCAGCACGTGGAGGACGTGTTTCACTCCCATCTGAAATGACCCACATAGCTGGATTGTGGTTGCTATTCTCCATGACTACTTTAATCTGCTCAGCTCGGGCCAGCTCCTCTAATTCAGGGCTTGTTTCTGGGCACCAGTCTGCCATGAACTTATCTCTCGCCTCCAAGAAGTTTACCTTCACCTCCTCCGGCTGCTCACCAAACAACCAGTCTGAAAGAAGGGACAAGTGGATGATTACTATATGTCAAATTGGAGAGTTAAACTGAAACTCTGAGTGTTCATTCAGAGAAAGAATTGCCCTGTTTATGACCACAATTATTTAATATCAGTATGCCATCAAAAGTAACACAGTGAAAATGCTTATGATACTGAATTATCCCTTTCCTTCCATACAAATGTAAACACTACGGTAGTTTTTCTTTTATTTATCTTTGGCACCAAAAGAAATTATTAAAAAGTCAGTATTAAAATAGCTCTTCCATATAGAAATATGGCAGTTACACATTCTTTTTGGCACTGGTACTTTTAAGGATGTGTAAGGGATAGCATAATGAATTAAACTTAAAAAAAAAAAAAACCCAGATGTTACCTGCTAAATCATGGAGTAGGTCTTTGATGAGGTGACCGATGATGGCATAGAGGGTCATGAGTATAACAATGGAGGCTAAAACCATGTAAAGCACATGGATAGGCATATGGATGGCATCTCGTGCTGGTGGGATGTAGCTCTTAAAAAACACCTCATCCTCTTTTGGAGGCCTGAGATCGGAAGGTTCAGCAGGATCTTCCATGTTGTCAAGGAATGTACCTCTACAGACCACTATTTCTTCGCACCATTGAAGTATTCTGACAATATATGAACAGGACTGATTGCATATTTATAAGTTAAGCCAAATACGGTAGTAGATGACTACATACTGTACAGACTAAGTGAAACTATAATAAAGTACATACCTAAATGAATCCAATACAGTCCACTTATCATGTCAACCCTCTAGGATAAACTGTCTTCTTATTTAGCTTTCCTTAGATGTGCATTAAATTACCCGATATGGCTCAGTGCTTAAACGGCACTGCCGGTATTGTATCATGTGCACTGTTGAGTTCGGACAAGACTCTCAAGGTCAAAGGTATTATCCTTCAGCAGATGCGGATTAGCACATTATACTCATAGATTATAGTCTAAAATGCCTAGCCAACAGAACCATTACACAAAGCGTGCTAATAATATTTCAGCGTTGATATTAGGTATTTAGTATATAAAAATAAAAACTTTTTTTCTAATGGAAGCCTAAACCTGAGAAGGACTGCTGAAATCAAAGATTACAGCAAACATTGTTGTTGTTGTTGTTGTTGTTGTTCATGCCAACTTAAGCTTATAAAACTTAAGAAATGTATATTAGCCAGCAGGTTAGTATTACCTGTAAAGATTATGAATATACCATATGTAAGATTGACTATCCTTTCAGAAATCCTGTCAGATTAGATCATGTTAGCTAGCTAAAGTTAAAAAGTGAAAAATGGTTAATTTCTATGAATTTGACAAAATCATTTAATTACTCTGTCACATTCTAGTATAGCTATTCTAACATTAATCACAGGGAGAAATGAATAACATTAATGAATCCAAATATCAATTCTGGCAGCTTATTAAATCCAGCTAACACTAGCAGTAAAGGCTATTGGTGTTTAAGAATACAACTTAACTTGTTAATAGTTGCTAATACTAGCTAGTGTTAGTCCTGTCAGGTCAGATTACATTAGCTATCCAGCTAGTATTCAAGGTTATGACAATTGAATCAAGATTTAAAAGCAGTTTGTGTCAGTTTGGCTTATTCTTAGTTTAGCAGGGCAGACAATGCATGTTTATGAATATGACAAATCTCAATAGAAATTCCTTCAAGTAAGTTAACATTATACAGCTAGCTAAGGTACTTGACTCTATGAATCTAGCTAGTATTAGTTATGGAAGGAACATTTATGTATGTAACAAATCCAAATATTGTTTTATAACAGGCTAGCCAGTGCTAATATCCTGCTAGCATTAGCAGTGAAGATTATGAATATGAATTTCCTGTCAGAAAAAAATGTCTTTTCAGCTGTCATGATAGCCTGCTAGCTAACACTATAAGTGAAAATTAAGACTGTATACAATTCATGCATATATACAGTACTGATTGATAGGAGAGCAAGACAAAAAGTACAACAACAACAAAAAAAGTCATGTATGATCTGATGGTGTAATTTTCATAGACAAACAAAAGCTGTGCTATTTATCAGGCTTTAATCACCGTACCTGAATCTGACAGTAAAACTGTAAGCTGTATAGCTGTTTAGCGCATTAGACGTGGATAAAGAAGTAATTCATACACATGATGAGTAAGAGTATTCGTTTACTAAGGAAACTGATCAAGCATCTGTTACACAGATAATACGTTTTACAGACATTAATATTTAATACATACTGTATAGGTAACACTTTTATCCTACAGTGCACTACAATTTTCTAACATAAATCCATAGACCTGGGGGCAGTGGTGGCTCACACCGTCAAAAAAGTAGGAATGGGCAGCTTTCAAAAAGAAACTTTCAGGGTCTTCATGCTTTTTGTATTCTCATTATTAGTAATTTTGCAGAGATTTTCCAAGAAAAGTTGTTTTAAAGAACTGAGTACTGAAACATTGTAGATTTAAGCCATCATTCCAATATAATACAGAAAGGGCATTCAAGTCAGGACTTGTGATGAAATTTCTCATTAATGAAGGCATAAAAATGACATTTTCAGAAGACTTTAAGCCCATTGTGAGTATGTATGCACAGTATGAGACTCTTAGCCACAGTATAACATTTGAAGTATGACTTTATCTGGTGTTATTATTATTATAGTGAAAATACATGTTCAGGCCATTAAAGAAGTTCCTGGGAGTCCAGCGTTTCTACCTTGATGGTATGTAATTTAATTTAATTTAATTTAATTTAATTTAAAGTAAATGACATATATTATATTACATTACTGTACATTATCATGATTATCCGCACTGGACATGAGAAAAGCTTTCTCAGCTTTCTGGAGCAGCAATTAGAGCAGGGTACAGGGGACAAATCTCAGCTTATGTTTCATACAGATTGGACATGGTTCATTACCTGCCCGACAAAATGTCTGGCTTTCTTTAGAAATCAAATGCAAAAGCCCTACTTATTGTATCTTTTTAAAAGTTTACTTTAAAAAGGGACTGAAGGAAAGAAAGGGTTTGGATTTAATTTACTAAAACTCATATCAACGTGAGTAATGGTATCATAACTAACATCCCATGACTAGGAAAAGACGTGTTAATGGAAATTCAAAGTGGCAGTCATTTTGGTGTTGTAGATGTGGACCCTTCCTGGGAGTAAACTGATTCGCTGTATTCCAGTTCATCGTCCCTCCTTTTTTCTTGTTTCTGCTTCATTGTCATCATCTGGATGATTAGTTTAAAAAAAAAAAAAAAAAAAAGAAAGAAAGAGGAGGGAAAGTATTATATAATATTATCATAAACCATTAGATAACAAATATTATAACACATATCTCTGTATTATAACTCATATCCTAACATGATTGTAAAATACATCTGCCTCCAGTTTAGGCTTGAAGCACATACAGTAGAAAGAGACAACTGTGTTGTTCTGTATCAGCTTCCTTCCTTCCTTCCTACATGTAGATGCAACAAAAGAAACTGGTGAGATGTATTTTTTTCCTTAGGTATTTAGGTACTCACAGACAAATGCTGTTTGAACGAATGCAGGAAAGAGGGATTATCTTATTTAGTTTTAAAACTTTTTTTTACAGTATTGTTTACTGTATGTAACAACCTCAACAGCAACCTCATTTCCCCTTTCGCCTGTTCCACTCAGCATTCAGCATCACCAGTATACTATTCACTGGCCTGAGTATACTACTCCGTCATCTGCGTCTGGTTCTTACTGGTTCATTCCTTTTGAAGTTTTTTATTCTTTTAAGACTCATAGTTCACTGTGATGCTAATTATTCCTCTGAAACTGGTCAGGTACACAGACTGGGCTGAAAACAAGAGTCCAAAACTTGACATTAATGAAAGCTGAACAAGAGAGCTATTCTTTAAGACAACATAAAAAATACAGAAAAGTCTGGCTCTTTGGAATCAAAATATGAAGAGATATTAAGATCTGAAGGGTATGCTTATAATTTTAAAAATATATCCAGAAAGAGACAAATACTAGACAACATATTTTACAGAAACTACAGACAACACAGATTTCATCCTTACCTTAACACAAGAACATATCCTGCATTCCAATGATGTTGAAATAATAATAATAAAAAAAATGCTTGTATCCTCCTACATCTATCCACCCATACATCCTAAAGGCTGCTCTTGTGTTAAAAATAGTTTTCAGTCATCATCCACTCTCATTATCTCGCCCACAATATAAGTCCACTCCATCACGATTATGACGATGTCGAACACCAAGACCCCAATCATGGCTGGATGCAACATGTCTGCCGAGAAAAGATTTCAAAAGGTCTTCATGAGCAGTCCAGCAATGTGTGAGGAATTAGACTGAACTCTTTAAATAATCCTGGCTGCAAGGATTCAACGTCATAAGCTGCTAGAAATGTAATCTCTTCCATAAGCATATCATTTTTATACTGTATAGTAAGTAAGTACTAACATCCACTAAGCATGACGGTTATCATGCCTTTCATACTTACTGTATATTCCTTGAATAATACAAGTACGTACAGCATGATGCTGTTGAATTCCTGAATCTGATTGGACAAAGGTGTTGATTAACGTTCTGGAATAGCATCTCTTATGGTAGTGGCAGCTGTAATTCAAGTCACAGGATTACATTAATGTGCATATTCTTATGCAATATAATTTCTATAGTAAAAGCTTATTCACAAGGATCTGTAGGTCACACGAGCAAGAACGAGGCTTAGTAATAAACAGATAACAAATGTGTTGTAATTTAACAAAGAAAATCATCTAACCATTAAAATGGTGCAGATAGGACATGGTAAGCAGTACAGAAGATGAATGAATTAATGAATGAATGTATGTTCAAAAGAGAGTGCTAAAAAGAAGGCTCGTGAGCCTATGACATAAGTGATAACAGGTACTAACTAGTTAGTTACTAACTGTTATTCCATTAGACATCATAATGAATGTTAAAATTGTGAGGAAAAAAAAATCATTGACAATTTACTGTGATTTTAAAGAAATAAAACACTTCAGTATCCAAACACTTAACATTGAACATTAAGTCCACCTATCACTGATGTTTTGGCATGTTTCTACACATGGCTATGTTCTAGTTATAATAAAGGCTCATCCTTCAAGCTAAATATTCTATGTTTGATCATTTGTAAGGTCCAAAAAGTCAACAAGGTGTTGGTGGTGGCGACGGCAATCATGATCAAATTAAGCATTTTGCACTGATGCACGTGAGGACCAAGACAATATGAGTGTGTTTTGCTCTTTTATCTTCATATTTGTAATGCTTTCTTATTGTAAATACAATACGATGATAAAGCAGCCATAATAGCTTTAAATAAAAAAGTATCAATACCAGACATATAGGTTTAGACTTTACATAAAAGTGTGATGAAAAGACTTGGGAAACCAAATATATGAAAATAAAACCATCATTTAAAATGTTAAATACATTTCTTTATTTAAAACTACAATACATAATGCAATAATATAAATGACTACATAGGTTTAATCTGGACTCTAATTTAGAGCCATTATTAACATAAATACCCATAAGCACAGCTGTCACAACACAAAACCACACAATCCACACATACAGTAAGTGCACTAAAATCTTAGGACTCAAGTGAAATGCTATTGATATTCTACTTTTGATAGTGACTTACAAAAGCAAAAATATGACAAAAGAGAATCTAAGTGTGGTCATCAGGCCAGTTTATAAGCTACCAGTCAAAAGTTTGGACACACCTTCTAATTTCATGGTCTTTCCTGATTTCTATTTATTTCCACATTATAAAACAATGCTGAAGACATCCAAGTTAATCTCCTTTCAACAGCTGATATTAAGATGTTTCTGCTACTTATGCCCTGTAAAGCCTTCCTAATGTCTCTTATCTAAGGTGCTGTTTGTTAATAGGTAATTATTGAGGCTGGTAACTCTAAATTAACTTTTCCTCTGCAGCAGAGGTAGGTTTTGGTCTTGCTTTCCTGGGATGATCTTCATGAGAGCCAGTTTCATTTCATTCATTGATGGGTTCTGCAATTGCACTTGACAATATTGTTCTTTGAAATACTGAGTTTTGAACGAGTTTTCCCCTATAACAGAAATCAAAATTGGCCAATACTGATAGCTGACACAGATGTGTGAGGGTCATTTATTCTGTAGTATTTATTTATTACTATAAATGTATTCCTTACTACAGCAGAAGAGAAATGCAATTAATTATAATATTAAGTATCATAAATTTAAAACCGGGCTGCCTCGGCCAGAGCTGGGAACTAACGATCTTCAGTATTATTTTAGTGGTAATAGTTTTTGGCTTTTTAGTCTCTGCAGAGTAAAGCTCGAGCTTTTTTAGGGCCTCTGCTATAAGTGGTTGAGTGCGGATAGACTTACAAGATTTAGCTGCTGCTTTTGCGGATAACTTTTCATACTGAAAATATGGTTTGTTTTGTTAACATTTGGCAGACATTCCCCCATGTAGTTTTGATGTAAAAAAAAAAGAAAAAAAGAAAAAACTTTCTGTATTGCAAATTTAACATCTTTTAAAGAGAATTGGTAATATTCCCAGACTGGCGACAGCATATTGATGCGGCTGTCATCACAATACTATCGGTTTATGTAATCGGCCATTTGTGAGACAACCAATCAGTAAAAATTAAATGATTATCAACAGATTTCAATCAGTTGCCACTCGATCAGAGCATCCTTAGTATCCAAACCTTTGACAGGTACTGTATGCCATTTTAATCAATGTTTCTTATGCACAATATTTGAACTTGGCATAAAAATTGATGGACAGAATTCTTCTTCCATCCTGCTGATCTAGTATGTAGATACCAGTCTCCTGGCATAAAGAATACTGTATTTACAGTATAGCAAGGTAAAATTCTTAAATTAATTCAATACTTGTTGCTTAGTGCTCAAACTCACAAAGTTCACCCAGAAGTGATCCTCATGGATAAGAGCATCTAGTAGATCCAGCACGTTTTTAGCAAACTTAAAAAACCTGCTTCAGTCCTGTTGCTCATGCTGGTTTTGCTGATGCTCCTGCTGTAAGAAATACTGACAGTAGAGTTCTCTCACTTCCTCCCCAGCTGGATCATCGTCCAACATGGGCACGGTGTAAGTGGGCATGGGGCTCTCCTCCCGCCTCGCTGCGTTCAGCCACTCCTCTGCTAACTCATCGCCATGAACCTCGCACATATTGTGCAGCACACAGCATGCCACGATCATGGCTGGCACCCCGTCTACGTGGCAATCGTTCCTCTTTAAAAGGCACTGCCAACGTGCCCTGAGCCTCAGGAATGCCTCGTCCACGATGGCGTGTGCTCTCTCGAGACGCCGATTAAAGGCACGCTGCCCGGACGTGAGATTGTCCTTTTTGTTGTAGGCTTTCAGTAACCAGGTCTGAAGAGGATACCCGGAATCGCCAAGGACTACAGACCCTAACTCCTTGCCCATAAAGTTTCGGGGGAGAGACTGGGGCAACAGCCTGTCCTCACATCCTAGAGTCCACAGAGAAGAGTTTTGCAGAATCGATGCAGGTTCGGTGCCACCTGGGAAACCTGCACACACATCCCAGAACTGCCCCAGGCCATTAACTGCACCTTGGGTAATGACTGAATGCCAGCCGCGGCTGTTCCAGTAGCTATCGGCATCGGTGGCTGGTGCAATAATGGGCACGTGGAGGCTGCTGACCGCACCCACACAGTGCGGAAAGCCCCAGCGAGTGCTAAACAGGCGTGCTGCATCTTCCAGTTCCTGTTCACTTGGCTCACGGAGGTAGAGTGGACGAAGAGTGGCTCCTATGGCATGACACACCTCACGCACGCACTTGCACACAGTTGAGCGTCCGACCCCGAATAGCTCCCCGATGGTACGGTACTCGACATTTGAGGCCAGGCGCCACAGTACCAAGGCCACTCGCTTCTCTAGAGGTAGAGCAGGGCGCAGACACGTGTCCTGCCGTGCCAGCCAGGGCTTCAGCTTGTTGCACAGGTGAAAGAAGGTGTCTTTGCTCATACGGAAGCGCTCCAGCCAGTCAGAGGGCTGGAACTCTGTTAGGACCACGCGCTCCCACCAATCAGTGCTCGGCGTGTTGGACCAGGCGCGCGTGCGAGCCACAGTGATGGGGCGCGTGCCTTGAGCTATCAGCATCTGGAAACACAGAAATATTAAAAACTCATTCACACACAAACATGACTTCTTATCCATAGTGAAAGGAAAATTTATATTTATAGGCGTCATTAATATTACCATAAGCATCCTCCTCTGTCTCTGCAGGAAATATTGCCTGTGTCTGACCCGCCGCTGAACCTCCCTCCTCCTCTGGGTCTCAGCGCTGTTTATGTCCCTGCGCCGCTTCATTAGCATGTAGCTCAGCGTAAACATGAGGGACTTCAGCGCCTCCTCGTTCGCCATCTTAAGTTCCCTCTGCCTCGCTTTCTTTAATTTATTTTGTCAATAAAAATATTTGAGCTTTATTTTAGATCCAGGAACCGCGTCGGATATCTGCCTTTAACCTGGCAACCTTTCTGTTAGCATCTTCTTCTGCGGTAAACAGGGCGAAACCGGATCATGCTCACTATCACCACCTAGAGGTGACGTTGAATGTAGCCTACGTAAGGCAGAAGTTTGTACACCCCGAGTTCAAAATGATGAAGCCAATGAAAATGCCATAATAAGAAGAATAACAAATAGTATTATTATGTTATAATAAACTGTATGTTATATAATCATAATATTATAATAAAACATTTATAATAAATGTATTATTGTATTATTGTAGTAATTTATTATTGGTAGTAGTAGTTGTAGTCGTAGTTATAGTAGACGTATCATTATTATTTTTTATTACCCAGTCAAACAATTGAAATAACGTATTGCTTATACGCTTCTCACAATCCTTAATCTTACAAAAAATACAATAAATGCAATAAATTATAAACTGTGTGTGTGTGTCTCTGTGTGTGTGTTTCTAAATTAAGCAAATTGGTTACATAGAATTGTTTTGCAAATAAACGGCATAATTGGCAAGATGCACAACAACAACAACAATAATAATAGCAACAACACTAACAACAAAAACGACGACGATGATGATGATAATGACAATAACAATACAGTAATAACAACAACGACGACGACGATGATGATGAAGATAACGACAATGACAATACATTAATAACAACAACATCAACAACAACAGCAACAATAAAAACAACAACAATAATTAAAAAATATTATTTGTTGTTTTATGATGGTTTGTTTTATTCACCTATAAGCTTAATTTAAATCTATTATTATTATTATTATTATTATTATTATTAAAGCCCTATTCCATGCACTACACCTACACAGGTGTTATACGTTGTAACCATGGAAACACTGCCGCATCTTCTGAATCTGAACGCTGACGTCGGCACTGTGCGTTACCCACAACCCCTTGCGCTCCGTAGAACAACAATCCGCTCTGGTTTGTGTTCTGAGCTGACATACACAGAGAGACGCACAGAGTCAGGGACACAGAGACAGAGACAGAGAGAGAGACAGTGTGAGACTGAGACTCCACCAGTCTGGTATGACATCTTCACATTCTATTAAAACCACATCGAGCGGGTTTGATCGAAGCGTAGACATTTTATCCTGTGACTGGTTTTGGTCAGTTTTAACTTGATGTTGTGCTAACGCGGCTAGCTTCCCTAGCTGCGGACTGCGTCCTGATTCTCCTGCAGTGTGTGTGTGTGTGTGTGTGTGGTGTTTCCGCACAGCTGTTTCATTCCCTGTTCATTCATTTTACTGTCATTCATTTTACTTCTGGGTTTTGTTGTGGCTTTTCGTGTCTTCTGCATGGAAGCTAAGCTAACAGCTGTGTGTATGTGTTTTTTGGGGAGAGGATATCTGATAATTAGCACATTTAACTGGTTGTTAACTGGAAAACTAAAAGAAAAGATAAAATATAAAGCTCAAGTGATAGTGATTTATATTGACCCTGAGCTTAAATAATGCATATTATGTCCTCATAACCTTATTCCCCTGCATTAATAATAATGGTAATGGCAGGGCCTCACAATGATAGTAAGACAAATTGTGTGTGTTTTAACCCAAACCCACACTTAGTCCTTCCTGTTTTATTCCAAGATAGTTACCCAAACGTTAAACTGTATAATATGCGTTCAAGTCAAACCAGGACTAGCTGAACACAATTATGAGAGCAATAACCACTTTATTTCTGTATATAATCCCTTACAACAATTTCACTATTGCTTGGATACTATCAAGGTAGAAATGATCATTCCCAATTCACATCTAAAATGCTGGCCTTTCAGGAACTCCTTTAATTCCCCAAATATGTTAAGTCTTGGAGCAAAGGCAGGGTGACAAAGGCAGGATGGCAAGGATGTAGAAATAACTCACCCTGGAGTTCTTGTAACGTGCAAGTGGTGTTCGGGAATGATCATGTGTGCAGTTCCTACAAACAGATGCGTCTCTTCTGCAAATTGATGACAAATTAGTTGTTGATTTTCAAGAATCAGGCATTCCGCTTATCGATTGTTCACAGAAACGACTGCAGTGGGCTCTGAGTCTTTGGGATCATGACATGCAGTCTTCTTTTAAAAAAAAAACTTTGCATCATTCAAATGTTTTCCCGCAGCTAAAGGTCTCATCAGTATACTGTGCTATATATTTGTTTCACGCTTCCATTCACAAGAAGTCCCAGTTTGGCTTGAAAGCAATTATAAAATATTACACATTTTGTCAATTAAATCTGGAAATCAGAGTCCTTGATTTTCAGGTAAAAGTACTAATTCTTCAGAGTGATGTAGTTTTGGTGATTTTTTTTCCCCCTTTAGTTTATTTTAAATTGTATTCCAGAACTTGTCACATTTGTTTCATTATATGTTCGTCAGCTGTTTACTTTAATAGTTCTTGGCTCTTTAAGCTCAGTGCAGTTTGTGTTGTTTAACAAATCCAGAAATATTTTATAATCCAGAAATCTAGAGATAAGCCACGCCCACTGTGAAAACTTACCTGTGTAACCACACCCCTTTTTCCTTAATAGCTCATTTTTAGGATTGTGTTTACACCAAATGATTGTTGCAGCTAAAAAAAAAAATGACATTGTCAAAGAATTCCTTGGGTGTTATTCGAGATCCAGCGTCTTAAAATGTGAACATTAATTTTCAAAATGTCTCTGATTTGTTAACAGTCTAAAGGAGGAAAGCAAAATAGATACATGATGTTTATTATTCATTTTTCCTCCAGTGATTTGGGTGTATGTGGTAGGAGATGATAACACTTGTCATGCTGTGAATCCCATCCAGCAGTGAATTACTTCTTTTTTCTGCCTGTCAAATCCTATTTAGGGGTTCATCCTAATACCTAATATATAAAGGATAAGCTTTCTCAACAAATGTATTTATTTAACATTTATGGAACAAGTCTCCAGTGTCAACACATTGTAACTACAGCTCTGCGATTACAGTAAATTAGTTATGCAGTTTAATGTTTATGTTTCATAGGTTGATTTGCTTCGTTAAATGAATAGTTTGATTTTCAATATGGAATCAAATCACTCGTTTAAATTTTTTTTTAGGTAAACATTATATGAGCAAATGCCTTAAAACTGTTCAACTTATGAAATAGTCTAGTTTTGCAAGATAATCTCTCCTTTTTTCTTTTTTTTTTGCTTTTAAATTAATTTTTAATATACCCATAATGTACCCATATCTGTAGGGCAGGGATAGCTCAGTGGTTAAGGCATTGGACTACGGTTCAGAAGATCCCAGGTTCAAACCTCACAACCATTAAGGTAGCCACTGTTGGGCCCTTGAGCAAGGCCCTTAACCCTCAATTGCTCAGATGTAATGAGATAAAAAAAAAAAAAAAGTAAGTCGCTCTGGATAAGAGCGTCTGCCAAATGCCTAGATGTAGATATCTACGGGACTGGAAAGCGGAACAGAACAGTGGCAAGGGAGAAAAAATGTTCCGCACTTTGGTTGAGCCATGAACAGTTAACAATACAAGTTACACAATGTTATATAATGTTTATTACATACTCCTTATTGTTTTAACACCTCTAAGAAATATATCTATGTGAGACAAATAACCGTACTTCCACATAAATGTTGAAATATCTTGTTTCCTTTATGTAATTCGGCACATTCAAGACTGTCACCTTTTTGACATTGTTACTTATAAAGTGTACATAAGGTTTTGGTATACTGGAAAAAGTGTGCAAAGCCAGAAAACAGAAATTTTTTTAAGAAGTTAAATCAATTGAATTTTTACATTTAATTTAATATTATTACTTTGTCATTTAATTTGTTCTCCAATTAGTTAATAGAATCAACAAAGCACGTTAAAGTTTGACCAAAATGAAATCCCCACATTTTCTCACTCCCTCACTCATCATCTACACCGCCTTTTCCTGTATACAGGGTCGGTCGCAGGGGGCCTGGGGCCTTTCCCCGGAGAGTTAGTGTGCGAGGCATGGTATACCGTGAATGGGGCGCCAATCCATCACAGGATGCACACACATACAACATACTTGTGTTGGTTTTTGCCTTTACTTTCCTACTTTCGCTCGTCTCTCAAAATAATCTGTGATTTGTGATTTGTTTCTGTATTTTTTCAGGGATGGACCAGCACTACGAGAGGCGTCTGCTACGGCAAATCAATATTCAGAATGCTAGAGCAAGCCCTGCTGTGAGTTTGCATTAAATCTCAACATTTTAATTTGTTTTAATTGGTTGATCATTTGCAATGGTAATTTTAATATCAAACCTGTAATGGTTGTAATGAGGTAATGCTTGTAATGGTGATGTAATGGTAATGAGTGAATCAAACAATACAACATGCCGTTTTAGGAAAACTACAAGGGGCTTCAAGTCAAACTGGGACTTGTGATTAAATTTCTCATGAATGAAGGCAAAAATAAAAATGTACGGTCGTGGCCAAAAGTTTTGAAAATTACATAAATATTGGAAATTGGAAAAATTTCTGCTTAAGTTTTTATAATAGCAATTTGCATATACTCCAGAATGTTATGAAGAGTGATCAGATGAATTGCATAGTCCTTCTTTGCCATGAAAATGAACTTAATCCCGAAAAAAATTTCCACTGCATTTCATTGCTGTAATTAAAGGACCTGCTGGTGAGAATGTTGACGAGCACAAGGCTGGAGATCATTATGTAAGGCTGATTGGGTTAGAATGGCAGACTTGACATGTTAAAAGGAGGGTGATGTTTGAAATCATTGTTCTTTCATTGTTAACCATTGGTAATGGAAAGAAACAAAGAAACGCGTGCAGCCATCATTGCGTTGCATAAAAATGGCTTCACAGGCAAGGATATTGTGGCTACTAAGATTGCACCTAAATCAACACTTTATAGGATCATCAAGAACTTCAAGGAAAGAGGTTCAAATTCTTGTTAAGAAGGCTCAACAAGATAAGTCCAGCAAGCGCCAGAATCCTCCTAAAGAGGATTCAGCTGCGGGATCGGAGTGCTACCAGTGCAGAGCTGCTCAGGAATGGCAGCAGGCAGGTGTGAGCGCATCTGCACGCACAGTGAGGCGAAGACTTTTAGAAGATGGCCTGGTGTCAAGAAGGGCAGCAAAGAAGCCACTTCTCTCCAAAAAAAACATCAGGGACAGATTGATCTTCTGCAAAAAGTATGGCGAAGGGACTGCTGAGGACTGGGGCAAAGTCATATTCTCGGATGAAGCCTCTTTCCGATTGTTTGGGGCATCTGGAAAAAGGCTTGTCCGGAGAAGAAAAGGTGACGCTACCATCAGTCCTGTGTCATGCCAACAGTAAAGCATCCTGAGACCATTCATGTGTGGGGTTGCTTCTCATCCAAGGGAGTGGGCTCACTTACAATTTTGCCCCAAATCACAGCTATGAATAAAGAATGGTACCAAAACACCCTCCAACAGCAACTTCTTCCAACAATCTAACAACAATTTGGTGAAGAACAATGCATTTTCCAGCACGATGGAGCACCGTGTCATAAAGCAAAAGTGATAATTAAGCTCAGGGACAAAAACGTTAAAATTTTGGATCCATGGCCTGGAATCTCCCCAGATCTTAATCCCATTGAGAACTTGTGGTCAATCCTCAATCGGCGGGTGGACAAACAAAAACCCACTAATTCTGACAAACTCCAAGAAGTGATTATGAAAGAATGGGTTGCTGTCAGTCAGGATTTGGCCCAGAAGTTGATTGAGAGCAGCCCAGTCGAATTGCAGAGGTCCTGAAAAAGAAGGGCCAACAATGCAAATACTGACTCTTTGCATGTCATGTAATTGTCGATAAAAGCCTTTGAAACGTATGAAGTGCTTTTAATTATATTTCAGTACATCACGGAAACAACTGAAACAAAGATCTAAAAGCAGTTTAGCAGCAACCTTTGTGAAAACGAATATTTGTGTCATTCTCAAAACTTTTGGCCACGACTGTACATAAATATAATTGCAGTACTGTAATCAGACTCTTAGTCGCAGTGAAACATTTGAATGGTGCCAGTGTTTTAATGGAGGCTGTACAGTATATCTATAAATGACAATACTGACCAATGTAGCTTGATGCCTATTGCACTTGTTACCCTGAACATTCAGCGAGTAGAAAACTGATCCTTAAAAATTGATGGATAATTTGTCACCAACGTGTGGAAGAGATGTATCCGTCTTTGGAAGCTGTACACACAATCATTAACGAACACCTCTTGCACATTGCAGAAATTCAGTCTGGAGTTATTGACACATCCCCCGTACAGTCCCCGTTGACCGCCATACCCTTTTTAAAATTTTCAGAATATTAACAGCATATCCTGTCATGTTTTATTCCTCGTATGCCAGATTGTCTATTTGTATTAGCTGGTAATTTTTGTTTTGGAAAATAATGCTCCGTAGACTACATATCTATCAACATGTGCGCCACAAGAGGGTGCACTTGCAGTTCAAAATCTGAAAGGAAAAAGGTATTGACGTTAAGGAAAAGACAATCAGCTCACGGGAAGAGAAGATATGCTACTTTGAAATTGAAATAGAAAACGCACTTATACCATAAACAATTTACCTTAAATCATTAGATGGCGCTATACGTTTTTTAATACGCGCTTATTTAATTTTGTGTGCAATTACATTTCACACGGGCACATCTAGAATTAACCTAATTTTATTAACAGATGAATGTACAGTAATAGTTGATAATTTTATTATTTGGCCTCCTGTTTTTTATTTTTAACACTCAATGTGGATGGGTTTTCAGCACAGTTTTTTTTTTTTTTTGCACTGTGATCTGGCAACCCAAGTGAACCCAGAGCAAGTAATCGAGCCTACGTATAGAGTGTATGAAAGCAAAAATATAATTTGTACAACCGAATACATACCATACACAGGCAGTTATAATATCTTTGCAGTTAATCTATTGTTTACATGCCAAACTGTGGGAGAAGATCTTAACACATAACAGATTAACTGCAGTTCTTTACACCATCAGTCATTATCGTGTCTTTTTCATTCTGTTTATTTAATCTAGTTAATTTAATTCACGTAACTAATTTGTTTGGATTGTACAGGTGTGGAAAAATGTGCAACTTGTTGCATTAAAAATGTATGCTTTATCAATTATTGACTGTTAATTTGTTCAACTATTGGTTAAAAAATGTACGAAATTTGAGACCAATTTATTGAGAAAGTGTGCAGCATGGCTCGGAAGACAACTCGGAAAATTTCATGTACGCTTATACATGAAGCATGACGGCTGCCTCACGTCTCCATTTGGTGCGTAGCTTGTGCACATACTCAGAAATTAACACGACATGCTCAAAATCGTCCGCAGAATGCAATATTTGTGTAACCACTAGGGGCAGTATAGTCAGCAGGCATGGAAAAAATTATGGAAACTTTTGAGGAAAAGTTGTGCGCAATTACTGCCACCTGTATGATGTATCTTTACCAGTGCACTGTAAAGGGTATATGTTTGTTTACTTTATGCAAAACTGTCTGATTGTGTTCTTTGGTCTGCCCCCTACTGGAATCCTCTAGTAACACATGTAGTATGTAGGCAAATATGTACAGTGAGCTCAAAACGTTGCCGATTGACTATGTTTACATTTACATTTAGGCATTTGGCAGACGCTTTTATCCAGAGCGACTTACAAAAGTGCTTTGAAGTTTCCTTTAATGGATAGATCATTACACTGGTTACTATGTTAGTTACCATAAGTCAAAGAGAAGGGTTTTTTTCCCAGAGGTGGGGAGAAAATGAACCTAAATATCTAAGAAACAGATAGATTTTCATTTTCAAGTTGTGTTTTGAGTGAGAGAGAGATTACAACATTAAAATATATTGTAAAAAAGAAAATGCAACTTGCTGTAATATAGCCTAAACAGAATAATACACAATCTAATACACATGCAAGTAGTATATTTTTAATGAACATGATGGTTGTAATTTTGGGAGCAAAACTAAAATGTAGAATGCACGAATTTGAGAATTGGAAGAATGTGAATTTGAGAAACCCATCACTTCCTCCTGTTTCCCTGCAGAAAGCCACAGAGGTTATGTGTGCACTGACCCCCGCCAACTCTCCTCTATCCTCGCCAAGTAAACACGGAGATCGCTTCATCCCATCCCGCGCCGGCGCCAACTGGAGCGTCAACTTCCACCGCATAAACGTACGCCTCCAAACCATCAGCTCTGTTTCCAGTTTTTCCGAGCTCTGGCTCTGCGGAGAACTCACAGTGATTAATTATTGCAATACTTTCTTGTGTTCAAAGGAGAACGAGAAGTCGCACAATCAAAACAGAAAGACAAAAGACGGAACGTCAGACAGCAGTAAAGGTAAGTTTGGAGTGCTGGGTGTTATTGTCAGCATTTTGTACTTAATTAATTCCCTTCTTCTTCCCCCAGAACAGAGCAAAGTTTGATGCGCTAGCGCTTTGTGTATGTGTGTGTGTGTGTGTGTGTTGTTAATTCTGCACAGCGTTAGAGACTATCCCCTATTACATGCTGCAGAAAATAAACAGCCTAGTACTAAGCTCTTGCGTGGTTCAAGGGTGTGTGTGTGCATGTGTTTGCGTGTGTGTTTGCGTGGTTGTACGACAGCACAGAATAGCCTACTTAATCCGAACATGTTCTCATCTCAAAACATTCAGACAAGGCCTCCCTTATGGCAGCCTGGTTACCATGGCAACTGGATTCTAGTTTGTCTCCAGTGCACTTTCCTGTCCTTCTGTTTGTTGATCTGTCTCTCCTTCTTCGTTTCCCTGCCTCTGTCTGTTATTCTTATTCCACAAATGTCCTTTTCTTTCTTTCTTTCTTTCTTTCTTTCTTTCTTTCTGTATATTGTACTGTCTTTTGCACTATACTTTCCTTTCATCTTTTCTGTTCAGTTCGAAGTCGCTTTGAGGCTTTACTGACCTTGCAAAGACGTAGTATGTAGATTATTCTGATAGACCTTACGGCTTTGTTCATACTCCGGGCTTTTTGTGAAATGGCAGGGGGAAAATAGCAGCTCAAGCGATGCACACCTTGTAACCATGACAACAGTTGTATTGGCTAACAAGATAGCATGGATTTATTAGTAGTACTGCTAAAGGTCAGATTTATTTGCTGAGAAGAAGGTTTCTCAACTTGGCTTTAAAATATTATGCTTTAGAATTGTTTTAGAGTTATAAAAAATAAGAAAGGAGATTGATGTAGACCTGTAAGTTCATGTGTGAGGAGGAGGTCAGTAGCACATTGTTTTGTTTTTTTAAAGCTTGGGGTTATCCTATGCTGTTGGGGCCTGTCATGTGATAAGGGAGAGGTGGGGGGGTAATGTGAAACTTGGATCGTGTTAGCTAAACATGCGAAGCTAGCTAGCTAAGAAAGCAACAATATGAGGTGTCTAGTTAAGTAACTAGCATTAAACTAAGTCATTAGAAAAATAGTAGTAGGGTTTAGGCATTTAATGGCTTGGTAAGGACAGGACCACCATATTCAGTATTACCACGATACCTAGTTACTAATTTCGTTTTTTGTTTCGCGATTCTGTTTTATAAATGTATCCACACAGCTCCTCTACGTAGTACTTAGCTCTTAGGGTTGCTAATTTGACCATTTTTTTTATTTCCTGATAGTGGAACGTGTTGTTAACCAATTCCCAATTAATTGTTAATAATTTACCATAAAATGACAATTCTTTCAGCACAATTTGAACATATTAGTTATGTGAGACAATTTATTGAGGAAAAATAATAAAAATAAAAAAAACATTAAGGCTTTTGAAAGTATCTTTGTATCGCCGCTCCTACAAATATAATATTCAATGCACACTGCCTGAACTGCAAATGATGTTCGTGTGAGCAAATATATAAGCTACAGAGAAATATTACTCAAAACAAATATTATTGGTCAATTTTTTTTTATTATTATTATTCAGCCCTATTAGTTATTATTTATTTATTTATTTTGGATTTTTCCCCGATTTTCTCCCTAATTTAGTCGTGTCCAATTCCTCCCCGTCACTAGGGGGCTCCCACATTAAGGCTACTACTACCACTCAGCCGGGAGGCAATCATGTGTTTCCTCCGAATCACGTGACGCCAGCCGACCGCATCTTTTCACGCCGCGTAACACACTCGGAGGACAGCGCTATCCGCTCCCTCCATTGCGCGAGCTCACAGACGCCCCTGACTTGGATAATGTCGGAGCACTATGTACCTCTCATCCCTCCCCTCTGAGAGAGCTCGGCCAATCAGCTCTCTCTAGACCTCCGGCTGCGAGAGGTTACAGCACCACCCGGGATTCGAACTAGCGATCTCCGGATGATAGGGCGAGCGCTTTAACCACTGCGCCATTCGGAGGCCTATTAGTTATTATTTAAAAAAATTAAGTGTCGAGTAAAGAAAGGTGTAAGGAATAGGCTGCCATCACGTTGAATTTTTTTCATTACAGTAAAATTGCATGTAACCTACTGTACATTGCTGGCTAGATGAATGTTAATAAACAGGGTCCTTATGATTTCTTTTATGAGTATAAGATTAAGCTGCAATGTGACTGCTAAGGTAATCATCATATTTTTAAAAAATATATAAAAAGTGAGGAAACCACCAACAAAAAGCTGAATGGCCAGTGTGAACACATTGCCCGGTGTTTTACATGTCCTCTCTTCCCGACAGCAGATGGCCTGGCGTACTGCGCTCTATTGAAGAATGAGCTGCTGGGAGCGGGCATCGAGAAGGTACAGGACCCTCAGACTGAGGACAGGCGGCTGCAAACCTCAACACCTGAGAAGACAAGTCTGTTCAGTGTAAGTGACCATTAAGGCCTCGTCTAGTGTATTCTTGTCTAGTGTAACACAGAATTTCTGACCTCAGACCAAAGGAAAACACACCGTCAGATTAGAATTCAATTCACCCCAAAGTATAGGATACCAGATTAGCATGGCTGCAACGCATAAAGCATGACCGGGGATGCTGTTGTAGAAAAATAATCAATAAGGAGTTCACTATATCAGGTTTGGGAAATCAAAAACCCCAATAAAGTGCCTGTTGTTATATTTTTTAATTCTTTTAATACTTTAGAATCATCCACATATCCAAATGTATGCCTTAATTAAGCACTTAATGATAAACCTCCCTGAAATCAACTTCCCTGTAATGTTGACTAGACACTTACACACACAAGAGCTGTCTTGTTTATGTACCTTGAGGGAAGTGAGGGAGGTGAGGAGGAGTTGTAGAATGTAGAATGGCCTTGAGAGTGTGAGCGTGAGCGTGTAGGTAACATACTGCCTACGTTTTTCTCTTCTTTAAGAAGCTTTTGTAGCCTTTTACGTCATTAAATGATTTTTTTTTGTCTCATCCCAATCGTTCTTATGTGGAAATGTGCAATGCTACTGATCTGTACATTTTATTGTTCATTATTATATCTATGATGAAAGTAATGTGTATAAGATCTAATTTTCGTATTTGTTTGTGTTGTAGTATTCTCTAAGTACCAAGCGCTCGCTCCCCGATGACGGCAACAGTGTCTCTCCTTACTCACTATCGCCCGTCAGCAGTAACAGGTAAAAAGACTTAGATCCTAAGAACCTTTTGTAATAAAAAAATCTAGACATCAGATCCAACGCATGCATACACATACATACCCACACACACACACACACACACACACACACACACACACACACACACACACACACACACATGTGCACATACTGTATGAACACTAGATGTGCCTGTGACTTCGGAATTGAATTGCACACTTATAGTGCGTTCTTAAAAAAGTACAACACCATCTATTGGATTTTGGAATGACGTAAATTTTTGGTGTGTTACTGTGAAGTTCGTGGAAAGAAGAGATGCGATTGCGTTTATTGCACACTCATACGCATGTATTAAAAATGTACAGCGCCATCTGTTGAATTTAGAGATGAACTAATGATTTTTCCAAGTTCGATTTTTTTTTATCATATAAGAGTGTTTTCCATTTAAATGTCAAATCAGCATATCTTCTCTTCCTGTGGGCCATTCTCGATGAAACAAATCCTATATGTTACCTCAAGCTCGGCCAAATACAAATGTGGAAAGAAAAAAAAAATTCATTCAGTTTTTCATAGTTTTTACGTGATGTGTGCACAAACAAACAGACAAAAAATTCCAAAACCATCTTGATGTGTTCTGTTACTCATTTTACAAATTATTTATTTGCAAATATTTATTAATGTCCTGACATGCCAACTGTACAGTTTTATTATATGTATAAGTAGATAAGCAATATAAACTGAAAAGACAGAGATACATGCAATCGCTTTTCAATCAAAGTTGAGCTTACAGCAGATAACAGCAGGTTGGAAGATGGCACTAAGCATGATTTCTATATACTTTGCATCAATTTGCATGAATTAATTTCAGCATTTTTTTTTTTTTTTGGTGCTGCACATTATGCACATTTCAGAACAACAATTTACACTCATTTACACGCATTTATTAGATATAACAAATATATCTAATACATGTTTAATAATATGCAGTGTGAAAAGAAATCCAACTCAAAAAGCAATTAATCTGAAAGCATCAACTTTTACTTGGCTAATGAACTTCCTTTATTTGTTCAGCATTTATTTGTTCTTGCAATGGAGCACAGCTCCATGTTTTGGAAATTGGTTTCACCCAAAAGGTCTTTCAATTTGTTTTAAGGAAAATGCTAAACTTATTTGGTCATTTTTTTCTTTTTTATATCAACGTCTTATTACTAATATGTCCCTTCCACCTCTAATAATTAAACCATTGTAGTTTAAATGTAATGATGTATAAAGACTCATCCGTCTGACATACCATGTCAAAATTCTACTGTGTTGCCCTTAACTTCACACTGAGCAATATTCTTGCTCCTTCTTTCAAAGGGCTGGACAGGGTCTTAGTGAGTCCGGATGAGATCCAAACCTTATCCTGAATCAGTAGTAATGGCAGTACAAGAATCCTCTCTTTTTCTGCCCTTGTGGTCTTCTACCATACTGCTATAACTGCTACTTTCCCTCTCCTTACTTTTCTATCATGTTATATCTCTGTAATGATAATGAAGTTTTCAAAAGCCCCAACAGGGGTGAGGGTGTCCCTTAGTGTATCATTAGCCTCATCCATCTTACATTATTAATGTAATTGCAAAAGCCACACCAAATTAACAGCTCATGTAAAATTTTGAAATAACAATTAGGACATGAAAAACATGTTTTTTTTTATTTATTTTTTTTATCATGAATCATATGATTGTGATTATGATTAACCTACCTTGCACTTGCTTTGCAGTATCCAGACAGCTAGAGAACAGATGTTTGTATAAAACAGATGTTAGAATTCTAGGAACGTGGTCTGCCCTGGAATTAAATGTGTCCTTATTACAGAGAACCATGCTGCTGTGTAGTTAAATGAATTCATTTTGTGTGTTCAGTTAGAACGTGCCAGTTTTGGTTTAATTAGTATTCCAAATTTCAAGTTTTCCAGGTAAATTTTTTCCTTTGGTTTTTCTGTGAAGCAAATAACTTTGCATTTTTTTCTTTCCAGTCTTTCATATTTCTTAATGTGTTTTTTATGTGTCTCCCATAAACCTTGAAGTCAGAAGCTGTTACGATCTCCACGGAAGCCTATGCGCAAGATTTCCAAAATCCCCTTTAAGGTCCTGGACGCCCCTGAGCTGCAAGACGATTTCTACCTCAACCTGGTGGACTGGTCATCTTTAAACGTGCTCAGCGTCGGCCTCGGCACCTGCGTGTACCTGTGGAGTGCCTGCACCAGCCAGGTGTGTGTTTTAGTTTTAGTTTTGTTTTGTTTTGTTTTTTATGAAGAGGAGGGAAAGGAAAGTGTGTAAATGATGCTTTTATTCTGTTTTGTGCTTGTGCAGGTGACACGGCTGTGCGATCTGTCAGTAGAAAGCGACTCGGTCACGTCAGTGGGCTGGTCGGAAAGAGTAAGCACGATTCTTCTGTGTTTCCTAAATTAGAACATCTTTATCCATAAAGCACATGAGGTTTGCTCTGGTTTGTCTCTGTGTTTCAACCAGTTTGTTCCCAATCCAGGCTCTACAGTCTATTGTGTTTTTAGTTTTAACACCCCACACACGTTAATTTGTTCATCAGTTCATATACTCATTCACACCTAAGGATAATTCAGATTCATCAATCCAGCTACTCTAATGTTTGTAGAAGACGGAAAGACATTGAAGACAGTAGGGAAAACCCCTGCTCCTCCATAATATTCAAGCCAATATCGAGTCAAAGGTCCAAGTGAAAATGTTTTCTGATTCAGAGCCAGGATTGGGAAGCCCGGAGCATCTCTTAAGCAGTCCTGGAATTTGGTCTGTTTATAACAAATTTGTTTTGTTTTAGGGAAACTTGGTGGCGGTGGGCACTCATAAGGGCTTTGTACAGATTTGGGACGCAGCCGCAGGGAAGAAGCTGTCCGTATTAGAGGGCCACACGGCCAGAGTGGGTGAGTGCAGTGCTGTTTGGAACGTTGCGTCTTTTTAGGTTTGCAGGCTTTGTTGGTTTGTTGTTTCAATTTTTGTGCACTAGAATGTGAAATCGATAATCCTTAGTCTGTCTGAGATGAAAACTGCACTAAGCAACGAAGCATATGATTAGCAATATATTAAGATTCAAACGTGCAACAAGCGTCTTACACAAAACAACAAATGTTCACAACAAATATTCTACATGAGGGATAAACATTCTAGGATTTTCCTTCTATGTGTGAATACGCTGTACGTGTAGGTGAAGATGGAATTGAGTCCCTGGCAATGTTCACGGGCTTTATGTGTTAATGAGGTTGTACAGAACAGCAGGAAGCAGAAGCATATGTAGCTGAACAGATGGGCTGGGAAATTATATTTGATTATAAATCAAGTGTCTATACGATGAACATATAGCAACATACTGGGAGCATAAGAGAGACAATATGTCTTTTTTTTTTTCTTTTTTTTTTATGATTGCATTTGTGTGTTTCTGCTACCAGGAGCATTAGCATGGAATGTGGACCAGCTGTCTTCAGGCAGCAGAGACCGTCTGATCCTGCAACGTGACATTAGAGCTCCTCCGCTGCAGTCCGAGCGCAGGTTACAGGGCCACCGACAGGAAGTGTGCGGCCTCAAGTGGAGCACTGATCACCAGCTCCTTGCTTCTGGGGGCAATGACAACAAGGTAGCATAGTTACACCGTTTATAAATGACTAAATCACAATCAGACCATTCAGTTTTGAACCAGTCAGTACTGATTTACATGCCACAGTCTAATATATCTAGGTAACAAGCTCCACTACACGGCAAGTAATTTGTTAGATATATAGTTGTATATCATATTAGCTTTTTTATATAGATTTATGGGAGCTTATTCTAGATCAAAAAGTGCTTATTTATTATCTTATGACTGGCCATGAGCCTTTCTTATAAAGTGGTTTCCCTAAAAAGTTCTTCCTATAGTGTTCTTCAGTTTCTGCTTAAGGAAAGAGATTAGGAAGTGTTGGTTATAGAGCGGGAGCACTTGTAGACCCGTATATTTGTCAGGATGTGCCTCTCTGCTTGACGTGTCTGATAGAGCAGGGTGCCACTGAGCAATTTTGTCACAAGGTGATGAATTCGATCTGTTTCTTTCTCTCTGTAGCTGCTGGTGTGGAATCACTCGAGCGTCTTACCCATGCAGCAGTACACCGAGCATTCAGCAGCAGTGAAAGCCATCGCATGGTCTCCTCATCAGCACGGCCTGCTGGCATCCGGTGGCGGCACTGCCGACCGCTGCATCCGCTTCTGGAACACACTGACCGGGCAGCCACTGCAGTGCACAGACACAGGCTCGCAGGTCTGCAACCTGGCCTGGTCAAAACACACCAACGAACTGGTATGTATTGTGGGCGCTATAGCAAACCATAAATGAGACCTGAATAAAAATCTTATTAACTGAAACTCATTTAGAAAAATATTTCTGTTTATATGACACCATTTTCTGGAGTGTCCTGAATATCACAGATTCATGTTTGCAAAAAATAAATCATGCAGTATAAAACCAGCTTAATACTGGCTTCTTACTCCAGTCTTCGAGACCTCCTGCCCTGCACAGTTTGCTCCCCCCCCCCCACTGTTCGACACCTGATCCAACTGATCTGCTAATTACCCAGTGCTCAATAAAGACGGCCAGGTGTGTTGATGGTAAAGAGAACATCACATTGTGCAGGGCAGGGGGGTTCTGAGAAGCTCTGGTCTATTAGCTAAAGTGTAGTAATGTTAACACAACTCCATCACTCTGAAATTGTTATTCTTGATGTAGAAGACTTAAGTGATGTATCACATCATCATCTTTCTATCCCGTATACATAATATCATCTGGATGATTGCATGAAGCAAAAAAGGCCAGTCAGTATTAGTACCCTATAGTTATCATTACATGTGAAGCAGCGTGTGGTATAGTGTGATTACTTTTCATATTCTGTTTATTTATTCAGCAGATTCTTTTACTTTTTTTTTTTCTTTTCTTTTTTTTTTCTTTTAAAAAAAAAAATCCAAAGCAACTCACTATTCAGACAGGATGCAATCCAGCTGTAAGCAGTTAATTTCTCTGCAGTGATTCCTCCCATGCTGATCTTAATTCTGATTTCCGACATTTCCAAGAGCATGGCCCATAGGAAAAACTAAAGCAATTTAGAAGCAAGTTATCTTCGTTACCTGGAAGAGATGGCTCCCAAAACATGTTTTGTCCTTACGCTTCTTGGAATCTTTATTTGACAGATGTTTTGCAACGGTAGTATACAGCTGTTGATGGCATAGAGTAAACAGAATAATTATATATAAGGGGCTTTTTTTTTGTTTTGTTATCAATTTTTTTTTATATATATATATAAAAGAATACAGTTATGAGAGTGAAAATTACCTTTATTACTCTATATAATCCCCTGCTACACTAATGCACTTATGCTTGGATACAGTCAAGGTACAAAGTTTTTTCAGTACGCCAGAGCCATGATATACAGTAACTCCCAGGAACCCCTTTAGTGGCCCAAACATGTCGAAATGGCTTGGCGTCAAGTTCCTGTACAGACAGCTAATAGTCTTATATCCTACCGTGATTGATGTCTGCTTTAAATGTCAGTCAACTGCCTTCATTCACGAGAAATTTCATCATGAGTCCCGGTTTGACTTGAACGTTTCTCATAGCATGTAAAGTTTATGATGGGATTGAAAGTGACAAATTTACATACTGTATTTAAAGGTATTTTGAATATGAGACCCGGTCATACCAGTTATTATAACCCTGTTATCATCATGGGACATAAAAGTAAACAGCATGTCATGTCTCTAAATCTGTCCCTATATTTGATGAGCACACCCATCTCTCTGTGTGTGTCCACAGGTCAGTACTCATGGTTACTCTCAGAATCAGATCCTGGTGTGGAAGTACCCCTCGCTGACACAGGTGGCCAAACTCACTGGACACTCCTACAGAGTACTCTACCTGGTAATGAACACCTACCTGCACACCCGACTGAATTATTCACTATGCGTTCAATCTGCCGTTCTGCCGATGTTAAACTCTCCCATCATTGCTTATCTGAAGCTCATCCTTACTCCTATTGAGTTGCGAAAGTTCCCGGTGGCGTGTAATCATACCCGCTGGCATGTTCTATCAGAAGCTGAATTCAAAAAATGATAATGCTGACAAGAGTTCTAGCGGTTGATTTCCAGAAAGGGTTAATAATGAGACTGAAAGTGAAGTTAAGCTCATTACTAACTTAAAAAAAAAAAAAATTATCATGCTGTGTTAAGATTAATGTTTGTTTATCCACTTGAGGAGTTTGAGGACTTTAGAAAGACATTTAAAATAACAAGCACTAATCTTCCTATACAATCATATAAATTGAGTTGAATTGAGAAAGTTGATTGTGTCATGTATAAAGAATAATTATGTGCATGGGTCATGTGAAACCTAGGAGTCTAAAAGTAAAGAAAAGGACATTATGGTGTGCAGTAAGCACATGGCAGGCGTTTGCTCACCAGTCTCTTAAAGATAATAAGACAAAAAAGTAGCATCATGTTACAAAGAAACCCTACAACCCTCCAGCTTTCTCGGTTGGAAAGCTTAGTCTTACAAAGCACTAAGAATTGGCAAGAATATTTTTCCAAAAATGCTTCATAAATGCTTAGAAAATGTCACCATATTAGCAGTCACACTGTATTTTTTAATCCATTTCAGGTGAATGTGCTGTGTTTGAAGAAGTTTATTATAAAGTGTGTGTCAATAGAAACAATATGTGTTATGCGTGTTATTTGTTTTTAATAAAGGGCACGCTTTCAGATCTCGAAAAGAGTGAAACCAAAGCTAAAACTCAGCTAGTCTATTTAAATAAAAACAAATCAAAACTCCCAAGAGGCACAACAGAAAATCAGGAGACTAGAGATTCTCTCTCTCTCTCTCTCTCTCTCTCCATTGCAGTTAGACTAGCTAATCGCAGGTGTGTGTGTGTGTGTGTGTGTGAAGTAATGAATGTGGAAGAAGACTTTGATGCACGATGAGCAGGTTGAAAAGGAGTCGACTGGCTGAATGTGTTTCGGGGGAAGCATGGGTTAAGCTTCAGCTTCCCCGCATGGTAGCTGCTGGTTTAGCCAACCAGCATGGGGAGAAGAAGGGCTACCAACACCCCCCACCGCAACATCACCACCGAAAAAATTATCCTCATCATATGAGTACCAAAAATTTTCTTCCAACTATATTGTCTGTAAATTCTTGTGTGATCCTCATATGAGAAGGCCATCAATCGGGAAGACAAATATAATCAGTGGCACAGCTGTAAAATACACGCCCTATCATCTGGACATTGCAAGTTGAAGTCCCAGGTTATGCTACAGCCAGCCGTAGCTGCTTCTTACGGGGGAGGCATAATCGCACTCCCACATCAATCATAACGGCGCTAGCCAAGCATGGGTTGATGCAAGTTGAAGGGATCAGATACAGCTGAGTTACACCCGTCTCTAACGGCACTTGAGCAACAGTTCGAAAAGATGCAGTCAGTGGCTTCACGTGCATTGGAGGAAGCACGTCTTGGCCTATGCCCTCCCTGGTTAGACGCTGTTGCTGCGATGGCAGTGCGCCAACACGCCAGTAACCCTAACAGTAGATTTCGGTTTTAAAGAGGTTAAAAAATAAAGCAGGCGTGTAGTTATAAAGCTGTCAAAATCATGTTTAAATGCTTTTGGAATCAAAGCTGTGAACATCTTTAGTTCTGTAACCAGTCATTATCTTTACATTTTGTAAGTAGAAGTTTGAGAAAGTCTTGTACTTTCTGTTTTTACACTAAAACCTTTAGAATATCACAGCTTCATCGCATACAACCAAAACTAATGACTGTCATTATGTGAATGTTCTAAGTTTTAATTGTTGTGTGAGATGGAAATATTCTCTGCTGATTTGCTGCAGGCCATGTCGCCAGATGGGGAGGCCATAGTCACAGGAGCAGGAGACGAGACTCTGCGCTTCTGGAACGTTTTCAGCAAAACCAGATCTACCAAGGTATACTTTTATTTACTTCTTCCTTTTTTTTTTTTCTTTTTTTTTTTGCATAGAGAGCTGGGGTAGGATTGACATTCTGTACATATTTTTAACACAAAAGTGAGACAAATGAGGAATACAACAAGACGGGTTACGTCAGAGGGATGCAAAAGTCCTGCATTTGTAAAATTATCATTTTGGCATGATAAATATATGTTGCATTCTCTCATAGAGCTCCCTGATTGGCTGCACACAAGGAAAGTCGATTCAGACACAGGTTTCGGGAAAAAGATAAAAAGATACTGGCTCCCTTGGGTAGGGGGGGGTTTGAACTAATGAGGATGAATGAATTATTATATGAATGTAAAAATTTTGCACGATTGTTATTGCACAGACACTATGAATGATCCAGCAGCATGTCACATTCTTTATTTAATCTTTTTGTGTTGCTCAGTCATTTTGCCACATCACAGGATGCGTAATAGATGTCATCGGTTAGAAACGTTCAAATCGCGGCACCAGTCACACGCTGTTTCGTGCCCAAGCTGTCATTTAACCATTTGATGCAGCGCTGCGTCTGAACGATTTTAACTCTGCCGCGTTGTGTAACGGCCGTGTGGTGTGTTTGGGCGGGGAAAAAAAAAAACAGGATTAGTTAAATGCAAAAAATGCAATTTTTATTTTAATGGGATATAATGGCTGCTCTGTGATACACATTAGTAAGACTTGACTATTTAAGTTATGGAGAGAAAAATTAAATTTAATGAATTTAAATACAGGGTGTCCCAAAAGGATTCATATGTAATGGAAATTAGTATAATTAAGCAATTACATGCATAACACCAGATGTGTTAACATGAGCTCATCATAATTGGGAGAGACAACTGTGTGTGTTTATGAAGAAATGGCAATCATCTAAAGGTTGTTTTGTAAATGAGGTTGAAAAAATGCTATAAATTGATATGTATGAAGACAGTTGTGACGCACAAGTATTCTTATGTGATTGATGAGTATGAAGATCTGAAGGAGGTACAAAGATGTAAAAGCACTCAGCCAGGGTGAATAATATAATAATAATAATAATAACGCAACGTCAAGCTTTACCTTTTCAAAAATTTCAAACAGCACATGGTACTTTTATAGATGATACTGCACCTGCATTTACTGTAATATCATTTAGTTGTTCATGTTTCTGTTATTAATTTAAATAGTAATTTCTGAGAAACTGCCCAAGGACAACTTAGTTACCATTTTAACTCTGAGTAAGAAGTGTATTTTCGTAGCCATGGAACTAATGGTCGAGAAATAATACACATCTTTTTGAACTCCCTATGATAATATAAAGGATTTCCCAGGTGTTTTGAGACTTTTCCAACCCGCATAATGGATTTTATTTACCCGTGTTTTATTCATCATCAGTATCGAGAGATATAAAAGTTTGCTATTTAATGATAAATTATGTTAAAAATAATCTGGTACTATTACTAGTTCATTGATACTATACTGCTATTACTTGTTACTTTTCCATAACAGTAGTATATTACTGTTACTGGGTAGTAGACATAAGTATAGTTTGTGAGTAAGCACATGAAAAGCTTGAAGACACTCGTCTCCACTTTTGGCACTGTTAACGCTACGCTATGTTAAAGCCACGCCCATAAAAGCGCCATGCTGCTGATTAATCCTTCTTTCATGCTTGTTGAAGTGTTTTGCTTCCTCAAATTGCAGTTTAATTAAAAAATTAAATAAAGAAAGTATAAAGTTATCTAGCACAGCACATGAAACCAGTAGAAAAAATTAAAAAAATAGAACCAAGATTTTTTTTCCCTTTTTTCTTTATTTGATTTTAGAAACGAATATTAAATTAGCAAGTGGTTTCCAAATTTTTTATTATTTTAAAATAATAATAAAAAAAAGGATTGACAAATAATGCACAGGTTGTAGAACATCCATAATAGTGATTCCGACCATGTCACCTTTCAACAGTTCCAGAGAGCCCAGATGCACAGATGCTTGACTCATGATTCGAACAAAAGTAACACATCACTTTTGTAATGCTTTATTCCCACCACTAACCGCAAGGTGAAGTTAGGTTAGCCATTAACCTACCACCCTGAAGTAGCTCAATAACAGCCGTTTAATTTTTTTCGATTGCTACCAGTTAAAATTGAGGATATCGCACAGTAGATCTGTTGATACTAAACGTTTATGAAATTGCACCAATTCTCTGGTACATAAAACAATTCTTCAAAATTACTATTCTTACTTAAGTTTTATAATAACTTTGAAATAGTAAGACCTATTGCTTCGGGATCTGAAGTTAATTCACAGACAATCACAACCCAGTGTGAGCTTCGTGATTGTTGCAAAACCAGCTTCCTGACTAAGAAGCCAGTCTGATGTGAAACATCGCTGTAATTCTCGCAGTTGTCTAATTCTAAACTCGTATCTTTGTTGTTTCTTTTTTGGCTGTTTCGAGCTGAAAAAGGGTCTTACTTTTTTCTTCTTCTCTGGAATAGTGTAAACATTACGACCGAACGACGAAGCCGAAGAGCGGGTTAATAAAGAAATGCTTTTTTCCTTTGAAATTTAAAGAATAAACAAGGGTATAAAAAGGGAGGAGTTTTTCTCATATTCATGTACAAACAGACTAGGGAGCCATAAAAATGTCAAAAACATCACTTTTATGAATACATTCCCTCATTTTTGAGTTTTGAATGACTTTAAAATCATCACTTGTGTTGCATTTTGACAATGTGAAAATGTCTATTTCTACATTTCTCATATTTCTCTCCCTCTCCCTTTCTCCCTCTCTCTCCTTCCAGGAATCAATATCAGTATTGAACCTGTTTACGAGGATCCGATAATATCAGTGCACTTTTGGATATTCATACGTTTAGGACTTCTACACACTGATCATTAACACGACAGACTGCATGAATGATGGACACTTTTAGACCCGGCTACCTTTCTGCAGGGTTTGTGTTGCGACTGCGTCCTCTTTCATTTTACTTGAGTGACAAAAGTATGTATTACCGCCAAACCTCAGTGTGAACGTTTTGCCGCTGGTTTGTGGAAGGTTGTTTTTTCTTTTTTTTTTCTACCATTGTGCTTCTTTTTCAACATTCTGCAGGATTGTTTTTTTGTTTTGTTCGGTTTTATTTCCCTTCACAATGTGCCATTTGAGCAACAAGCTTTGTGTTCATCAGCCTTAAGTGCAGTGTTGAAATGACTGTAATAGGATAATAGTAGGCCTTGGAACATTGCAGCTTTTTTTACGTGTGTGTGTGTTTATGAGCAAGGTATAATTTTAATATACATTTAAAATTTTTTATTTAAATATATTTGTCCCCTTGTCCCATGTACTCTTTATTGTGTAAAAGAATCAGGCCAGGTATTTTTAAATTTAGACATCAAAGAAACTAAATTTAATTTTTTCTAGGTGTTTAATCAATGCCATATTGTAATGCTATAAAAATATATAAATCAGTGCATACAGTAGCAGATATTCATTTTAAAATCCAGTTTTGAAGCATTAACTACAGCAGAGTGACTTTTTCATGCCTTGTAAACAACAGTGCAGTATTCAGTGTCATAATTCACATCTTTGTGAGCCACTTTTTTATTTTAGTGCTCAAGTCTGATCTCCCATAAATGTAAAACATTTAGTCCTTGTCACTTATTTGATAAGTGGTCCTCTCATGGTGTAAATGATGAGTTGTATCAGTGGGAATGAATGCTATTTATTTAAATTGTGTGATTGTGGTGATGTGTTGAATAGCTGATACTTTGTCTATTTTGTAAAGATAGGTGCTTGTGTTCTATTTGCGATTCACAACCACGTACAATATGTTGTCGTTTTGTATGAGCATAAAGAATGTTTAAAAATATACACAAATTAAAAAATGTCCATTTTTCTTATCAAGGAAAATGAATAAACCTAAGTGTTCTATGATGTATGTTGGTGTGTCTCATTGAACCGGCTCTTATGCCTGAAATCTAGCTCGCTCACTCATTCTCTATACGGCTTATTCTGTAGGGTCGCGGAAAACCTGGAGCCTTTCCCAGGGGATTTAGGGCACGATGCCAGGCTATCGCAGTGCACACACACACACACACACACACACACACACATTTCAGGGAAATTCTTAAACAGCAATGAGTCTAATCTGCATGTCTTTAGACACGGGTGGGAGGGAGTCGACGTACCCGGAGAACCCGTGCAAACTCCTACAGCGGAATTCGACCCTGGAAGTGCAAGGCCACAATGCTAACCACTGCGCCACCAAAGATACCTATTAGCTTAGCATTCATGGTTTTTTTTATGTTCTATATTTGTTGTTTTTTTCCCCCCAACTTTACTGTTGTCATAGCAACAGCTAGCAGTACTAAAAGCAATTGTTAATGTTACTGTATGTTTGCTAATGAAAATAACCTAGCTGTAATTCTTTCAATTTCTGCAACACGCCTCTTGAAAATTTTTGAGGAAATTCTTTTGTTTTCCCAGTGCTAGAGGTTTGCTCAAAGCCAAGGGGAAATGTGAAGAATAAATAAACAGCTGGAGCTACTTGTGCCTGTATATAGAAATCTCAACAATGAGTTGAAAAATGATGTCGCTTAAATGCCAATAATGTATTTATTATTCATAGTCTAGGCCTTCTAGTGAGGTCGCAGCCGTCATGCACCAATCATTCCCTTTCTCAGGCTTGCCTTTGTGCATATCAGACTACACGAATATGGCATGGAGTTACAGGTCTGCTGTTCTCTGAAGCTGCTGATAGCCAACTCTCACTATTTTATACCTAGTGAGTGAGTGCATTTCTTGTATATTTGAAACATCCACCACTTTGGACTGGACTTAACATCCATTAGTCTGGGGTCAGATTTTCTTTTAGCTCCAGGAAGTTAAACATTTCTCCTCCACAGTGTCAGTGGTTTGACCTGTGCTAAGTTGTTTATATTCACTGGATCGTGAGGGGTACACGTCTGTGTGATGATGATGCCAATTTCGGCACTGTGTTAGGCTGGGAGATTTGAATCCTGGCTCACCGTCAAATCTGGCCCGAGTCTGTCGAAACAGGTTGCTGGTTGCAAATGCCCAGGCCTGCCGGCAAATGTCAAGCACAGCAAGGAGTCCAGAAAATAGACTCGAGTTACTCTCTAAACTAATCGATGACTTGGTGACAGACATGGCACAGCTGAAATCAATGATCAAGGAGGTGAGAATGTGTAATTTGAAGTTTTGCACTGTTCAAAGATTCCCTTCTTTATAGCTTGGGGATCAGCTGCCTTCTTCACCGCTTCATATAAGCACAAGGATGCTATATCTACAGCTGCTTCAGTGGGGTTCTTTCAGGTTGATAATGACCTACCAGTTGAGCAGCCATTTTCAGCTCATGCCTTGGCTCTGACTGGGAAGGCATTCGAGTCTGCTCATTTGCACCTAGAGCAGACTCTAGGCTCGCTGTGAGTCACCCTGAAGATGGCTGTAGTTCATTAAGGGTGGTGCAACACATTGAACGCTATAATTTACATACAGTAGTATCGGGTTTGATTTTCCACAGTGCAATTATTTTAATGAAAGCTTCCAAAATGGAAAAATAAAATAAAATCCAAAAAGGAAAAATCCAAAAATTGATTTTGACAAGCTGTTTTCTATTATGCTAATATTATCAATCAGGAACAGATCAGCTTGAACCACATGTCTGATCTTGTTGCATGAAACAGGACTATGTCCAGATGTGAGCTGCCCAAATGCTGAATGCAGTTGCGTGGATGATACTCCCACGAGTCTGGCATGTGTTGGCTATTCTGCTGCTAGCATTTGTGCATTCCTGCAAACTAATGACGTTGACCACAGTGTAGGATTGACACCTCGTGTCTGGCATTGGGACACCTGGGCCAGGATATGGGCAAACGTTCTGCCAACTTGGTTTAGATGCATCGCCAGGTGTGGTTGGCAGCTGTTCCGTCTACCTGATATGTGCCTGCTTTGTGTACCAGGGTAATTCTTCAGGTCTTCCAAAGAATGTCTTATAGGAGAATGATGAAATCACAAAATCACAAAGCCAACACATAAATGTTCTACAAGTTGCCTTTGGGACACCATAAGCATAGCCTTGAGCAAGGCCATTAACTCTCTCAGATGTACTGTATAATGAGACAAAAATGTCATTTGCTCTGGATAAGGGAATCTGCCAAATGTAAATGTTCTCCAGTGGGGATAAATCTCACAATTCACTGATTGGTAACAGGGTATATTAAACCAAAAAACATCATTCATTAAAAGGTACATACATTGAATTGGTCCTAAGGACTACTGTTGACCGCTAGCTTTTTGGGTGCTGAAGGTTGGTGTCTAGTCTCAAGAGGTTTGTTCCCTCTCAAATAGAGATATGATAGAAAAGAAGATCCAGCCGTTTCAAACCCAAGGTTTCTGGCCAATTTCAACCCTGAGAAGATCTCTATAACACCAGTGTAGCCCATACAATCAAATGCTGAGATTTGGCACCCTCAAGAAGGTTAAATATGTCTGGGGGTATAACTCATCAGTTGCTACTTGTAGGAGCTTGCATGCCCTTGTTCTTTCACCCCATCAGCTGGGCCATATGCATTGTATGATTCTTACGATTCTTAGGATTTTTTACCTTCTTCCAAGATCTACCAGCTACTACCCATCTAAAGGTTAGGTGGCAGCAATTGGAGTGCACCACAACGCCATGCATAGCATCTCTCTAGAGTCTTGTAGGCTTATTACTGCCTTTTCTAACAGATTTACCTGGCACATCTACCTGCCAGAGTCCCCTGGGACCCAGATGCCACATTACACTGGTGCTGGATTCCCTTAGAAATCCTTGCTTAAGAGTCTACATGTGGCTGAAAATCTTGTCTGAGTTTTTCAATTAATAGGATTCCTTGTATATATTTGTACACTTTTGAGTGACTTAATATTTATACTCATTCACGTAATCAATGTGCCTTATGGCCCATTATTGTGATACTGATAGGAATTTCGTCACATTCAGCACACAAGCATTAGTGAGGAGGTCTTACAATTATATCAAGCAAGAAGGTTTTTGCCACAAGTGATTGAATTTATCCTGAAAGTGCTAAGATAGGATGCAGTCAGGGTTCTGTGCAAGCGTCTGGAAATCTTCCAACTACCTGGCCAAGTCATGTGAACAGGCGTGGCACGGTAGGCAACATGGTAGCACTGTGGCCTTGCACCTCCAGGGTCAAGGGTTTGATTACGCCCAACACCGCCTATGCGCGCATGCAGTTTGCATGTTCTCCCCATGCTTGTTGGGTTTTCTCCATTTATTCTGACTTCCTGCAACGGTCCAAAGACATGCAGATTTGGCTAATTGGCGTTCCCAAATTGCCCACTGTGTGCATGATTTTTCAAAGTTGTTATTATTATGCCTTTTCATTTCGCTGTTGTTGGATATTCTTTGGTGAAGGAAGATTTCTGTCAACTTGCCAGGATCAGATTTTTTTTTTTTTTTTAACCTTTTTTGGAAAATGTATAACCCCAGATGAGTAAAGAACCATATATGGGTACTTCACTGACCTTGATTTGCAACATAAAAAATGCAAATGAAAGTTAAGTCATGAAAACAAAGTACTTCTCCAATGAGTTTTCCAATGAGTGCTCCATAAAGAGTTAATTGTCATTTTACTTTCGTATTTGATGAGAATTTAAAAGTTCGAATGCCATACATTTTGAGTACTTCTGCCACCCAGCTTTAGGAGTAGGTAGGCAACATTCAGCAGTAAGACTCATGCATGTACTGTATATGAACGTACTGTATGTAGGCGTATTAATCTTGTCATGTTGGCCTTCGGGTCATTCTGGCCAAGATCTCAAGGCTGTTCGCAATTCTGGGCCTTTATACCACCAAGTGGAATGAAGAAGAATTTCTCGAAAAGGACCAAAAGTCCTTGCCATATTGTAGTGTTAAAAAAACAAGACTGCCTTCTAAAAAGCAGCGTTAAGCTAAAGAAGCATTGCTTTTAGTACACTTCATAGATCTACTTTTACTTAGATTTCCACAAAACAGAAGTGTTCGCCTAATGAGACATCGATCTTGAGGGGAGGGCTGCTACAACTTTGTGATTAATCTCATGGCGATATTTCGAGTTTTCCCCAAGCCACCTTAAAAAGAAGAAATGATTTCCCTCATCTCATCACAAATCAAGTATTGCACCCTCACTATTTTCCATTCATCATTTAACATTCATGAACCTCGTTTATTCCTCCATATTTCTGATTAGAGAGAGAGCGAGAGAGAGAGAGAGAGATGATCTGGAGCAATCAGACAGATTGTATGCAAAAAGACCCCATGCCGATTACTGTATATAGTTTGGCCAAGGCTGTGGTGATTCACTACTGAATCATCTCCTCACACTATTAATGTCATCATGTTGCTACTCGGGTGTAGTGAGCAGCCAGTCATTTTGGCTCCAGTAGCCAATAGACTTTGTGATTTAGTCATGGCTGGAGTGGAAAGATTTGGCGCTTTGTTGAACGTGATGCTGACTTCATCTACGGCTTTATGTTTTCCTCGCAATGTTAATGAATAGCTACACCTATAACTGTACAAATCCATTAATGTTTTTTTTAAAGATTTTTTTTTTCACTTTGTATATGACACACAATTATTTAAATGTAAAAAAATTTTTCGACATAACCGCCTCGCTTTTCAATACACGTTGTCCAGATTCATTAAATAAAATGTTTACTTTAATGCCATTTACTAACGGCACCAGGTATACCCTCAGGCCACAAAAAAACAAAAATAAATCACTGCAGGCTGCTCTTCTTTCGTGCAAGTCACAAGTGGGGCATCAAAAATCGGGAACGACCATAGAATTAGACGGTGTGTCTAAACACACCTTAATAATGTTGTTCAATGAGAAATTTGGTGAGTTACCTCTCCGAGGTTAATTGCTTTCTGAGAACATACAGAGATTTCTTCCTCTTGTAACATCAGTTTACCAACAATCACATTTTTGAAATTAGTTACAGAAGGACGTAGCAGTCCAGAAACCGCGGAATAAACGTTTCTTCACTGACGCCTTCACCAGACCAAGGGATGCACACAATTTAGAAAAAACAAAATTCATTTATATGGAGCATCTGCCATACAAATCCCTGTGTATGTCGTTACTATAGAAACAATAACGTGTTAGAACGAGCTCGTTAATATAAATGTGGCAGCTGGAACTACTTTCTGAACCATGCTGTTATGGAACATTAATTAACGTCATCTGACCAATCAGGGACAAGCATTCGACACAGCAACGTGGTATGAAAAGATATAAAGTGTTAATAATGCATCCCTGAGCCACCTTAGGGAGCCTCTGGTTTGCTCGTTAGGGATCTAAATGTACATTCGGTTTGCTGTAAAGCTTCTTGCGTCGGTGTCTATTGTTATGTAAATAAAATCAAATTCCAGGGAATAATTATGACAAACCTATCCAGGCATGCAAGGACAATGAATGAGCGCATCATGTTTTTCCATATAATTGCACAGATCAGATGGTATTTCTATAAAATGTCTTTCCTCATCCCTCATCCCTCACTGAAAAAAAGAAAAAAAAAGAAAGAAAAAATTGTGTTATGTTTCTGGACATTAAAGGTGATCAAAATGACTGATTTCATCAGCCACAAATATAAAACACCTGTTACTGCAAGGACAAGGAACAAAACATTCATTTAAAAAAAAAAAGAAGAAAAAAAAAAAAGAGTCGTTTGGATTAAAGCCACACCGCAAACACACAAAGACCAGAGTCTGGTTGCTGCTGTGTTAACCTTCAGGTGTTGCCTTGATGCCAGAATCACATCTCTGTTCCATCCGAATCAGGAAGCCTTTGTGATTTAAAAATGCCTCGTCCAAGAACCCTCTCGACGCATCTTCCAAAATGAAACTCCGTGGCATTTTAGATCTGCGGGAGGCAGAAAAGATAATGAATGGGGTGTCCTCAATATGCATAATCCCTCTTCCCTTGCAACTCAGAGACTCGGGCCTTTCTGCGATCTGTCCTAATCCGCCCATAATAGCAACCCCAGGAGCCACCACGGCACAATGAACCTTCTTATTGTGTTAGCCAGTCCTGTTCACCCTGGTGACATCTGCGGAGGAAGAGCGGAAGGTTTCATTTGCAAATCGAGTATCTTCACAGAGAGCACCTGTGGACACACACTGTTCGTGCTCCGCGCTACCTGAGACAGAGGCTCTGCTTCAGCGCTTCCTTAAAAACCACAGGCTGGATGCAGACAGGGATGTGTAGCTCCACTGAATCCATATTTATAGGCTGTAGAAAAACAGTCAGACACACCAACTGATAGACACAGTGAGATGTACCCAACATGAAGGAAATGCTTTGCTTTCTGAGGTAAAAGTGTGCATGCATGGATGGATGTTTCTTGTAGATAGAATTATTTTATTTTTTTTTATTTTTTACAAAAGCTAGGATAAAAATAAATCTCAGTGAAATGTCTGGAATTTCAGCATATTATAGCAGACTGAACTGTTACCTGAGGTACTATTTGACTATTTTTATGGTCATTTGTATATAGCTAATTGTTTATGGGGGGGGGAAATCAACATGCAAATACACATCGACCATAACAGTGAAACCACTTGAAGTTGATGTATTCCACCTTAGGGAAGCAGGAAAAATGGGCAAGCATAAGGATCTAAGCCCCTTTGACTGGGGGATATACTGGACAAACAAGTCTGATTCATGAAGACCCCATCTCGCCACTTACAGCACTTAAGGGATCTGCTATGAATGTCTTAGTGACCGATACAACAGCACATCTTTACAGGTTTCTTGGATATACATACTGTACCAGTGAAAAGTTTGGACATGCACTCTAATCGAATTTTCTCAAATTTAAAATAATACAGGAGATTTCAGGAAAGTATACAACAACACATATGAGATTATGCAATTTAATAGAACCAGTATGTCAAGTGCATCAAGCACCATGATGAAACTCTCTCTCTCATGAAGGCCATCCCAGGAAAGCAAGACCAAAACGTACCTCTGCTGCAGAGGAGAAATGAATTTAGAGTTACCAGCCGGGAAAATCAGCGATTAACAAACAGCACCTCAGATTAAAGCTGTTATGAACACATTACAGAGCATTCTGTAGGTCTCAGTAACATCTCAATATCAACCGTTCAAAGGAGATTATTCTGTATATTTTGTTCATAATCTAGAAAGAAATAAAAATCATGGAATTTAAACATCTAGATGTTTTTTTTTGTTTTGTTTTATGTGTGTGTGTCTGTCTGTTTGTTTGTGCATACGTCACGTAAAAAACTACTGAATGATTTTGAATGGATTTTTCACTGGTGGATTTGCCTGAGCTTGAGGTAACATATAGGCTTTGTTTCATCACAATCAGCCTGCAGGAGCTAATTTGAACTTTAAATGGAAAATGCTATTATTAAAAATGATACTAATAATAAATAATACATGTGCAGTTAAAATCGAATTAATTAACGCAATCTCACACCTTCATTGTGTGCACTTAAGGATAATATGTAAAAAAAAATTGAATTCATTCCAATTCACACCTGTTGTGACTCCCAGGTGAAGCAAACATGCAGAAAGAATATATTTATTCTAACAAGATAGAAACCTTTAAATCAAGTGTTTACATGATTAATAGTTACATATTGGACAGATGATCAAATATTTTACACCTCTCCTCTCTCAATCTGATTCCAGTTCTCCTCTCTCAATTCTTTCCAGTTAGGCTGGATTGGGTCAGATTGTTCTGATTGAGGTGTTTATATGATGTGATTGTATTCCAATTGTTATCGCAATATCAGAGTGCATGTACAGTAAATACAAAAGTAAATTTTAAATCTCGCACTGCCATTGATAGACAAACCGTATGATATTTTAATAGCCAAAATAGCCTTGTGATATGAATTTTTTCCCCTTTCCATATTTGTAGATTCTGAGTTGCAGTTAAAATCTTTAGCCTACCATCCATGCATTTCTGGGGGAAAAAAAAGACCATTCTCATCACAGCATGATGTCACCCCCCCCACACACACCCCCGCCCCACACACAAACACACCTTGCTTTAGTGGTGTCCATATTCCTGATATGTTGAAGCGTAACATATAACTATTTTCTTCTTCGTTTTGTGCAGCTTATTTCATTTCCACAGATGTCATTAACCTAAAAAGAGATAAAAGGAACAAAATTATTTCCAGCGTATTCAAGCAACCTGTGTCTCTTCAGCCATGAAAAAAAAGCCTCTAAAGCTCCATTAAGGTTCACACACATCATTAGAGAGATGAGGCCATCACCACAAACCCTATACAAACCCTTTAAATGCCCAGTGAAGAACATTGTCCTTAACAAAAGATTTTTTTTGATCATTATTATTTAAAGCAGGGGAGATGTGGTTTTGGTTCTCAGAGTCCACTTGATACCTCTTGAATAAAAGAATTAGTTGGACAGATTTTTTTTAGAAATCAAACAATAAAGCTTAGCAAACCAAATTATGTATGAAGCTGCCACAGTGATAATAACTTATGATAAGTAACCAGTCTAAAGATGCAAGAAATGACCATTTCAAGGATAAAAATGTAGGATCTGTGGATTTAATACATTCATTAACAATGTGACTTACTTAAAAGTTACTTATTTTTCAGCTGCAACGATCTTATAGCCAGACATATTAGGTATTTTTGTCAGGTAGACAAAATATATTGGGTTAAGAACTGTCTAACATATCACTAAACCTGTATGGATCGTGCTGAACCATCAACTTTGTGAAGGAAATGTGGTCAGAAAAAAATCATGAAAAGAGATAACTTAGATGCTTAGTAAGATGCATGGTAAAAAGACATATATAAATTGACAGTAGAACTCAAAGCTGTGTTTAATAGTGAAGATAAAAAGCATTTCCATGTGCACAATGTGACGCGAACTCACAGCACTGCATCTTCTAAACAGGTGTGTGTCCAAAAGAAATGAGACTAATTAGGGGAAAAAATTACATTTGCAAAGGATCATAAAGATTGGACTTTGGAGCAATGAAAAAAAAAGTAATGTGGTCTGATGAGTCCAAATTAACCCTTTACCAGGTTGATGGGTGCGTCAGGATAAGAAGAGAAATACATGAAGCGATGCACTCATTATGTATAGCGCCTACTGTACTAGCTTCTGGAGGCAGTGTTACAATCTGGGGTCGCTCCAGTTGGTCAAATCTAGACTCAACTATGTTATGTGGCAATAAAATGTAAATTAGCTGACCTGAATGTACTGAATGACCAGGTTATCCCATCTATGGGCATTTTTTTCCTTCTCTGATGGAGCAGGCATATTCCAGAATTCTGTGAAAGTGTGGTTCTGGGAGCTCGAGGAATCATTTTCACACATGAATTCGCCACCACGCTGTGCACCGTAATCAAAGCTGTCAATGAAATCTTGGGGTATATGACTTCTTTTTTGTCCAGGTTGTATAGATATCTAGTGTGTATTGTAGTGTATTGTAGTGTGAATGTCAAACTTGTTAGCCTCCCGTCCATGCTTCGATAGAAAGGGAGCATTACAGAATAGTGGCTCGTTCTCAGCACATGGCAATAACACTGCTGTGGTTATGCTATGAGTGCATCTGGTGCAGCTTGGGACTGGGAGGCTGGGATTTTCAATATCTTAATGTCCTTCCTAAATTGAAAAGCATTCACCAACCTAAAACTGCCTGCACAATGGGTAGTCCTGTAGTCAGAAAAACGACCCCAATCAAGGACGTAGGACAATTAATACACACTGTGCATAGACAAAAAAAAAAGTGTGACATTTATGTGTCCATGTCTTGAATAAGACTGTTGTCTCTTTGACAGAATTGGTACAAGGGTGCTGAAAAAATGTAAAGGATGATTTAAAGTGTAGTCATGTGGGACATGGTGGTCTCCCTGGTTTAATCGTGATCTTGGATTAATGTTTATCTGGAGTTTTGCAATGGTCTATATGGGTTTTCTTTGGGTTCTGTAGTTTTCATCCACTTACTCAAAACACATGCCTGTTTCTGGATTGAGCAAGTATGCAATGTGTATGAGTATGTTGCGCTTAAGAGGGACTGGTGGTATGGCCAGTGTTTTTGAGAAGATAAAGCAGAAATACTTTATTGATGTTATTGTCTGCCTACAAAATGATCAATATTGGAAGTTTGGCTACTAAAAAATCCAATGCTACTAATAGTTAGCAGTAAGCAAGAGATATATCACTGGGAAATATAACTATCAGTCACATTTTGGTGTTTAAAGACTTACAAGACCATGATTTTTTACATTTTGTTATTCATTTCGCAAACTTCCGTTCACAATCATTTTGCCTTTTGTGAGCCTGCACTGTCCTGCAGTATAATGATTTTAAAGTAGTTAAATGTGAATTAAAAAATGCGCATCCACTTAGAGGTTCCAACAAACTCTCCTACTTCTGCTAAAGCTTTATTGTTCTTTGTAAAATATCTATAAACAATATATCAAAGGAGGAAGTTTTTCTTTCACGTTTAGGCATCAAATATTAAATAGTTAGGATGTAAAAAGCTGTGAGTGGGCAACTTCAGGAAACCCACACATGTCATAGGATCGGTCAGGGTAATCATTAAAGCCGCTTATTTGAAATTGTCACTTTATAGGCTTCATATCTGATTTGCATAGAAAACTCAATTCAAGTGGTGTTCATCTAGCCGGCGTATGCTGCTGTCATTAAAATCCTGCCTCGAGGCATGTAGATAGAAAATTAATGGTCGCCTCTTGCTTTGACACTTATTCCTCTTACAGTAGGCTACAATTAAAATTGTATCTAATCTAGATAATTAGTGTGATGTTATATGACACCTTCTGTTGCTCCCTTGTTTTTCGTTCCACTCTGTAAGTCACTACAAACTGAAGTGGACATATTGAACAGTGCTGAAGTATCAGACAGTTAGGCTGCTACAATGTCACATTTTTTTAAATGAGTAACGTGAGAGAAGCACTAAGAAGCATCTTATAGAAGCAAACTCTGCATGTGCCTTGTAAGGAACAAGACCTTGGCTACTTCCCACACTAAATAGTATGACAAATTAGTAACTATAGCAACCAGTGGTAGGGTACTTTTTTCCCCCCTTTGCATAGCCTACTATTTTGTAGGGCAGCACGCTATTTGGGACGTAGCCCATGAAAAGCTGTGGCCATTTTTGGTCAGTCATTACGGACAAGCCTCATTATCATCATGCACTCTGGACATTTTTACGCGTCTAATGAGAGTGTGTTTAGGGAGCATATGGCTTCATTGGTTATGATGTTTTGATTCTCGCCTGCCTGAGAGAGCCTTGGTGATTAGAAGGCGCTTGTAAAAAAGCGAGAGAGGGAAACGCAATTGGCCGGATCGCGGAGTCGTCACCGGTAATAAGCCGTCCCTCCATCTCCGTCTGGCGCGGACGCTATATAAACGCACAGGCTTTCATCTCTCTCCGCGAGCCGCCCAGTAACATCACCGCTACGGCTACGTGCGACGCAAAGTGGGCGGGGCCAAATGACTGACAGCTGCTTCGACGGCAGCCGGAGACGACGCACAGTGCGGCCGCGACGCTGCTCATGAAGATTAAAAAAAAAAAAAAACACGACTTGTTGATCACCTGTTGATCCGACCACATTGATGGGGCAAAATCCAGCAGGGTGAGTAAGATATTCCGTGTGTGTGTGTTTGTGTGTGTGTGTGGCTTAGACCAGAATCCAAACGACTTGCTTTCAAAGCATTGTAGCCTATTGTAGACTTGTCGCCTCTTCCCATCGACCTTCTAACAGATGTTCAGGTTGCACAGAGTGGATCTGTGTCCATGTTTCTGCGCTGTAATTATTTTTCACTCGACTATAATGATCTGGAATAGCATATCCTCTTAAAAAAAAACAATAATAATACAAATAAATCAGCATAAACTGAATAGATTTCTGATTGTTAAAGGGAGACGCGAGAAAACCAGAGTAATGAGAGTCATGACGCTTTTTATGAGCTGAAACTTTCTGTGCAACAGGTGGTAAGTTTTCTCGGCCGGAAGAGCGAATGGTGAATGTCATGGACTGAATCACGAATCGCGCTCTCCTCCCTACATAAGCGCACTACATAGGGGGTGAATGGAATGCCTCCTGCACCCTATGTAGTGCACTGGAGTTTGCAATAACGAGGCATTTGGGATTCAGCCACGGGCGCGCACAGGGCGTATTTCAGCACCGACGTGGCGGACAGCTCCCTCGTCCAGATTTCCTGTTCGCCTTTATCTTATTTAATTTTTCCCCCCGAGTTCGGATAACGCTACAGGAGATGTTTTAGACAATGAAGATTTTTTTTTTTTTTTTACAAAATGAGACCAAAGGTCTGTTTCTTTTGCATTTTCAAGGAAAATCAGAAATGCTCTGAAAGATTGAGATGCACTTAGTAAACAAGAGGTGTAACGACTAGACAGACAAAAGCTACAAACCTCATTCAATCTAATGACCCCTTCTTATCTAAACAGCCATATGTTCTGATAACTACATGCCATTGTGACTGAGTCTACCCAAACCAGGCGGTGATCTTAAAGGACCAGAGCAAACAAGAGCACTGCCTGGAATCCAAGCATCTGTCCAGCTCTGAGAAGCTACAGGTAAGTTGTCTCTGCCTGCTGCTGAGGACAATCATCATCGTCCATGTCCATCTTTCTCCACCCCCTTCCCCTTCTGCTGCTTCAGCCCTGTTGCATAGCTACCAGCGCTGCCCATGAAACACAGCGCAGATGAAGGACCATGATTAGCGTGTCTGTGCATGTGGGTGTGTGGGTGTGGGTGTGCGAGTGTGTCAGTCTGGAAGGAGAGCTGAATCTTGATATGGCATTCATTTGGGGGAAGCAGATTATGATGGATTATTGCGAACGGCAGGTGACGCTGACCGCAGGGATAACGTTACTGCTCGGATCAAGTCCACCATTCTAAGAAAACAGAATTACAGATTATTATTGTCACTGCTGTCTTCCTTTTCTCCACTCTTTAACCCAATCCCACTTTCTCCAGCTGTCATTGCCTTTCCAGCTATTTCCTGCTTTCCACATAGACATACACACACACTCATACACACATGTTTCAAGAAGAGCTGGAGGCTTGGCACACCCCAACAAAAGGAAAACCGGATGTCAAGAGGCTTCAGAAAGAGGACACAAACCCACATGATGAGGGCAGTGTGTGTGTGTGCTTCTGTGTATGTTTTGAGGAAGCAATGAAATAAGAAAGAAGAAGGAGGTGCAAAGGCGAAGAAAATAGAAAATAGAAAGGGGAGGAGGGTGCCTGTATGGCAAGGCAGGTCCTACATGTCCCTGCTGCCTCTGTCAGAAGAGCCACTTTGAGCTGGTGCTGTGGAAGAATAAAGGACCGCATCAGTGCAAGGGCTTCCAACCACACACTAGCCTTGGCTTCTGTCAAATCTTACATATACACCAAATAAATTTAGAAGAGAATGAATGTTTAAAAGCACACATCAGTTAGAATTTACATCATGTTAATTATACAGCATTAATATAATAGAAATTTAGAAGACAATTAAAAACAAGAATGTGATTTTAGATGTGTTTTTGTTGTTGTTGTTGTTGTTTCTTATAGCTATACAGCACATCTGTCTATTGAAGCCTGAATGACCTGCAGTGCTGAGTGGAAGACTAGTGATTTTGTTGTGATACTGAACAAAGAGACCAACAACAAAACCCAGTCTGCCTCTCAGCGCTGGGAGTAAACGGCATACAGGACCCTCGCTGGCCACAGTGTGAGAAAGTGTGTATGGAATAATGGATATACCAAGGCTGGAATACGGCATAAGGTTTAAGATGTGCCTTTCTAAAACTGCTTATGCCAGGAGAGGAAAGAAAAGACATAAAAGACGACCTATAAATTAATTAACCAAACAGTCAATTGCGCATCACAAAACTTCCTAAATGTGTTATCAGTGTAAGCTTTTATAAAAAAAAATTATTCAATGCACCTGAACAGGAGGACTTTTCCCTTTGTGTGTATATATGTGTGTGTGCGTGTGTTTTTTCTGACATTTATTTTTTATGATGTACTTTTTTTTATCATTTGTTTTTTGGAGAAATAAAAAAAGATTAAGAATGTCAAATGTTTTTTAGATTCTGTAGACTGTGTTAACAGGATATTGTCCGTGTACCTGATGTGAACACATATTTCAAAATAAAGAATTTTTAAAAAACTAGATGATGGATTACCATAGGCCATGTTTCATTTCTATGTATTTATTTTTTGACATGCACTAATATCATATTAATGACATATCAGTAAAATGTATGTCCATCCATCTATCCATCTATCTATCTATGGACACACCCACACACATTATAGCACTCAGAATTAATTCTAGAAATATCTAGGTATATGTAGATAGAGCTATTGCATAGATTTCTAAAAGTAAATCAAATGTATATTGTATATATACATATTGTGTATATGTATATACCTATATTTCTTAATCCTGTATACAGGATTGTGGGGGGCTTGGAGACAATCCGAGGAGACTTGAGGCACAAGGCGGGATACACCCTGGACAGGGTGCCAATCCATTTTAGGGCAAACACAAACTCATTCACACTCTACCGGCAATTTGGGAACACTAATTAGCATAATCTTCATGTCTTTGGACTGTTGGAGGAAACCGGATTACCAGGACAAAACCCACCAAGCATGGGGAGAACATAAAAACTGCATACAGAGGCGGGAATTGAAACTGGCTGGGAATCGAACCCGGACCCTGGAGGTGCACGACAACACCACTAAGCCACTGTGCCGTCTCAAATGTATATTAAATTTAAAATATCAAATAACCAAAGCGATACTTGCATTATCACTCACTCTCACCGTCTAGACTGCTTTAATCTTCAGGCTTGCGGGGGGCCTGTATTCTATCCAAGAAGACCTAGGGCAGGGCATGCTCACACACAAACTCATTTACACACTATGGGCAATTTGGGGAATGCCAACTCACCTAATCAGCATGTCTTTGGACTGTGGAAGGAAACCGGAGTACTTGGAAACCGAAGTTATTTATTTAATTCACTAGGAAACCCAAGCACATTGACAACATGCAAACTCCACACACAGACCCGGGAATCGAACCCATGTCCCTGAAGGTATAAGGCACCAGTGCTAACCGCAATAAAATATTTATAATTCTTCTCAATCCAGTTAATCTGTTTTGAGTTGTATTTTTACACGTCGCATTCATACAAATGCCTAAAAGGAATCGTATTTTTGGTTTGTTTGTTTGTTTGTTTTTGACATCTGATTGACATTAAATGTGATTACCTCAGATGAGTCGGTAATAAAACTACATTTCCTTTAATTCTCGGCGAACAAAGCGTGACGTTGGATGTAGTCAAGTGTGGGAGTTGTAGTTCTCGTGGAAACATTTTAGCATTAAAGACGACCGTTACGAACTGCATTACCCAGAATCCTGAGCGCACCGAGTAAACGCAAATGAGTCAAACAACACCGACGCCATTTTGATTGTAGACTTAAAATGGCAGAAAAGGCTCAAGAGCGGCGGAGGTGTTTGTGTTTTTAGTGTTTAAGTGTGAAGCGGAATGTTTTTTTATCTTTCCCTCGTAGATTAAGGAGACTGAGCGAGACACATGAAGGGAAAATGGATATAACGACTGCGGTGTTCAACGCGGCGAAAGACGGGAAACTGAAACTTATCCAGAAGTTGCTGAGCAACAAAACTCCGGAGGAGTTGGAGGCGCTCGCTGTGGAGAAGACTCAGGGGGGGACCCCGCTGCTGGTCGCCTCCCGGTACGGACATTTGGAGGTGGTGAATTATTTACTTGAATATTGCAAAGCTAACGTAGAGCTCGGGGGCTCGGTGAATTTTGACGGGGAGACTATAGAAGGCGCTCCTCCGCTGTGGGCAGCTTCTGCCGCGGGGCATTTACCGGTGGTGAAAAGTCTCCTAAAACACGGCGCCTCGGTTAACAGCACGACCCTGACTAACTCCACTCCCCTGCGCGCTGCCTGCTTCGATGGGCACCTGGAGATCGTGCGTTTCCTCGTCGAACATCACGCCGACATGGAGGTCGCGAACCGTCACGGGCACACCTGCCTGATGATCTCGTGCTACAAAGGGCACAGAGAAATCGCCAAGTTCCTGCTGGAGCGTGGCGCAGACGTGAACCGCAAGAGCGTCAAAGGCAACACCGCACTGCACGACTGCGCCGAATCCGGTAGTCTGGAGATCATGAAGATGCTGCTGAAGTGTAAAGCAAGGATGGAGAAAGACGGCTACGGAATGACCCCTCTGCTGGCCGCCAGCGTTACCGGACACACCAACATCGTAGAGTACCTCGTCCACCAGCCCCGAGCTACTCGAGAGGAGTGCATAGATGCCCTGGAGCTCCTGGGTGCGACTTATGTAGACAAGAAGCGCGATCTGCTGGGCGCCATGCGCTACTGGAGAAGAGCGATGGAGCTCCGACAAGCAGGAGACAGAGCGGGCTTCCTGGCCAAGCCAGCTCCTGGTCCACCCGTTCCCGCGTATGACTGCGCCCGAGAGGTGAACACGGCCGAGGAGCTGGAGGCCCTGATCACCGACCCTGATGAAATGCGGATGCAGGCGCTCCTGGTCCGAGAGCGCATCCTGGGTCCTTCACACCCTGACACATCTTACTACATCCGCTACCGGGGTGCTGTTTATGCTGACTCGGGAGATTTTGAGCGCTGTGTGAGTCTGTGGAAATATGCACTAGACATGCAGCAGAGTAACCTAGACCCTCTGAGCCCCATGACGGCCAGCAGCTTTTTGTCATTCGCAGAGCTTTTCAGTTTTGTCCTCCAAGACCGTGCGAAAGGTGCACCTGCTGTGCGCGTTGCCTTCCATGACCTGATGTGCGTCCTGGCAAAGGGCGTGCGTGAAGTGGAGCGTGCTGTGGCGCAGCGGGACAATCAGCCTGATGCAGCACAGTTCACGAAAGCCTTGTCCATCATCCTTCATCTCATATTCTTGCTGGAGAAACTTGAGTGCAGCCCGGGTCAGGAGCACCAGAAGAAGCAGAGCGTGTACCGGCTACTCAAGCTGAACCCGAGGGGCCGGAATGGCTTCACGCCCCTGCACATGGCTGTGGATAAGGACACGACGGCAGTGGGACGTTACCCAGTGGGACGTTTTCCATCTTTGCCCGTGGCTGCGCTGCTACTGGAATGTGGTGCTGACGTGGACTCGCGTGATTCGGATAACAACACACCGCTTCACGTTGCAGCTCGCAATGGCTGCCCCAAATTGATGACGCTACTAGTGCACGCTGGAGCGCACTTTGATGCAACCAATGCACATCGCAAGATGGCTTATGAGCTGCTCGAGGAAGCTGGTGGAGCAAGGCATACGCTGCACTCTCTCAGCCATGTCACGCTGCAATGTCTGGCTGCCCGGGCTATCGAGAGACACAGAATAACCTACAAGGGTTTTGTCTCGGAGGAAATGGAGGCCTTTATCGAACTCCACTGAGCTTACCTCACAAGGTCTAGAATTTAACTCCAGGTGCCGCCTGTTCCTGAGGACTGTGTGGATGAAACTGAGGCCTTTGTTGCGTTGTACTGACATTACCTCACCGTCTTCCTTGTCCTCCTGCTCCAGCTGACCTTTGCCCTTTATCTTTAACAGACGGACTAAATCTTAAGCCTCTTCACCATTTCCTCAGGCTTCAGCTGACTTGCAGCAATAATCCCAGGCTTATAAGCATGAACAGGGAAAGATTTGTATTTGCTCATTTATATATGTGTCTCCTCTTTTTCTCTCTGCCTCATAAGGGCTTGTTGAAGGAAAAAAATACAAGTACTGAGACTCTTAGATGTTCTAGTATATCATGTGAAAATTTCTCAGCGAGCAGGAAACTAACAGATTTTGCCGGTTTGTATTTGTATTGTATGAAGTGGTAAAGGGTGAATTAAGACAAGGATGAAAATCTGCATTTAGCACCGATGCACTTCTTTGACTTGATACGTGTGTAAGACAATAGTGTGTGGTTTGTTTAGTCAGTTGTTGTCGCATGATAACATTTGTAACGCAAAAGCAGCGATTGCATTAGAATTCATAATCAGACCTTTTGATTTGATCAATTTCATTAATCGACATCATATACCATGCTGTGGCTTTATTTATTCCCCCAAGACTTTGGGGTATGACACCTCTTGTGCCCAATCATAGCCATATGTTTGATTTGATGCAGTTTGCTTATAAAGCACTAAGTACCAACGTGGCTAATGATTAATGAAAGCTGGTGTTGCTGTGCTGATGAGGTCGTGGACATTTATTCATAGCCACATCATGGCGTATAACTGAATTACCCCATGTAAAGGTGTAGTAAAGTGCTCTGCTGGAGTGTGGTGCCGACATAGACTCGCGTGACTCCGACAACAACATGCCGCTTCATGTGGCGGCCCGTAACGGCTGGCCCAAATTGATGACGCCCCTGGCGCACTTTGGCACAACCAATGCACAATGCAAGATGCCTTATGAGCTGCTTCAGGAGGCTGGTGTGAGACATGTGCTCAGCCATGTCACGCTGCAGGGCCTAGCTGCCCGGGCTATCGAGAGACACAGAGTGACCCTGGCAGCTTCACCCTGCTTTGTAAAAATCTTCTCACGTTTAGGACTTTATCAGACGGACTAAATCTTAAGCCTCTTCACCACTTCCTCAGGCTTGATCACTCGCAGCAATAATCCTAGGCTTATAAGCATGAACAGGGGAAGATTTGTACTTTCAGAAGCGTTTATACATCTAAAAACAAGAACAAGAGAACACGATTCGGGCTTTAATTGTAATCTGTAAAAATCTTTTTTTTTCTTTTTTTGTTTCCTTTTATTTCTCAGCGAGTCGGAAATGAACAGATTTTGCCAGTTTGTATTTGTGTATAAAGTGGTAAGGGGGTAAATTAAGACAAGGTTGAAAGTCTGCATTATGTTTTGCACCGATGCACTTCTTTGACTGGATGTGTTTGTAAGAGAATGAAGTGTGGTTAGTTTAGTCAGTTGTTGTCGCATGATAATTTTATGATAACACAAGAGCAACACTCGCATCAAAATTCATTATCAGATGTTTTCATCTGATTAATTTCATTCATCAGACATTATAGACCATTATGTGGTTTTATTTAATCCCCCAAGACTCAAGGGTATCATGCCTTTTGTGCTAAATCATAGCCTTATGTTACTATTAATTTGATGCATTTTGCTTGTAAAGCAAGACTAATTTTTTTTTTTTTTTTAATTGTCAGAACAAGCAGTACCAACGTGGCTAGCAATGAATGAAAGCCAGTGTTGCTGTGCTGATGAGGTCATGCTAGCTGTGGACATTTTATTCTTAGCCGTGTCTCAGCATGGTTTAGCCGAATTAACCCTTGTGTAAGCGTAGCTAAGTGCAATACACTTTTACACACGAGCAGGAGAGAAAATCGTCCTCGGTGGCTTCTCCCTGCTTTGTAAAAATCCTCTCACATTTAGGACTTGGCACTTTACCCAGAATGAGACATCTGGGGTTACCATTAAGATCTATGCAGTTTTTATGAGCACAGGTGGATTTACATGACCAGATCTGGCTCCCTGGATCTGGTCGAAAGAGGGACAGCGGTCTCGACATGTTACGCCTCTTATTTCTGATCATTCTTTCTTTTTATGTCAACACGCTGGTTTCACTGTAAATCCTGCTCCAATGAAAGCACTTTGAAACATGCTAACACTACTTAGCCTTTAAAGCAGAGATCCTGTTTCTGCAACAGGTGCGACTAATTTAAGAGAGTTCAAATGAGTTTTGAAGATGCCTGAATAAAATTCAAGTATCACATCTGGGTGTTCGTGTGTAAGTGTGTGCGCGAGTGTGTGAGAGAAGAAAGATAAAGAGAAAGGGTGTGGAGATGTTTTTACATTTAATAATACGTTTTTATGTTGCCGCTTTGGTAGGTTGCTATGCATAGGAGAGAATCCTGTTTGGCAGCTTACAATCTACATTCCTACAGTAAAATCTTTCTGAAATAGAAGTATTATATTTGTCTAAGCATTGTTTGGATATTAATATTGAAGTCAGTGTTACTGTGAGTATGAAAATAAATTCAGTGATGTATCTCACACACACACACACACATAGGTGTGTGTGTAATATATACACACTATATAAATTATATATAGTGCATGCAAAAGTCTTAGGCACCATATTATCTGTAGTACCAAAATGTTTTATATGTTTATCATGTCTGCATTATTATATACAAAACCATTACAGATGAATATTTGCTTGCCTGTAAATAAAGCAACATATATTACATGACACACCAGATTTCAAGAGGTAAACAAACAAGCAAAAAATGTAAAATAGGGTTTAAAATATGCTCAGTAAGACCTATAAGCAAAGATGCCTTTGAAAACATTTCTACATAAAATAAACTATAAAGAGTACTAGAGAGTAATAAAATAAACAGTCAAAAGAATAAATAAAAACTAATTGCTTGAAAACGATCATGTATGTCAGATCCAGATTTGTCTGGTTTTTAAATAAAACTGCTGTTTTATTACGAGTTCTTCTGGTAATTTTGTCACACTTATTCCTTTCTATTTTCATGCAAAACCCAGGAACCTATATTAGGTTTTCTGTTCCTGTCTGAAAACTGGTGTGCCATGTAATATATGGTATTTATGTAATTTTTTACAGGCATCAAATATTCTTCTGTAATGTTTTTACTTATGAAAATGTATGTAATGTTTGGAAATAGTTAATGATTACCACAAATGTTACATGTGTTTAAAATACTATGCTGCCTAAGACTTTTGCACAGTACTGTATGGTCAAAACATGATGTATAGAATCATACAACACAATTTTTCATAATACTTAATGCTTCTTATTTCCATGCTTCATTTTTATCAGAAGAAAAAGAAACACATCTGCTAAATACAATTTCATGCCCTTTTATAGTGTGCATAACTTTTCTGAATTCAATTATATTATATATTATATATTTCAATTATCTTGTCATTCAGATAAAACTTGGCCAAAATAGATTTCACATGAAAAGACAAAGTTTATTATTCTAAAATTCAATAAGATATTGCAACATGAATTTACCAACATTAAGCAACAATTTGTACAGGGCATATGCTTCTAGAAGCTTACACCAATCTTAGTATCAATACTCAAAGAAATATGAATAATTTTAAATTATTAGTAGTAGTATGTGTGTGTGTATAAACGTATATATCTCACATATAAAATCATCCTCCCAAAAATGGCTGAAATTAGCAGCTTGAATTTTTTGGGAAGCAAGATTGGTTACATCCATGTTGCATAAACCTCAGAAGTAGCTTCTTTGGCACACATATCAGTTTACATGTATAACATAAAAAAATTTAAAAAAATGACGTGGACATGTAGGTTTCCATTTGAGATTAATCAAATGTTGCAGTTTCTCTGTAATCCAACAGGTGTTGCACTATAAACCATTCACACATTGGCTGGCAGCATAGCTGCCTTAACATTACTGTGACATATAAAAGAATTTCATACAACATCTAGGCATTTGGCAGATGCCCTTATCCAGAGCGACTTACATTTTTTATCTTATTATACATCTGAGCAGTTTGGGTTAAGGGCCTTGCTCAAGGGCCCAACAGGGACAACTTGGAGGAAGTGGGACTTGAATCTGGGACCTTCCGAACCGTAGTCCAATGCCTTAACCACTGAGCTACCCCTGACCCCAAGATTCCCAGTATTATAGTTAAAGTTAGCTAGGAAACTTTATAAAACAAATAAGTTCTATAAAAAAGTACAACGTGGTATGTTTTAGCTTCTACTGACCCCTGGGGTGCCGAATAGTTCTAATAATTTGGATATTACCTGTACAATAAATAACTGTAAATATACTGAATTAACTGTACATTAACTTTTGTTTCAGAGTCCTAACTATATGGTATAAGTAAATAAAATCTAAACATTCCACTAAATGTCAATAAATCTGTAGCAACAGTTTCCAAGAAAGAACGGTCCTTTTTCAAACTGGCAGTAAACAACTGGATCCTTGGTGCCTTAGGTGGAGTCGAAGAGAGGAGAAAAGAACACATTAAGATTCAACTCACTATTGGAAAGATTTAAATCGTTTCTGACCTTGTTTCCCTAGTAAAAAAAAAAAAAAAAGACTCAAAATGATCCCAGTTCCCAGGTTGAAAGAGTTCCCTCTTAATCACCATGAAAGGATTAGAAGTCACACTAATTTCACTGTATTGATGACAGAAAAGTTTCCGCAGCACATCCCAAAGATCCTAAATGGGGTTAAGGTCTTGACTCTGTGGTGGCCATTCCATATGCGAAAATTCTCTCTCATGCTCCCTGAACCACTCTTTCATAAGTTGAGCCTGATGAATTCTAGCCTCGTCATCTTGGAATGTGCCTGTGCCATCAGAGAAGAAAAAAAAATCTCTGGTCATTCAGTACATTCAGGTGCTCAACTGACATAATGTTTTGGGCGCATACCATTGCTGAACCTAGACTTGACCAAACACGATGGTTCAACACTATCCTTTCTGGTTTTAATAATGTGTTTTACACAAATTTGTGTAGTTTCAGCAATCAGCTTAGTTACTTTCTTTGTTTGATGCAGGCCAATAATTTGACCCTTCTGAAACAGTAATATCTTTGCCATAACCACAGGATATATTTTCTGACATGTATGAAGAAATAAGAAGCTACTCACGCCATCAGTTCGGGTTAAAAAACTTGTGTGGAGAAATATGTAAGAAACTGGTTTAACCACCGTGGCATAAAACTAGAAATATATTGATGTTGGCTTTATAAAGCTAGCTCGCTAACACATACCGTTAAACATAAATGCATTTTAATTGAGCAAAGTTAGTAAATGTCATAATTTGTGGTTTATCCAGGGGATTTATTTCACGTAATTAATGTTTCAAGAAATAGATCTTGTACTGACTCCTTTGTTGAACTTTTAAGTTCATCGTATTTCCCCCCATAGGCTAACATTAGACAACAGCAGAGTTCTTGGGTTCACCACATAGACAGAACACAGGAAGTCGAGGGGAGGCAGCATGTGTTTAATGGTGAACAACAATGAGTGCAACTTTCACATGCTCCTGTAAACCCAACCTGGAACTACTGACCATCAGATGTCCTTATTACCCTCCTTGGGAGTTTACATCGTTTATAATCAGCACCTTTTATATCCCACCACTAACGGACAGACACACTGACTTATGCGACCTGCGTGAGGATCTCTTTACTACTGCCTATAATACTGGACTTGCGCTGGGTGACATGGGCTCGTACAAGGCCCCGTCATAAAATGTTCGGAAAGCCGTGAAGGAGGCGAAGCAGGTCTGTGTAAGGAAACTAGAGTAATAGCTCCAACAGAGTGACTGTAGGAATTCAAATTCACATTTTATTTGTCACATACACAGTTATACACAGTATGATATGAAGTGAAATGCTTATACGACTGCTGTTGATCTATAATATTATAACAAAAAAAGAAATAAGAGGTTTAAAAATAAAGAAACACTTATTTACATAATATATAGCAATAAGTATAAGAATAAAAAATTAAAATAAAATATTAGAATAAGATAAATATAAAGAAGTTAAAGAATATCTAATTAAAATAGAAAATGTATATAGTAAATTAAATATAATAGAAATGTAATGTAGTGCAGTCCAATAATGTAGTGTCCAGTTATTGGCAGGATAATGTGCATGGCTGCAGTTCAAGTTCACAGTGTGCAAAATGTGCAAGTGTGCAAATGTTCCATGTGTAAACGAAAGTTTGCAGTCCTGAGGTGTGCAAAATGTGCCAGCATGTGAGTGTTAGGTCCTATGTGGTGTTGTGATTGAGAGCTTATATAGCCTGCGGGAAGAAGCTCCTCCTCCGTTTCTCTGTGTTGGCCTTCAGGGAACGGAAACGCTTTCCTGATCGCAAAAGAGAGAACAGTCCATTGTTGGGATGGCTGAGATCTTCCTGGCCTTGGTCCAGCACCGCTTGTTGTAGATCGTCTGAAGGTCACGGAGCTTGGTACAGATGATGCGTTCAGCTGATCGAACCACCCTCTGTAGGGCTCGCCCGTCCTGCATGGTGCTGTTCCCGAACCGATGTTTTCCATCAGGATGCTCTCTATGGTGCAGGAGTAGAAGTTCCTAAGCACCTTAGAGAGCAGTAAAGTCTCTCAGGCGTCTGAGGTGGTAGAGACGCTGCCGGGCCTTTTTCACCACGGTGTCGATGTGACAGGACTATGACAGGTCCTGCGTGATGTGAACACCGAGGTATCAGAAGCTGTCCACTCTCTCCACTGGTCTCTTGTTGATGGGGGTGGTGAAGTTTGTAGTGGCTACGCAGTCATAGGTGTACAAAGAGTACAGCAGGGGGCTCAGAACACAACCCTGGGGGGCTCCAGTGCTGAGAGTGAGGGAGGCTGAGACATGGCCGCCCATCCTTACTGCCTGTGGTCTGCCAGTTAGGAAGCTGAGCACATCATCCGCCCGAAGCTCCCTGACCTGCACTCAATCTACAACAAGTGGTACTGGACCAAGGCCAGGAAGACAGTGAACTACCTCAGCCACTCCAACAATGGACTGTTCTCTCTGTTGCGGTCAGGGAAGTGCTTCCGTTCCCTGAAGGCCCACACAGAGAGACTGAGGAGAAGCTTCTTCCCGCAGGCTATACGGACTCTCAATCATAACACCACACAGGACTAAACTCTCTGATCTGCCACTACTCGTACACCACTCAGCACATTGCACATTAATGCACATTTGCACTTTGCACATTCAACACATATTTGCACATGGCCTACATTTTGCATATGTACCTGGAACTTTGCACATTATTATGCTCATGACTGGATATTGCTTTTCCATTTCAATTCTATTTTATTACATAATTTCTCAATTTTACAGCTAAAAGGTTTCTATCTTTGTATAATTTATATTATATTCTTATTTCATATTTTATATTCCTTATTTGAATATTTTCTTTTTATATATTCTTTTTTATAGTTCTCTTTTTAAAATTATATTCTTATTTTATATTCTTTATTTAAATACTCTATTCTCTTTTTTTATTATTATTTTTGTTGAATCTTAGCCATAAAGTATTAAGGAAGTTTTAAAGGCAAAAGTGGGTCCAACCCAATGTTAGCTACAGTAGGCATACCTAGTGGCACGTGAGTGTATGTTATTTGTACTGTAGTTTAATAAACCTTGGAGTATGCTCAACTGAGGACCTCGCAGGAATCCTGAAGCCAATAGAATTCAGAAAAGTTATGGCTTCCATTGAATGTAAGTAAAATTCAATTCAATTTTATTTGTACTGTATAACAATTGTCATGGTCGCAAAGCAGCTTTACACAATCAAAATAATAATTTAAGTTTGTATGGAATGTGTAAGAATCAAAATTGTCTGATAGTCCTTGATGAGCAAGCCGAGCGCGACAGTGCCAAGGAAAAACTCCCTGAGGTGGCAATAGGAAGAAACCTTGAGAGGAACCGAACTCAACAGGGAACCCATCCTCATTTGGGTGAAACAGAAAGCAGGAATTGATCTGCATTCATGCTGTGTGTTAAGTGGCAGGCTGTTCAGCATAAGAGTTTATGTTAATTGATGTTAATATGGAGTCCAGGTAGTTATTGGAGGCTCAGGTAGACTTGTAAGAAATTCCAGTCCTGAACTATCGAGCGACTACATCCCAGCCAAGTCCACAGAGAAACAGCTGTCAACATCTGTCGAGGCCAGAACCGTCTTCATGGTAGACTCAAACCGTCCCCAGACACCAGACGTATCCCAAAGAGACACACGGGGCATCCATGTGATGAGATCTCCAACCAGAAGCAGGGCACCAGGATGAGTCAGTCAGGTCCAGAGGGCAGAGAGAGTCTGGATCAATGGCAGCTCAGGAACAACATGTGTAGCTCAACAGAGAGAGGGGAAGAGAGAGGGGGAGAGAGAACAGGAGGGGGGAGACCAAAAGAGGAGGGATAACAGTTAGGTATGGTCACAGTCACATAATGTATAAGGTGAATGTATATTTAGTGTAGAGTGTAAGCAGGGACTCCAGCAGGACTAACTATAACAGCATAACTAAAAGGAAGAGCCAGAAGGAAACACAAACATGAGGGCTCCCTGAAATGTAAAGCAACCAATCACCTCACCGTCAACAAACCTGAGTGATCAATGAGAGTGCGGAAGACAGCATCTAAACATACCAGTTCACCATAATACACTATGTCCATAACTCCCCCAGATCTGCTCCTTTACCTAAGGCAAATCTATTTACAAAAATGCTTGGCAAAATAAATAGGTTTTTAGCCAACACTTAAACACTGAGACTGTATCCGAGTAACTTTGGGGCTTTGTAAGAAAAAGCTCTGCCCCCTGCTGTAGTTTTCATAATATGTGGTACTGACAAGCAGCCTGCACCCTAGAAGTTCACTCAGATACTGCGGCGTGAGACCATTTAATGCTTTCTATGTCAAAAGTAGTATTTTAAAATCAATGCGAAATCAAGGCAGTGTAGATAAGATAGGGGTGATGTGCTCGTATCGTCTGGTTCTAGTGACTCTCGCTGCTGCATTCTGAACTAACTGAAGCTGGTTTATGCACCTAGTTGAACAACCAGACAGTAAGGCGTTACAATAGTCCAACCTTGAGGGGATAAAAGCATGAACTATTTTTTCTGCATCATTTAGTGGTAATATATTTCTTAACTTAGCAGTTCTTTCTGAGGTGAAAGAATGCTATTTTGGTGATATTGTCTACATGAGCTTCAAATGGAATATTAGAATCTATAATTACACCAAGGTCTTTTACTGTTGCACTAGATATAAAAGAAAGTCCATCTAAAGTTACAGTGTGATCTAAAATCTTGTTTCTAGCTGCATGCGGTCCTATGACTAGAACTTCTGTCTTATCAGGATTAATTAGCATTCAGGCTATTATATAATGTATGCATTGCTCAACTTTAGCAAGCTGGTTTTTCTCATCTGGTTTGCTGAGACATATACTGTAGTTCCAAGCAGTATATCTTTCAGTGATTCACAAAGTGCCTTGGTCCATGTGTGTTACTAGATCTCTATGATCCATTCATGTTTGTCGTTAAAGCAGATATTCATAGAGACCTTCTTGGGTGATATCTAGTTTAATTGAAGAGTTGAGTACTGGAGGAGAGTCATTCAGAGTCATTGAACTTGATGAATCTGTTTTCAACAGCCATTCCACACCAAAGATCAGTGCCACAAGGAGCTCACCTTCAAGCATAACCATGAGATGTCAAGCCTCACCCATGAAACCAAGTCAAGCCTCACCATCTGCATCAGGCTGTAGTTCATCACCTTTATTCAGTAGAGATAGTACCTGGAAATACAACTTTGACTCTGCGGCAGAGAGAAAGGAAATTATTATGAGTGTGGTTGTTGAAATACTGAATGTATGCAAGAAGCCAGGCAAGAGGCTTAGCCAGGAAGATGGAAATTTGCTATCCAAAATCTTTCCAAGATGAGATTGGGTATAATTCACTAGTGAAACACCTTATGTCTCAACTAAATAACTACAAACAACTTGGATCTCTTCCTACTCAGAAAAGGCTTTCTGAATGTGGAGCCCCTGACAGTGCAAGGAAGGAGCGTAAAGATGTGTCTCGATGCATTTACCCTGATCCAGAGCTTCCTGTAGGTGAGACAAAGCAAACGCAAAACTAAAAACCAGAAAGGTAATTGAAGATATTCAAAAACAAAGATATAGATTTAACGAAAATGGAAAGATTGATGGTGGAGACATTTCCCTAACAGAGGAGAGATTTGTTGACAGGAATGAATGAAACAGAAGACATAAGAAGTAGGAGAAGAAGGGGGGAGTAGGAGTAGGAATCAGGATTCATTGAAGGGAACTAACAGGTATCCTTATTGATGACATCTTTGAGGAGTCTACTGCTACCAAGATCAAAAGAATCCTTGCGTACTTCCAGTTTGTTCATACGGAGCCATCCAGCAGAGCAGACACTATTATGAACCAAACCCTGGGAAGGGTTGATAAAGCTTGTACGGCTGTGCTGATGCTTTTTGACCATTTTAAATTTCAGCAAGAATTTTGGTGGCCCCAAATTTCCATGGACACTCTACCTATCTCCATTGTGGTTGGAGATAGGTAATGCCTAAAATATTTGTCATCTGTCAGTGGAATGATCTATTTTATCATTTTTGTTTAGATAGGTAATGGTCCTGGAAGAGTGCACCATACACTGCAAAATGGATATGCTTGGTGCTATTGGCTATCGCAGGTCCTATTTTCATTTTGTTTTTACTTGGCACAGTTTTTATTTTGCAGTGTAGACACAATATGGGCTGTTTTAATAGCAAAGTCAACTAAGCAATGTGCGAAACACAGATCCTGGCTAACGTAACCTCGTTGGCTCTATAAATCTGATGCAAGCTATCCAATGCCTTGTAATCATTCTGTACTTACACTGTTCACAGGTATAGTAATAGACTTCTCACTGTTAAGATGTTTATGGTGGCAGTGGATCACATTATAATCAAAGAGCAGCTTCCCAGCTTCAACAAAGCATTCCAGATGATGTTCTGCTTCTATCCAGTGAAACTTGGAGCTACACTGGAGCTCCTACAGAGGTTTGTTTCTTCAAGTGGTTCAAGGCAAAGTTCTGTTCAGTTCACCTGAGACTCGTATGAAGCTTGTGCTGTTATTCGACAAACGGCCAATACTCAGAACAACTGAAGAACTTGTGATCACCATCTCGCAAAAAACTAAATACATCATTCAGCTCCCACCAAAACATCCATAAGCCCACTCTTCACAGTAAAAGTTCTCACTTCCTCCAAGTACAATATACCATGCTCGTTCTTCTACAGGTAGTTAATTAATTAACTGATTATATGGAAATTAACACTGCTGCTCCAATGAGCTAAATCAAGTCGGTATGTTTCAATGTATACAGGGTATTCTTAGTACACATTTAATGTTTTATTTAGCCAGAAAATACTTCCGATGTGCTGTGTCAAAAAGTGAATGGCTTTATAAATCTGATTGGACTAGAGTGCATCAGATTGACTTGGAATGCATTTCTGTACGGCATGTAGGCTCTGGGATCAAGCTTATCTTACTTACATTGTGACAAACCTCACAGTTAGTGTGCAGACCAGGAAAACTTGGGATCTATGCAAATGTACTTACAGTATACAGTATGCAGATACTCTGACAAATCTAAACTGTCCATTTAATGCATTTCCACAGTATTTTTTGCCCTTATTGCCAGTTCTCATTTCTCAAAAGTTAGACTTGATCTTGTTTTAATAATGTGAAATTTTTTTTAATTCATTGATCACTGAAGAACAGTGAAGTTTATTATTAAGTGGAAGGTCTTTGGTACAACACAGACCCTCCCTGGATCAGGACATCTCTCCAAACTGGATGAAAGAGGTGGGAAGTCACTGATTAAAGATGCGAGCAAGAGACTTACAGCAATTCGGTGTGTGTATGTGTGTGTGAGTGAGCATTATTGTGAGAGTGTGTATTTACGTGTAAGTAAATGCAATGGGTTGGCACCCTGTTCAGAGTGCACCCCGCCTTGTGCCCTACGTCTCTGTGATGGGCTCCAGGTCCCAGCAACCCTGCACACACTGTAGTACTGGTACACTGTAGATGATGAATGAATAAAAATTTATCACTTAGTGCAATCAGTTACGTTTTCAGTAAATTTCTTGCAAACTGAATGGCGTGTTAGTGTTGCCAGTCTCCTTAGCCACTCTGTCCCTGCACCTGCTCACATACAAAAAAAGCAGTTCAGAAATGTGATGCAAGGGTTTTGCACGGACCAGTCATACTGGTCCTCCATAAAAGAATCTATTTTTACACAATTTTCCCTAATCCATAAATACATTTGGTGCTTTTTTAATATTGTTCAGCCTCAGGCACACAAAATTATATCCAGCAACAACACCTTACAGGATACATGTGGACCCTTTACAGGGTCATACTAGCACAGGGTCATACTTGCACAGTACTGTATGTGGCCTGGTTCTTCTGCTGGAAAGCCTCATCATGGTCCCTTTCCCAGTTATTCCAAAGATTTAATGCTGTATCAATGTTTTGTGTCTGTGTGTCTCCTTATATTCAATATATTTCTGCACATGCTCACCTGGAAAGGCACAACACGGCATTATTGAAATCGGTGCATTGTTTGCAATATCAATGGAACTGGTTAGGCTTTGGTGGTAATTGCAAGGAAGGAATGGAGACAGAACAGTTTTTTTAATCCAGTTATACATGTCTCGTGATTCACAAATGTGTTTAGTAATCCACATACAGATGTATTTTGTGACTACGTTTATTTACACACTGACGAGGAAAATCTTAGTAATATAAAACCAATATGATTTTACCTCAAAGCTTTAAAGAAAAAAATTATTACATTTCAGGTAATAATGTATTCAATCTAAGAAAGCAGAAAAAATACAGTATAAATAATATGGTAATGTAAATCTTTTTTTTTTTTCAGTATTAAAATAATACTAGTGGCACGGTGACTCAGTGGTTAGCACTGGCTACTTGCGCCTCCAGGGTCCAGGTTCAATTCCCGCCTCGGGTTCTGTGTGAGTGGCGTTTGCATGTTCTCCCTGTATGCTTGGTGGGTTTCCTCTGGGTGCTCCATTTTCCTCCCACAATCCAAAGACCTGTAGATTAGGCTAATTGGCGTTCTCAAATCGCCCACAGTGTGCGAATGCTTGTGTGTATGTGTGTGCCCTGCTATGGATTGCCACCCTGCCCAGAGTGTACCTCCCCTCGTGCTCCAAGTCTCCCGGGATAGGCTTCCTATTTAATTTTTTTCTTTAACAGTGCAGCTAACAGGGAGCATTTGCATTGTTTATACCACGACAGGTCACAATGAGCAGATGTCTGAATTCAGCCTCATGCATCGCTTACTGCTGCCCCCTATCCACTGCTCTGATATAACCTCCACAGGTGACAAATTGTGACAAATTACGGATGAAGCAGTGGCTGTGTTCTAGTGTGAAATGGTTTATATTACAGTTTACTGCACAAGACATGAGTGCAAATCAATACAAGGTCCTTCTGATCGACCACTTTCGGTGAAACTATGATGAAATGTTTTTATCCTGATGGGAGTGGACTGTTCCTGAGAAGGAAAATAGTGTACTGTAGATCATATGCTCTATATGGCTTTTAAAGGTACAAGAGGTGAAAGAGGCCTTGCTTCTAGGTCAATATCAAACACTTTATCCAAAAGTCTAGAAAAAAGTTTTTTTGCTCATCAGATAAGCTTATCCTTAAATAACTATGAATGTTTTATTCCTATAAATTGAATCCTATAAATTGAATCCACTGGGTGCCTGGCTGAAGAAGTAGCACTGGTTGGCTTGCCATTTGAAACATTGCAAAGCGTCTGTGTAAAAGCAATGCATTTGTAGCAAAGCATCTAACCAATCACAGACGAAAATTCATTCTTGTAACCAATCATTATGCAAAAGTCTAGCCTAACCACAAACTCGGTGGAAAATGCTTCTTCCTGTGCTACGTTTCAGTTTGAAAAGTTACATTTAACACATAACTTCAAACCTCATCAGATCAACCTCAATGTAAATAGTTACTCTGGAATCTCTGATCCAGGGGTTGAAAACCATTCACGGTACATTTACATGGATCTTTAACATGGATTTATTTTTTTCTTCAATCCGATCGAAAGCATTCATGCATGGGTGGCCAACCCTGGGCCTCGAGAGCTGCAGCTCTGCATGTTTTCCAATGATCCTTGCACTACTCACTGCTGATGATCTGGATCAGGTTTGTTTAATCAATCAGAAGCTGGAAGATCCCAATTAACTTGGTTTTCCCCTCACTCCAACCTCATCTAATGTACTTTTTACATGCGTGTAGCAGTTACTCACACATTACGTTAATGAGCAGAGGTGCCTGAATGTACTACTAAGCTCAGTGCTGCTATATACAGTACTGTGACGCAGACAGTGACAGCAGTTTGGGACGAGACTTCAAAGGAAATGACGTTTTATCTAGGCTTCTAGGCATTGGCCCCTGTTGATTAAAGAGGCTCCTAACAGTGCGTAACAGCGCGTTTTGCATTTTCATGTGAACAAAGACCCTAGGTCATGTGGACAGAATTATTTTTCAAAAACGAATAAGAAAAAAATCTCCGTTTTTAGAGATTCTCCGGACATGGCCTGAGAAGGTATCTTCCAGCTTCTGATTGGCTGAACACACCTTATCCAGGTAATCAGCAGTGAGTAGTGCAGGGATAATTTGAAAATATGCAGGATTGTGTCTCGCGAGGACCAAGATTCAATTGGGTATAAAAAATATTGTCCATTTAAATGTACAGAATGTTTGAAAAATCATGAATGGTGTTAGAATCTGGACGTCTTCACGGGACTGAGACAGCACTGGTTAAAGTAGCAAATGACCCACTACTGCCTTGTGAGCTGGATTGCTTAGTAGGAATATAAAGCTACCTGTGATAATGCCTATTTTGCCAATCATGAATTTGTTATGGTACTGGCTTGGTTTTGCTTAAAACGGACACGTGCCAAATCATGGTATTTTAGACCTCTAAACAGCTGGCCACACCTGGACCCTTAAGTCCTCAACTACTTCATTAAATCTATATCATAAAACAAAATAAACATAGACTTAAATTTAAGGATAAAGCAAAAAGCTAAGAATGACTCATTCTGGGAGTCCACAGTGCCGTCTCTTAGGGGTGACCTAGGCTGATTGGTCGGTACAATTCACTAACAGGGGGTTGTTAACACATCAGATGGTTTATGAGCAGTCAATATACAGAGTCGGAGATCAATTAACCGGTTGTAATACGGGACATACTGTACTATAACGGGACAAGGTAAGGCATAAGGATAAAATCGTAGAATAATACTGGAAACACAATTAATATAATTCCATCCAGTAGTAAAATATAAATACAGACAAATAAACTAGCGCTGCTGCCTTATAGGATATTCTCTCTGTGATTTTCCTCTGGGTTTTCCGTATTTTATCCAAACTTAGAACTTTGAAATTGCTGCTATAGTAGGTGTGAGTGTGTTTGGTTACGTTCACATGACCAGCCTGAAATCAGATTTTTTATTTATTTATTTATTTATTTATTTATTTTAACTCTAATGTGACGTAGATTAGATTTTTTTTTTAGGTTTGAACCCACAAATTGAATGTTTTTCAACTCAGATCAGACTTACTTTCATAGATGGTCCTAGTTCGAATACATATCCGATACATGGTCATGCACGGTTGTATTTCAGAAGAAAGGATAAGATAAAGTCAGATAAAGGTCATTTTGTAATTATCAAAGTGAACAGTCATGACATGCAAAACCGCCCTGATCATAAAACCTTGTTCAGGTTCAGGGTGTATTGCCTTGTTTTTGTGTCCTGACATCCAAGATCCCTTATTACTGATCCCTTATTACTTACTACACAGATTACTGGTGTTGGTGGTGTGGTTAATTCTTGTTCTTTGTGCACTGGCACATTAGTGTTATTATAATCAGAACATTCTATCAAACATCCACATGAAGCACATGAACTGGGAGACACTGGTGTGTCGGTTAATTAAGTTCCAGGAATTGTTCTTGTGTTTCTGCTCGGAGGATTTGGACCGCTTTTTTTTTTTTTCGTTTTTTTTTTTTCTGGCTTTCCGACAGCTGTTTATTATAAAAATTAAGGATGCGTGATGTGGGTAGACGGCTGGATTTATTTGTGCATGGTGCCTTTATTCTCAAAGGGCCTTTATACAGTAAATTTGATTTAAAGAGCTGGAACTGTCCAGGACATGGGCTGAAAGTGAGGTAAGATCTGCTTGCAGCATATTTAGGACGAAGTGTGCTTAGTACGATAAACGTATAACGCTGTGAGAAGAGAGAGAGAGAGAAAAAGGTTTGTATGATCAGTGAGTTTCAGGCATAATGTCTAGCTTTAATCCCTGGGTCTGTTATTGGCTGCAGAACACCTGACAAAACTCATTAGTTATCACAGGAAAAAGTAATTTTCTCATTCTTTCTCTGGATTTAATTTCACAGCTGGGTTTAATTGAATTCGAAATCACTATGTGATCATTTATCAAACCTGGCTTACGGAAATTATTTCTCTGTTTCAGTGTGTGCAAGGCTGGTATGGTTATAATACTGTTTAAAATAATTCATTTAAGCCCAAAACACATAACGTACACTACACACTCAGAATTTTCTGCAAGAAAGAATAGATCCATATTTTTTTCCAATCAAAATTTCTAGCCACGTGCAGAACAGAACGCCTGCTACAGTACCTTATGTCACTGTTTCAGAACCGATCGAATGGTGGCTTCGCAAACCCGCTTTTTTAAAAAGTTTCTTTTTATCTTTTGGTCAACTTATTGTTAAAAATGAATAAAATTGTAAAAATCAATTCAGCCTAATGTGCCTAACATCCAGATTTCTTTCTAACTATTCTTCACAGATCTTGTCTGCAAGAATTCAGGAAATCTCTGTAGCTTATGACTATGCCATTCATTTAAATACATCAATTCAGCATTTTTCTCCTTCTCACTCTTTCCTTCTGAATTTCCTTGAGTTTTTTTTTTGTTTTGTTATCTTATCCCAGAACAATGTCTCATGACTCACACCCACACTTACATTTTTATCTTTTTCTCAGTTTTCACCCTTTCTCTTGGCATGAATGTGAGCAGATCCTGCCTAACGTTTGTTATGCTAGATGAAGAAAGACGATCTTTCCACATCAGTGCTTAAGGTATAAATAGTGTGTGTCGAATGTCAGAGGGAATGTGTGTGTTCAGGAGGTGGTCTGCCCTGGTAATCATGGTGTTTCCTTGGCTATTTTAGGGTTCTCTAACCCCTCTCTCTCTCTATCCTGTCTGTTCTTCCATGGCAACAGTTGAGTTAGTGATCAAATGCTTTATGTCAGGCCAAAAATAACTGGACATAAATCTCTTTACACCTGATCATCCGGCTTTAGAGGCCCATTCAAAAACTAGATTTATTTTTTTTTCTTCTCAATTTTGGCTCCAATTTGATTTGTATTACAGTTTTAGCCAATAGAAATGGGCAACACAAACCGCTAATGAGCAAGGTTGTGACAAGGGAAAACACCCTGAGACAAAACCAGGAAGAAACCTTCAGAGGACCCTCTATCACTTATTCTGTACAAGGTCACGGGAGGCTTGGAGCCTTTCCCAGAGGACACGGGACACTAGGCAGGGTACACTCTGGACAGGCCTCCAATCCATCACAGGGCACACAAGCACTCATACACACAGTCTGACATAATAATACAATCAGTCAAACAGAAGTGGCATAGTAGTTCGTGCTGTGACCTTTAACCTCCAGGGTCGAGGGTTTGAGTCCTGCCTTCGGTCTTGGTGCGTGGACAGTGCACATTCTCACTGTGTGTGGTGCGTTTCCTCTCCTAGTTCAAAGGTGATTCTAATTGATGGTTTCCAAATTGCTTGTGCGTGAGTACCATGAATAAGCTCCAGGCCCACCACAACCCTGTACAAGCTTATCTTAATTGAGAGTGTCCTGACGCACTTAATGTTCCGTTTTTGCTCTAAATAGATCCATTATCAGATCTTTCCATAGCTATATGATGCGCACGGACACGTCTTGGTAATGAACAGTACCTGTTTTTCCTCAGATGTAATGCTTGGCATTCAGGAAAGATATCAAATGAATGTTGACCTTTTTTTAATTAGGGGCTTTTGTCTGGCCATGCTACCATAAAGGTTTGATCATGTCGCAGAGTTCACACCATTTTCCCCTTTGGCTGAAGTCCTAACGCTTCCCAACCATCTTCTGTTTAACACTACTAGAAGTCAGAGTTTCAGGACATTTATAGCTTCAGGATATTTTAGTGTAAGTCTCTAGAGGTTTACAGACAGTTCCATTGTCCTCATGGATTGATTTTTCTCTATCAGCTTTGGGGGCTTTACTGTAAGTAGACACAGTTGTGTGCAGTACATCAAACTGGGTGGAAACAAACAGATGACGGCAAGTAGTAACATACAGTACTACTACTTTTCTATTATTATTGGGTACTGATAAAGATCTATGTCTAAATATCTATCATCTAAATCAAATGGAGAAATTTATTGCACCACTAATGGATTTTCATTTTTAATAAGCAATAAGATAACACATGGTGAGATTTCTACCAGTTAAATGTTTCTGAGGTTTGATGTACAATTAATTCGGTTGATCTGAGTTAAAGCTCAACGGCGTCCTGAGCTCAGGTTAGGTTTTTTTTTCCACATTTGTTTTGTGTCTGTGTAAGTCCTCCAGTTTCGTGTCACTTTCCAAAAACATCTCAGTACTGGCTTCGATACAGCACATTGCCTCTGCATCTGAGATCTGTGCCTCTGCGATCAACTGCCGTTCCATCCCATCCCAGGGTGGATTCCCATCTCACACCAAGAGAGTATGGGCTCCAGACTCGTCCATGAAGGTCTTGTGGAACGGTGCACCACCACTCCCGAGTCTGCTAAATCTTCCTGCAGGTTTTTTTGCAGTCAAATGGGGGGTTTTGATTTGTCTTTCTGACCAGCGTACGAGCAGTTCTCTCCGAGAGTTTTCTTGGTCTTCCAGATCTCATCTTGACCTCAACAGTTCCACTGAACTGCCATCTCTTAATTACATTTCTCACTGTGAAAACTGCAAGCTGACAACGCTTTGCTATATTCTTGTAGCCTTCTGCTGCATTGTGGGCATCGATAACTTTCATTTTCAGTGTCCGCAAGCGCGTGCACAAGGTTTGGAGAGTTAAAGTATTTGTAAAGCTTTGAAATTGGCATTTACTAATAACAGCTGTTGCCATGCATCAGATCTAACGTGCTGATTAAGGTCTGAAACCTTGTAAAAAGAATCTGAGACCCTGGAACTCTTTTGCAGAGTCCCACAATAATGTTTTTATTTATTTATTTATTTATTTTTATCTTTGTTCAATTTATGACATAAAAAGTAACTATGCACCAATTTAAAAAATCACCAAAATCTGTTATTTCTCAAGGGGTGCCTAAACTTTTGCATAAAACAGTATTGTATAGCTGTAGGTCTACTACACTGGGGATGATGTGGATCAAAGGACATTACCGATGTGGAATTTGTATAGTCATCCTTAAAGGTAGATCATTTTATCATTTGCATTGATCGATAAACCAAATTAAATACTAAACTGAAATGCCAGGAGCGTTGAGTGATTCAGTTTTATCAGATATTCTCTACCCTTTTGAAGAGCCTCAACATCAAGCCAACCATTCCACTTTCATCATTTTAGGAGCTGTACTCCTGGTCAGCTCTCCGACTTCTGAAATGTCACCAGCAGTCTACAATCACCTAGCCACAAGGTGGCAGTAGACAACAGATTTTTTTTTTTTTTCTTCTCACAAGCATCAAGACAAATGTGATTTTGTCATTTACCAAAAAAGAGACAAAATTGGTTTCTTTGTGTCTGACTTTGACAGTACCAGGCTTCTGTCCTCTCGGAGAGCAAGTGATGCAATCTGAAAGAACACAGATCAGCTCTGACAGCCTTCCTACAACACGAACAAACTGTTCTGCCATGTTCTCCCTCTGAAAGAAGCCACCAGATGAAAAAAAAAAAAAAAACTCACGACCGTTTTCTATTTTTAGCTTTTTGCTCAATTCTTCTTTCTTATTCCTCATCTGCTCTGAGCCGTGTAGTTAAGGATCAATTGTAACCTTTTTTTTTTTTTTTTGTGGTCAAAGAATGAAAAGGATCACAAGAGGCCTAGATCTGCTAATGTATCTGGGAAACACCAGTTATCTCACATCAATCATATGTCCATTTTGTCTTGTCTGAAAAAAGCACTTAACACAAAGGTTTTTCGATTTCCGTCTTTCATATATACCGTTGAATTCATCGATTTATTTATGTCACCTGTTTAGCCTTAATGTTTTTTATAACGGTGCAGAATTTGCACGTCTGTTTGGTCCCATTATATCGATTAGTTTCATTTACATCACAGTTAGTGTTTTTTTTTTCTCTTCCTTTGTATCATATTAACTTTAGTATATTCCCTTCTTTCTCTTTTCAAATTCCTTTTGGAAACTCTTCACCCATTCTATAGCAGTGCTTGCTCAGAGATGAGATCATACATCATACATCTCGTGCACCCCTTATCTTGTCTTCATGGTGATTTCTTACTTTGTATTTATTTTGGGTGTAAGCCAGGGACTTAATGATGTTAATGCTGTGGATAAGAAGAAAAAAAAAAACTCGTTGTTATGGATGTTACTTGGAAATGCTTCGGTTATGACATTTTGTTTAACATTTTTAGAATTCTCCAATGTCAGGTTTTTTCGCAACAATCGGAAGTGACCCTCTTCCTTTAAGTGCTCACGATGGAGGGCTTTGCACTTTCATGGCGAAATGACAAGTTGCTAAGAGAGAGGGAGAGAAAAAGAGAATAACATATGCAAGTGATAGCAGGAACTAACCCAAGTCGAGGGCTTACACAATGTTAAATTCATAATTACAACTACATAAAACATGTTTTTTTTTTTTTTGTAGTAAGTAAAAAACACAACATTTCAGGATGTGATGTCCTGGTGCGTAAGTTTTATAACCTTCATTTAGTGATGATTAAAGAATGTGCTACTGTTACAGTTAGATCCTAACTTAGGAATACTTTTATTTCCAAACAGTGTTATTTATTATGATGATTATGATGATTATTTCTAATCAATTCATCATCTATAAGCCTGGAGCCTAGAGCCTATCCCAGATGACTTGGGGCACGTGGCAGGGTACACCCTGGATGGGGTGCATTGCACGCACACATTCACACACTACGGGCAATTTGGGGAATGTCAGGTTTTTCTGTAGCCTAATCTGCATGTTTTTGGACTGTGGGAGGAAAGCGGAGTACGCTCACTAGAACTGTGGTCTTAAATTTAGATTCGGCCCTAACCGAAGAATCATAATATGTTAAAACAATGAAAGGAGGAGAGAAATGAAGAAAGAGCCACACCAATGGCAAGATCTCAAAACTGCACATGGCTTCGTTTCATTTTGGTATAACATGCAACACCCCAACTTTAATCTGCATCTGTATGTATAGACGCGTCGTGCCCCGCCCTGTTCATTGCAGACCTGACGCCCTGTGTGGTTAAGCTCCAGCTCCAGACGGACTCATCCAAGCAACCTAATTACATGGTCTTTAGTATATCTAAATATTAGAGCCTTATGCTAGATTAGTAGGTTTACTAAAATAGATGGTAACTTGGAGGTGGCACCACTGCATTCAACTCTATCTTAAAATGCTTTATATAACTATAAGATTTTATGCCAGAAAGTTTTGTCAAATGTAACTTACAAGTAGAATACAGTATATTACGTTTGAAAAGGTTTTTTAGGGTGCACAAGATTACATTTCCTTTTACTGATATTTGAAGAAGGGATTATGAACTTATAAAGGACTAACCTTGTATTACATCACTTCTTAATCAGGAACTCAAAATTGGTTAGGCAGATATCTAAATCGTACAAGTATTTTAATTGATCTTAAATATATTCCACTCAACCAGGACGCATTAATTCTACAAGGTTACCATGCTGTTTAAAAAAAAAAAATTAATAAATAACGATGACATTATGGAAACACCTCAAACATGATTGACTTAAATCATTTGCTTATATCTCAAAGTATTACCTAATAAATGCAAAGAGTACAAGCCAAGTCCAAAGGCTCAGCTGTAACCAGCTACATTCAAGATTTTTGGATTTCGTCCATATCATGCTGAAGATAAAGTTCTAGTTCTAAGAGTTATACTGTAGTACTGTAAGTGTATGTTCTGGTCATCATTCACTGGCGGAGTGTGTTATGAAAGTGATCACTCATTTGCTGTCACTCCTTTGCAGTTAGCCCAGTGTGATGATATCATGCAGTTCATATTATACCACATTAGGTGCATTAACCCATTTATGCCAAATGTGCGAATTCAATTATAGGTTGCTGTGATTTTTTTTTTTTTTTTTTTTTTGTAATGTGGCTGTTATATCTGGAGGCAGCTTGAAGGCACAGAATGATGTGCCGCTGTATTACAGCTCCAGGATTTGATGTTGAGCTCTTTGTGTAGTATCACCTAAAAACATATCAGTACAGTGCATCTTGACAAATTAGGACATCGTGGAAAAGTTGATTCTAATAACTTATGTTTATTTATGCGCTCAATACTTGGTCACAGATCTTCTAGCATGAGTTACTGCATTGATGTGGTGTGGCTGAGGCATTATTAAAGACTTTAATGGGTTGCGTTAATAGCGGCCTTCGGCTCGTCTGTATTGTTGTGTTGAATGTTCCTCATCTTCAAACAACATGGCTTCTGTCCCTGTCCTTCTTTTTCTCCAGACTCTGGGACCTTGATTTCAAAATGAAATTCAAAATTTACTTTCATCTGAAAAGTGGATTACTGAGCAACAGTCCACTTGTTTAATCCTTAGACCCGGTAAGATGCTTCTGACATTGTCTCGGGTTCAGGTGAGATTTCTTACTAGTAATGCAACAGATGTAGCCCAATTCCTGGAACAAATTAGAATATGTACGTGGTGGCTCTTGAGGCACTGACTCCAACCTTACTCCTCTACTTATGGAGCTCTCCCAAGTTCTGGAATCAGCTTTCCATGACAATCGTCTGCTGTCATCCCTGTTGCTTGTGCACTTTTTCCTACCCCACTTTTCCCTTTAAGTCAATATTCTATGAATATGCTTCCAAACAGCACTCTTTTAAAGCCAACCCTTTCAACGACGATCTTCTGTGGCTTACCCTTCTTGTGGAGGGTATTGATGATTGTCTTCTGGACAATTTATGGACAAGTCAGCAGCCTTTCTCATGTTTGTACTAAACTAGACCAAGACATGTACAGTATTTATTCTGTATGAATTGTAACTTACTCAAAATAAAATATTCTAATATTTTGAGATGCTGTATTTATTTATTTTTTTTCATGATGCCCAGCAATGGATCTCATTTATGGTCCATTCCTGTCTTTCGCCCAGTGTTCCCTGGATCAGTTTCCATCCAATTCCAAATAAAGTGGATGCTAAAGATCACTGGTCACATGACCAATGTGGGAAAGTAGCATGCTTCCATGCGCAGTGGCTGCATAGAATAGGTTATGGGAAAACATTTGTTTGATGAAACTCATTATTATTCCCGCTTATGTATTTATTTATTAAATCTCTCATAGTATCACAATGTGGTATTCCTTTCTGCGGAAAACAGCTTGAAATTTTCCATGGACAAAGGACAAAATCTTAAAAAATGTACTCCACTAAAAAAATAAATAATAAAAAAAATTTGATGGTTAACATTTCCTCATAAAAGTACACTGTCGACGTTAAGGAAAGAACTCCTTCGATACACATAACAGACTGGTGGTGCCAAACAAGAGCACGTCAATGCTGTACTATTACTCTACGTAGCCACTGCAGGAGACTTTCTGAATGCACTGTACAAAAAAAAAGTCCCATTGTGCCACCAAAACAAGTCTGAGCCTTTAAGTCATGGACTCTAGGAAATCTCTGAAGATTTGCTGTAGTATCTGGTACCAACACATTAGCAGCAGATCCTTTAAGTCATTTAAGTTGTGAGACAAGCTGTTCAAGGATCATACATACATGTCAGCCCATCGCTGATACTCATGCATCAATTGTAGACAATTTTAGCAGTGGACAGGAGTTTGGCCAGGTAATGTTTTCAGCCATTTGTACTACAGTAGGTCTTTTGTGAGATCTGACCAGATGAGCTAGGTTTTGGTCCCTATATGTAACATTGAGTCTTGGGTGCTTGTGCCCCTGCTAGGTTGTTGCTCCGTGAACCACTTTTGTTAGGTACTAACCACTCCATAACAGAAGCCCCAAAATACCTTAATTTATGGAAATGTTCTGACCAGGTCGTCTAGCTGTCCGCAATTTGACCCTGGTCAAAGTCGGACAGATCCTTATGTCTGCCGATTTTTCCCGCTTTCAACAGATCAACTATGAGAACTGACTCTTCAGTTGCTGCTTATTTCCCACCTCATTGTCAGGTTCCTCTATAATGAGATAATCAATGCTATTCATTTCACTTGTCAGTGGTTTTAATGGTATGGCTGATCAATGTAGGATACTTGAAAAATAACTGAACCTTAAGGGCCTGTCTTGTACCTTTTAATTAGTACATTCAGTTGTAGAGACCAGGGCACTATCTGCACTATATGAATGTACGTTGTAAGTGGAACTACCCCTGTGACAATCAAAGGAGAACTTTAATACACATTTTTCTGACACTGGTTAAAATAAAAATAAAAAAAGTCAAATTTGAATCAATTTAAATGAAAATATATAAATATAAATAATAAATAGTACAAATGTTTTTGTTGAAAAATGTGTCGAACAGTTACCGGTTTGTCCGTAGGGTTTACATCTCATCTTCATTTTCCTTATCTAGGGCACGAAACCTCCCCCCTCCACCCCACCCCCACCGTCCCCCTCCCCCCGTGACCCTTACATGAATATCCTATGTCTCAAACCTGTACAGGGTTATGGGTGCCTCCTGCCATAATAATTTCTCTAAATAACAGGCACGAGGAGGGGTACACCCTTGACAGGGCAGCAATCCATCGCAGGGCACATGTGCACACACGCTATTAGCGCCAATCTGTATATCACTGGCCTGTGGGTGGAAACCGGAGTACCTGGAGGAAACCCACCAGGCACGGGGAGAACCTGCAAACGTCATGCATGCAGACCCAAGGTGGGAATCGAACCCTTGACCATGGAGATGCAAGGCCACGGTGCTATAGGGTTTTCCACAGAGTAGAATTCAATCTAGTGTAGTGTTTTTGGGATAATAAGTACATTGTGGATAAAAAAAAACCCCACACTAGATGGTGGGATTTTATTTTATTATTATTATTTTTTTGTTCACTCCAAGTCCATGCCTAGCGCTCTGAGCTTGGAGAAAAACCGAGTGTGAGCTCGTTAATTGTTTCTCAGTCTGCTCAAGCCTCTCTCCTGAGGATGCTGCGCGCCTTCCGTCACGTGGCCGAATAAAGGAGGCGGGGCTTGGAGGTAAGGGAGGGTATCAAGGAGGAGAGAGACAGCTTTCTTACCTCGGAGTATCGATGACATCAACCACCTCCTATTCTGCGCTCGAGCGTGCTGCCTTGTGAAAGCCTGTGCGGGAAAATGGGGGCGCGGAGATAACGGTGTCGGGAAAAAAAAGAGCTTTAACCTGCGACTCCGGAAGCTTTGAGTCACTGTCTCTCATAGTCTCTGTCTCTCTTTCAGTCTATCTCTCTCTCGCTCTCTCTCTCTCTCTCTCTCTCTCTCTCTTTCGTTCAGTCTCTCTGTCTCGGAGTCCCGAAACGCGGAATTACGCTCCGGAACCGCTCGCGCTGACGGACATGAAGCGCGAGCACACATGAATTTGTCCCAACGCTGCAAACGGAGCGACAACAAAGGTAGACGGTCTTGCATTAAACGACAGAAAAGCTATATTTGAATAATAATGATAATGCATGCAATGTTTAGCTTGTGTGTGTGTGTGTGTGTGTGTGTGTGTGTTTGCATTTTATTTGAATGCACCCCACACTAATTTAGAATTTATTTTTATTCACATAATATAATTTACACAAAGGATAGGTGCAAAAAGACAAAAATGTGATGCGCGAGCCGTATGCTTTGTTTTACGATGTAATGCACGTGCTCATGGATGAGCTTTGTTCTAGGATTATAATGTGCACTAGTGTTCTTTATATTGGCCGTGCACTATGGGATGCTCTCATGCGCGCGCGCTCTCTCTCGCTCTCTCTCTCTCTCTGTCTCGCTCTCTGTTCGTCAGTCGCATCCGGTGCTTTTGCCACCCAGCAGCACGAGCTGCGCGCACGCTCATTGTTCGCCTTAAAATCCACCGGGGAGCTTCACTCATGCACGCTCACCAACGCGGGGCCTTTTGTTCCAATTTCACTTCATTTCAGACTCCATTAACTTCTGCCCTAGCTGGCTTTTCTTCTATGCAATTTGAGTTTGCAAGGCGTCAGGTTAGACCACTATGATTATCTTAAAAAAAAAAAAAAGAAATCTGGATTAACGCTATATATATATAGCGTTAATATATAATGCAGAAGATCAATAATCTTATGCACTGCTGCATCATCTCAGGATTGTTTATTCCGAAATTATAGCTCATACCCCAGGGGTTCATTAGGCATATTATAATTCATTCATATGGTATAATATGTGTGTGTGTGTGTGTGTGTGTGTGGAGGGGGATCACTTGAGATCAAACTGCAGCATTATTTATGCAACAAACAACGACAACAACAACAACAAAAACAGGGATGATGATTGTTTTGTTTGTAATGATCAATATTTTTATTGGATTTTATAAATATAATTATACATACATGTAGGTGTACATGAAAATATTGGTCTGTACAGGAACCATGTTTATACAAGCATTGCCCAGAATATTTCAGAACAGATTTAAATATAATGGGAAATATTAAGCTGCTTGGATCACAGTTGTGCCAGAGGATATGTCCTCAGACATTAAATATCAGATCGATAAGAATAAAAAGTTTTTTTTTTACTTAATGAAAAATGCTAAGAAATTTGTTTATTAATTTTGTGCAAATATGCCATTGTGATATGGATCAGTGGTAGATGCTTACACACTACTAATACTGAGGTGGTGTTTGCTTCATTACATTATTAAGCTACATATCGAGCCTGTATATTTCTAAGCAATACCACATTGCTTTACTGATTACAAATGACAGGATCGATTGGCATGAATCTAAACAGAAAAGTGTCACATTTTTATAAAAAAAAAATATATTTTTTTTTCAGTCTCATGAGTTCTGGAAATGTCTCCAGGCTAAGTCGGAACTGTTTTAATGATCTCTTCAGGTCCTTTTAAAAACAAAAAAAAATTTATAACCTGAAAAATAACCTGAGTACTCCTAAAATTATGCAACTTGTATTTTTTGGTATTATTAAGTGACAAGTGACAATAGGTCTGTGCTCCTTTTTTTTTCTTTGTCCATCATAGTAGCCTAGATCTTGGGACAAAGTGCCAATTTGCGATCAGGCACCTTTCCAGAGCCTTTTCTTGTCTCCTGAACAGACGGAGACATGCAAATCTCAGTGCTCAGTGAGTCAAACGCATTGTGTCTTGAGAAACTCATGCTGTCTTACCCGTGTTTGGACACCTTTCCGCTTCCTCAGTCTTTTTTCCCCTCTATTCACCTTTTTTGTACATTACTCATTCAAAGCGATGTGGTGCGAGGCCGGAATGATGACAATCAGTAGAGAGTGGGCCTTTAGGCTTTTTATAACGTTTTCTGTGGGTTATTTGTGGTGCGTGAGTGGGAGAGCATCCTGTCAGAATCTCCCAACGAGCTTCTATCATGCGTAGCGACTATTTTCGCATCACCATAATGAGATGAGTGTTGGTGTAATGATAAGGTTACGTGCACAAAGTATATGACACTTGGATACTGATTATTAAGAGCGAGAATGAAACTGTCGTGGAGTAAAGGAAGAGGTCAGGCATGATTTACTCTGTACATTTCTATCTAAATATCCAAATCTACCTTGTGTTTTCATCAGCTATTGTTTGGTGAATTAAATAGACGTTATGGCATGGGGGATTGTAGCAGGAGAGTGGTATTTCTTCTCTAGCTGAATGTGAATAGTTAATGCAATTCTTATCTTTTTGTAAATTGTTATTATTAACAAATATTATTATACTTATAAGTTAAGGCACTGGCACTTTATAAATTTTTGCATGTGAGCAAAACAAACGTGCTCACTGTCTCTTCATATTAACAAAGAAATTAAAGAATGAACAGTATTGACCAAAAAAAAAAATCAATAATAACGGTCGTTTAAAACAGATTACCTTATGGACAGTTACCCTCTTAGCTTTTATTTATGGCTACTAGTTCATTGAAGTCACCAATCCGTCTCATGTTCACAAATTGTGGAGCTGTAGATGCCATCTGTCCGTAGAGAGAAGAACAAAAGAACTGAATGAGACAAGGTTCCAGTTACGTACCTTCCATGTAGAAATGCTGCTTTTCTGTAGTAGTTTTGGAAATGTTGGGAACTTGGGACTTATCCCCCTCTCTTTCTCTGTTTCTTACTTTCTCATCATTTACAATCAGTCAGCTTTAATCACCTGCCTCCTGCAGTTCCTGCTTAACTCTTTGTTACCACTGTAACCCTGTCGAGTGAATAATCAATGAGTTGAAACGCATGTGTCTGAGGCCTTCTGACTTATTCAGCACACCAGCCTTAAACTGAACTGCATTTACATTTCAAGCTTCTCATTAACCCCCCACTAATTATTATATAAATTCCATATTAAAGTTTACTTTAAATATGCATTAGACACACTTGGTTTCTTAATACTTTTTTTCCCCCCCCAGAATCTGATCCAAGAGTTATAAATGTAGTGACTGTGCGATGTGAGAGGAATAATTTATTCCTCTGGCTTTGATCTTCTGTTGGTGGGCGCTGTGAAGCGCATTACTGATCGCCTAGGCGGGAAGAAAAGCCAAGAAAAGTCAAGATCTTTGCTGCAGTGGCCCCAACATCTCATAAGAATGCAAGGGCAACATAACATTTACATATCGTAGGATGGCACAGAGATACTTTCACGTCTTAAAATAGGACAGAGCCTAGGAAGTGCTAATGCTTTCTCCATTTATATACATTACAGGAAAAGAAAGGAAGAGATGATATCAAATTGTTCTGAATAAAATACTTTCCTCTAATTGCAGCCTTGGCTCCCAATAAGAATTTCGTTCGGTGGAGCAAATGTTCTTTAATTTCGTGTTGTCTTGGTTGTGTGTTTTTTAATTATAGCTTTGATATGAAACTGGAAATTTCCGTGGGTCTCTAGCCTAGACTAGCAGAACAATTGTCTTGAGTTAGCTAGCATAAATGGTGAAGATTATGAACGCTTGAGAACGTACAGTGGAGCCACGGCATACGAGAAAGCCCTCCGTTACGAGTTTTTTGCGTTTAGAATAGAAAAATAGTTTTTGCATTAGTGGAAAGCCAAGCAAAGCGAGTTGATGAATTTTATGATTTATTTTTTTTTTTTTGCATTTTGTATAAGATTTGGTAGAGACATCATGCATCCCAAGAAAGTTAGCAAGGACGGTAGCAAGAACAAATTAAAAAGTCATCCTTACACAAGCACCTGGTGCCAAGAGGAATTATAAATTAAGGTTTAGTGAGATTTAATGTTTATTTATTTTATATTTGACTTAATTTACATGTCTTAATTAAATATTTTAATTGTTTCTCTATGCAAAAATATGATTATAGTGTTGTAAATAGTAATATTGCTAATACTTTTGGATGGATGGAAAGGATTATATGCATTTACATTATTTTTTATGGGAAAATTTGCATCGCAAAATGATTTAAAAAAAGAATAAATCTTTAAATTGAGAAACTTTGTTTGGTTAGCCCTTTACAGCTACAGTAGCTAGCTAGCTTTAGGCTTAAACAAAACGGATATGTGATTATGTGTTTAAACGTCCCTAAGAAATGTGGTCAGGTTAGCTTATGTAGCTAGTTTGGCAAGCTTGAATAATTTATGATAATCTGTAGGTATGATTTTTTTATTTTTTTACTCAGAACTTTGACTAGCTTTCTGTAAAAATGAGCTCTCATCAGGTTAGCTCTTGGCTAGTGAGTACACTACAGTAGCTAACAAAGTCTATTTATGTGAATTTGCTGTATTTAATCTACATATTTTGAAGTCAAAGTGGAAAAATGCTATTTTTTGTACTGATCACTGTATTATTATATATTCATAATGCACTAAATACTATGAAGATGGAGAGAGAGTTCCAGTCAAAGGTTTGCACACGCTTTCTAATTATTATTCTTTTTTGTGATTATTTTCTACATTCTAGAACACATATTTAGGTAATTAAATAACAGCGAGTCAGACATGAAGACCATCACAGGAAAGCAAACCCCAAAACCTACATCTACTGCAGAGGAGAAGTTCATTTAAAATGATCAACCTCAAACATCACCAATTAACGAACAGCACCCCAGATTAGAGTCATTATAAAGGCTTTACAGAGCATAAGTAGTGGACACGCCTCAATATCAACTGTTCAAATTAGATTACTGCATATTTCGGACGCCTTCAGCAGTGTTTTAACATGTAGAAAGAAATTAAAATCTGGAAAGACCATGAAAGTAGAAGGTGTGTCCAAACTTTTGACTCGTAGTGTATATAAATAAAAGATGTCGAATGATGATTAAACCAAACAGGTCATTGCCAGTGATGTTTTTAATAGAGAAAATCTGCTAAAAATTTTGTATTTTTGTGGTTTCAGCCTGCCAGATAATTATGTTGGGTTGTTTATGTGACAGCAGGTCACAGTGATGTGTTTCTACAGCATTCATTAGTGAGAGTGTATGTTTCTGCTGCTTTATACGACTACACAGGGCACGATTCATAAATAGTAAATGAGCGAAGGAACGATTAAAAAAGAATTATGTATATATAAAAAGTGTGACTTCCATATATGGATTTAAAAGACACACCCACAGCCATATGGCCCTAATGGCACAAGCTGCTCTCACGTCCATATATGGATTCAAATACTGTAATATATTTTGCGATTTTGCAGTCTGAAGAGAGAACCTCCTGGCTAGAGATACAAAGCCCGTAAATCTGGAAACGGAGTGATGTCAGACGTCTTCTGTTTCACTTTCTAAATATGAAACTAAACTGATAACATGAGCAAATATAGCAAGCCATATAACTGGTGACATTGCACAACATTAGATAATAAATCCTAACCCCACCTCTGGAAATAAATAATCAAACAAACAAAAAAAAACTAAAGCTTTTTGGATCGAATAGTGAATAGGCCCAGTCATATCAATAAAAGAGCCCTAATGGAGACCATTAGCATGACCTTGTCTGGCCTGTAGGCCTCCTACAGCAGCTTTGTCTATTATTGGCAACTTAGCATTTTTAGGCATTTTTGGTCCTTGTAAACAAGTTAGGCATCTTATGCCCTTTGCATTGCACTCGCAAGTGGCGTTCAAGTCAAACCAGGATCGGTGCTGACATTTCTTGTCAACAAAGGCATACAACTCTTGCGCCGAAGTGTGGGATAGGCTTCATAATGAATGAATGATGGGATAAAACCGATTGACATTTACATTTACAGAAGACCTCAAGCACAGAGCTGTCATGAGACTCTTTACCGCCGTAAAACATTCAAATAGTGCAAATGTTTTAAAGAGGGCCCTGCATCCATGATCGATGATCCCGACTAAGGTGGCTCGGAGCCTACTTCATTCATCGCCATGGACATTCTGTGAATGGAACAATTGATCTTTGAAAATTGATGGATATCTTGGTGCCAACTTGCGGAAGAAAGGCGTCTGTCTGCGAGAACTGTACACACGGACACCACTTGCACATTACAGGAACTGGCTGAGAGTTATTGCCACATCCCCATCTAGTCCTGACCTTGCTCCAAGCTATTTCCTTATGTCTGGGCCATTGAAGGAGTTCCTGGGAGGCCAGCATTTCAGATATGAAGATACAGATATTTCAGGAAGTGCGAGTGTACTGAGAGAACCTTTTACCTTGAAGTATTCCAAGTACAAGTGATATGCTGGAATAAGTGCATTAGTCTAGTGGGGGATTATATAGAGAAATACAGGGAGCTTTTAACTCTCATCACTGTGTTCTGCACAATCAAAAGTCCAGGTTTGACTTTTTTACGCCTCTTGTAATTTGACAGCTTCGACAAATAGGATGGATTGCAATCTTTCTTTTACAACTATTACAATTGCGATAGTAATAGTAACTACTGTGTATATATATATATAATACATATAATATATATATATATAATATAGTTGTAATAAGAACAGAGAGAGCACAGAGATTGGTGAAAATGCTAGAACACTGTAGTGCTTTAAACACAAGCCACGAAGCAGTCAGTAAAACGAATGATGCAGTTTACCAAGTTGTGTACGACTAACTTGTGACAAAAGACCATACAGCCTAATAAACAAAACTGCGAGCAACACATATCATCGATCACAACAACAGGTAACAGCACAGCATAAGAAAACGCACCCGTAGAGATGTATCCTATACCATGTCGGATAGCTGGAGCTGTTAGTGTTATGAAAAAAATGACTCGTATGAATAATGCAGTCAGCTTTCTGAAAGGAAACGGAAGCACATTACTTTATAGATGAGCAGATGTCTTCTTGTATGTCTTGTTATTAATATAGGATTGCTGTTCTCGTACTGATTTTCACTCACCAGATAAATCCGGGCGTACGTTCATTTTTGGCAAAACATGACAATAAAAATGTGATGTATACAGTACCTGGGTCCTTCAGTGTAATTTAGTTGTCCTGTAAAATTAGGCATCGTACAATTTTGCACATTTCCAGGACATATCAGTATAAGAACAGGCCATATAATCTCAACAAATCTCAAGATGGCACCTTGAAATGTCACTTGACGATCACAGCCTTGCCACTTCACCGCCCTGGCCCGCATGCGGAGAATCTGATTGGCTGATTTGAAGCGTCTGGGGAAATTTGATTGACAGCACCGAGAGATGGTGTGAGAGACAGTGATAAGATGGCTGCCAGTGTTCTGCACCGGTCAGGAAAAGGCAGACCTGCTGAATGTGGGGATCGTTTTTTTTTTTTTTTGTGCTTGGCGCTTTTCCTCCTAATTCATGGCGCAGGCTATCAGAGATATTTTACGAATACTAATTGTGCTTGAGGGAAACCATTTCCCAAGCCGTTGATGGGTTCTACTCGGGCGTCAATACTATATATTTTTTTGTTTCATTTCATTCCACCGTGTACAAGTCAGTATGTTTTAGCAAAGCTGAATTTCATTAAGAGCGGAAAGAAAAGGTTTCTTTCGTGCTCTTAATCAGTATGGGTTGTACGGACAACAGCATCACATTCGCATGGATTTCTGAACGCTGCCGTTGAACACCGCGACTAGAATTTCCTCTTAACGTTTGCGCGAGGCTTGGCTCCGTCTGGCTGAACTCTAAAAGAATGACGCATAGCCTACAGTCAGAGCCCTTTACGGTCTACATGAGCGTAGGGAGTCTCTGGAGGGCGCTTCACCATATGAAAGGCACAGAATGGATGCGGCGTTTCCCTTGTCATGACTGAAGCATCTTTCTCAATGGAGTTTTCTGTGGAAGAAAAAGGGCGAGTGGGGAAAACCAAAAGAAAAAAAAAAAAAAAACCTTTTGCTCCATGAGGTTAATGCACTATCGCTATCCAGCACTCCAACACCTCCATACTTTCATTTTTTTTCCTCTCCAGAGCTTGCCTCCGCCCTTTAAAAAAATTATAATAGATAATTAAGAAATTCTTTTTCTGCAAACATCATGATCATAGGATGTATTTTAAAGTCTTTTGGAACATTAATTAGCTAGAAAACCGATCGAGTAGCCTATGCTGATGAACATTCTGTGCAGTCAGTTGAAGGTTCATTTAAGTCATATACCTATTATGTTTGAAAAAATCTAAATCCGAAGCCCCCCCCCCCATATTCTCATATTCTTGTCTGTAGATGTATCAGCTATGCGCCTCCTCTAGCGGAACATGGATAATTGCGTAGATGCCCATCTGTGCGCTTGATGCGGGTAGCCAACACGCCGTCGCTCAGTTTACTCGCGTTTTTCACTCTCCAGAGCGTGCTGATTTATATCGTTTCCTAAAAACCATGACTTTGCCAGTGGTGAGCTTATCAGATCTGTAAGATGAATAGTAACTGGTGAATTTACAGTGGAATTACTTTCAGCAAAATTTATGATCAGAATGCATATTTCGAAGATCTTTGGCAAGCCTCGAGCAGCTGGGAAACTGATCGGGTAAAACTGGCCACGTCCTGGGGGCATAAGTAATGGCCGAATGATGACCACTGTGAATGGTCCAAGTCGCGTTTCTATACATTTCCTTCCTCTTAGCTTTTTTCAGTATTGATTCTCCTTTTGTGATGTAGATCCCCCTCCGTGCCATCAGTCATTACGATCGATAGTTTGTCATTGCGTGGCTTTCGCTCATCACGGATCACCCCCCCCCTTCCTCCTCCCGCAGTAAAGACCTTAAACAAGACTTATGTGGAAACAGGAAATAACATCTAATATAACTTATATGTGTCAGGGCACAATTGAGGGAGCTATTTTCTATTCTAAATGAGATCTGTGCCTCTTAGCAGTCGTGTTAATTCCCTTTGAGATTCAGGATCTCTGTCTCTGCAGTGCAACCCGATCCCGCTACAAGCTCCTAAAGCAATTGCGCTTACTGTAATACAACATCAAGAGGATGGTGCATTGTGGCCATCTAAAAATACAGCCCGATCTCTGTGTGCTCCTTTCGAAAAAAAGGTACCAGGTTTGCGTTTTTTAATTTTTTAAAAAAATTTTATTTGCCCGCCAGCGTAGTCCGGTGATGCCCGGCGCTTAACAGGTTTCGTTTCAGTGACGCTCTTGTTTCCGATTCAAAAGCAGCGTGAGAGCCACTTACATGTGTAAAACTAAAGGAGAATTCCACAGGGATTTGCATACCGAAGTTGCATATCGTGTCTCATAAATGATTATATGAGATTAAAATAAGTTTAGAGCATGGGTATATTGAGGATTAAAGGGCACTTCAATTAAGAGACGTAAACAAATGAAAAAATAAAAAAATCAATCTCATTTATAGCTGCAGTGATTCTCTAGGGTACACGATCTTCATCTAGCTTTTCACTATTTTAATCAGGAGCCCTACAGTATAAACATGGGAACCTATAAATAAAGGTGATGCATTTCCATCCGGTATGTCTAGTATAATTTCGTATTTATCAAACATGGCTGCCTTTATCAACATTAATCTATATGCACGGCCACTTCATTAGGTACACCTGTTCAACTGCACTTTAACGCAAATACTTAATCAGTCCCATTGCAGAACATCAACGCATTGAGAAATGTCGATACGGTCAAGACGACCTCCTGAAGGTCTGAGAATTTCAGGAACTACTGGGATTTTACCACAAAACCATCTCTAGGGTTTATAGAGAATGGTCTGAGAAATATCCAATGAGAATCAGTTCTCTGGGTGAAAATGCATCGTAGGTATCGGAGGACAGAGAATAGCCAGACTGATTGATTCTATCTGATAGAAAGGCAACAGTTATTTAGTTACAACCAAGGTATGCTGAAGAGCATCTCTGAATACGCTACAGCAGGTACCACTCGTAACAGCTAAGAACAGATAACCGGGACCACAATTTGGATGTGCTAACCAAAAAGGAGAAAATAGAAGATTGGACAAACATTACCCAATCCCGATTTCTGCTGCGACATTTGGGTGGTAGGGTCAGTATTTGACATTAACAACATGGAAGCATGCATCTATCTGTAGTGAAGGCTGGTGGTGGTGGGGTAATGGTTTGTGGGATATTTCCTTGGCAGACTTTGGGCCGCGTAGTACCAAATGAGTATTGTTGACCGGATCCATCCCTTAATGACCACAGGATTACATGCCATGTCTCAATTCTAAAATCATCTCAGGCTGGTTTCTTGAACATGACAATGAGTTCCCTCTACTCAAGTGGCCTCCACAGTCACCAGATCTCAATCCAATAGAGCACATCTGGGATGCGGTGGAATCGGAGGTGGACATGCAGCCGACAGATCTGCAGCGACTGTGTGATGTGAATGTGGGCCAAGATCTCTAAGAAACATTTCCAGCAACTTGAACCTATACCAGGACGAATTAAGAGTGTAAACCATAAGCAACTGACATTATTTCTGAAATGTAAAATGTTAAAAAGCATAAGCACGTTTAAGCACCTGGTTAATGCTTGACGTGCCAGTAATTGATTGCTCAAATCAATATTTGCGACCAAATATGTTCTACGCGACTTCTGTGAGAATATGAAACGGATGGCAGCATTTTAATGCAGAAAATGACACTATTTAAAAATAAGAGGTTTAGAATTCATTTCTAATCCGTTCACCGGTTTAGCAGATACAACACAAATACCTGCACTGACAGATCATTATCAACTTGCATTGCCACCAGGATCATATCCGGTGGAGTCTGTTAATCCGGTGAGATTTTTCACTCCTAAACTCTGCGCCGGTTATAACCTCAAGATATAAATGAAGTTCGAAACACCTTAAATCTCCAGAGTGTGTGCTGCTGCAGTTTGGGCTACAGGCTGAAATATTGAGTTGACATTCAGTAAAGCTTTCAGTGTGCATTTAATATTTCTGTTCATTATTCCGTTGGATTATGTGTCAAAAATATAAAGGAAGACATCTGACCTGCACTGGGAGAAGAAAAAGATTTTATTCTCCCTTTTCTACTGGCTGACTGAATATTCATTAATTAGTACAGATATAAAAAATATATACAGTATATATCCGGACTTCTATTTTATATTGGAACTTGTACTTTAAAGGTCCCATATTTTACCGTATTTTTCTTTAACTAATTAACAGAAATCTCTGGGGTTTTAAAATTTAAATAGCGTGTGTGTGTGTGTGTGTGTGTGTGTGTGTGTGTGTGCGTGTGTGTGTTAATACCTCAGCTGGAATATTGGATTTTTTTCCCTACCTCTGCCTCAGTTTCACTCCTCTTCCAAACACAGTGTTTCATTGTCTATGTAAATGAGCTTCTTATATGAGGTCACATTAGGGGGAAATCTAAATGCATTTTTTAAAAACTATTTATTCATTCATCTTCTATACTGCTTGTCCTGTAAGGGGCCTGGAGCATATCCCAGGAGACTTGAAGCAAAATGCGGTGTACACCCTGCACACACACACACGCACACACACACACACACACACACACACACACACACACACACACACACACACACACACACACACGCACACACTACGGGTAATTTGAGAACGCTAGTTAACCTAATCTGTATGTCTGTATTTAAGTCTGGGAGAAAACTGAAGTATCCACCAAGCACAAAGAGAACACATCCCATCCACACACGGATCCGAGGTTGGATCCGAACCCTCGAGTTGCGAGGCTACCTCAGTTGAGTGCTAATGTCTGGACCACTGTGGCACCTTGTTAAACCATGTCCAATAAAAAAAGGAAAGAAGGACAAAAGGCTGCGTATGTTTTCTTGTGTGCATACACACACTGGAGACCCATCTGAATGTGTAAAAATGACTAAAAAAGTCCATTTGGTTTAATAGGTTCCCATTAAAGGAGCAATTACTATTTTTTTTTTGGGTTGTTCTGCGTTCTCGTGGATCTTGAGCAGGGGTATACACAGTCTATAGTGGCATCCAAATTTCTGTCTTCAACTGTAGTAAACACAAACTAACCTCCGTTTTATCACAAGAATGAATAACTCCCCTCTTTGGGGAAACAGCTTACAATCTACAGTTTGCTCATACTGTACCTGCATGATGATAAAACCGTTTATCCTGACGTCACGCGAAATCCCGATGGACAAATAATAATAATAATAATAATAATAATAATAATAATGACATGCATTCATCGGGTTCGTATCTGTATTTGTATCTGTTTCAGACACATTATCTGTTAATTCTTTTGCATTTGCATTAGGTTACATCTCTAATCTGCAGAGCATTCATTTGCTTTTGGAGCATGTGACATGAAGGAATACACTACAAGCCACTCGGAAGTGTGAAACTAGACTAGAGCTGAAGCAAAGGCTTTGATTCATCTAATGGTAGTCTAATGGAAGTATGAAGAGCGATCGAATGAAGGACTGGGTTTACAGCCTCAAAGCAAATTCGAGCATGAATCTTTTTGTTAATTACTTGGCCTGCACCCGGAGTTTCCTTTTATCCGCTAGACTGCACAGGGTTTTTATTTATTTATTTATTTATTTAATTAACTATTTATTTTTTTGATTAGTCTCTTTAAATTGTCCGAATTGACATGCATATGCTTCATCCCGGCAGCTCCGCATCAGAATGCAGATAGTCCGCTGGGTTGTCTCGGTGCCGTGCGCGTGAATATGTATGCCATCCGGGCATGATTAGATTGTGTCGACCCGAAGCGAGGGAATCTGCCAAGCCGAGATGGGCTACGATAATGGCAGGATGTGTTGACAAGGCTGGGGTGCTCTGATTAATGTCAGCCATAGTGGAGGTTATTCTCAGATTGGGGGGGGGGGGGGGGGGGGGGTGGGGGTGCTCATTACAGAGCCATGATTAAGACAAGATGAATGAGATGCGAGGCAATTCCTGGAGGCCGGCAGACCGCTGTCGAGAACGGCGCTTTTCATCCGAAGGGTCTTGTGCTGCAAGAAAAAGGGGGATAAACAGAGCACCTGGGCTAAGTAAGCTGTCCGTCTTGCTGTTGTTTTATAGTGATCGGCGATAGCTTTTAAGATATAAAGAAGAACCAGGAAGGATTTCATTTTCTCTATTTCAGCCGTCTGATTAAACAGAGGTATTATTATTAGCGTAGGAGGAAAAACAGGGGGGGAAAAGGGGAGACTATGGATCATTTAATAGACTGGATGGGGTGGTGCCACGTCTATACTAACACTAGATTAAAATGGATGAGTTTTGCAACACCCATTTCTGGGGCAGATGAGGTTGAAGTAAGCTTTTATCTCAGATTGCTGATAGTCTATTAGACCTATTTATGGCAGAACAGTAGCTCTTTCGCAGCTGGACTGCCTCCAGTTCACCTACAACCGATAGCAGATATTAAACCCTAGTCTGTAGCCGTCTGTGATTTTAAAAAGACTAAATGTTTAAAAAAAAAAAAAAAAACACACACTATATAATGTTATTGTCATGATTTATGCTGATGAGTACTGTACTGTAAATGTGTGCTTTTAGTCATCGTTTCAAAGCCTGAATTACTGTATGAAAAGGCATTTTGCTCATCTCAGAATGGCTGGTTTAAACAAACCAAAAAAAAAAAAGGACTGCAAATTGCACATGCAACATTGTAGATAGAGCTGAACTGTTTTAGAGAGTTTTATTTTTCATGCAGAATAACAGAACACATGAGAGTACGAGAGTAAAAACTCCCATTATTTCTCTCTATATACTGTAATCCCCTGCTACACTAATGCACTCATCCCGGTGTTTCACTAGTGACTGGATACCATAAAGCTTTCTCAGGGCGCCACAGCCGTGATAGGACTGCCTGGGTCTCGTCTGAAACGTTGGCCTCCCAGGAATTCCTTCAGCTTGTGGGAATGGCTTGGAGAGAGGTCAAGATTGTATAGGGAATAAAAAATAAATAAATTCTGTAATTTACAAATAACACTTCTGAAAATGTCAGTTTGTTTTACACCTTCTAAGTCCCGGTTTGACTTGAACGTCTTTCGTATTTATGTATTTGTTTCATTCGATTTGTATGTAAACCAACAGTGGACTTTATAAAATGCTTTAAGATGTATGGCCAGAGCTTGAGGAAGAGCCACGTGGACCAGCAGGTGTCCAAATACTTTTGTATTCACTTGGAATACCCTAATGCCAGTCATGATTAATGTATGTACAGTACATATACAGATTTTGACTGATCACCCAAATTACAAAAACATGAAAAAATTACTCCACTATGATTGGCTATAGCTGCGATGTGCGATGGGTCATAATACATAACATCGGTAATATCATTCATCTTAACAGGAGAGTTGGTTGTGCGGATTTCATTGCTTTGGTGTCATTTTCTTTCTTCTGTATACACATCACGCAGGTAGAGTTTCCTCTGCTATCGAATGAAGATCAGTACAGTAAGTGAAGAAACACGAGTGAAAAGCTGTGTGAGGCATCGACGATCCCTGTTGTCACTTGTGGAGGGTTCTAACACCTTTGCACTAACACCTTTGCACTAACAAGCTCTCAATCTGGCGAATAGTGTATTTATAGTCTCCGCTTATTTCTCTGAAGGCTAGAACAATTCATTGTTTGTGGATCTCGTCCTTTACCAGCAGCGTTTCGGGTTTCACTGTCATGACCATAATTACCATCCCTATGTATGACCCTTTTATCCCCAGAAACATCAGGAAAGGAAGAAAATGAAAATGAAAAAAAAAAAGGCAGAATGATTGGATTCACTTTGTTTTTTTGTTTTTTTGTTTTTTTTTTGTCGCAATAATCCATATCTTGGGCTAAACTCCTTCTTAGTCGCACTCTGCCTCTTCACTGCTCCCATATCCAGAAATAGCAAAACCATATGTTTAGTAATTACTTATTTGGATTTCGGGGACGTCTAAGAGTGCGCTGAGGACTATTAAAATTATCACAGGGATGCAATAATATTGCTGGAGCAGTATTAAACACTCGGAGACGGTATGACTTGACACAGAGAGGGAATGCATTAAAAAAAAAAAAAAAAGAAATGGGAAAGGATGATTTTTACACCACAGTACCATTGTTAGTGTTTTAATGTTATCATTTGTAATTCATACTATACAAGGCTTGTATATGACCACATCATCTAAATATAAAAATCTACTCATTAAAAAAAAAAAAAGTGTTTTTATTTATGTGGTGTGAATTCAACTGGAAAATGAAAAATCCCTACCAACTCTTGACTGTGTGCAAGTAAATATATTATTCAATCAGCATTTGCTTACAAGCCTGAGTATCCACTCTTATCTAAACCAAAGCCTCAGAGTGCTACAAGGGTGGAGACCAGATTGCTTGAATCTATTAATTATTCATTTTGTTATTATTCTTATTCATTTGGTAAAGACAAAGAAATCAGCATGCTATTGGACGACCCTGATTATAATACTTTAACATCATGCCACATCTTCGTGTTCTCACTAGGGCTCTGCGATTGAATCGTTGTTGCGATGTACTGTAATCAATCATTTGTTGATCGATTCAGCTAATTCAATCGATCCATACTTTTTAAACTATTTAGGCAAAATTGAAAGTGTTAAATTCCTTAAAATTGACAGATTTTATCAAAATATATCAGTCACTGCAGAAAAAATCAAACCGCTTCCATCTTCTGTCATGTTCTTCTTTTAGTTTTATGGGCACTTGGCACAATACTGTCACCTACTGGACTGGAGTGTAGTGCAGAAGAAATAAAGGCAGGAAACAAAGATAGCTTGGTATATAAGACATTTAGAAAATCGGCAACATAAATGACACATTTCAATTAATATTAGATACTTTTAGTATTTTTGTTTTATATCTCTGAGAAATATAGCTGATCAGACAATAAACGTAAGTGCTATCAAATTGAATTGAAAACTGCACTGTCCAGGTATTGAATTGAAATTAATTGAATCGACAGTTTCCCTCTAATTCACATTCTAGTCCTCAACATTAGCCAATTTCCCTTTGTCTGTGTGGGTTTCTCCAACCCGAAAAACAACCCCATAAACATTTGGTGCTTTTTTTTCTCAAATATCCTCACTTCATTGAGATCATAAATCCCCCCCCCCTCCCCCCTTCCTCTATTGGGTCACCCTGGCGGAATCACCAGGTCTGCATATTTGATTTGGCACATGTTTTATGCCGGATGTCCTTCATGACGCAACCCTCCCCCGTTTATCCGGGCTTGGAACCGGCACTAAGAAAACACTGACTTGTGCAACCCCCAGTAGTTGGGTTCATAAACTGAATTTCCCAATTTTCTTAAAGCATTTTGATGTTTCTCAGATTTAAATGATCTTGTGCACAGTGATTTATTGTATTTTATTAAAGATAATGGATTTTGAATTCATTTAATGCCCACTGCATTTGATATTTGAATCAGAGAGCTATTTAAGAGCAGTCACAATAATTCATATTGAGTGTCACATGGAGTGTCAAGTCATCTAACGTGAGCTGTTTCTGAATATACCTTGTGATGACTTTGTGACTACCCGACCAGTAGAGGGCTCTAAGAAGGAGTTCTCATCCTGTTGATATGATTATTCATCGGTTTCACAGAATATCTGTTATTCCTTGCTTGTGAAGTCTTCTCAGTAGTAGCAAGTGTACTTACACTATGTTATATTTATATTGTTCTATATAGCGCATTCGGATTTTCCCTTTGCACCTGTTCATCTGTGCTGTTTGGTTTTACAGGCTGTGATTACAGGCTTGTGATTCCGTTATCGACTGCTGTGGATTTTCTTAACCTCTTGTGGATGCGAAACGCTCCACACATAAATTCTTGCCGAGTCCTCCACGTTACACAAGGGCGTAGGAGTAATTTGGCAACTGGAGGGTTTTTTTAATGCTAATTGGGTTTGGGGCGAAATGCCCTGCTGGGAGGGTGGTACGTTTTCGAAACCCAGCGTTTAAATATGCATTTCTGATGGTGTTTGACAGCAGCATACAAGCGAAGCAGGGCAAACAACATTAGCATGCCTCCAAAACGTAGCAGTCATTTAAAGGTGTTGAAACATCCAGGAGGCAAAGCACAAAGCCGGGACTTGGTAGTCATTTAGCACAGAATATGCACCATCCGTTTTTTGAAATGGATAAAGCTGGCAGGTCCCGCGGACTAACGAACAAATCGAGCATACCTGCGCAATAACGATATGACATTTCCGTACCGCTGAACACTTGTCCCATTAACACTAGACAGACAAGTCTAGCTTGTGGGAAAATTCAAATTAGTGACTGCAAAACAGCAGCTTGGGAGAATTGCTCCCCCCCCCCTTTTTTTTTCCGAGTGCAGTTTGAAAGTGCTCTATTTCTTTTTTTTACTACTTCATTATTTTGTCTGCTCACTTGCATGCTTCAATATTGTCTAACTTGGCTAGATAATCCTGTCTAAAATACCAACAAGCAATAATGCAAGATAGAAGGTTAATGTATATGTTAGGCTAGGTTATTACGCAGGCAAATGAAGTATTATTATGATTGTACGTTTATTCAATATTGTTTAATCTTCCCAGGGTAGCCAGCAAAACTTTAAACAAGAAGTAATTGTACAGTAAATTGAATTGAAGCGTGAAGTTTCTGGAATGTAAACATTGTGCCATGTCGGTGTTTATCTAACCATACAGCTGCCCAATTAACAGTTTGCAGTTTGATATTGTTGTGTTTTAGGCACTGCTAATCAAAACTGCACCATTATATAATGCTAGCATAATGATTGCCTAGTCAGATTAGCAAGAACGCTTCCTGACAGCAATTCTGCGTAAAACTAATTCATACCCAGAAATGTGTATACAGTATGTAATATAGCAGTGTTAAAGTACAAAATGTTTTATTTTGGATAAAGTATGTGTAAAGTAAAAGTGAGGGAAATGAATTAAACCGTTCACTGGAAATTGTAAATGATTCATCAAGAAATTAGAACGGCTAAATTGCTAATTTCTCACAAATGTCTAAGCAGGATACTTTAACTCTGGAAATCCAGTCACTTTTTTTTTTCTTTTTTTATTTCAGTATGTTAACAATATACCTGAGAGCTAGATGCTAATATACAGATACGCGAAATAAATACGAATCATATGTACTGTATAGCTAATAACGGAGAGTTGCACTGTAGTGCTGAATTTATAAGCGGTTATAAGAGGTTTTTGAACACACTGAAGAAAGTATTTGATGGCTCACTTTATTTAAGTTAAGAGCAATTTATATTCAATTAAAATATTTACATTGAACAAAATTAGATTAGCAAATTCGTTTAGGTGCATATTAAGATTATTAAATAAAATGATGTACATTTACAAACTTAATTTACTGTAGTAAAATAGACTTATCAATATGGAAAAGCTCTGTGAGGCACAAAGAGCTCATGTTTTCCCCAGCTGTATGTCAGCAAGAAGCAAATGTAATTTGTAACTCATACAGTATATATAATATGCGGTCTAGATTGAAAATTTTCCTTCGTTTTGTTCACGGCAAAACCGATCTACAACAACAACAGCAACAACAAGGCTGAATCCCTAATCTAATCTTTCTTTCACTCATGAGGAAGGGCACTACTTGTTGTGTGGACCAAGGGATTCTACACATACTACATAGAACAATAAATTTCAATTTTACACTATTTGGGATCCAAACCCCCGGACAGTTACTGTAGTTAGCTCTTAATTTAAAAAGCTTGAAATTTCAATATTTGTTAACGTTACTTGCAAATCATTTTAGGAAGCATAAAGCACAGCATTTTCCATAGCTTGAGCTAACGCTAACACTGACAAATGCTAGCAATAATTTATTACATTTATAAAATTATAAATCAAACTTCTTCAAATTAATATGCTGTTTGTTTGTTTCTACTTTGAATATTTGTATTTTGTGTAAACAAATAATCAATAGAACTTTTAGTTTTAATGATTTTAAAACCTGTGAGAAATCTAGCTGTTTGAGACAAATGAGGAATGAAACTTTACTGCAATTGAATAAACTCAAATCAAACCATAATGCCTAAAATCTGAATTGAATTGACAGTCTACTTATAGTTCACATCTATCTATCTATCTATCTATCTATCTATCTATCTATCTATCTATCTACTGTATATATCTACTTCATGCTCATACAGTATATAGCAGGCATTATTAAACAGTCTGTTCCTTTAAAGTACTAAAAACCTTACCGCGTTTTTTCCCCCCTATGAATACGAATCCCATCATTCACGGTTATCTAAATTATTATGTAAAAGCACCAGATTGAAATACATTTCAGCAGATTCGTTCTTGTTTATCTAGGCCTATTACACAGCGCATTTAAATGGAAGTGAAATGGGTTCAGGGTCAATTTCATTTTTACTAAATTTGACTTGAATTGGTTGGACGCCCTAATAACCATAAAAATATCACCATAGTCTTTTTCTCCAATTTCGAATCAGAACGAGCAAAACAGAAGTGACCCACATCTGCGCTTGGCTCAAATCCATTACAGCTTCATCCAAGTTATGCAAATGAGCAATCATGAGAAAGAAGGATTTTCTATTCATTGAACTTTGATCAGGTTGGCGTACAATAAGTATCTCTCGCTCTTTTTTATTATTATTTTTTAAATCCCGGTTAAAGTGTTAACCGTGCTTGTATTTTTAGCTTCTTTTTAGCTTTCCGTGTTAGGACGTTGCATAATTACATCCTGCTTTTGATTCTGCCGGTGTACCTCACTTCTTGCTGTGTATTATTTATCATGTTTCCGGATCGTTCTGCGTATGCGTTATGCCCCCATGATGCCTCACCATCTGCCCTCGATGGGTTTGGCTGCCATGCCAGCTGGGCACAGAGGTATAAAAACAGAGCGGCTTTAGTTATCACAGCTTTCCGTATCTACAGCAAGCTCTTTCTGGGTTTAATGTTGACGATTGTATATTGTTTGATATGTGCTGGAACGACACTGCATTTTTCCACCTCTGCGGTGTGTGTGTGTGTGTGTGTGGGTGAAAGTGAGATGAAAAATTAGGTGCAACATAAATTAGCACCATTAATTCAAAGATGGCAGAGTGAGTATCAGCCTCCTACGTCATTAGACCTGTGGAAGTGAGGAAGCTTGTTTGGCAGTTAATATCTTGGAGGAAGTCAATCGATTTAGGAAAGTTTATATGGAGTGGTGAAGTTTATATTATACAGTATGGCGTCCAATGCCAGCCTGCTATTTTTTTGGCAGGGTGGCATTGGAGGGCGGTATACGAGGAGGTATATATGTACCGTACAGTATATTTTCACAGCTATCGCTCACTCACTCACTCACTCATCGGCTATACTGCTTTATCCTATATACAGGGTTGTGGGGGGGCCTGGGGCCCATCCCAGGAGACTTGAGGCAAGGTACACACTGGAGTGGATATCAGGCCATTGCAGGGCACACACATACACACACTCATTCCACAAGCAAGTCAGGAGCGCCAATTAGCCTAATCTGCATGTCTTTGGACTGTGGGAGGTAACCGGAGTACCGGAGAAAACACACCAAGTACAGGGACACAGTACACAGACCCCAAGGCGAAGCCCACCACACCCGGAACCTGGAGGTGCAAGGCGACAGTGCTAAACCAGCCTTACTATTAATATTAAATATTATATTTATTAATATTAACTTTTAACTATTAATAAATTTAAAATCTAAAATGTTATTATACTTAGAGCAATATGTGTCACTGCACTGGAATTTATATGAACAGAAAATAAAATCATACCATGCTGGAACTACGGCAGGATCACCGGTCTGCCCGTCTGCACCAGTCTCACCATCGGTTCTGCTTCTGCTCCTCGCTCTGATTCAGCCCCAGCCTCACCCTCGTCTCTTTTCTCATTTCCTCATTTCTTTCTTCTGTTTTCTTTTTTTTTTTTTGTTTCTCCTAGACTTTCCTGCTTCCTCGCTTCTCCCCTTCATCTTCATCTTCCTCCTGCCCACTTCAGCTTTTTCCCTGCACATTTTAATGTTATCCCTGCATGTTATCACTGACTTCAGTTCAGAAAAGACTGTTCATTAGCTAATTATTTAAATCCGGTATGCTGGGAGCTGAGAAAACACTAAAATGTGCAGCGCAGGTGGTCTTCCAGGACCAGGGTTGAGAACTAAAGTTTTAAACTATATTTTCAGTTCCTTTTAATTTCTTTTTTTCCCTTTTTTTTTTTTTTTACTTACAGCAGTCAAAGTATTAGAGGGTCCCATGGTTAAAATCCATATAGTTCATTAACCTAATGTGGTTAATATATTATAATGAAACTACGAAATCCATAAAGATGTAACACGGTGATTGTGGTGGCAGCGCGTGGTCTCACTGTAAAGGGACGGATGGTCAGGTGAGTGGCACGGAACGCATTATGAGGATATGTCTAATTAGTTTTTATCTGTTGCACTGGGTCAGAAGGAGCTATAAAAAATGAGCGAGTGAGCAAAGGAAAGTCAGAGGTGTGTGTATGTGCGCATGCAGAGAGAGAGACGAATTACTGTATATGCACAGCACAGAAAAGAAGAAAAAATATTCACAACGAGCAAAGGAATAAACTTTGACTCGTCTTTGGATATTTAATTGCATCATGTTTGCAGCATTGCCAGTCTGGTAGTAAAGGGGGCATGATGTTTGTGTGTCGGCTCTGTGCTTTAGATAGAGTTTTAAACAGCCTATTTATGTGCTAATTTTGTGATGAACTCCGTTTAGTGAGCGACTTTACTTTTGGTTAACACAAAGCAGAAACCCCATTACTGAATCATGTTTAGCAAGTGTTACGATTAACTGAGCTTAATTGGTGTAGTGCAGCACGACTTCACAAAGAAAAGCTCTTACTTCAGCTTGAGATACCACAGCAGCTCACACCAGCTTATAGACATGCTGTAGCTGTGGTTTTGCTTTTACATTCACAGGGTTAGGAACTGAAATGGTTTGTTTGGGGGAGCTGAAGGATGAGGGGGCAGCTGGTATGCAAGGAATATAGTAGGTAGGCAGCTGCCACCCCTCCCCCCGCCCCCTGCCCCCGGGGTAGATCCTCCCCGAGAGGAAGTCTGTATCATAATAAAGAAAAGCCAAAAGACGGTCACATGAACGAGCGTACTCATGGTGCCCCGCATTGGACTGGCATCCCATTCAGGGTGTGTCTCTGCCCCACCATGACACACTGAAAAGAAAGGGGACAAAAGGAACTAGAACATATCCGTTCTGCCATTTTGTGTCACATACACACACACACACACACACACACACACACACACACACACACACACACACACACACCACATAGCAGCCTTGTTTATAGATAAAGATGGAAATGAGCAATGAGATACAAGCTAGTTTTCATTAGCAGTGAGAATGAAAATGGCTATTACAGTATATGCTAGCTTCTTAGCCTGATCATGTTGTGCAGTTCTTTGCCTCCTTGGCTTTGCGTAAAAGAGAGAACCTTTAAAGTGCGTTTAAAAAAGCAATCCTCTTGTGCTTTTAAATGTAAGTGTTTTTTTTTTCTTGAAGTGAATAGATTTTTTTTTTTTTTTTTTACCTCAGAACTTCCTCAGAGGACGAGAAATAGGTGTAAAAAACACACTTCTGATTATCGGGGAGCGTCATGAGGGAGTTCACCTGGTCAATGAATTTTATGGTTTTATGAATACTGAAGGGAAAAAAAGTAATAAATAAATAAATAAATAAAAAAGGAAAGTAATAACTTCTGAACCTGAAGCCAGAGCAATCACTCCTATAAACCACAGGAATATTTAGGGTGTTCCAGGCTTAAGGAATTCTGAGAGAAATCATAGCATTAACATTGTTATAGATTAATCTTCAAGTACAGTTGGTAACCCTGGTAATAAAATGCACTTTTTTAAAACTTAATTTTAACTGAACTTCAGTCTTTCTTGGAAAATAGTTGGAAATTATTCCTCATAAGTAATTTTTTTGGGGGGATTATTTCTCTGGATTTTCTCCCTAATTTAGTCATGTTCAATTCCTCCCCGTCACTAGGGGGCTCCCACATTAAGGCTACTACTACCACTCAGCAGGGAGGGCCGAAGACTATCACGTGTTTGACTATCACTATCATGTGGGAGCACTATGTACCTCTCATCCCTCCCCTCTGAGAGAGCTCGGCCAATCAGGTCTCTCTAGACCTCCGGCTGCGAGAGGTTACAGCACCACCCGGGATTCGAACTGGCGATCTCCGGATGATAGGGCGAGCGCTTTTACCACTGCGCCACTCGGAGGCCATAAGTAATTTTTAATATATAATAATGCCTAATAAATTATAATGCACTAGCGAGAACTAGCGATCTCCGGGCGAGCGCTTTTACCACTGCGGCACTCGGAGGCCCATGATGAATGATTCTGCATTATATATACATCATAAGTCATATTTCGTTAACATTAGTTCTGTATTAAAATTCCACATTTATTATAGGAATATAAAAATAAAACTATTAATAAAGCTTTGATGGACTGTCAGTACGAAAGTCCTTATTAAGTAAGAAATAATTATAAGCATAGTTAGAATGTAAATGAATGAAATACACGGTGCGTTCATTAAAACAGAGGTTTAGGAAAGCAAGTTTCTAAGAAAATCTGTTGTGGATTTCGTGTTGATGAAGAACGAATTGGGAATGGGATTTCTGTGATCATGAACCGTTGGTGAGCTTCAGTATTTGCACCTTCCTGGTGTTATCCGTTTCCTGTGACACGCAGCGCTCATGTGACTGCCTGGGTTTTCCTAAGGCATATCTTAGTTAAATATATGAGGTCTACACTGTGAGCTATTCAATTTCAAATTGTTTTCTTAGCAGGATAGAATGTAATGAAGGTCTGGACCTAAAAGGCAAGGAAAGAGAGAATCAAACTTTAATTTAAATGAAAAGTCCTGTCTCTGGGATAACCTTTGTACTTGTAAATGAAAGTCCAGATCGTGTTTTTTTTTTTTTGTTTTTTTTTCCTGAAATTTCTTCAGCTGTCGTTCATTTGCTTGTGTGACCGAATGGAAAGACTAAAACCTAATAAACTGGCAAGGAGACTTTTTTCCCTTGTCTACCAAAAGGTTGTATGAGGTTTTTGTTTCTTCATTGCTGGTTGTAACAGCTATCTACTGATGGGAATTAATAAATGAATGACATTTTTGTGGATTTTAATGTTTTTTTATGCAATGTTTTTTTTTTTTTTCCCCGATTTTCTCCCTAATTTAGTCGTGTCCAATTCCTCCCCGTCACTAGGGGGCTCCCACATTAAGGCTACTACTACCACTCAGCCAGGAGGGCAGAAGACTATCACGTTTTTCCTCCGAACCATGTGACGCTAGCCGACCGCATCTTTTCGAACTGTTCGCTCGCGCACCATTGGGGGCGGCGTCACACACTCGGAGGACAGCGCTATCCGCTTCCTCCGTTGCGCGAGCTCCCAGACGCCCCTGACTGGCTGTAGAGCCGTGATTAATGTGGGAGCACAATGTACCTCTCATCCCTCCCCTCTGAGAGAGCTCGGCCAATCAGCTCTCTCTAGACCTCCGGCTGCGAGAGGTTACAGCATCATCCGGGATTCGAACTGGCAATCTCCGGATGATAGGGCGAGCACTTTACCACTTTACGACTGCGCCTCTCGGAGGCCTTTTTATGCAATGTTAACTGACTTCTCGAAGTCCTGAGTATTGGTCTAGAAAGTCTGCGATATCATCTTGACTCAATGGCACGTTGCCGTGTCTGTCTGAGGATTTTGCCAGGGAAGATATCGACATTAACGTTACCTAAGATGCAGCTTGTTAGACGGAATCAGGTAGAAGACGTCCTTGTGGGTAAATGTGTCTGTGCCTGTGTGTAATCCAGAGCACAGGTGACAGTGCTAGACTGTTGTCCTGGACAGCTTTCTGTTTTCCGTCTGGTGCTGGCAGTACGTCAAAGCATCAGTGATTTTCCCATTAAACAGAGCCCGTACCTTTCTCTCCCGAACACACAGATCAGTTAGAACACCTCAGCCAGGTGAATTGAATAACATTGATTATCAATTATATACCAGTGAACTCATTTATGGCTCATTTACGCAGCCAAGAGTTATTTTATAATGAATTTCCGAGCGAGTTTAAACTTATTTTGGTCTATTTTGACTTTGGTTAACATATATTCCTATGTTACCTACAATGCCATTTGATTGATCCCACTGATAGTGGAAGCAATAGAACCTCATGTTTAAAACGACAGCTACTGTATGAAGCGGTGCTTTAGTACTTCAGTCTATCCAGCTCATTTACCTTCTCATCCGCTTAAGCTGATCCATCTTCCAACGCTTTCATGCAATGATCACCCTCAACATCATCATGCATCATTGCTCGAATGTTTGATTTTTCATTAATTAAACATTAAATATAATTGAAAATTGTTAAGTAAGATGAAAAGCTTTTGATCTTTTGCACTTGCTCTTTAGAAGCTACGAGCATAATCTCTTATGTTTGAGGTCATTTAAGCTTTTCATTTTTTTCTCCGGCTGAACGGCAATGGGACTGCGCTAACAGTGTCTCCCTGCCTGTTTAAATGGCTTTGTGTTCGTCTGAGCCAGCAAGTGCACGCCTTGCCTCTGGCACCTTTTAGATGCCCTGACTTTCAACTACTATTAGCCAGGATGCTAACACTAACGAGAAAAAAAAAAGGCTCCCCACTCTGCCTGTGGCTCAAGGCATATAATTTGAGCTGCTTTGATAATAAAAAGCGTTGCCTTTTACATATATTCATTTGGCAGATGCTTTTATTCAGATCACCTCATAATCCAGGGAGGATATAATGCATAAATTGCAGTGTGAAGGTGCAGCGGGTGGTATTCGCAGCTCCAGGGTCTCCACTTTGATCCTGACTTTGGTTCCTCCTGTGCAACGTACAGTTCTCCTGTAGCAGTGAATTGATCACTCAAAGTTGCTCGGGAATGTGATTGTGAATGTGTGGTGCCCTGAAATGGATCGACATCCCACCCAGGGCGTATTTCCTTTCTGTGCCCAAGTTCTCCTGGAAGAGGCTCTGGATCCAGAGGGACCCTGATGTAAAGTAAAGTGGTTACTGAATATAACTTAAAAATCTTAATGATTCTTACATAATGTTGAATAGTTTAGGGTTCATTTAGAATTCCGATCAGAGACTGGGACGAGCACAATAGCTGCCCTCTTGGTGTTGTAATGCTACCTCTCCGTTTAATTTTCCTTTAGAAATATTACTGTAACATAATTCGTTAGTTTCCAAATTACTGTACTGTAATATGCAGTTTACACAGCATCCAAACTGCATCTTGTCTGATTTCAGAGGACAGATCTTGGACATGATGTTTGTTTTTACACTTTTAGCTGCTTTCCGATTTAATATTTTGGTGAATACTTGTTGTCTATTATGTTTTTTTTTTAAGTGTGCATGTTTAATACCCCCTTGTGGTCCATTGATAAGCAGGTAAGCAGGTAATGCTTTCTCTGCAGGGATGGGAACAGAGCTTGGATTCTACTCAGGGCATTGTTTTGGTATAATTTGGTTTTGAAGCTTTAACATTCATTCTTTAGCAAAAGATTTTCTGGTTATACGTTTCAGATGCACAACCAGAACCACTTTTATTCTTGACTGTTAATTTCATTGTATAATAAGACGCCATAAATTGACAAAGTGACCAAAGTGCTGGCCAATGAGACCAAATAAATTAAAGCTTAAAATAATAAAAATTCTTTTTTTTAAAAAAATGAATCCAAATGTTTTGCTTCTGAAACATAGGGTTAATTATCATACAGAACATTTTCAAGTTTTTTTTTTCTTTCCCAAGAAAAGAACAGAAAACATGTTTATCTAAAGATCAGTTATGATGGAAGTCTGAGAACATGTTGTTGGGGCGTGAGTAAGACGTTTACGGCAGACGTTTTAATGAATCGGTACGAAGAGTCAGTCCTTTCAGAGATCATTCAGAGATTTCTTTTTTAATTTAGAGGGAAGAAATTGAGTTTTTGCCGGTCTTTACTGATTTTTATTTCTTTCCACATTTTTCTACAAGGAACTGAATGCGTAATTGCCATTGCCTTCTAAACCCATACTCAATAGTCTGTACACTGGGTGTTCTGAGACCTTGCCCCCTCTTAGCTTTCCTATAGGTGTGTATGTTTGTGTGAGTGTATATATAGGTATTGGTGTATATTACAGTAGACTTCTTTTGAGGGAATTATCGAATGTCCTTAAACTTCCATTATGAGTGAGTATTGAGTAAACAGATTTGTTTTATGCTTTATATAAGGTAAGACTGAATCCTGGCTGTGTTAGTAAAGTAAAAAAAAAAAACGACAGAATAAAATAAAACGACATGTAGGACTGTATTACAACGACCGTTCAGCAATCCTTATAACGCTACACTGACCCGAAGTCCACCATTGATCTGCTTCAATACACCTGCAATTACATAGATCTGTTGTCCTTTAAAAAGTCCTCCCATCTCTCAAATCCCATAATTCCCTCCCTTTGCCTTGCACCGGCTCTAAAACCTATACATTGATCCTGAGCAGCGCTTCCATTCTGTTCTGTACCGTCGTTCTAACCTCAGATGCTCCGAGGCTTAAGGTCGCGTACAGGCCTGGCAGGAGGATGATATCGGCTGTACGGATTTTAGCGCGGTTGTCATGGAAATAATGCTCCCTGAGGTCCAAGGACTAAGCCCGTGGACTGGATTGCAAAAACAGATTGCAGGCTGATGAAGATAAGTGAGAGAGAAAGACAGAGAGTGAGAAAGATGGAGAGAGACAGATAGATGTAGGAGGCGAGGGAAAAGTGGTTGACAAGGCAACAATGAGGGAAGACACGCCTCACTGCACCAGAGATGAAGAACAGAGCTTGGGATGTAGGAAGAAGAATACACACACACACACACACACACACACACACACACACACACACACACACACACACACACACACACATGTATACCAGCACGTCTCTAACTGTCTCTCCAAAGGGTGCCTGACATTTCTCTTTTGAATACAGTCAGTAATGGGTGATGCGGCACAGCATATTTTGCTAAATGAAGTTAGTGTGAGCGAGTTCGCTTGTTGAATATGTGTGATTAAGAAAAGCAACATATGTTCAAGGCTCTGATTCACTGTCCTCCTCAGTCACGGACTCGGAATATAATAAATGTCTGAGAAGGAGGTTTACTGTGTATCAGAATTGCCTGTGAAAATTATTTATTTATTTATTTATTTATTATTATTTTATGGTTTAATTTGAATATTTGAAGTCAATGTTCAGGTTCAGTGCTGCATAATGACATTATCAATTCATATCCTCTATGTTCTTGTGGTTTTTGTTTTGGATTTTAGGACTTGAGGATCAAACTGCTGAGGATTCCCAAAACCAGGACATGAAGCCAAACCGGGTTTAAAAAGACTAGCGTGGTAAGCAATCTTGTCTCTCTCTCTCTGTGTGTGTGTGTGTCATAAATAAAATGTCCAAATTGAATATGTAAAGTTGTAATAATAGTTACTTTAAGAAATATGCACCACTCAGAAAATGATAAAACTGTTCATTTATATTTGTCTGCATCTGAGTTGGTAAAATGTTCCTGTTCCTCTAAAATACTACAGGTGGCACCCTCTAGGTGTGGTAGTAGCAAATTATTGATGAATTTTGTTTAGAATTGTAAGGAAATCATGATGTAGAAAGAATCTCAAAATATCTACCTATCTATACTTACCTATTTAACTCATCAAATTATTATTATTATTATTATTATTATTTTTTCAGATTTGGTGAGGTTCACAGGTACATAGCATTGTTTAGTTTTTAATGTTAGGAAATTTTTCTCTTGATATTTGGTCACAAAATCCGATATGTTTTCAGGCTGGGTAAAGTTGCTTAAATAACCATCTGTATGGCTGTTGACATTGAAATAACGGTGAATGAATGCCCTAAACACAACTGGTTACTCCAGTCGTCATAGAAAATCCTGGCGTTGCCTCCGAGTGGCGCAGTGGTTAAAGCGCTCGCCCTATCATCCGGAATCCCGGGTGGTGCTGTAACCTCTCGCAGCCGGAGGTCTAGAGAGAGCTGATTGGCCGAGCTCTCTCAGAGGGGAGGGATGAGAGGTACATAGTGCTCCAACATTAATCACGGCTCTACAGCCAGTCAGGAGCGTCTGTGAGCTCGCGCAGCGGAGGGAGCGGATAGCGCTGTCCTCCGAGTGTGTTACGCCACCCCCAACGGTGCGCGAGCGAGCAGTTCGAAAAAGATGCGGCCGGCTGGCGTTTCCTCCGAACCACGTGATAGTCTTCGGCCCTCCCGGCTGAGTGGTAGTAGTAGCCTTAATGTGGGAGCCCCCTAGTGACGGGGAGGAATTGGACACGACTAAATTAGGGAGAAAATCGGGGAAAAATAAAAAAAAAACAAAAAAGAAAATCCTGGCGTCATAACGAGGTTGAGGGTTCCCTCTTTCATACTACGTCACAGAATCATCATTTAAATATTCTAAAACTAGGATTTCAAAGGATTGAATACAAACTCGAAATGACCATATCTCAGCAACATCAATAAACTCGGAACTTATCGAACCAGGAATCTGAGCACAATGTGACTTAACACTTGATTTAATGTGACAGGCCACATATTACCGTGAGGTGCCTCTAAGCTCTCAGATGACTGTGCTGTACTATGGTGTTTGCTGCACAGCATCTAAACTGCGTCACGTCCTTCAAATCAGTGGTCTCCAGCTGTCTCCAAGTTTATTGAAGACAAACGTAGATAGAGATCTCTGAACCAGTCAGAAAGACAGACACCCCTCTAACCCTCTAACTAGTTCATAGCTTCCTTATTTTACATGGGTTTACAGTATATACCTGACAAGTGCTACATCGCTCCTCCTTGAAATTTTTATTTAATATTCAGTAGATATATGTCAAGTTGTTCGGCCTAGTGGTGTGGTAACTCCCAGTTCCCATACTTTTCCTTCTCTTATCTCATCTTTTAATTATTGTTTATTCATATCTGGGTCGGTCTCATTGGGTCTCCAAAAATTAAACTCTTCTTTTCCCTTTTTAAAAAAAAGAGAGTTTGGTTTGTTCCTCTTTTCCTTACCAGAAAAAAAAAATTATTATACTTTTTTTTTCTTTTATGATTTCAAGATTGCATGTCATAATTATTAATTATTGAACTTAATTACGGTTAGGATCAATATGATTAGTTTTGTCAAAGTTTGATGCATTAGCTTATATTATTTTAATAATAATAATATATTTTTTTTCCTGATTTAAAAGACTGATCATTAAAATGATTCTATTCTTATGTCATAATCTGATCATTAACCTATATGATTCTAAGCATTGATATTTGAAAATATACTTATACTGTACCTATATGGATTGGTAATTATAGACATAAACAAGTAGTTTAATACAGAGTGATGGTATTAGTTGTAGTAGGAAGGGATGGTAATGGATTTGATTATTGATCCTGTTGTTTTTTTAGCTTTAAAAAGGGAAGAAGACCATCTGTGCTCTGTGTCTGGGGAAAAAAAAAAACGGAACTGAAAGTTATTTTTATAACTTGTCCTAAGCGTCTCTATTAAGCTCGGTTTCGCAAAGTACTTTCTGCACTTTTTCATTACGCAATGTCTGCATTGAAGTTCCTTGTAGCGTTTTCTACTTGATTAAGGAGTGACTCCTGGTTAATTTGGTTCCTTTTCCATAAAATATGCTTGTCTTTCCTGTTCAAAATAATCTATTATATCTATGATATATCTATTCATTATCCTCGGTTATAATTTACGTTTACCCTCTACCCTTTCTTACTGCTTAACTTTCTGTCTCAAGTTGGTACACAATTCTTCCCTTTCCTTTTGTCAGTGCACGTAGAGGTCCTACATTGTTCCTGCTACTTTCCCTAACCAGGCACCAGCCCGTCTCTTTGTTGTTATAAGAGTCCTATTGCTCCTTATTGTCTTTGTAAATTGTCCAATGCTGATCAAACCATGTCCCACACCACTCCACCTGTCCCGGGAGTCCCTCAGCAACTCCACAAACAAACATGCCAAATATTTGAAGTTAATCGTGGAGTAAAAAGGAAGCTGAAAATTCAGAAAATAAACCTCCTGAACATTTAGTTACTTATTTAGTCTTGAATGAAAATTTCTTCATTCATAAACAAAGATTTCATATGATTTCACAAGGCTGCCTTCCTCCTGTTTGTGATAGAAAAGTACTTACTTCTTAAAACTCCTAAACTAGTTCGATTTAATAAAAAGGACAATAAGTTTTATATATATATATATATATATATATATATATATATATATATATATATACAATATAGTTTTTGGAAATGTGCCTTTTGGTAATAATTCTCCCACTGGTTGTGTCCTCCCACATCTTTGTCCTTTGTTTTGTATTCTTGTATTATTAATTCAGTATTTGCCATTTGTTTTTCCTTTACTGTAATTAATATGTGTTTTTACATGAATTAAGGTAAGTAAGTGTTCCATTCTGCATTATCAATATTGTAATTGTAGAGAAAAAAACCCCCAGTGTTTTAACCCTACCACAATCCCAGCCAATCAGAGACAAGACTGTGGTCACTCCCAGCCAATCAGGAGGTGGAGGCAGGATTGCCATTTCCAGACATTCCTTTGCTTCTGCTTTTAGTGCGTTTCATCACTGATCGTGTTCGTTTATATCGACACCATCTTCATCAGCATAGGGTAAATACATAGTTACCTTACTTACTTTTACTTACCATGTTCTTTATGTAACTTTGTACTTCTAGAGTCTTTGTGTAACAGCTAGAATCAACTAGGTTTGGACTAATACAAGGTTTGGACTAATACAGTTCACTCCCAATAATAACGCCTGTCTCTCCGTGCGCGTGTCCGCCAGACAGCAGGCTCAGTTACATTCAATCTGTTGAACTCAGGAATGAAATCTAATATAATGTGTTTCAGTGGCCTTAAAACATGTTATAGGATAGAGTGCGCATTCTGCATTTGCAAAAGGTCTCGACACCCCACAAAGCTCTAACTCTAACTTCGAGGGTCCTCGAAGTCCATAACTTCCTTATTTTACATGGGTTTATACTGTATACCTTACAAGTGCTACATCGCTCCTCCTTGTTTCTTTGATTTATTACATTTTATTTAATATTCAATAGATATATGTCAAGTTGTTCGGCCTAGTGGTGTGGTAACTCCCAGTTTCCATACTTTTCCTTCTCTTATCTGATCTTTTAATTATTATTTATTCATATCTGGGTCGGTCTCATTGGGCCTCCAAAAATTAAGTCTCCTTTTTCCTTTTTTCAAAGAGAGCTCCTCTTTTCCTACCCAGAATGATACTTTTTTTTTCTTTTATGATCTAAAGATTATATATAAGGTATATATATATATATATATATATATATATATATATATATATGTATATTATATATATAAAATTAGTCATAATAATTAATTATAGAACTTAATTATGGTTAGGATCAATATGATATTAATTTTGTCAAAGTTTGATGCATTAGATTATATTATTTCAATTATTATCATGATTCTTGTTATTATCATTATTTATCCTGATTTAAGAGACTGATCATTAAAATTTGATTCATAAGACAATTCTATTCTTAAATCATGATTTGATCATTAACCTATATGATTTTAAACATTGACATCTGATAATATACATATCCATATATAGATTGGTCATTATAGACACAACCATCATTGAGGAATTTTGGTTATGTAGTGTAATATAGACTGATGGTGTTAGCTGTAGTAGTAAGGGATAGTATTGGATTAGATTATTGATTATTGATCTCTTTGTTTTTTAGCTTTAGAAAGGGAAGTCTGATCATCTGTGCTCTGTGTCACAGACGGAATTGAAAACGATTTCTTTAACTTTTCCTAAGCGTCTCTATTAAACTTAGTGTGGCAAAGTACTTTCATTACGCACTGTCTGCATTGAAGTTCCTTATTTCTTGCTCTCTGTGTATGCGGGTCATCCTTTGGTTACGCTCTTGCAGAGTTTTCTACAGTTTTCTACCAGATTAAGGTAAAAAAAAAAAAAAGGAGTATGATAATATAAAATAAGATTAAATTAGTAAGTATTATGGTTCTTTCACAGAGGCCTTCTGGGTATTGGATATTAAACTTACTTTAAGTTAGACTAAATAGCACTAAATTCCAAAAATATAATTGAAGTTCAATAAAATTCTCCACACAATCTTTTTTGCACCAGTTTTATGTAAGACGGACCGTCCATCACGCGCTCTTAACAAAGCATAATAAAGTGCATAATAAATATAACATACCATAAGACAGAATCAGTGTGAGCACTGAGCTTGTTTCCCTGTAATGAGACGCTCCCATCTAGAAGTGATGGGGGACAGTGACACCTCAAGTGCCCAGTCTGCTCCATAATTTATTTTTGAAATAATATTACCGTCACTGCAGACACCCTCGTCTCACAACGATAGGTTGTCGGAAATAGAAGCAGCACTTTAATGCTTTTGCGGCGATTTCAGGTGATTCTGCCTTGATTTTAATCTAGGACGTCCGCAGAGTTGAAGTTGTTTCAAACACACGTTTAATGCCAATATGCATAAAATGGAAATAAAATCTTATATGAACAATGATTGAATTTCATTGTTTCTCTGCGGCCCAGTACCAAATCATCCACGGCTCGGGTACCGTGTGGTTGGGGACCACTCACCTCGCTCAAATTGTGGATTTGGTATTAATATTACTGTATTTTTTTTTTTTTTTTCAATATTGTATTAGTCATTATATATTCTATAGTATTATTGTAATAAGGTAGTAAACAATGGTCCGAATTCATTTCATCCAAGTAATTCTAACTTTCAAAGAAATCTCTCCAAAATTTTGACAACCTAAAATTTCTGATGTGTAACATATTGTTTTATTATTATATAATTTTTTTTAATTTTTTTTTATATGGTCTTATCCTAATTATCTTGAAATATTCAATTTTGAGATCTGGTCCAAACTGCTGATTATTTTCAAACCTCTGTTAATATTATTCATCAATTCATCAAATGCTTTTCTTAAAAAAAATAATAAAAAAAACTCTCTCTCTCGCTCTCTCTCTCTCTGTATATATATTATATATATATATATATATATATATATATATATATAAAACTTCAAGATATTATCCACATGCCATTGTCAGCATAAAAGTGGGAATGTTCTTCAGGTTTTCTTTCTTTTTCATACAATTGCGGCGGAACTGTCTTAAATGCACCCCCCCTTTCCCAACACACACAATTAGGCAACATTACTTAGTCAAAAAGTCAAAGTCCCTCTAGCAGAAGTCAAGAGAAAAAAAAAAATTAAAATATGTTAAATGTTGTGTTGTTAGTGGGTAGCACTGTTGTCTCGCAGCTCGCACCTTCACGGTTCAAATCTCACCTCCAGTCTGTGTGAGTCCTCCTCGTGCTTGGTGGGTTTCCTCTGGGTACTCTGCTTCTCTGCATTGCTCCCGCAATCTACAGTATACAAACACGTGCTGTAGGTTGATGGGCATTTCCAGTTTGCCCGCGCGTGTGTGTGTGTGTGTGTGTGTGTGTAGTTGTGTATCCTATCCAGGGTAAATCCCACCTTGTGCTCCGAGATCTGTTGGATGGATAAACCTTCTTGTGCTACTCAACTAGCTGATCTGTTAAATGCGACGTAGCCTATTTCTGTATTTCTGTCTGAGCAGTAACAGTCACAGTAGCAACTGCTTAGCCGTTTCTAAATGTGATATGTGAGTGATATCCTAAAATAATAATAGTAATAATAATAATAATTATTACTATTATAAAATCAGAATTGTGTTTTTTTTTTCTCACCTCTTGCTTATTTAATCAAATCGTATGCTGATTTCGTATCGTATACTTTCATTTTTAATGGTAACCAATCTATTAACTAAATAACTATATCTAGTTATATATCCATTATTTATTAGTGGAAAATCAAAGTGCTAATTGTTGCTCAGAGCCATATATCCATATATATTTTTATAATACACTGCTCAAAAAAAACTAAAGGGAACACTAAAATAGCACGTCCCAGATCTGAATGAATGAAATATTCTTATTAAATACTTTGTTGTTTTCATAGTTGAATGTGCTGACAACAAAATCACACAAAAAATGATCAATGGAAATCAAATGTATTAATCCATGGAGGTCTGGAGGTCTAGGGATCTCCTCCCAGACCTGGACTAAAGCATCCGCCAACTCCTGGAAAGTCTGTGGTGCAACTTGGCGTTGGTGTATGGAGCGAAACATGATGTCCCAGATGTGCTCAGTTGGATTCAGGTCTGGGGAAAGGACGGGCCAGTTCATACTGTAGCATCAATGACCTCGTCTTGCAAGAACTGCTGACACACTCCAGCCACATGAGATCTAGCATTGTCTTGCATTAGGAGGAACCCAAGGCTAACCGCGCCGGAATATGGTCTCACAAGGGGTCTGAGGATCTCATCTTGGTACCTAATGGCAGTTAGGCTACCTTTGGCGAGCACATGGAGGGCTGTGCGGCCCTCCAAAGTAATGCCACCCCACACCATTACTGACCCACTGCCAAACCGGTCATGCTGGAGGATGTTGCAGGCAGCAGAACGTTCTCCAGGGCGTCTCCAGACTCTGTCACGTCTGTCACATGTGCCCAGTGTGAACCTGCTTTCATCTGTGAAGAGCACAGGGCGCCAGTGGCAAATTTGCCAATCTTGGTGTTCTCTGGCAAAGGGCAAACGTCCTGCACGGTGTTGGGCTGTAAGCACAACCACCACCTGTGGCCGTCGGGCCCTCATACCACCCTCGTGGAGTCTGTTTCTGACCGTTTGAGCAGACACTAGAGGTCATTTTGCAGGGCTCTGGCAGTGCTCCTCCTGTTCCTCCTTGCACAAAGGCAGAGGTAGCGGTCCTGCTGCTGGGTTGTTGCCCTCCTACGGCCTCCTCCACGTCTCCTGATGTAGAGTACTGGCCTGTTTCTTGGTAGCGCCTCCATGCTCTGGACACTACGCTGACAGACACAGCTTCTTGCCACAGCTCGCATTGATGTGCCATCCTGTATGAGCTGCACTACCTGAGCCACTTGTGTGGGTTGTGGGTTCCGTCTCATGCTGCCACTAGAGTGAAAGCGCCGCCAGCATTCAAAAGGGACCAAAACATCAGCAAGAAAACATACAGGTAGGAACTGAGAAGTGCTTCGTTGTCACCACCTGCAGAACAACTCCTTTATTGGGGGTGTCTTGCTTAATTGCCTATAATTTCCACGTGTTGTCACCCGTCCAGGGTGTACCCCATTTTGTGCTCAAAGTCGCCTGGGATGACCCTTGTACAGGACGAGTGGTATAGAAGGTGAATGAATGAATGCATGAAAGACATAACACAAGGTCACGTTTGTTTGGTGGCTTTGTTTAGACTGAGTGCGTTGATTGATTAATACCGACCACTTCCTTTCTAACTGCTAATAACCCTATTACTTTCGAAAGCTATTTGCTAACTGCTGCCCATTTTAATAAACCGCCACGCTCCTTCAACCTGCGCCAGCATTTAAATCTCATTTGTTTTATTTCTTGAAGCTGCCATTTATTTAAGATCAACCCTTTCAGTAAGGAATCCGTCGTAGTCGCTGCAGAGCGGCTGAGTGACACTTGATAAAGAATGACAGCTTTAAGAGAGGGAGAGGAAAACCTATCCACTGTGTTTATGTTAAAGAAAACCTTGGCACAGATTTCCTAGAGTGTTTTTTTTTCTTTTCTTTCTTTTTTTCCGGCGCCCTGATGAGAACAAGTACCTGTTTTTATGTGCGTCAAAACAAACCCACCATGTTGCTAATCATCAGTCGACGGCAGTGTTTTCCCTAATTGTGCATTAGCTTGGCAAAACTGGGGCAGAGGTATAACAACGTGTAATTCCCTCACCCGACCCCACTCCCCCATACACACACACACACACACACACACACACATCACTGCAGAAAGTTGCCATGACGGCATCTGGTACGATCCTTTATTTAACAGTATTTGTGGAGCGCAGCATGTTGCAGCATTTGGTGGGGGTCACGCCGGTTAAAACAGAAATAAAGCCAGGAGTGAGGAGTGCCTGTGATTGATTCAGAGTTAATTTTGCGCGGGGAATGTAAATGTTTCAGTGATCAAATGAACGATTTGAGCCGACTATTGGATTCCCTGAAGCTTTTTCAGTCCCAACACTGTTATGATGATGGTGTTATGACGATATAGCAATATAATCAGTCGTAGTACTAGGGCTAGGCAACATGATGCTATGATGTCATACGCGTAGGGATGTAACCCAGCACGAATTGCATTATAAAAAAAAAAAGATACAGACTGAACACACACTACTAACCCAATCTGCCCACTGTCTTATTAAAACATCATATTTCTGTAGGATTATTTCCATACAAACTGCACTAAAGAACTATGAATCTGTTTTAAAATCTAAGCCGCTACCTATGACACACACACTATAAAATTCGCACAGGCCTGCACATCTCTCTGTGGTCTGCAGGAAATAATTTCAAATCATTTAATTATTATAATTTTCTTTTTTAAATATTCAGGCTGTTGCATATGCTTTCATCATTCTTAAATTCATAAATGAACAGAAAAAGACATTTCGCTTAAAGACCCACTGTGTTCAAACAACAATAGCTGCATCTGCACAGATCATATTTCGGTAATCCAATTCAAACCATTATGATGAGAGATCCCAAGTTAACAGTTCACGCGGATGCTGATCTGATACGACCCGCAGTTACGGGGCTCCAGGTGGCGGCTGAAACGGTCACCAGTGCGCCGGATGTTTTGATTTCGCAGCTGGTTTTCTCCAGACAGTTGCCAGTTGCGATCCTAGCCAAGCAAAAGATCGGAAAAGCGAATGTTGCGATCTTGAATCCTGTGATAGATTCTGTCCTCTGAGAGTACAGGAGTGCATCTACATAGTACAGTTGGACTGCGTTTACGTGTGCTCAGGAACATCAAACCGTTTAACTGTCATTACCCACAGTGACAATATGACATCACCATCGGCGTACTTTTTAATAATATGATCTATGGGTATTAGGTAAAATTTTAGCATTACTGAATATAGGGAACATACAGTACAGACCAAAAGTTTGGACACACCTTCTCATTCAAAGAGTTTTCTTTATTGTGTTCTTTATTGTGTTCTTTAGCCCAAACGCGTCTCTTCTGCTTGTTGCCTGTCCTTAGCAGTGGTTTCCTAGCAGATATTCTACCATGAAGGCCTGATTCACACAGTCTCCTCTTAACAGTTGTTCTAGAGATGTGTCTGCTGCTAGAACTCTGTGTGGCATTGACCTGCTCTCTGATCTGAGCTGCTGTTAACCTGCGATGTCTGAGGCTGGTGACTCGGATGAACTTATCCTCCGCAGCAGAGGTGACTCTTGGTCTTCCTTTCCTGGGGCGGTCCGCATGTGAGCCAGTTTCTTTGTAGCACTTGATGGTTTTTCTGACTGCACTTGGGGACACTTTCAAAGTTTTTCCCAGTTTTTCGGTCTGACTGACCTTCATTTCTTAAAGTAATGATGGCCGCTCGTTTTTCTTTACGTAGCTGCTTTTTTCTTGCCATAATACAAATTCAACCTCTTTGAATGAGAAGGTGTGTCCAAACTTTTAGTCTGTACTGTACGTGTACTGTAACATACAATATAAATTTGTATGTTCCTAATGTTACATCAAGCCAAATGACGCATCCCTGAAGAAGAAAACAAACTGGTACATCAATAAAAAAATTTAACAAACAGGAAAAAGTTAAAAAAAAATTTTTTTTAAGCCAAATTCCTGGCCAAATTCTAAAATACTGACTCGTTCTGTCAATGAATATTCTGTAAAGTTGTTATACATTTTACAAACCTCATAATATGGGACGGCATCAAAAACCCGTCATCAACACTGTGAACATTTCATTCCTACTTTGAAGGCTGTACCGTCTGCAAGATGTAAGATGATTACTTAAATGTTCCTATTGATCCCTATCTGACTCCCTCACTATTCAGTGCCTATGTCATTTCCTCGTTATTAAAGGGAGAGCGCACACAGGAATCTGTTCTAGGGGAGAAAAAAAAGGAATCAATCAGAAATCGATCACCTCTAACGATCCTGGCTGCAGGTTTGAAAGAAAACATGCCACTTTATTTATGAAGGCGTGTTCCAGCGATCAAACCGTGTGATCAGACGCATTAAACCTCACCCGAAGCGTCGTTCATCTCACCGCGAGGAACTCTGGGTAGTGAGGAGGGAGCTAATATTGGGTGCTTAAACCTGCCCACACGCAGGAATGAGAGAAATGGATTTTACTTATCGCAGGTATCGAGTGCTAGGTAGGTGCATCTTATGGCTTTGGTTGAAAAATGGCCCGACTCGGGCGTTCACCACACTTAATGTGAAAGCCAGCCAGGGAAAACACACAGTGCAATGGGAAGTTTTTCAATAATTAATGGGCCCTTGTAAAGGGGGGGAGGGGGAGAAAAAAAAAATCCATATCCGCTATAGTTGGAAAGAAGCATGAGTGCTACGATGCATTATGTTATGACACGGAGCGTTCCAGAGCACTTAGGTGTAGATTTGTTTCTGAGTGGACTGTTTATTATAAGCTGCATTGTGGTAGTAAGCAATTCTTTCATGATGATACAAGATATTAATTACAGAATGATGGAAAAGAATTCCTGCTCAAGCTCATATACAGCGTGTGACTTATGACATGTTACCTGATGGCTGTTTATTGCACGAATAATAGTGAATACCATACTGTATAAGTACTATAATTACATGAAAAGGGATTCTTTCTCTTCTTTTTCATCTGCGGCCTAATTTACCTGTGCGTCTGACTGTATAATATTACACTCGTATAATCTCAAGTATGTGCACCATTGAAAGTGAAATGTCTCTGTACCTTTAGCAGAAGAAGGAAAACCCCAGATCCTGGAGATGTACAGACTCATTTTTAGCCGGAGATACTAGTGGATGTAGAAACATTCCAGCCACCCAGAATGTAAATTCTTGTGCGCATCGGTAAGATCATTAGAAGCACCGCTTTTTCTTTCAGCATGGCTATAAAAAAACGATTAGTAAGCAAGATACGAAGCGACGCGACAAATTTCTCCCAGCTTGCAAATTACAAATCATTTTAGTGGTGGGATACACACACACACACACACACACACACACACACACACACACACACACACTTTCATTGTAGCCAGACTACACTAACACTAAGTATGTTGCAACATTCTTTAATTTGATATTACCGTGCTTTGCATGAGTACCCCCCCCTATCCACTACCCCTTTGAACATTTCCATATTGTGTAATATTATTACAGTAACTGCAATCATTCTTATTATATACTGCCCAACAAATGTCTCCGTTTCAGAAGGGTCAAATTATTGTGCTGCATCAAGCAAAGAAAACAACTAAGGAGATTTAAAATTAATGGAACTGGGTTAACAATACTTTAACATTTTATGACTATGATTTTGTGGAAGAAATGTGGCCGTAAAAAAAAAAAAAAAAATCATGAATGGGTATCACTTACACACTTAGTGACGTTAAATGGTAAAAAAAAAAAAAAAAAAAATTAAAAAAAAAAATTTTTCCAACAGTGAAAAGCAGAGTTATGTTCAATAGTCACAGTCAAAGCATTTCCATACACACACAATGTGAACGGAAATCAGAGGACTGGGACTAAACAGCTGTGTTGACGCAAGAAAACCTCTTATTAGGGAGACTAATTAGAAAAAAATTGGCTTGAATTTGCTAGGGAGCATAAAGATTGGATTTGGATCAATAGAAAAAGGTCATTACAAAACATGGGAAAATCCAAGGAGAGGGTGGGGGGGGGGGGGAATACTTCTATAAAGCACTGTATAGGACACAGTAGAGTATTGATCCATTTTTAAAATAATATCAGCCTTTGAACCCTAGAGCGTCTTCACTAGGAGTCTAGGGAGAACAAGCACTCTCTCGGGAGGGAGGGTCACACTCGCGCTCCCAGATCAATCATATTGACGCTAGTTAATCATGGGCGTCTGTGAGCTCACGCAATTGGAAGAGGTGGATAGCACTCGCTTTTACTATATGTGTTACAGTCCGGCCCTCTCTAACAGTGCACACCGACCGTGAATCTTTTCACCCTAGACGCGAGGACGATGTAAGTAATCAGGGCCGAATTCCGCAACCCTCATTCCATGCAAGAATGCATTCCAAAGAGATCTGATCGATGGAGTTGTTATCATTCCAGTGTATTTAATACAAATTCAAGTTTTTTCTTTCCCCCGAACTAGCTGCTATATTTAGCTAAACAGAGAAGAGTTGAATTACCTGTATCGTACTTGCGTTCCAGGTAACAATCAGAGCAGAGCAGAAAAATTCATACAGATATTCGATTATACAGTATTTACTGTATATGAACTTGTACTGTACAGTATGTTCATACAAGTCAATTCTTATACTGTATGCACCTTAATTATGATTTGTGACAAATTTGTGTCATGCACCTGAACTATCCCTTTTACATTGATGGAAGGAGTATTTTTATTTTTTTAAATAATTCATAAGTAGCTTCTCCTATACAGTAAGTAGCACCGTTATTAATGCAACAAGAGCAGCGACAATGACAAAATCAAGGCAACTATAATATTCCAAAAACAGCTTTCAGCAAAGAAAGCTAGACATCTTCTCTTGACGCGCATTTATTTCCACTCAAAAAGAGACAGAAAGAACTTTTTTGTGTGTGTGTTTTTTTTTAATAGCAAAACTATTAAAATCGCACATTTTGCAGCTCTTTTCTTGATCTGCAATTAGATATATCCTAATGCCTAATTCTTCTAATAGCACGATGATGGGTATAAAATGACTCTTTGGCAATCACATTTAAAATGCAAGTGTAGCATGAAATAGCTCATTTCCTGAACACTACTAATCGTGCCACTGGAACGTGGGCTGTCGCGTATGAAACCGGCCGATTAGTGACGACATAATAAGCGAAGTTCATTTCTGGTTTTCCGCAGCATGCAGTCATTTCCGAGTTCACTTTTAAGCCAGGATATGCTGTTCATGGACTGCGGAGCTTTGCTGTTCGATTTCTTTTATTGATGTGCAGTAGCGTATGCATTGCTTTTCATGATTTTTTTTTTTTTAATGCATAGTATAACAAAGGGTTGACCAAGGATTGTTTAAATAAAATAAAATAAAAAAAAAAAAACTTATTGCACTTCCGTGAATGATTGATGCTGCAGGGGTTATGATATTAAAAGTTATTTTGCAGCTTGTACTGTAAAGCAACATTAATGTAATGCTTCAATTTTTGCTAGCAATAGTATGCAGCAGAAGTGACCCTTTTAAGGGTGCTCAAGCACCCCTAAATTTAATACTAGCACTTCTAAAGACAATAATGCATCATCGCTTTCTTCATTTTTTTTTTTTAATCCGTTAATCTGCTTAGAGACGAGACCAACAATTACAAGTTTACAGTAGCTAATGGTTGAACGTCCATTATTCTTGATGATGTGATGTTGCATGGTTCAGGTTAGAGCCGTTGAGAGTTTTATTAGATTTTTTTTATCCGCGCTCATTCAGGTGGCTGATGTATGGGAGACAGAAGCTGCAGGAGAGTTTAATTTCGTTACACCGCGATTAAAAGCAGAGGTAAATTAAAACATGAGCGAGTGATGGCTGGCGTGGGTGTAGTTTGCTAAAGATCGGCTCGGAATTAATGTTTATCTGCTTTCACATGGCCGGTGCACTTTAGCGGTGAGTTGTTAGAGAGTGCTTTATGACTTTAAAATCGGTCATAGATCATTCTGAACTATTATTATTATTATTATTATTATTAACACTGAATGAATATTTTTTTTTTTTAGTTTTCTTAAACAAATCTGTTCTATAATAACAATCCTAATATTGGTGTCAATTGAAAAAATGTATTAATTAAAATGTTAAAATTTGAAAATTACATCAATAATGTTTGATGTGATTGCTACTAACAGTAAGTTATCAATGGCAAGATGGTATACACGTTGCTCTTTCTTTAAATCTTTAAACGAGTGAAATAGGGAAAATGCCTACAATGAAGGCAAACAAAAAGTGCATTATAGTCCAGGACCCAGTCGTGATTTTATTGTTAGAAAGGAGGAGGAAAAACAGAAGGAGAAAATGAAAATCAATAGAGTAAGCACACATTGTCTAAACAAAGTCCAAACTGCACAAAAGGACAGAAGTCAGGAGCATAAGCTTACAGTTGTTTTTTTCCCCTTTTCTCTTCTCTCTCTTTCTCTTTCTCTCTCTCTCTCGAAGAAAATGGTTTTTGTATTGACTGTGTTTGGGCTTTGGAGGAAGTACAGTATGGCACGAACCCAGTAGAGCATGCCGGACTTGGAACACATGAAAAATGTTAGACAGCACAAAATCTACTGCGTATACTGTGTGCGTGGTGGTTCGAGTCACATTGTTTGTACTAATGAGATGATTGACAATAGCATTTTTTTTTTTATATAGAATACACGCATCATACTGTAAGTGGTGTAATATTGGGTCCAAAAATAAATCGAATCTTTTGAGAACGAGCAGGAAGTGGGTTTGACACGTGGCTGATTGGCATTTTTCTCTCTCTCACTGGCTGATAATCTAACTGAAGCTCATTCCAACTCCGTGCGTCTCCGCAGCGTGCCTGGACGATTGTGTGCGCTTCCCCGTCATGGCTCGTGGCTCGGCGGAGGTGTTTCCCTCTACCGTCTTGTTCCTGCTGGCCGTCCTGCTCTCCACGCTGTCCAGCACCTGCCATGCCTTATGTACGTATTCAGACTTTTTTCATTCATTAATTGCTATCATTCAATAAAATGTCTCATACTTGTATATGGGTTTCATAAAGGAGTGTTAACTAGCAGGAGGGGTTAATGTGGAGAATGGAGGGTTAACGTCTGATATTAGATACTAATCTGAGTATTTTCTTATAGTTCTAATACTTCTTGGAGAAATCTGAGTCTTCGAATATCTGTATAAATGACTGATTTTCATTGGTCCGCAGCTCAGATTGTAATGACGACTGTAATTCAAATGACACCTCAAATGACATCGATGTGCTCCTTCTGATGCGTGCATTATAATGCGCATAATAATTCTATAATAACAACCGGTTCAGTGTTGATATTGTGACATTTACAGTGCTTTGTAACAGTCTGGACATTTTCATGTTCTCCGTGGGAGAGTCTTCAGGACCGAGGATTTCTCTGTAACATGCCAATGCCATGTTTTGTTTTTTCTTTGTAACCTAAAGCCAGAGAGAGAAAAAACAAACAAAACACACAGACGCTTTTGAGGGAATTAATATTTAAAGCTGCTGTAACATGACGGGAGATAAATACCCGGAAGTGGAATAACTTCATGCGTATTCCGTAACATTAAATGATCAATAAACAAGACGTTTAACATGCCGTTGACATGGAAGTCAGTATCGAATGCGATCGTGCTTTTGTTTATTATTAGAGAACAGAATAAAGATGCCAGTCGTACCTTCCGCTCATCTCTCACGTCCAGCCAAGCGTTTGTTTCCGATTACCACGCCTCACCTGACCGTGGCCCGTGCATGCCGGCGACGATTACAAATCCTCTCCCCGCCCCCCGCCTTCCCAGACTGGTTTTTAATAATCGTTGTCATAGCGATGGTGCGCTCCACTCACACAGGAGCGCGTGACATCATCGCTTAAGACATGGCATCAGCTGACGCTCGTGTCCCTCAAGGTTGTTGGCTCCTTTTTTTTTGGCTTTCATGCTTGAAAAAAAAGACCTTTGGGTAAACAAAAGAGTGTAGTACGTGTTTGTGTGTAAGGGTGTGCGCATGTTACATCAGTGGAACGGCTCCCCGTGGAGAAGTCTGGATATAAAGCCCGGTGTTGCCGAGGGAGCCGAAGACGTCCCAGTGCTTCTGGAAGATTCCGCGAGATCAGAAGCGAACGCTAAAAAGCCGAGTCAGTGATAGCGCAGCGATAGTGGAGGCTGTAGCGGCAGGACGAGAGATGTGAAGAGACAACGCCCCTCAGCAGCACTCAAGTCTCCAGCGATCTCTTTTTGTTTTCTTATCTCTAGAGCTCATCAATAGTTTGCTCTCTGTAGCTATCTCTCCATCATGCTGTCTGGGAACACTTTATCAGCTTTATATATATACATATATATTATATATATAATTTTTTCCCCTCACTCGCACTTCTATTAACGCTCCATCTATTTTTTTTCCACCTCGATCACATCTCCTAATCATGCTCCTATCCTTCACCTATTAGAACGTGAAATACATTCGGTCCTGTTCTGTAATAAAATCTTGATTTGCTCTAGCTTTACTTAGGCGGGCAGAAACGTGAAGAAACTCTCATCTCCGAATGAAAACCAGTGATGAAGGGGGTGTGGGGGGGGGGGAGCTGAGAGAGGAGGTGTGGGATCTGGTTGCCATGGTGAGGACCAGGCCTGGCTTAGCCCTGACAGATGAGCGTGAGCCCGCTGTCGGCTCTGTTTGAACCGACGCTATGGCAACAGGACACGGAGGCGATGATCCTCCACTCGCTAAGGCTGGTATCTATGACTACAACCCCCGCCGCCCCAGCCACCCCCCCCCCCACCTCCCCTTCACACACAACACACAATTCGGCATCCAGCGGGAATTCGATCCACTCTGCATCCGGAGTCAAGCGGAAGGGGGGGGAGGTGGGGGGTCGAGCTCAGCCACGCTTTATTAGATTCAGCCACCGAATTACAGCGGTGTCGTATTTATCGCTTCCCGTCGGCACATTGAAGGAAGAGCACTAAATCGGCCGACGAGTGCCACTCAAACCGTCCCGACTTTTTATTTTTTCCTTCGTCCGCCTTGAAATATTAGCCTTTTATTTCATTACGGCATTTGTCGCTTTCTGATACGAATCTGCCCTCGGGCCCGCGCGCACACGGGCATGTGCGTAATAACAGTATTTCTGTTCCGCCAAAATAACCAGGTGTAACAGGGCTAAGAACAACCTTGAATTTATCATGTGCTCCGCAGTCATTGGTGTGTGTTTTGGATAATCTTGTTTAGTCTGTTTGTTACTGTTTAAGGCTTTTATGCTATGGGCACTGAGCTGCATTCATATATTGATTGCAACTTCCTGCAGGTCAATAGAGCAGCTATGTTTCTGGGATTTATGCATCTTCTACTTGCCTTATTATGGCAAATTGTAAAATAATGTTTGCTGGAGAACAAGTTAAAAGCATCTATTAAGTGCTGGGTATCGCTATACAGAATAGGGAGGGAGAAATGTGTGTTCATGCCAGTGCATTTCAGTTGCCTTTAGACAGAATGGATTTCCTTGTATGGAATAATTTTATATGATCTAGTGGATGACAGTTTAGATGTGAACTCAACAAAGTGTTTTAGTGGATGGAAATAAACGAAGAAATACTTGACAGCATCATCTTAAATCGACTTTAAAAAATCTGGTTGATGGAAATGTTTAAAAAGACATAGAAAGCAGGCTTGTGACACGCCATCGTCCTATCCTGCCCTCAAACTGATATGAAAAAATCACGTCTCTGACAACAGGAATGAAAGGGCGTGGTCAGACGTTTCATAACATGAACTATATATATATATAGAAAGTTAAGAAATCTGGAATAGTTAAATACCAATGGTAAAAAAAAAAGCTGGTTTAAATTCTTCATAATGTTTTTTTTTTTTTGTGGTCGTGTGTACCGTATGTGTATGCATAAAAAATTATGGCTTTATTTGTTTGGCAAGCGCCGGACAAGGGACTTCAAGGCAAAAAACATATTATGTAATAGGAGAAACAAAATCGGCCAAATAGATAGACATCTTGATAACTGTAATCTATTAGCGATTTCCGATGCTACTGTCAGTGATCAAGCCTACCCAGATGGTTACATGTTAAAATGTTTGACTCTATAATGAGATTTGTCTTTTTTTTTGGGGGGGGGGGTTGAGTTCCTTGAGTTGGGTTTTAGTCACCGTCAATTTCCACCAGTCTTTCTGGTGAGGCGGCTTTACCGTCAAGGAAACAGTTTTCAGACTTTTTGTTTTCCAAGAAGCATTACGAAGTGAAAGAGAACCTACAGTATTGTGCCTGGTTACATTGAATGATGATTTTTTTTATTGTTTTGGTTCGATCAAAACTGTTTGGTGAGATTTTTTCTATAATATTGCAAAACACTATAACTCCAACTCACAACGTTTCGTCACAATTAATAAACCGTTAAACTGATTTTTTACTTGATAAACTGAGGAAAGTAATTTGCCAGATTAAGTGAAAATATGAAAATGGTGTCTATCACAGTTTTGGTCAAACTGCATAAGACACATATGCTGACACAAATACAGATATGAATAATCGCAAGACAGATAATGATGGAGAATGTGGTGTGGTGAAGCTTTTCATTCATTTTTAAGCAAGTGATGGTATTTAAGTAGACATTCACAAATACAGTGGAACCTTGGATTACGAGCATAATTCGTTCTGGAAGTGGACTCATAAACCAAATAGAATTTTCCCCAGTAAGAAATAATGAAAACTTGTGTATGTGTTGGTGTCAAATTATGCACGCGAGCACACACACAGGAAAGAGAGGGAGATGTTGATTATACCAGTAAGTGACGAGCACTAAGACCCAGCAGGGGAGGCGATTACCAATCATTCCGCAGCGCTCAGTTGTGATCACTTGCCGCTCGGTGTCAAAATAAGTGTAAAAAAATAAAACTTGCTCGGTTTACAATTAAAAATGTACTAAAAATATTTGCTCGTAAACCAAGTTACTCGCAATCCGAGGTTCCACTGTATATAAATTATACATGCTTGTCTTCACATCCTGTATGAATGTCACATTTTTTGGATACATTATTTTTTAGTTTTTACTGATTTCACACTATTTTTCTTGGCTCCAGCTTCCCCCAAGTTCACAAAGATCCCGACAGATCAGATAGGAGTGTCCGGTGGTGTGGTGTCTTTCGTGTGTCAAGCTACAGGCGACCCGAAGCCACAGGTCGTCTGGAACAAAAAGGGCAAAAAGGTCAACTCCCAGAGAATAGAGGTAAGATGCACAACTATACACACACACATGCACAGTTCAGCCATGCATGCTTTATACTGTAGTCCCTGAAGGATTTAATTTTTATATCACAGCCACGGAGGTATTCCTTTTTTTTTTTTTAAATATATATATATAAAGATTTTGCATTCGCATCTAAAAGCATATGAATATGTCTATAAAACGTCTTTTTTTAGTCATCACATGGATGCATTCAACATTCTATAAATCTTTCATGATGCCAAAAGCTTGAACCTGAAGCATGTCGGTTCTTCACATTTTCAACTCACTTTTGATATAATCGCTCTCTTTTTGTATACAATATTTGACATTTGTCGCTTTATGCAGTATAAACAGATTACGCACTTAATCCGTGCCAATGTACAGTAGTACTAGGACTTACAATTACATTTTTTTTTACGACTTTGTCTGACAGGAACAGAGGGTTCGCTTATAAGCTGAATTACACACCAAATCTGTGCTGATCGTGCACCGAGAATGCTTAAAAGTGTAAACAAATTAACGTCACTCATAAAAATGAAAGAGCACTTGTTTGTCTGCTTTTAACTTAAGTGCGCAGTTTTTATTTTGTAGTTTATAATGCAAAATCAGCCCTTTTCAACCGAGCCAGTCAATTGTGAGCAACAAAAGGAGCCTGTCTGCCATGGCCTTGCAGTAATATTATGCATTTACATAATATTAAAACCCCTCATAAAACAGTGGAATATTCCTCCCACCCTTATTGCCTGCAGCGGAGAACAAACTACTGCGCTGGCTGTGAAAATCTAAAACGCAAACACGGAGAAATAGAAGCAACAGGAGTTCATGTGAAGCTGTTCAATGTGAACCTCCTACACCAAACAGTGATTTACATTTAAATGGGTTTTAAATGACTGACATGTTAAGTGGAATTTCAAAAGGAACAACCTTTGTCAATGTTTACAGTCAGATACAGAATTATTGGCACCCTTGGTAAAAATACAGCTTTAACACATGCAAGCTGAGTCGAAACATGAAGCGATGCTGTATGCAGTACTAGCTTTATTTGAGCCTGCTTTTCTTTACTACGGTAGATCGTGCAGTGCATTGGGTTTCAAAAGATTTCCGCTAAGGTATTTGCCATGGCATCATTTCGACAAGCTTATGCAATGCCACAACATTTATTTTAGTCCAGAGTTGCATTATTCTCTCTCCAGGATCTTGCATTGATGATGGGAGAGTAGGACCGCTGCGTAACGTCTTCTCCAGCACATCCAAAAGACTCTCAATAGGGTTAAGGCCTAGACTCTGTGGTGGCCAATCCATGAGTGAAAATGATGTCTGATGCTGCCCGAAGCACTCTTTTACAATTTGAGTCTGATGGATGCTGGCATTGTTTTCTTGGAATATTGTGCCATCAGGGAAGAAAAACATCCATCGATGGAGACAAACTTGGTCATTCAGTATACTCAGGTAGTCAGCTGACCTAATTTTCTAGTTGAAAGCCTTTCAACTAACCAACATAAGCAACCCCAGATTATAACATCGCCCCTTGTACGGTATTGACTAGGCATGATGGTGCATCACTTCTTACACTGATGCATCCATCACCCTGGAACAGGGTTAACCCAGCCTCCTCAGACGACATGTCCTTTTTCCATCGCACCACATTCCATTCTTTTTGCTCCCTAGAAAATTCAAGCTTTTTTCCAATTAGCCTTGAATGCTAAACATTGGTCTAGAAATTGGTCTAGTATTCTTAAGGATACACAGCTGTTTAGTCTCATCCTTTGAGTTCTCCTCGCATGGTTCGTGTGGAAATACTCCTAGCTGTCAGTTCTAAGATGATGATGATGAAGAAGAAGAAGAAGAAGAAGGTTCACCACTAGCTTTCTTGGTTTTAATAATGCGTGTTTCAGTTCTTCACCTAATTTCTTCCTTGCTTGATATAGGACAATAATTTGACCCTTTTGAAACAGAGTGAGATGGTTGGAATGACCAAGGATATACCCGCTGACATGGTTGTTGAAGAAATGAGAAGCTACTCTGCATCGGTTAGGTTTTTTTTTTCCCAACAGAACCATATCAACACTGCAGTAATTTTTTATATTTAGTGGAAGGCATGTCAGTAATGACAGCCCTGACAGAAATGTCAGTATTAGTTAACGTTTACTAAATTACCTGCGTGTAATTTTATGAAGTGTAAAACGCAGCGTATCCCATACCATCATCTCATCTGCAACAGAAGCACTGAATGAATATCTCTAGGAAAGGAAACCAAATGAGGTCATCACATTACGATAACAAATCCATCTCCCAGTGGAGACTGTGTACATCTTTATTACCTTCTTTATCTATTTTCACGCACACATGTCATTCTTTTTTTAAGACATTATGAAATCCACCGCATACTGCGTATGAAAATAATCAGCAGAACAGAAGCTATCAGTTGCTAGGTTACTTTTTGTGTATCCGTGTGGAAAAAGCTGCAGTCTGGTAGGTAATCAGGCAATCATTAGGAATGTAATTATTAACAGAAATACAGAGTAGCCTAATGTCAGTTAGCGGTACTTCCGTCATCCGCTGTAGTGACTGACGTCATGTGACCAGATCTCGCCTTTAGTCCCGTTACAGTATTTAGGTTATGATCCTCAGGCTTGCTCTAATTTCAATATCTATTTAAATAAGTAAATGTAAGTAGCAATGAACTTAACTTGAAATGAACCAAAAAGAGAATGGATGTGGAACAGACAAACAGAAGAAAAATCATTTTCATTTACAGTACATACTGTGGATTCAGTACAATCCCCACCTTAACCTCTTGAGCCCCGACTGTCCTCCAATGAGGACAGGACATCGTCTCCCAACTACTATGTATCATTGTATGACCCTTATATGAGGACCATCGGGTGTAATTCCTAATAAAGCATCATTTGCCAAATGTCTTCCTGCTTGAAGACATTGATTAAATTAGTAGCTGTCTGGTGGTAATAAAGAAAATGATACTCTACAACATCATAAGAACAGCACAGCCTTCTCTCTTTTGCACTAAATGTTCAGAGAATTGAAATATATTAAAATGGAACTCGTTAAACACACACAGCATCCGGGAATTCATTCACAGCGTTCACTTTTTCCACATTTTGCTATGTTACAGTCTTATTTCAGAAAGGATCAAAATTCTACAAATAATACCCCATAATGACAATATCTCTCACTCTCTCACTCATCATCTATGCCGCTTAATCCTGTATTCAGGGTCAGGGGGAGCCTATCCCAGGAGACTTAGGGCACATGGCAGGGTACACCCTGGAAAGGGTGCCAATCCTGCGCAGGGATCATCACACTCACTCATTCACACAATACGGGCAATTTGGGAACGCTAATTAGCCTAACCTACAGGTCTTTGTACTAGGAGGAATACCCGGAGGAAACCCACCAAGCACGGGGAGAACATGCAAACTCCATGCACACGAAGGCGGGGATCGAACCCGGAACCTGGCGGTGCAAGGCGACCATTAGTGCTAACCATTACACCACCGTGCCGCCCATAATGACAATATGAAGAAGTTTATTCCTGTCCACCATCCTGTTTCCACTGATCATCCTTGAGATGTTTCTACAACTCGATTGGAGTCCATCTGTGGTATATTCAGTTCGTTTGACATTATTTAGAAAGACACACATGTCCATATAAGGTCCCAAAGTTAGCAGTGCACGTCAGAGCACAAACCAAGCCATGAAGTCCAAGGAATTGCCTGTAGACCTCTCAGACAGGATTGTATCGAGGCACAGATCTGGGGAAGGGTGCATACAAAATTTCTGCAGCATTGAAGCAGAGTGGCCTCCATCATCCATACACGGAAAACAGTTTGGAAAGAGCTCCAGCGTTTCAATGTGCAGAGAGGAGAACCTTCCAAAAGAAAAAAACATCTTGTAGCAACATACTTAAAAAGACTTGCAGCTGTAATTGGTGCCAAAGGTGCTTCCAATAAAAAATGTTTCTCATGGACTGAGAGTCCTTTAGATGCCTTTTGGCAAACTCCTGGTGGGCTGTCATGTGCCTTTTACTGCGGAGTGGCTTCTGTCTGGCCACTCTACCATGCAGGCCTGATTGGTGCAGTGTTGTAGAGATGGTCGATCTTCAAAATTTGTAGAATTTTGAGAAAGATAATGAATTTAATCCATTTTGAAATGGTTTCATAGACACGACTCTAGTGATAGGATTGAATGTATAACATGCAGTTCTTTCAGAAAACACAACGACGGAAGTGGATCAAGACCAAGCTTTGACAACAACGGCATAAACGCTGTGGTTTATTAATATGCAAATTGGCTTATTGGGTCAAATTGGCAACCATGATTGCGTCAAAAATATGCAGTATGATTCTAATTATACATTTTCGTTTGTTTGGAATTCATGTACCTATTACCTGACTGGTACAGATCGACAGCAATCCGTGCCGTTGTATAGAAAGCTTTTGGGTGTTTCTTTTAGAGGGTGCTAATAATATTATTCTTTAACTGATTTTAAGAATTGTAAAGAATTTTATGCCCCTATGTTAAAACTATGTCTCTTATATTTTAAATATTGTAAAATGTATGTCCCATCTCAACTAATGCCAACCAAAGCTCATTTTAGTTTGTTAAAAACAAATGATCGGATCTACTTTAAACTGAAATACTGTGTTAATCTGCTTTTCTCTTATTGGCCAAGACCATCGAGTTTGATGAAGGAGCAGGGGCGGTGCTTCGTATCCAGCCGCTGCGAGCGCCGCGAGATGAGAATGTTTACGAATGTGTGGCCCGGAACAGCGAGGGCGAAATCGCAGTCACTTCCAAGCTGTCCATTATCAGAGGTAAGTTTAACGCTTTCGTGGGTCTTCCATGTAAATTCCGCATTGGATTATCATCATGATTTAAATAGATCATGTGATGTACATGTACAGTATACTGTACTGTACCCCCATCATAGTGATGTCATAGCTGATAAACGATGAAGGCAGGCGATAGGGCAGTTTTTCCAAAATGTCAGTAGGACAAAAGTTGACTTCCTTGTTCTCTTCTCAGTGGCTTACGAAACAACCAGGAGCATACTGCCACCTTCTGTATTGGAGACTGCAAATACGCGAGTGTACCCGGGTACGAAGCAATATTAGTCATTTCAAAAGCGTATCCCTGGCCTAGAAAGGAAAGGGGAGCAATCATACCCAGGCAAAGTATGAATCAATCGTGCCTGTTGTGAAAGCAACCTTAAGTTAAAAGATGTGTCACTGTAATCTACATGACAATTGTCTTTACAAATATTCACCACACTACCTAGGCTGTCCATATATGGAGTTTTGTATAATAATTTCCCTCAAAATCAATTTGTTCTATGATCAATATCAGAAATTTTCTTTTATGAGACTGCACATGTTCGATCCTATCCTCATGTTTAAAGAAATTACAGAGCAATTTCTCAAAATTGTGAAAAGGTGCGTTTTGTGAGTAAAAACAGGGGGGGAAAATTATATTACAACCAAATTTCTGTTGACTATGAATATAAATGATCATTTTCTACTGCAATGTCTTACCTTCATCTCGTCATAAATTATAAACGATGCATTGCGTTCAGACATGCTTTTGTGAAGTACAAACCAGAAAAAGAAAAAAAAAAAATACCGCATCACGTATAGAAATAATAGAATTTCTAGTGCTATAGGCTTCTTATAGCTCTTTTTACTAAAACAGGAAATTGAGTTATAAATGTATGTCATGCAATATGCTTTAAATAGATGTCACTTTTTCATTTTAAAACGAAGGTTTACATGTTTAACACAGGGGAGCGAAAAAAAAAAGCAATTGAGCTTTGAATCCCGTGGACCGAAGGAGAAATGGTCCTGCTTTTTTCGCTTTGTTAACGGGCTCAGGGCGAAGGCAGAGACAGGCAGCGTCCTGCAGAGCGGAGTGGGAGGACAGAGATGAAGGCAGTAATGAATTTGTTAGTCTGGTAATGAAGTGCGTCACATCGGCAGTCACAGCGTATTTAACCAGTGAATATCGGCACTGTCTCGCTGTCTTTCAGCATTTCTTAGCAACCGACGAGTTCATTTATTTTCACGGGGAAAGAAAAAGAACCCGGTTCGATCTCAAACAGGTTCCTGTGAGCGAATTAATCAAGTTTGTTTATTGATAGGGTGCGTGGTTATGTACAGGACAGGAAACATATCCGTTAATGTACGAAATGTGATGAACACTAAAACGAGACCTTAACAGTTTTTTTTTCACTCGATGGTAGAGAAAGATCGGGTCTGATATAGTCACCTGATTTCATTTTCACTGTAGAAACCTAAACTGTACACAATGGAAGCTTTCCAATTTTTTGGGTCTAGAACTCTGTTAGCCTGCAAAGGACTTTACAACGGATAATGTCTTTTAAACGAGCAAAAATAACGCGCTGTCTGTCTGTAGGTCCGCCTTAATGAAGATGAGATTTTAGGCATTTTAGGCATCAGAAACCCATTTTCATCAGTTGATGACAAAATGATACCCTTGTATATAAAATTGTAATGAGAAGGTACATTAAAATGACTCCTCAGTAAAATAATCAGAAAGTTTATTAAGAAAATGACTTCATTATGGTAGGAAGTTGTTTTTATATGCGATACCTTCTGCTTGCACACGTTTCAGTTTTAAACAGCATTTAAATAACATTAGGGTGTACATTATTTGAAATGAACAGATTTTGACAATGGATACTTGCAAAAATAGGAGGCAAAATATTATTAGTAGGGGTGCCCAAGCAGGGCAGTCCGCATTAACCACCCTATCCCCCGAACACACAGACACACACACAACAACCAATTCTAAGAAATTGGACTGACATATCAGTTTTCCCTAAATTCCCATTTTTTATAGACGTCTTTATCTCCCTCAATTTTGCACAGACATCCACAAATCTTATATCAAAACGAAGGTACGGCTCCCCAGAGTGCTTCTAGGGGAAAAAAAATCACGATTGTGGAGTTATGAGGATTTGTTTGGGACCTGTGCCAAACCCCCTTATCTTTATTGAAGTGCAAGTTCTCACTCTGACAATTTCCCCCTAAATCCTCCTCTATCGAATATTTCTCCTCCAGTGACCACAATTTTCAGACCTACCATGCTACGTTCATTAACGGGAACATGCATCATTTATTCGTTCATCTGTAATACCTGCCTGGTTTAAATTAAGCTGCCGGTTTGATCATATTTTAGGAATTTTAATCCCGGCTAAAAATCGCGGAAAAAAAAAAATATATATATAATCTAGTTGAACTCGAGAGATGTTGAAGCTGATGCTGATGCAGACTTGTTGAAAGTGCTGTCATTTTAACATCTATGCCTCCCGTTCCATTGTTTTTGGGTGCATAGTGGCAGGGATTGAATTTGATGAAAAAATAAACCCTGTTTATGGCCATTTTAAGATTCCGACTGTTTACAGATTCAGATATGAATCCTCTGCAGAGCAGAAACAGATGGAAATGAAGTCATTACGTTACGCCACTATTTCGCAACAGAGCACATGCTCATGTCTACGTTCCTGTACTTTAGGAAGAGAACTCTTTCTCATTAATCACCTTCGACTTAATTACAAAATGCAAATGAATACATTTTATTTCGGGCCTGTTTACAGATATCTCATTTTCACAAGTAACAGTATGATGTTATATAATAGTGTGGAAACACTGTGGGAAAAAAAAAAAAAAACAGATTAATATTGGAAAAATAAAAACCGAGTCCTTTTTTTTTTTCTTATTAACGCCATTGACGTTTTTATTTATTTCTTTTTTAAACACACAAAAGCTTCGTTAACTTTAAATCTCCTGCAATATTAGGAATTAATTCTCACTCAACCAGAAACTCATTCACACCTTCCTTATTGGCGGGCGCACATTTGAAGAGAAGGTCAGAGCAGAAGAGAGGTAGAGACAGAAATAGAGAGTGATGGAGGACTGGAGAGGAGGGGGAGAGAGAGAGAGAGAGAGAGAGTGATGGAGGGATTTGGCAGGTTTCAGACACAGCATAAGGTCCAGAGCCTGGGGGAATTGCTTGGTCTGCTCCGGCCATTACCGCAGCTCACATATCTCACCCAACTCCCCCCCCCCCCCGGGTCTCACTGCCCACCTGGGCGAATTTGAATTTAAGCAGAATGTGTGGTTGGTTTCTGTGTATGGTTAGAGGGGAGTGTGTGTGTGTGTGTGTGTGTGTACCTTTTTCATTTGCGCTGACGTCAAGCTAATCCTGCAGGCCAGGCTGTCTTAACACTTAGCATATGTGTGGCAGGAAAGACGAGAGGCTCAAGAACACTTTCCCTCGTGACACCTCAATCTCCACTCGTCCTCCATGACTGCTGTATACCAGGGAGCTAAAGTGGCCTAGTGGTGTCACGGCACAATGGAAAGCTTTCAGTCTCCATCCATCCGTGCGCTGCCAATTTAACAAAATGTTTTCACAAATACATGAAATTTTTTTTTTTTTTTTTTTTTTTGAGAAAGTCGATTTTCGTAAAGTGGTTATTTGTACACATCAGCTGTAGTATGTATTTCTCATTCATGCACTCATAGCGGTTAAACCAGATCTACAGAACCGTTATTGAATGAGCAAGATGTTTCCATTTCATCTGCATCAGTTTGACACAATATGAACAAAAATACGATGCTGAGATTGTGGTATGCGTCTTGCATATTAAAGCAGTCGTGAAAATTGTCACCTTGAGCTTTGAGGTTTACGCGTGCAAATGATTCCTCATGTTGCCAGAAGCACTCTTTCACAATCTGAATCCCAAAAAAATCCAGAAAGAATAACATCATAGATGTGATTAGCTGGCCATTCAGTACATTCAGGTCTTCAGCTGACGTGATTTTCTTGCCACTTAACATTGTTGAGCGTAGACCTTATCAATTGAAGCGACCCCAGATCATAACACTGCGTTACGAAGCGTATGCATTGGGCACTATGTATTGTATGATTTCTCCTTACCTTGCCTCCTTACCTTGATTCACCCATCACTCTGGACTCATCGTTTTCCCCAGCACTCCAAAGTCCAAACTTTAGTCCCAATCCTATGAATTCTCATCACATTGTGTGAGTATTGAGTTAATGCTCTTACTTTAACTGTTAAACATAGCTTCTTTTTTCTTTTTACCAAGCAACTTCTTCAAGTATTTAAGCGATATCCTTCCAGTTCCAGTAACTTCAAATTTCCTTAGTTGTTTTCTTTGCTTGATGCAACCCAATAATTTGACCCTCCTGAAATGACTTTTTTTTTTTTTTGTCCAGGCAGTGTATTAATGCCACACTAAATCAAAGTCTGTCCAGTCTCTGTGCGCAAGTCTCTGTGATTGGTCAGAAGGCTCACAAAACACTTTCAAATGATAAATTGTAAGCACCTGTTTACTGCACGACTGTTATTAACAATTACTGACAGGGTTGAACAAATCAAATTTATTAGCTAGCTCACCAGGTAAGAAGAAGCTTCAGAGTCCTGCTTTGTCCCATGTTATGGTTGCCTGGAAACAGGATAGACTATAAAATGGAAGCTAATAAAATGGTATTACATGTAATGAGCCAGTTAGCTAGTGAAGTGCATCGATGCAGACTACGGGAGGGCATCGAAATTCTTTCTCTTGGCATGCAGAGTATTTTAAACAGCTACAACTGTTTTCATTTTACTGTTGTGTTTTCAGGTCATGTATCTTCTTCGTCTGATTCTAGTTTTGTTTCTATACCTGTCCTGTCATTGGTCATTTTCTAAATCCTGTTCTCCATTTAGCTTTTGATTAGGGGACCAGTTGGTTGTACGGAATTGAATGGGTTAAACTTATTCAGTTGGTTGTACGGAATTGAATGGGTTAAACTAGATCATTTAAATAAGATCAACTTGAAAATGTTAAATCGTTAAAATATTGTGTCATTCCTTAAAAATACACCCCAGCTATTGCAGGTAAACTGAAACCGTTCGCACTCACTACAGAGTACTCCCGTTTTGCACGAGTATTGCTGCTTCTTTTGGTATTTATTGGTGGTTTGGGCATTACTGCCACCTACTGGAATGGAGTTCATCGTCTCTACTGCTTCATCCTGTATACAGGGTGTATGGGGTCTGGAGCCTACCCCAGGAGACATAGGGGGCAAGATGGGATACGGCCTGGATGTCAATCCAGTGCAGGACACCCGCATACACACACGCTCAATCACACACTATAGGGAATTTGGGAACGCCAGTAAGCTTAACCTGCATGTCTTTGGACTGTGGGGGGAAACAGGAGTACTCGGAGGAAACCCACCATGCATGGGGAGAACTTGCAAACTCCATGCACACAGACCTTGCGGGAATCAAACCCGGAATCTGGAGGTGAATTGTGACAGTACTCACCACTATGCCGCTGTGCCGCCCAAAAAGCTTTTTAATGTTCATGAAATACCTTAAGTAGGTTTTGATACTTTAGAAAAACAATTAAGAAATGTAGCTTTTACAGGGAGCTGCGCCTCCTGGTGGGCTATGATGGTACTGGATGTCCCATTATTACAATAAATAAAAAAAGGTTTAAAATGATCGTTTATAGTAATTAAGTTTTACGTTATATTTATAATATTTATAAAAAGTAATCAGAACTTCCACTCATTTTTTTTTTTTTTTTACATTTGTTGCTTTATACATTATCTGTATGTGAATGCATTATTATCTTTGCACTGCATTGCCTTAGGCTCATGAACAGAGAATTGGTCTGTTTATGAAATAAAAATATATAGTCATAAAGAAATACTTTTTGAGTGACATGCGCGTTGATCAGATCTGCGATTAAAGGCCGCAGGAGATTTTCAAATTTCCAATTGGGAGCGACCTTTTTAAGTTTGCGAAGGGCTGCATCAGACTCTAAACATTAGTGGTTTAAAATTATAATGATCAAAAATCAGTTTGAATCGAATTGAAATGACAGACTACCTATGATTGACAGCTCTATGTTGTTTATATCCTGTCGTGTCTTTGTCTAGTTTTTATGCAGTTTGCATCAGGGCTCTTCCCTTCGGAATTGCGTGTTACATGTTTTCTGGTTTTGACACCCGCTCATTTTTTTGTGGCTGAACGATGAAAAGCCAAGGACAGGATAACCGAAAGCACAAATAAAACCAAACACATGTACTTACACTCTGGGAAAGTGGTGCATTTTTTTTTTTGGGGGGGGGGGGGGGGGGTCTAATGACCGATGCTGTGTAATAGCAATTTGGAAACCCATTGTACCTTAATAGGCATTTATTTCACCCTGGAAGGTGTATTGATTTCATTAATATTAAAATGTCATTCTTTGTGTATTACCCGACAAACAAGGCTGGTGCGAACAGCTGCAGCTGTGTGTGTCCCGGCTGTGCGTTCCCAATGGACCTGGGCATATGGAGCCGATCCTCCTCCGGTTCTCCCTCAAGGAGATATGTGGGTCAGTCAGATTTTTATTGATGTGACCAAACTCTATTAAACAAGCTTATTATAGAGCCCTAATCAGGCAGCAGCTGCTGCCCCGCTTGTAAAGAACACCCCGTGTTAGCCAACCCGTGATCCATCAGCTGCGTCCGGAGGAGTTTAAAAAGCCATTGTTGTGTTTTAAAGAGGAGGAGGAGGAGATGAGTGGGAAACACTAAGGAGTGCCATACTCGCATTTGGTTTTTGGCACACTGATGCTCATCTTGCATTCCGCTCCTTATTCCTCAGAGAGAAACAGATACACTGAAAAAAATATGCAATGAGATATGTACTACTTTTTGCACTTATTATTATTTCTCACCGAAACTGAGAAATGAGAAGACCTTTGACGTTGCCATGGCGAATGTCTTCTCTGTCACGGGCATTCCTTTGGGCACGTGGCTGTTTTTAGGCTTTTTTTTTTTTTTTTACAGAATGGAGACAATGCTAACGCAGGGACACGAACACACTGTCCAGGCTTCCTACTCAGCAGGGCTCTTTCCTTTGTGAAAGCAGAATTATGTAACATGCATCCCACTCTCGCATACCCACAGTACAGACATGAAGTCTGAGACGCTTGGGACCATATTGCTTTAACTTCTTTAAGGTCAAGTGTACCGAAGCACTTTTTCTCGCAAAAGTCCAAGAGGTTTCCGCTCACTCTCTTTCACTTTCTGGATGTCCAAAGGCCTTGGGGGCATGCACTGCTGCGCTCTTAGTTGAGTAGGACTGATTATTCTGCTCGGCTGCTGAAGGATACAGGCAGAAACTCTACCAGCATGCACTGGAGCGAGCTGGAGAAGATATGCATCTCTCCGGAATTCTCTTGGCGTAATGTTTCTTTTATCTTTCCTGGGGTGTCCGCGAGTGTCCGTTTCACTTTGAGCATCTGTCTCTGTCCCATCCTCGCAGCATCTTTCTGTTTTTCTCGTCTTCCGGGTCTGCGTCTTTCACCTTCATCTTGTGGACGCTTTCGCACAAGTGTCTGATGTTTCATGATTAAATAGGATGTTCGCCGGGCCATTGTTGGCTCGATGCACTGGCATCCTTACAACACATAATTTTCTCATGTAAACCGAAGCCGCCTCTTCAGACTGGCCCCCAGAGGGGTCCCGTCCACCCTTCATTCTTTTCTCCATGCCCGGCTGCCACTGACTGGTTATCGATGCCTGAAATTAAGCGCATCTGTGCACCATGTTCTGGTTCCTGATTCGGGATGTTCATGTCTCAGTAAACGTCCAATTTTTAAGCGTGGAATTGTATCAGTAACTATAGACTAAAGAGCTGTCCTGTCTCTCTGTCCTTGTCTGTCTCACGCCGTCCTACTATGGCAGAAATTCGACTCAGGGGAAGACGCCTCCTCAGCCTGTCATGGGTCCTTCTGCTCCTCTCGATCCCACATAATCTCCTGGCTGAACTGTAATATAGAGGCAGAAGGGTTAGGTTGAGCTCAGCAAGGTTAAAACAGCGCTCACCTTCACGCAGGACGATGCATAAAAGTGCCACAATTGTTTGTATTATTATTCCCAGCTAATATATACTGTAACTTCCACCGGCATTCAGAACATTTCAAACTTAGATTAGTTTTTTATTATTATTAATTTTATAATAATAATAATAATGATAATATCATGATAAAGTTCAGTGATTCATCCTAAAACTTAATATTTATGAGCTCCCATGAACACTGGTGATTATTCTTACCTGTAGTTATCAGGTTACTGGGGGTGATCCAAAGGTCAGAGACCACGATGGAAATCACTTTTGTTTACTGTAAATCCAGCTACAGTTTTAGAATTTAAAAGGATATTTCACTTGCGTACTGAGTATATATCTCTGTAGAAATTAAAATCTGATTGTCCTTCAGTCTTCCCCCTCCTATCGAAGCACAAGTTCAGTCAACACTGCGACAGATTGGATCTAACACGGGTCGACAGGTCTTACACAAATTTGTGAAGTCCATGCCAGATTGATGGGGTTCCCGAAATCTCAGATCACTGGTTTCTTTCTAAAAACATGCGCATGTGTGAATGTGTGTGTGTGTGCATGGACTATCATCCCATCCGGAGTGTATTCCTGCCTTGTACCTGGTGTTTCTGTGAGAGGCCCTAGTCCTGCCATGACCTTAAAGTAGCAGTTAATGAACAGCTATGAGGGAATAAGTGTGTGTGTGTGTGTGTGTGTGTGTGTGTGTGTGTGTGTGTGTGTGTTATTTAGCAGCTACTATAAAATGAACTATATAGTAATTATATATGCTTACAGTATGAAAGTAAGAAATGGAATCTTAGTCAACCAGAGACAAACGATTTGAGCACTAGCTGTGTGAGTTAAAGGTCCCATAATTTACTGTTTAACAAGTTAACATAGGGCTCAGAGGTCCTTTAACGTGTGTCTGTTAATGATCCAGCTGAAACACTCCTTAATTAATAATTCCTTAAATATCCCTCCGTTTCACTTCTCGTCCAAATGCGCTGTTTCCGTGTCTATGTAAATAAGCTCCTGCCAAGCTCCGCCCCAACAGAGAACCGCAGAGTTGACCAACCAACTGGTGGAGAGGCTCTTCTTACATGATGTCACATGAGGGGGAAAAAAAAAACTATTTGACTTGTTAAAGCCCCACCCAATACAAAAAGAACAATTGAGAAGCAGAGAATGCATTTTTCTTACGTTTCTTTGTACACAACGGAAATCTAAAGGTCTAAAATGACCAGTGAATGTTGCATATTAACACATGATCTATTGTTACATACAGTATACAATAAACTGCACATCATACACAGTTATACCTCAGTGCTGTTGTCCGATAGGTCAGAAAATACTGACTCGATTTCCGTCACTGTGGCAAGTAGTTCCGGCTGCGAGAAAAATCCCAGGTTTATAGCGCGCCCATTCCTCACCCCGCACACTGCTGCCGTTCTCATACATGCATCGGTCACCTCCCGCATTGATTACTGTAATTCACTTTTATCTGGGCTCATCCAGAATCTTGCTGCCCGTAGCATAACCAGAAAAAAACATTATGCATCGCATCATCTCATCCCTTCAAGAACTCTTTAAAATCGAGTTTAAAATCTTCTTCCTCACTACTCTATTAAAGAACCTCTCAGAGCTCCGATTAGAGCCTGTGGCCTTTTACACCCCTCTCGCACTCTTCGCTCTTACTCATCAAGGGTCCGCTTTACACCCTGACCACCATGGACACTAGAGCCTTTAACCGTACTGCTCCTCATCTCTGGAATTCTCTTCCAGAAATGTGCCTGGCCATTTATTCAGAAGCAGCTTATCCCACATGATATAAGGCTGCACTCTAATCCCCATATGACTTTTATCTGTTTTAGGTGATTCGCTATCCGTGTGTTTTTAATGTCATTTACTAGTTGATGGTATTCATTTATTTTTTATTTTAATTCTGGACAATGACCTTGTCGACTAGTAAGGTGCCTATTTAAATAAAGTGCATTATTATTATTATTATTATTATTATTATTTTATTATTATTATTTTTTGAATCCAGTATTGTTTCTCTAGTAATAATTCACAGGCATTTCCTTGTCAGACACTGAACATAATCTTAGTCTAATAATAATAATCAGATCACAATTTTTTCTTTATTTAACAAATAGAAACACAATAGTAATTATGAAGGAGAAAGTAATGTGTATTTATGGAACATAATAGAGGACATTTTGTGTGTGTGTGTGTGTTTTTTTTTTTTCACATTAACATTTTTTTATTTTATTTTGGCAACTATTAACATTAAGAAAGAGAAAAACAGGCTGGTTTATATGATGATATGGACATTGATGCTAACTATGGCATATGCTATAAGTATGAATATTATATAAGGGACATTCAAGTCAAACCAGGACTTTCTAATGAATAAAGGCGTAACAATGATTGACGGAAGACTTCAAGTACAGTATGGCGATAAGACTCAAATGAGATGAGAGTAAAACATTTAAATGGAGATGCCCAAATAGTCTGGTTCATTTTGATCAGTGAGAACACAATCGTGCCGTGCTCGAGAACCGTGCCTGGAGTCTACTTGGGCAAATCAAGTATGATTGCTTCCATAACGGAATCGAATCAGATATGGAATCGGTCGGACCTGAGAACGGAAATAGACTGCTGTTCAGACATACTGTAATATCATCAGTGCCGTCTGTCTTCTCCGAAATCTCCATGTGCCCATAGCATGTGCCAGTCTCGCAGCCATAGCTGATAAAGAAGGGCGGCACACGACAGCCTCGCTCTTCCCGAGATATGAATAATATTACGTATAACGTAAAAGTTAACTTAATGGAATCAAATTGGTGCATACTGTACTGCACCTTGCTATATCGGAGGGAGCAAATACGCAAGTGTACCTGAGAACAGAGCACAAAAACCAGTGTGAACGCTGGCCAGTGGGGGAGTGAGGGGGCAATTGTTTCTGGGCGCGGTACAAATCAATCGATGTGAAAACGCCCCTAACCAAGGCCGTATTTTTATGAATGACAATCCCGGATCAGGTGCCTCAGAGCCCAATGCAGTTGATAATTATCGGCAGATCCTCGATAATTAACAGATAGCTTGCGAAAGAGCCTCATCTGTGTGTGGGACCTGTACACACAATCATTCATGAACATCACTTGCACATAACAGGAAGTCGGCTGGAAGTATTTTTCTTTATTTTTTTATTTTTGCAACATCCCCTATACAATCCTGATCTCGCTCCAAGCTTCGGGTTCCAGCGTACTGAGAATAATTTATACCTTGGTGGTTTCCAAGCACTAGTGAAACGCTGGGATAAGTGCATTAGTGTAGCGGGAGATTATATAGAGAAAAATGGGCGGTTTTTACTCTTATACAGTAACTGTGTTCTGTTATTCTGCACAATCAAAAGTCCAGCATTTACTTAAACGCTCCTAGTGACTGTTACTATAAATGAAAAATCACTATGTCTCGTGTTTTATAGCATGGCCGGTGGACACAAGTTCAAGATTTTATAGCACCGCTGGTACTCGTTTCTTCTCGAACACAGTTGGAACACTGACCCGCCTTCTTATGTTTACTCAGACTTTTTTTTGTCTTCCCTGCCTTTTCAATTAAACCGAACAAATAATTATTAGCTTCTATGCAGCGCCCATCCCTTTTCCCCCCCTGCTGTGCATTGTGTAATTGCCCTAGTCCTTGCTGAGGTGCGTTCACGCATACTCATTATGTAGGTATATAATTACACCCTATTCTTTTCCGTTTAAGAATCAAAGCATGTTGTTCCTGAGTTTTCTACCGATCATGTATTTTTTTTTCTGTGTGTGTGTGTGTGTGTGTGTGTGTGTGTGTGCCTGCCTGTTTTATTTATGCTGTGTGTTAATGAATTCTGCCTGCTGGAGGCTCGATGAGCAATAACCAGTGCACTGGATGTGGGTGGTGTGTCTTTCTTCTCATCGTTTCACATTGCACAGAAACTTCATCAGGCATTGGAAGCGAATCTGCAGCAAGTGTAGAAATAAATTGTAATGAGCACCTATCAAATGATTGAACTGCTCGTTTACAAAAGCCTTAGAACCGAAGCAAGTGTGTACTGTTTCAGGGTGTTAGCTAGAGAATTGTCCTTTTTTAGAAACAAAGTGTGGGAAGATGTCTATTTTTGCAGACGGAGTGTATTTAAGTACACCACGATATTCTTAATGGCAGCTTTGTTGTTTTGTCATTAAAGTGGTAAGGCTGAGAAAATGTGGAATCTGTACCTAATGCAGTTTCTTCAGTTTAGCGGCGAAATAAAACATGCTGTTTTAATAAGCTGTCTAGAAACACATCACATCACGAGAGAAACTCCAGTATCGATTATGACAGATTCACGGTTGCATTATAAAACAGGTATAAGCTTGTGAGATTGAAGCTTTGCAGTGAGGAAATGTTGACTAGTACCTCTCAAATAACTCGGAATGACACGAGGCATCCATATTTGTTTCCTGCTGCAGATTATTTTTTTTAATGGATATAAACAGATTTGTACCAGAAAATCAACATGGAACCCTCCTGCTCTCTTAATACTCGCTTGTACACAACACCAAGATCCAAATCATCAATTTAAAAATATTAACGTGCGAAGTGCTTCTCCTGCCCTTCATCATCCTATTAGTTAATTACTCAAATTGCAAGAGCAGGCGAACCTGACCGGTCCCGCATGTGTGTGTACGCTGCTGCTGATGGACTGTAGTTGCAGCTCTCATTCATCCTTTTGAAGATTAAAAAAAGCGAAACTCACGACCAAACACGGCTCCGAGTGTAGAGGATGCATCATCATATCAAATGTTGTACGATTTCATATTCATCAAAGGCTCAGCATTCAAGTTTCTAAACTCGAGCTTCCACATTAGAACCTAGCGCTGTACACATGACCGAATGATAAAAAAAGTCTTGATGTGTGGTCACAGGAGTGTCTGAGATTAAAGTAGATTTGAGATAGCGTTGGAGAATTATAATTATGTTTCCAGCTTTATACTTCTGTAGTCTTATTAATGAATAAAACATGACGGTGCATGCAGGAGAGTAATTATAATTTACATCATTGACATACATTGCACAACACAGCGCTTTATATTTGCTGTATTTGTATGAACATTTTAATGTCATGGAACATACAGTATATGATATATATACAGTAGTACCATTCCAAAGTCTTGAGGCACCCCATATTTCTTCATATTCTGCTTCCAAAGAGCCAGACCTTCTTGTATTTTTAATATAGTCTCAAGGAATAGTTCTCCAGGCTTCCTGAAGGACTTTTTTTTTTTTTTGGCTCTCATTTTTAAAGTTTTTTTCGTCTCATTTTCAGTCCAGTCTTTGTACCTGACCAGTTCCAGAGCGATGTTTTTTGTTTGTTAATCTACAGTAGCAATCATGTAGACATACAGTCTTATGCAAAAGTTTAGGCACCCCTTGATAAATAACAGATTTTGGTGATTTATTTTTTTTTATTGAAAAGATTTTAACACGGTCTGGAAAAAATGTACACGATTTTCAGCAACCATTCATGCATAGTTACTCAAAAATAAAAACATTATTATGGCACTGTGCAAAAGTTTGGGCACCCTGCATAATCATAACCTCCTCAAAGTGTTCTCCTCATTTATCACGGGGTGCCTAAACTTTTGCATAAGACTGTACTTCAATAACATTTCGACATAATTTCAGACTGGTGATTAGTATTTACCGGTGATGCTGAATGCTGAGTGGTTGGAAAAGACAAAAGGGAAAATGAGGAAAATGCTGCAAAGGCTTTTACATAAATTGTATCTTTAGGCACTTTAGGCATCCTGTCACAATAAAACATTTATTCTCATGTTTTATTTAATTTGTCTAAACGAATTTATTTAATGCAGCATGAAGAAATGTGCTCTGGTTGTCATTGTTGTACTACAAAGCATTTTGTTTCCAGCGGTGGAAAATTTGACACTGGAGACTCCTTCCGTGAATGCTAAATACACATATCCTTAAAGAAAACTTCACCATATCAGTGATTAGACAGATTTTTCTGTTAAAGAATGGAATAACAGATTTTTACTGATCAAATAATAGAATTCCTGATTTTTTTTCAATATGAATAAATGAAAGGAGTTTTTTCTATTAACACTTTATTGTTATTTTGTACATAGTGTATGTTTTGCGTACACTATAATGTTATTAAAAGTACAATTCATATTATATTCTTAAACACCATGTTGTGTACATGAATGAAGTTTCCTAAACTGTTTGATTTTGCATAATCCAATGATCATGCTAAAAAGAGAACCTGTCAGGTGTGGTTAATGAGACTATTAAAACTAATGCTGGGTAGCATGACTCTTCGTTGTTTAGTACACTGCTCATGGCTCATTACCTGCATCCTGACCGTGTTTTCTCTGTGCTGATGTGCAGAGGACTTGCTGCCATTCGGCTTCCCCAGTATAGACATGGGTCCCCAGCTGAAGGTGGTGGAGAGGACACGCACCGCCACCATGCTCTGCGCTGCCAGTGGCATCCCTGATCCAGAGATCTCCTGGTTCAAGGACTTCCTTCCCGTGGAGCCGGCGCTCAGCCAGGGCCGAATTAAACAGCTGCGATCAGGTATGTTACAGAGAACAGTTTGTCTGTTGAATACAAACTTTGGGGTTAGATTTGCAGAAAATGCTAAATACAGTAAGCATTTAAATTCAGGGCGCCAGTGGTCACCTAGTCGCTAATAGACATGTGCCGAATCTACAGTATATTATAGCAAAGCATATTAAATATAATTATGAGGGGGAAAAAACTTTCAGGCAAAGTTGTTTTTATATTATAATCATATGATATTAAGGGTAGACACGTGATACAAATCTGCACAAACAGTAAATTGGATATGTTTTGTTTTTCGTTTTAATCTGATGCTTGTTCGGAGGTTAGATTGTCTTGTTGTTGATCCAGAGATAAAGCGATCGAATGAAAGGCTACCTTGGGAAAGGCAGTCATTGCTAAAATCACTGCTTTTTACTGCAGCTCAGCTCAGTAAGCTTTTTTTTTTTTTGAGACTGTAATTTGCGACTGGAGCCTAAACAGAAGGCTGTGATTAGAGAATTTACTCCAGTGGTCATCAATTAGATTTGACACGAGGCCAAATACCACTTTGGCCAGAGCCGCCCATGCTTTATGAGCCCAGTATGTGTTTAGAACAGACACCAAGACTCTCAGTACAAGGCTATTACATTACTTTGCTGGTAATTTTTTTTTACATTTTGGGACATCATTAGATCTTGCGTTTCATTCATCCTGCATTAGATATTCAGACACGGTAAAAATGTCGAGGAAAGATCTGTACTGTCACACAGAAGTATGCCTACTGTACATCTGTCTTTGTATATTAAATATGAAATCTTTGTTAGAACTGGTTATTTCATATAAAAAAGCCACTGTTTGACACATCTTACACGGTACTTCAGGCTCAGATGGATCTTGTTCAGGAATGAAGTGCTTAACTAGTACACAAACGTACTGTACCTTTTGACCAAAGATGTATTACCTCTACATCTACATGTGGATATATATATATATATATATATATATATATATATATATATATATATATATATATGCAGCATAGTGTGTATATATATATATATATATATATATATATATATATATATATATGTATGTATCTATTACCGATTTATATTAAAATATTTATGAAGTGTTTAATTAAATACCTTTCCAGTATCTATTTGCTTTACGCATTTGCTTTGAAAGGACAGTTTCTCAGTTGTTTTACAGGGTACAAGCCAGCCTTCCCCTGTCTTAAAATGTACAATGTCGGATTGTGAACTATAGGCAAAACTTTGGTAAATATTTCTTGTATAAAAGATGTTATTATATAAAAAAAATGCTATTACACATGAATATTATTGATGTAAATTAGATATATTGTAAAGCCACAGTGTGAGTATTATATGAGGTGCATTCATGTGAAACCGGTCCTTGTGATGAGATTTCTCCCGAATGATGGAGTAAATAACGACTTTTTTTTTAGCACGGTACGGTGATGAGCTGCAGTAAAACATTTGAATGGTGCCAACTTTTTAAACAAGACCATAAGTCCATGAATGACGATCCTGACTGAGGTGGCTCGAAGCCCACTGCAGTCGTTCCTGTAAACATGCCACAAGTTGAACGGCTGATCCTTGAGATTCTCTGGGTAACTTGTCGCCAACTTCAAGAAGAGACGAATATGTCTGTAGGAACTGTACACACACTCATTCACGAGCACCATTAGCGCGGTACAGCAACTTGGCTGGGAGTTATTGCCACGTCACGCGTACAGCCCTGACCTCACTCCAAGTCATTTCCACACGTTTGGGCCATTAAAGGAGCTCCTGGGAGGCCAATGTTGCAGAAGTTGTGCAGGCAGCTTGATTATGGCTCCAGCACAGCAAAGAAAACTTTCTACCTTGATGGTATCCAAGCCCTAGTGAAACGCTGGGATAAGTGCATTAGTGTAGCAGGGAATTATATAGAGAAATAAAGGGAGATTTTAACTGTGAGTTGTTTAGCATAACATGTCTTGTAATGTATTCTGCGCAACCAAAAGTCAAGCTAACAGAAACTACAGTTGGTTGATATACCCTCCAACAGAATTTTTGTCCTGGTTTACTTTTTGGGGAGTGTACTTACTCTTGACCATCTATCTAGCTACCTAAATATCTAGCAAAACTTTAAGTGCCTTTTGAGTAGTGATGGGAAGTTTGGATAATTTTACTGACTCGGTTCTTTGAATCTCGTTCAGCACTCTTTTTTTTGAGTCATTTAGTTTATTTCGTTCTTTTAATCAGGAATAAAAATAAAATGTTACATTTTCGTCTTTCCAAGAATCAAAATATTACAGTGCAGCTAAGGGCTTATTATAATAAACAGAATGAGCAGCTCACCTCTCATATCTTCTGGTCCGAATCACGTTCTGTTGTCACGTGACTCTCATAGACGCTTATGCAGTTCACTACACAGGAAACAGCTCTTAAACGGCTCTTTAAACGACTCTTCTCATGAGTCTTCTAGTCCGAGTCATTCGTTTTTTTTTTGGTTTGTTTGTTTTTTTTAAATCTATTGCAGTGCATAACGTCTACGGGAGTGACATGAGACAAAAAAAAAAAAAAAACGAACGATTCGGAGAACCGCTCAATTCTGTTTCCTGTTTATTGCACTGCATCGCGTCTATGGGAGTCAAGTGACAAAAGAATGAACGATTTCAGAAGAATATTGTTCTTTTTAGTTAGCAAGGTTAAAGCAAGCTTAAGTTAAAGCTAGCTAGTTGGAATTCTTTGGATTTGTTTTTAAGATAACGATAAAACTGGGTGGGGGCATTGCTAAGCTGATTTGTGACACAAGTTGAAATATTAAAGGGACAGAAAGAGAATATAATAAAATAGAAAATATTCTTGCTGTCAAGCTAGCTGATTAGCGCTCATCTGTCAGTGTCAAGTTTTTCCCACAGAAATATTCGACAGATTTTGGAAGGATCCTATAAAAATTCTTTTTTTTAAATTTTGGCAATTTAACCAATAAAAATATGTTTATGTAATGTCTAGCTAGTGTAATATCACAACACTGACTATGTGTGTAAACATTTAAGATGTCTGTATGATGGCATGTAAGTATTGTATACTGTTATGGCTCCATTGTTAGTTGGATCATCATGTCATCCTCAGCTCAATGCATTAGCTATGCTTAACGCCATCATTCTTGCATCCTGATTCCCGCTAAGGAGCACGACACCATTTCCTTGCACCTGTTCCCTGACAAGAACAAGACCCCACTCGCCCCGTCATGTCGCTTCATCAACTGAAAGCCCTGACATTGTGTTTTTGCTAACTATGAAAAGCTGCATGGTAAATAGGCTAATGCTTGATTAGTCTAAGAGGACAGTCGATGCGTCTCATAACGTCTCACACACACACATTAATTCATTCGTTGCAGAAAAGGTGGTCAGTTTTTCCTTTCTTACTTGAAACAAATACTGCATCGTTTATCCTAATCTACAGGAGTTCATCAAGTAAAAATATCATCCTGCTTTCATCTAAACAGAGCCACATGAAACAGCCGTGCACCAGGGATGGTATAATTGTGAGTTATGTTGAGAAAGCCACTTTTCGATATGAGTCACAGAGAGCTAGACGGGAGAGACTGAGAGCAGATGAGGGTCTCAGAATGCACAAAAGTGCACACTGATCTGCTTTTAAAAGAGAGCAGGTGAGACTGAAAAGGACAAAGTGTGATGTGTGGCGAGACACAGAGATCAGGGCCGCGGAGAGAGAGAGAGAGAGAGCGCAAGATTGTGAATAGGAGTAACAATCTAATATGCAGCAACAGAAATCATACAAAGTGTTGCTTTTTTTTCCCCTTCCTTCTCATTACCCCAGTTGTATTATATTTGTTCGTTTGCCTCTCATTATTTCTGCATTCATTTTTTCCCCCCTTTCTTTCGATATTTCTCTCTTGTCCTCTCTCATGTCTCTCTGAGGGTCAGGATAATGACGCACGCGCTCCAGCGTGTGACTCAGCCTGAGCTTTTGATTAGGGCATGCTCGTTATCGCTCCGGATAAGGATAACAGGGTAATAAAAAAAGAGCATAATAAAAAGAAGCAGGAGTACTAATCACTCGGACAAGGACCGCCGCGTCTCTGTCAGCATCAGAACAAGGTTATTAACTTCAAATCGAGCCGTGACACCCATCATGCTTTTCATCACAAAAAAAAAAAAAAAAAAAAGAACTCAGCTCCACTGTCATAGAGATGGCACATTTATTTTATTTCTTGCTGTTTTAGCGTTCTCCCTGTCCTGGTCTCCTCATTCGGTTTTGTCCTGAGCTGCTTTGGGGAAATGTTATGCTAACCACGCTTTTTTTTTTTTTTTTTTTTTGCAGTCCCAAAACTTTCCACTTTCCTCCCCTTTTTTGTGTTTCAGTGCCCATTCATTCCACTTTGCCTGTGGCACTAGGCAAGAAGGATTACTTCTGAATTCAATGACATTTCACTGGTTCCAGTTCTCAGCAAGGCGAGATTAACAATAAGCTAATGGAGCTTTTTGGGTGCAATTCAAATCCCTCAAAAGGACGTGTGTGTGTGTGTGTGTGTGTGTGCGTGTGCACGTGTTTGTGTGTGAGAGCCGCCTGCATAAGACATGTATTAAACACATTTTATATATATATATATATATATATATATATATATATATATATATATATGGTACTCGTTTATGCAGTGGATATGATGACATTATGATATTATTGATTTTAACTGCCCTTATGACTGTGCTAGAAGTATGATAGACATACAGTACACCAAATTTCTACATGAACAAAGAAAATACAGAACAGTACAGTGGCATTAAAGCTTTTTCTTGTGTGATTGTTGGTAATTAAATAACTAAATAAAAAATTGTCTAGTATGAATTTCTTTTAATTTTTTTTATTGTACTGCATACCTGGTTTCATATGTAAAATACCCGCCACATTTTCTGATTTGCTTTATCCGCCAAAGTATGTGGACTCCTGAATATCACACCCACGTGCACCTATTCCAAATACATGGGCAGTAACACAGAGTCGGTCTTCTCTTTTACTGTTAGAATAATCTCAAATTTCATCTGAAGGCTTTTCACCCAATTTAAGGTGTGATTTTCCCTGTTTTCTTAGTTTCGCTCACTTTTTGCACGAGGGTATTGAAAATGTTTGGGTTCCTTAGTTTAGGTGAAACAGTGAAATTGTAATGCACACTGTTACACTGACACACACACACACACACACACACACACACACACAAAACCCCCCAAAAAACTTTACATTATTTAAGGCCTGAATTGTGCTGGTTAATTTCAATTATTAATGTTAATGAGCCATTTAAGTTAAGAATTCACGCAGTACGAGGCTGAATGAGTGTCAGTTTTCAGACAAGTGACTATTGGCGTATGCTTGAATTTAAGTCTCTAGCCTTACTGTAAGTACAGCCCGAAGGTAGTAACAAAAATGCATAAGTGAGAGATACAGAGAGAAAAAAAAAAAAAAGAAAAAAAAAACTATATAATTCATCACAAGTCCTATATAATACAAATAGCCATAGTAATTGCAAATGCTTTGTGAAACAAGTTATACATATACATCATGTGATACAGTAAACTTTATAAATGTAAAACCCAATTAATCTATTTTTTAAACATACTCGTTTAGTCCAGCTTAAGTTGTATTATTGATCATATTCATGTCCATTTCTCTAAGTGCTCAAATTATTTCTACTTGTAAGCAATTTTACATCGCGCTTTGCACCTGCATGTGTTGCTACGGGTCAGCATGAGACGTGTAGCTGCCAGAGGCTCAGCATGCAGCATTACCTGTGTGTGTGTGTGTGTGTGTGTGTGTGTGTGTGTGTGTGTGTGTGTGTGTGTGTGTGAGTGAGTGTATGAATACATTAGAGCATGACAGATGGCAATTGTGATTGGTCGCACTCATGCAGAACACACACAGCTTAGCCTACCTGAAACTTATGCATGACAGCCCACAATCTGAAACACACATATTCACAGTCTCGCCCATATTCTCGATGTCTTTTCCCTGCAGCAGCAGACATGTGCGAGGAAACGTGCCGCCTTAGACAGCGTCGTTTCTTGCTTCTTCTTTTTTGTGTTTTGCCCCCGTCATGTCAAGGCAGCCTGAGAAGTCTGTGCTCAGAAAATCCGCAGGGAGGCGATTCTGCAGAAAACCGAGCGCTCGTCTAAGAAGCGCATACTGACAGAGCTAGAGAAGGAGCCAAGGTTGGGGGTACGGGTGCGGAAAAGCTCGAAACACTCATTATGAAGTCAGTTTGAACAAGTTTCCCAACTGACGCCATGTTGGTTAAAACCCCCAGGCTGCTGTTTTGAGGTATTTTCACACTCCTGGCTGTTTGAATGCGAAGATGGTCGTGCTTCAGCATCTGATCAATGGCGTGCCGTACGCCTTTCGGATCTCTGACAAGTGCTGCAAAATACCGCAAAGTTATTTCCATAAATGGCTGACTTTGACAGGAATATGACTTCACTCGAGAAGCACACGTAAGCTCTTGTGGAGGAAGCACAGACGTGCTGCTTAGCCAAATTTAGCATTCGCATGATTGGAGTGGGTTTTTAGGGCACACCTGGGCCAACCACCATTAAACTTTCTGAGCTGGTTGCACATACAGAAGTAAGCAAAGAGATCTTGGCTTTGTTGCATGTGAGTGTGCCTTTTTCCAGTTTGTCCAGTTTACCTGTCCTTTTTGTAGCGGTCCCTGGCAGCTGGCAAAAGTTCCGAATTTTATGCATTGTGTCAGCCCATCTACCCCAGGTTTTGACGCATGTTCTGAGATGCTTTTCTGCTCATTGTGGTTGTAAAGCGTGATTATTTAAGAGTAAGTTACTACAGCATACAGTAGCCTTCATGTCAGCTGGAGGCTGGTCATTCTGCTCTGATCCTGCAGATTTGTCCATTTTTGGAAACATTGTGTGTTTCAGAAAATACCCAAATCTAGCACCAACAGCCATGAGACAGTTAAAGTCCCTGAGATCGCATTTTTTCTTCATTCTAATGTTAACGAAATGGAGAAAAGTTTTATGTTGCACATGAAAGATGAAGACAATGTAATGTATTTAATTGTACACTACGGAAACAGTATTTAACAAAAGAAAACTTTTGCTCCAAAAAAGCTTTTATTCCTGAGACCCCTGTTGCTTTGCATAACACCCAACAAGAGATGTGTGTGTGTGTGTGTGTGTGTGTGTGTGTGTGTGTGTGTGTGTGTGTGTGTGTGTGTGAGAGAGAAGCTTTATGCAGGCAGGTGGAAAGCACCTAGTGAGTGAGAAAGAAAATGATACTGTTGTATTTTCCATGGATGCACAGACACACACACACACACACACACACACACACACACACACACACACACACACACACACACACACACACACACACACAAGCTATTATGTTGCAGGCGGTTGCTTGTTTTTTTCGTATGAGCAGTACTCTCATTAGTCTGTTCCACCTGAATCTTCTGGATCAATCTGGGGTCTTCTGCTGCCAGGTCTTGGGTGTGTGTGTGTGTGTGTGTGTGTTTGGGGCTAGGTTGGTTGGTTGGTTGGTCGGTATAAATTTGTTGCCAGGATTGCCTCTTCTTAACTACAGAGAAGCTCTGTGAGAGACAGACCGAGGCTTTCGTCTGCTCTTATTATCAGAACAGCATCTCCCAGGAGGGATATTCTGTTCATGTGTGTGTGCATGCATGTGTGCGAGTGTGTCGGGCAGTGAAGTCAGTGCCTCGGAACACTGAAACCTTTAGATGGGCAAGGTGTAGAGCAAGATGCATTATGACAGGTTGTGGCTAAGGGAATGGCAAGTCACTATTTATTCTTGCTTCACATCGTTTATTAAATGGAAGGTTTTTCAGCAGGAAGATCAACGAGGTGAAAAACAAGGTCAAAGGAGAAAACAAAAATCGCAGAAGATTGGAGTTTAAAGTGGTACAGTGGTGTGTACCCCGCCTCCATGACTGAAAGCTGTCCTGTGATGCATGAGTAGCAATTAGACAAGGAGCACTGAATGACTAAGTAATTATGTGGATGCATGATTACCACCTTCCACCTGGCGGGAAAAAAAACAAGCAAATAAAATAAAAACATTCTCATCAACCTCAAAAACATAGGAATTTTCGGAAGCGTCCTGAAGTCCCCAGTTTCCCTGACCAAACCTCAAAGTGAGGCAACTGCCACAGTTCACACAATTTATCCAATATAATGGATTCCTTTTGTTTATCCATTTTCGTTGTTCAGTTTCCCGTGGTTAGGGTTGTGCTGGATCTGCAATGTATCCCAGGAGGTAGGATAGGAATACACTCTAATCTGGGTGTCTATCCATACAATGGCGGTTTAGAGTTGCCAGCAGGTCTGTTTTTGGAAACCACCCATAAGAAATTTTACCATAGTAGTTCGATGGTATCTGTACTCTGTTATATACGTTTTTGACAGTTCCATGGTACATATTGAATTTGCTGATATCCTACATGAACCACACTTTGGTACATGGTTCTACCAAGGTACAATATTTGGTACAATGGTTCATTTACTATTTTATGGTACACTGCACATTCAAGAATGGTAATATTTATAATGAACAGTACCATTGTATTGTATTAATCAGTTACCATAGGGTATGTTAAACCTATTAATAATACATACTCTAGTATATACAGTACTATCTGTCCTACTCCATACTGGTGGTAAGGTACAGTATGTACTACGGTACCTAATATGGTACAGTCTTGTATGTACAAACATACTTTGGTAGAAGTTGACGTACCGCAGCATCTACTGTAAAAGGGTACTCACCGAAATGTGGTGGTACATACAATAGTACCCATTGAAGTGCTATAGTGCCTACCCTATGTTACCATGATGCCTACCATGATAATATACCATGTATATTAATAGAAGTACTCTGGTAATATAAGGGTATGCACTACAGTGCACTATAATACATACCGTAGTTCTTGCAACATTCCTTATGGACATCAAACCTGGAACGGAATATGAGTAGAAAGTCCAGCCGCAAAGTAGTCCAAGCCAAAGACGCTGAAGTTTTAAACACGGCCTGGCTTCACTGTACACATACTGTATAATGTTTTGTCTTCTGGTTAGTTTTTTCCACTAAACCCTGTTATTCTAATTTACAGTAAGGATTAGATTCCCTTCAGCCGCAAGAGTGTTACGAGGTCAGACTATAATGTTGACCAATTAGTTCCTATTCATCCGCAGTTGTATCATTAGGCTGACGTTCAGGTTCTGTCAAGCTCCGTCATGTTCTTGGACTCCAGTGGTGAATCTTGACCTGGAAACCTAAATTCAGCTGGGAACACAGAAGAATTACTGAGCTCTCGAAATATTTCTTATACTGTACCAGCAGAAGTTAACATCTGTGTCAGCTGGAGATAGCAGAGATTGCTTGTTTCTAAAGAGTAAATAGAGCAAGTACGTGGAGATGGTGAAAGAGAGCATTTGCGTAGTGTATAGCGTAATAAGGTTAAAGCCGACTGATTCATTTGTTAGTTCTTTTTCAGGAAGTGGTTTATCCTCGGGGTTGGAATGGATCAAGAGTCTGCCATGGAGGCAGGGGTTTGCCCTGGATCGAATGCAACATATTCATATTAAACATATAAACATATTGTTTACATCGAGGGATGGTTTAATAACTACAGTGCACCCATCACCATGTTTTTGAGTGGTGGCAGTTAATCAGATGAAACACGCATCAGACAGAGGTTCCCTGTGAGGTGGCAATACTATTGTAGTTTCAAGCCACCGCTCTAACAGTGGTCACCTGCCAATAAACAACACTTTGTCTCCTTAAGAAATGTTTCTAAGTCATTCCAGATTGCCTCTGAACTGTCCATGTTGATTTGTTCATGGCTAACAGTAGCACATGATTTCTCAGAGACATTTAAAGCCATCAAGCAATAAACTTTCAGCCTGTTGCTCACTCTGTGTCACAGGGCACTCAAATGAAAGGGCTTTTTGCCCTCTTTCGCATACACCAACTCATAGACACTCACGATTGGCTGGTGTCACAGTGATTGACAGTTGAGGGTTAATATGCACATTTTTGCTTCTTTGGCTGATGGGCTGTGACTGGCTGTGTTCCTCATGAACTGCAAATCCAGCACTTCACTTTCTCCCAGACTGATTGCTGCTGATGGTTGCTCAATATTGAAGACCAGGGTGAAAATTAGCAGCTACTAAATTTGGGGTACAAAGTTGATGAAATGTGATAATTAGTCTGTCTAAGTTGCACCTCGAGAGATTCCATAGCTCGGAGTTGCTCCGGTGTTCTGGAGAGGAGAGCTGAGAGTAAATCCCTCAGCTCCTGCATCAGCATAATGCTTTGTCATGCCCCCCTTTCTGCACGCAAAGTGAGAGAATGGAAAAAAGGTGGAGCTCAATCCCTCCAGCGAATAAAAAAAAAGAACCTTCACCGTGCCTCTCTTTGTGTTTTCCACCTCAATTTGGTTAGACGAACGCTCTCACTCGTTCTCGCTCGGAAGCCGCTGGCGATCCTGCGAAATGTTTTCAAACGGCACGAAAAGAAATAATATTTTAGTCAGGTTTAGAGAAAATAAGCGGGAGGTAGTAGATGGAATGGAGATGGAATTCTGAAAGTGCGATGAGGATTTCGCGATCAGTGAGGAAATTATGATGTTGATATTATTCTGAGAGCTATGAAGCCAGAGGAGGAGGAGAAGGAGGGCGTGTAAATGTTAACGAAATACAGCGTTTCTTTCTTTGTTAGAATAAGCCTATTTATAAATCATTTGTTTAATATATGTAACATTTTCTATGTTTCTTTTTTTCTTCCCACTTTATTCCTTCCTGCACCGCTGTCACTCTCGCTGCCTCTTTATCCATCTTTCCCTGCCCACCCTTGTTCCATCTGTTCATCCATTCACTCTTCCTATTAATTTTATCCCAACCATCGTTTCCTCATTCTTCCTCATTCTCTTGACTGCTTTTCCTCCCTATCATTTCGAATCTCCCACAATCCTTCCTCCCGCACCTTGTCTTTTTCTCAATCTCTGTTATTCACCACCTCCCGCTCCTTTGTCACACATTTTCCCTTCCTCCCTCAATCTCTCCCTCCCACAATCTCTCTCTCTCTCTCGCTCTCTCCCTCTCCCTGTCTCCAGGTGCCTTGCAGATTGAGCGGACCGAGGAGACAGACCAGGGGAAATATGAGTGTGTAGCGTCAAACTCGCAAGGAGTGCGCTACTCCTCCCCGGCCAATCTTTATGTGAGAGGTACGGATTACAGTAGGTACCCCATAGGTAACCCACTTTCATTTAAGGATAAGCAGGAGAGCTGTCCTTTTTTCCCCCCTTAAAAAAAAAAAAAAAAAAAAAAATATATAATATGTATATAATATTATATATATGAAAAATGTATGTATACAGTAATATATGGTGAATAGTGCATTTTGTTTATGTTGCTGCGAAAAATACTGAAACATATAACAATGCAAATATACAGTGTAAATAAATAAATAAGACTGTATATACTGTAAAGAAAGAAATGCTTACAGTACATTTACTTGAACATGCAACCTAATATTTAATTATCGTAGTTCTCATTTTCTGAGCACCGGCTCATTGTACATCGCTGTCTATTCCCAATCTGATGCTTAAATCATTAAAAGAAGCTAATTTACAAGAAATGAATTGGGTTTGTTGGCCTGTAATTGCTGCGCTAAACTTAATTAGTGATATTTGCTGTTGGGCTAAACACTGTGAGCTGTTTGAGGCGTAACAGTGCAGAAAGTGCTTCTGTTAATTTAACAGAGAGAGGGGAAACGGTGAGTGCGTATTTGGCTAAGTAGAGGGTGAACGTGGCAGCGCGGTGCACAGCCTGTCATGAACGATTAGCACCACTCATGTTTCTCGGAGCCTTATACTGAAACACGTGCAAAGCCGAAACAGCAAGCAAACACAAGCATAGAAACAAGCTTCATTAAAAATTTTATTTTAAGTTCTGAGTTACTAAGATTCCCTGGTGAAAAATCGGTAATAAGCCAAGACTAAGATTTATATTTGCCCATAAATCCAATCTATGTGACTTCATTGGTAGATGTATTTCAGTCGTTCTACGCAAGTGGTGCAAATAAAAGCCTGCTGTAGGATGAATTTTGAAGATCGTTAGCAAACTATAATGTAGAAAAATATGCTAAATGTGTTTGTTAATTAATCGTTATTTCCAAATTTTTTGGAGAGTTCTTCATTTTCAGTCACATCTTTCAATTTAGGCATTTAACATTAGACCCCCCCCCCCCCCCCTTTTTTTTTTTTACATATCCAGTGTTAATGATATCAAATCAGCATAAAACAATTCAATGGCCTTTAAATTAATTATTCTTTTTAAAAACATAATGATAAAATAGTGTGTATACTTTGCTAACACTAAAGTTGGCGCAGTATTACTTTTTCTTTTTGAAATATTCAGTAGCATATACTAACTTGCTAAAAACGAACACCAAAACAAACAAATGAGCTTTAATAATTTTTTTTATTAAACATTAGTAGCATTTCAAACAAAATCCTGGAAAACACAGTATCAAAGAAATACAGTATCAAAGGAATGACAATATTGTAAGTAAACTTAGGCTACAAAATGCAATACTATTTCTTCATATGTGTCAAATCACAAAGGGTCCTTTACTGTGAAATATTAACACACACCTGATAGTATGGAAGCAGGACTCGCATTTGCTTCGTTAAATAGTTCACTGTTTGTAGTTTCTAAATGTTTCTCTAATATTTCATGCTGTACATGTTACAAGTATACAGATCAAATTCATGTTTTTTCTCTCTGATACCCAAGCCATTATTTTGTGCTGGTATTGATCCCAGCCACCAGAATGGTGCTATTACTCTTTCTGACCTACAGTAAACTCGCTCTTTTTTAGACAAGTCTCTGGTATACTTCAATACACTTTAGTATAATTTCTTCCCTTTTCCTTTGTCTAACTTTTTTTCCTTTCTTTTTGAAGAAACTGTTTGTATTTTATCGGCTGCTTTCAGGTCCTTTTTAAACCCCTGCCTGTGCCTCTGCTTCATTTCTGTTCTGTCATTTGCCTCTCTTTAGGTGACTTACTCTCTCAGAATAGCTCTATCAGTGAAAAATATGATGGTGTATTATGATACAGGGGCAGGGTTTTGCACCACTGCTGTAGAACGTCCCATCTAGATCCATACGCCATCCATCTGAGTAAAATCTGATAAATCTATATGAACTGTTTGACGGCAAAACAAAATAACTCCATTTTGGCAGTTTTGAGAACCTTTTTTTTTTTTTTTCTTCTTAAGAAACAAGAATGATTGCAAATAGATGGAGAATATTTAGTGCAAGTTTTCTTTGAGTCACAAGGTTATTAAAAAACAATTGCCAAAATATTGTTAGAATTGTTTAATCTATATCGGAACCTTCTACAGTCCAGTCACAATTAATAAACCATCCGGCAGTTGTGTTTGTGGTCTTTAAGTATGCAAGTGTAATATAAAAATATAGCCAAATGAAACTTCGATTGGGTCAAACGGCAAGTATTGGCAGTAAATAAGATCGAGGAAAGCTTCGTTGCAGACGAAATCTATTAATTAGAAATATTGTTGAAGATCATGGGAATAAATAATACAAAAACTTCAGTACACAAACTTTACATGTCTCTAAAGTGGTCTAAGAGTCTATCTCTCAGTAAGTAAAAGTAAAGTGCTGGTGTTCAAAATAAGGTTAAATAGTGGTTTTCAAATTAAACTATTTTGTTCTAGACAACCTTGTGTGTCAAAGAATAATAATTAGTCAAAATGAGTACAAGTCCAATAATGGCATTTATCACGTTTTGCTATCAAACCGTTCTTTCTGTATGTTAAAGAGACAGTGAGATGTAATGTTTCGTGACGATCTAAAATAACCTGATGATTTGCATGATTAATATTAACTATGCTAACTAATAACTCTATTAACTTGGCCTTATTGTTTTATATTTTTGTCCTTCTTTGTTTCTAACTAATCATAACTACTGATCTGTTCTGGATTTCACTAATGCTAAGCATGTATTTACAGGAATAACTATTATGGTTGTAATACATGTGCCTTAAAATTGTCGCAAAAAAAAAAAAGAAGAAGGAAAAAAAAAAACGATTCTTTACATTGTGACTTAGTGTCCTTGGTTTGCTTTTTATATTTTCTTTTCATTTCTTTTTTTCTCAACAGAGGTCAATTTTTATTTACTGTCAGAGCAGAGCAAGACTTTAAAAGCCGGGGCTGTTATATTTTCATATCACTGCCACAAAAAATGTACCAAAATAAGTTCTGGTTGTTATTGGTTTAGATGTAATGATGAAATGCTTTTAAAGAATCTAAAAGAAAATGACCTGAGAAAAACAGGTAAGCAGTGGGATGGTCGGAGGAGGACAGGAATGTGGCAGGTTGAAAGTCGATTTGCGGTGGCCTTTTTTACTCTCTTTCTGTGTTTCCTGGTTTTCTTCTCGGCTCCTCATGTCATTGTGTTCTGCATCAACCCCCCTTACACCCCTCAGAGCTGCGAGAAGGTTGGTGTGTTTTTGGTTCTTTTCTCTCTTTTTGGCTTTTTTTTTTTGTTTGTTTGTTTTTCACGTTCACATTCGGACAAAATTAAACAAGACCTAAAGACTATAGGAGAATATTAAATACTAGATATTTGATAGTGTTATCAATGCCAGATCATGTGTCTCAAATACTAACAAATCTAGTAAATATATCCGCCTGTATTTACATAGGGTTTTGTTAATCTTGCATTGCATTGTGGGATATATTCTTCCTGTTTGCAAAAGCCCTTCCTATCAGAAGACCTCCTTTTTGCCATTCTCTCTTTCTCTCTCTCTCTCTCTCTTTCTCTCGCCGCACGCATTGCCATGGAAACCCAGCAATTGGAAATATTCCGAAGTTTGTGCATGATGGGAGAATGTGCGAATGCTTGCATGCCTGAACAGAAGAAGCTTATTGATGAGTGTCTTTGAGTGTCATCTCGTTGCTTCACGCTGTCCATGACATGTCTCTGCACTTCTATAATGCCTTGTTATTTTTGGAGCTTGTGTCGTGTCTCGTCTGCTCGTGAAAATTTTTTGCTGCTTTTCAGTCCATTTATATCATTGGGCTTGCTTGTCTGTGCGTGTTGCTTGGCTTTTTGTGCGTTCCCGTTGTTTGAGTATGAGTGTGTGTGGCTTACTAATTATTAACACTCAGTTGTATGATATTTTCCATACTAATATCAATCCATATAATTGGATTTGCTCGGTTAATCAAGAGAAATCCCATATGGTCATATAACGCATGTCTCACGACTATTTGTATAAGTATTATTATTGCACGTACAGCGCTTTAAACATCAACCTTTAGTTTTAGGCCATTTCAAGTTTTAGAAAATCCAAAATGCCTTCTGTAACAGGCAAAGGAATATTCATAAACATGAAACACCTGCACATGCTTAGGATGTTTTGCACGAATAGAGGTGCAAATAATTGTAGAAAAAAAAAATATATATATATATATATATATAGAAATGTGACATGAAAGTGCACCCAGCTGTTTTATAATGTTTTTTTATTTTTTTATTTTAAGTTTAAAATAATTTGAACATATTCTCTGTAACCGAACATGACAAGTTGTACACTTTTTTAAAATGTTGCTCTCTTTGGTAGTACGGTTGTGTTGCTCATGACTATGACTATGCACACATTCACGTTAAATTCAAGGCCTGTCCCCAACCTTAAAATACAAACTTAGTAGTATGCCTAAACAGCATTGATGTTATTATGTGCAGTAATATGAAGTTTGGTCTTGCCACCCAGTGTGCGTGTGCCTGTTATTATTATAAAAGTGATATGAGTGATGTGAATAAAATTCACATTGTTATGAATTCATCAGACTTTAATAAAGCAAAACCTGTCAAGAATACCAAGTTAGTCAGGTATAATATAGAGGAGGAAGGGTTGCCACTGAATGCAATGGACAGAATCTAGTGGCTTTTCATTTTTTAAAACCATAATTGTAGCAGCTAATAAATCTAATAAATGCAAGGTGAATGTATAGACCAGGGGTACTCAAATATAAATTTGAAAGGTCCACTTACCAAATTTCTATTCAGTCCGAGGTCCGGAAAGGTGACGGTCAAATTCCAAATAGAGAACTACAAAAAATGGCAATCCCGAAACTTTCGAACTATACACAAAAAAAAGACATGGTAGGCCTTTTCGTGTGAAAGATGACACCTTCGTTGTGCCACCACAGTTGAATTTGGGCATAAAAGGTGTGAGGGCCAGACGGAGGCACTGATGTAAATGTTCATCTACAGTGAGAAGAACAGCTATCTAAACTACTGTGTAGAGCAGAGCTAGATAAAACCCAGAGCTAGCTAAAACACATGGTACTGTAGCAAGCAGCTAGTTAACTACTGTCTAGAGAACAGCTGGCTAAATGATTGTATAGAGAACAGCTACAGTAGCTAACCCACAGTGTGGAGAACAGCTAGCTAAATTATTGTGTAAAGAACAGCCATATAAATCATTGTGTAAAGAAGAAATATCGAAACTACAGTGTATAGCACAGCTAGCTAAACAAAAGATAAAAACAACAAGTTCAACAACAGAATAGAGATTATATAAATGGCACCTTGTTGGATTCAGTTGAGTTATTATAGTCTAAATGCTTATTAAGAAGTAAACCTTTTCAGCACATTAGGTTGCAGTGGTTGTAACCTAATAGCTAAAATGGGCAACAACTTTCAGAATCTTATGCTGGCTAATCTGACACATTGATCTCCTGATGCTGAAAGTGTTCTGACAGATTATGCTAATGTAAACCTCTAGGTGTGAAGAATATTCCAGAAACGTGCCATCACTGCAAGCGACCGCCTCTTAAAAAGTTCTCACCTTGAGTGTGCATTATGAAATGGGATTACTATGCTTTCAGCAAGGATTAAGATATCAATAGGGATTATAACCTCTGAAAGCTGCTGTAAAAAAAAAACCTCAGTCCTAGCTAGAATATCTTATTTTATGTCAGTTCTTTGTTACTTCTTCATTCCTGTCTGAGATGACCTCAGGACTTTGCTGGCTCACAGTTGGGACATGTTTATAATTGGGTTGTGGTTCTGAGTGTTCCTTTTTGTACAGCATGCTCAGACATGTTCGTTGTTTTTTAGAGGCTTTGTTTTTTTAAGAGAACAAGTTTTTAACTCTTTTAATATAATGTGTTCATCACAGTGTTAAAACCTAGAGTATATTAGACAGTGCTTCCAGTGTCAAGGCAAATCACAGGTTTATTTAGTTAAATTTATATTAAGTATTCTAAAGCATTTTATTAGTAATAAAGTATTTTATTGTTGCTATAGTAATAACTCACATGCAGGGACTAGTATACTAAACATGCTAAATCTAATACCAAATTAGTAAATAATAATAATTTAAACTAAAGATTTTATTTATATTTCTTAAAAGGTGGTGACGATGCTATTTTTAAGAGAATATAGATAGACTGGTGAAGGAACAACTTCTGTTAATTTTATAGTTGCTGCTATGGTTTCTGGTAACAGATTTTTTTTTTAAAACTCACCCTCTTTACCATTTATCTAGGAGTCCCACACATTGGATCATTTGATCCAGATGTTATTGATACAGTGGAACCTTGGATTACGAGTATAATTAATTCCGGAAGTGGTCTCATATTCCAAAACACTTGTAAACCAAATCGAATTTCCTCATAAGAAATAATGAAAACTCAAATTTTTCACTCCACAGGCCAAAAAAATAAACATATAAAAATAATTTATACAATATATAAAGTAAAAATAAAACAAATTAACCTGCACTTTAAATTTATCATTAACTTAATTTATTTTAATTTATTAAATATCTTTGCTCGTCTTGCGAAACACTCGCAAACCGCATTACTCACAATCCGAGGATCCACTGTACAACTTTTATGCCAGGTGCCCTTCCTGTGATAATCCACCCATTTCTCTGGACTTGGGATGGGCATTGAGGATGCCCTGCATCCAAAGTGGTTGGGATATAGGGTTTTATAGGCATAGGGTTAAGGACCTTGCCAAAGGGCACAACTGGGGGCTCCAGTCAGTGAACCTGAACCATTGTCTCTCTGATAAGCAACCCAAAGCCTCAAACACCTGAGCAGGCCTGCATTCCTGATAACCATCTGAATGTTCCATAATATTAAGTAAAACTATAAATGGATAGAAAGTACAAAGTCTAGTTTGCTAATAAAGAAGAGACAACTGTAATAGACCACTTTGCATTGTGCAGCTTCACAACACCTTTATCAGTACGCCGCATTATTCCTCATTTATGTCGATTCAATTCTCTGATATGAATTAAGCAATAACGTGGCTTACAGTGATATGCAAAAGCAGACACAGCCAGCCCACAGGGCATGATCATTCTATAGGGAGCTTAAGGTGTAAAAAAAATAATAAAATAAAAAATTGTTACACATTCTGTGCGTCTGTCACCTTTGAGTCAGATGAAAGTGTCTTCTTAGATCGCTGGTCTTTTTAAAGGTTGGTTGAGTTAGACATTACCCTTCTCATGAACATCCAGAATTTTCTGGTAGCCTGCTATTTCTATACCAATCATGTAATCGTCAGAAATTAATTGGTATTGAGACGAATATTATTAATATTTAAAGTAATATTATGCAATGCTGGTACAAATGATGACACCGTAAGAAACCCTTTCAAGATTTTAAACATCAAATACAACAGGTAAAAAATCATTGAAAAACAGTACTATGCTATTTTTTTTTTCAATATACCCAAAAGAAGTATGTGATCTTTTTCTGTGATATATACTGTACCACTTATTGAGTCATTCAGGAATCAGCTAAAAAAAACAAAACTATTATTACCACAAAATCCTACCAATTGATCTTAGATCATTGTCGAGAAACCATCTTGGGGATGAGGGCAGATATGACAGTCCAGCAATACGGAGCCATTTGGATGCGGCACAGACAGTCTCCCGCCGTCTCCTCCAGCTGTCTAGAAAATGGCCGCCCTTTGGCCTTAACCCCGGCTCTTGTTTGAAAGCTAGTGCTTTATTGCTGCACTTATGGCGGCTGTAAAATTATAAGCCAATAACCCATGGTAGTTCTCAACATGGATCTGGATGAGAGCAAAGATGAGAATTCGGTTTTAATGCGTCTGATTTACAAGGCCAAATTGCATTCTGCTAAATAGTTCAAATAGCAGACAGCAGGGCTTTTATCATTTTGACAGTAAAAAAAAAACATCGATTCCGATGTTTGCCTAATGCACAAGTGGATGTTTGTCACGTCTAGACGGCTGGCTAGTCCAACCAATGCTCTTTATTATAAACAGTTTAAAAAATGCATTTGAAGCAGATTTGCTAAATACTAGCATGGCTGCACTTGTGTTTATACATCAGTGTGCTATGGAGATATTGTAATCATGTCATTAGTCTATATTCAAAGCTAGTTATTTGCAATGTTTTCACCGTGCTTTCTGTATTTGCGAGACTGAATTGGAAACAGCCTGGATTGAACGCTGCATGCTGTGAATGCTGCTTGCTTTTGGCGCAGTGCTGTGAGCCCTGTCTAAATATGCTTCCGCTGATGATTCATAGCCATGCATGCACTCCTATTCTTTATGATCACCCATCTCCAATCAAGTCGATGACTGTTTTAGGCTTAACATTTGTTGTTTGTCGTATTTTGTTGTCCAATTCTGGGTATCCTTAAGGCGCATGCAAAAACTGAAGTATGAAAACTGAAATGTAATTATGATTGTGAGCGTTTGAATATTCTGCAAACTGTAGCGTTCATAACGAGATATGGTTCAGCAAAAAGACTCAATGCATCTGCATTCACATTCCCACCGATGTAGATACTTCATGAGCGTCATCTGTAACCGACATTCACTTTTTTTTTCTCTCTCTCTCTGTTTTTTAAATCTCTAATCTCCATAAAGCTGGTGACCTGATTGCCTGGCAGAATAGCCTGAGCTGAATAGCTTAACCTGAAGCTGATATATTTGTGTTCCTCGCTAGTCTTACGGGCTTATATTCTCCCCGAGGCCAAAGCTGCCATTTAAAACATGATCCTGAGTAGTGAATCCCCCGTAAGCCACAAAATCAAATACGTGCTTTGCTCGGAGACCTGGCTCGCCTCTCGCAAACCCTACTCCCAAGAAACAAGAACCTGGGCTCGAACTGCTTTATTAAATTTAATGTTACGCCAAATACAGCAGGTAGTGTATTATGGCTCAAAGTGGCACTTCTTGCGTTTTAATCACTTTTTATGAAGTATCTTAAGGCAAGATCTTGTCATGTAATTGCGCACGGGCTATTATATTGGATGGTGGTTGAATTGTTAAATGAGGTTTTATTATTTAACCGATATAATTATAGGCATTTTCTGGAATATGGTAATAGACTTCAGAGCTACGTTGATAAGAACAGCAGTATGCCTATATATTTACGCAATTATCCAGTCAGCTATTAGTGCGGCAGCAGTGCACTGCCTAAGTCATGCAGATACAGGTGAAATGGCTGATTTTCACACACAAACACACACAAGAGTAGCGTTTCACCGAATGGAGCGAAAAACTTGAAAAAGCGTCCCAAGAAGGCAGAAAAGCTTTATTTGAAAAAAAAATAAAGGAATCAGAAGATAACAGCTAAAACAGGTTCGGGCCGACAGGAAATCTACTCCGATAACCACATGAAGTGAGCAGGAAAGCATCTCAGCAAGCACAAAACGTTTGCACACTTAGGTGGAAAGGCTACAACAGCAGAAGACTACAGTACATCAGGTTTCATTCCTGTCAGCCAAGAACAGAAATCTGAGGCGACAGTGGACACAAGGTCACTCAAATAGGACATGACAGAGTGACATTTTTCCAATTTTCAGTTCGAGGTTACATTTTGCTCCATTTTGATGTTTGATGTGAACATTAACCGAAACTCTTAACCTGTCCCCGTATGATTGTATGTATTGTGCTGCTTCCAGATGATGAACGAGCTGCTCTCCAGGCATTCCTCTTAAAGCGATTGGCGAGAAATCAATTTTAGGTCTAAAATACAGTTCTCAGTTGTATGACCTAGTTCTTGCCTCCTACTTCCTACTACTTTTTTTTATTTTTTAAATCTATCAGGTTTGGTAGCTCCATACCGCTCTCACGAGTCTTTTCAAATTTGCTTTCCGTCCCCCCTGTGCCATGAGAACGGATTACGAAATCTTTAATACTCTAGATACTTGATCTGCTCCAAATAAATCTGACAGTTACCTGGTTGCCTCATCAATCCACTAAGTAGTGTTGAATGCCTAGATTGTGTCTTGGCATATTTTCTTCTCCATGGCTCTTCACTCACTTACTCTTTCTCAGACACACACACACACACCTACAATCGTACACTCCTCTTTCCTGAATATCCTTTCTTTTCTGAATATCTGTCTCCTTTCAAACGCATTCCATCTCTCCTCCCCTGTGTGAGGAATTGGCACATAGTGCATTACCATAACTTTCAGTTTTTTCCCCCTCTCCTGCTTTTGTTCTCTCATCACTTATTATTTATTTAATCTGTTTATTTATTTATTTACTTATTCAGACTGAGCTAGATCTGCCAGGAGAGAGTTTTCCTTTTGAATAGCATTGACAGCAGGAGCTTTGTTGCCTCGTAGGGTGTTTGCGTCTTGTGTCTAACACACGCGTGAAGCATAGCACAAGGTGTATCCATGAGCAGAGTATTAAAGAGTAAGGGTCTCCCTAGTTCATTGATGCTCATATAAGCTACGCTAAGCTAAAAAGTCTGGCTGCGTGCATAAGTCAACCAATCGGGCTACATCATTGACATGGATTTTTATAATATGCACGTTATTGTTTAATCTGAATTTTTTTTTTTTAAAGCTATATAAATAAGAGATCAGGGGGCCAATATTTTTGGACAGAACATGATATATTATAGAAGATCATAGCAAGTAGGAGTTTACTAGCAGTAATGTTGTTTCACGAGAATTTGGGAACTGGAACATGGAACCTTGAAAGCATCAACCATGTGTATATTTGTTACTCCTGGACAAAAAGAGGAGGCAGAAGTCAGGGTTTTTTTCCTTTCTTTTGCATCTTTATGCAATTTAAATATCTTATCTAGTTTATTATTCATGAAGATTTTCATCTCTGTAAAACAAAACCGCAGAACTTAACTTTCAGTGCATACTGGGTAATTGAAGTATTCAGACAGGTTGACATTAAGTGTGATGGTTTTTTTTTGCATGTGTCTTGATATTTTTGCAATGGAACATATCAAATAATACATTATACTGTACAGACTACTCAGATATACGCAGAATATAGATTGTGCTTGTTAATATATAAGCTAGTTGTTAAACGTGCCAAACACACTAACCTACTCAAGTTGCCTTAGGTTTCTTTCCTTTCTAAAATCCAAACATTCCCATTATACCAAGCGGCCCATGTTGTCCTTCTCCCTCATACGGTTTGTGTAGATCCATATCTGACGAGCTCAATAGATGAGCACAGCCCAAACCGAACTGGCCACGAGATCAATAACAGCTCGTATCGATCCAAGCCATGTCTGATCTTGAAAGGGCCCCATTGGATCGAGGCCGGCCCTGAAGCCGCGCAAAAATCCCATTTAAATTTGTCATTGTGCGACGAAGCCGCGGGGAAGCCGAGGGCATTTCAGATCGGCTGCAAAAGCTGATGCCGAACAGGGCTGTTCGGTGAAATTAAAGCTCACTGGAACAGGGCGACTGTTAAAAAGAAATATGCTGCATTATTATTCCCACTCGCTCCTGGCTGAGTTGCTAATGGCAGTGCAGTGTTATTCTAAAATGTCGCCAGGGTGAAAAAATTGGCAGCGAGAAAGAGACCTCTAGTATTAACATTTTATGTTTGTGTTTTTAAGTTTTGCATTTAGTTTTCTCTCTTAAAATGTCCCCATATGTGACTTACTTAGCGTCTTGTTAAAGTCTGAATTCATGATGCTAACGAATGCCTTGTTACTGCTGCCTAAACTGGACCCCCTCTGACCTGCATTTGTTTAGAATTTAGGTTTTGGGACATTTTATTTGACATCCCTATATCGTGTCGTCTCATCCCATACCTTTTATTTTTTGCAGTATAACCTTATAGATGTGCCTTTCCTGTCAGTTCGAATGTCCGACTCCTCCGTTGTACCTAACTGTAAGCCCTACATGTTCCTTTGCCATTATTGTTATCCCTGTCTGTTCTTCTGTTTCGTTTTCTGCCGCAGTTCGTCGAGTTCCGCCTCGTTTCACCATCCTGCCCTCGAGTCACGAGATCATGCCAGGAGGAAGTGTAAATATCACCTGTGTAGCAGTGGGGTCGCCCATGCCCTACGTGAAATGGATGCTGAACTCCGAAGACCTCACGCCCGAAGACGAGATGCCGGTCGGCCGGAATGTTCTGGAGCTGAACGGCGTCCGTGAGTCAGCCAACTACACCTGCGTGGCCATGAGCAGCCTGGGGATTATAGAAGCTGTGGCTCAGGTCATCGTTAAATGTAAGCAATATGTACATTCGCAGACTGGTTCCTGTTTTCCGTCTGGCAGTTCTGACAAGTCACGACTAGTATTTAAATTTGGATGAAAGAACTGAAATCGAGAACTTTTCTTTTAATTAGTTAAACTGAACGATACCATCTGTTACCTGTTATTTTGATGGCAAATGCATATTTTACGTTGGATATTTACAGTACATGTTTTCGGTGAAATCTTTTTACAATTTCTTTCCTCATTCACCCTCATATCGTTCAAAAAATCTGTTGGTCTTAGCATTACCCAGAGCTCCCGGGACCCCCATCGTGACGGAGACAACTGCCACAAGCATCACCATCACCTGGGACTCTGGCAACCCTGACCCCGTGTCCTATTATATCATCCAGTATCGAGCAAAATCACCCGATAGCAAGTTCGAGACGGTGGACAGCATCACCACGACGCGCTACAGTATTGGTGGCCTCTACCCCAACACCGAGTACGAGATCCGTGTCTCTGCGTTCAACACCATTGGTCAAGGCCCGCCCAGCAACAAGGTGGAGGCTAGGACCGGGGAGCAGGCACCAGCCAGCCCGCCTCGGAACGTCCAGGCTCAAATAATCTCACCCAGTGCGGTGACTGTCAGGTGGGAGGAGCCTGAAGAACCCAACGGCCAGATAAAGGGCTATCGAGTTTACTACACCATGGACCCTTCGCAGCCAATGAGCAACTGGAAGATCCATAATGTTCAGGATAGTGTGATCACCACCATCCAGAGCTTGGCTCCATCAGAGACCTATACCATCCGTGTGCTGGCTTTTACGTCTGTAGGAGATGGACCCTTCTCTGACTCGGTGCATGTAAAAGTGCTTCCTGGGGGTAAGTAAAAGCTTTAATCTCTGTATTTTATTTGGGAATAATATAAAGATAACGATATGATACTATCACGATACCTACAGTAGGTGCTGATCCGATTTATATTGTTTATATTCTAAACAATCTCACGTCCTTAACTTCTACCATACAGGGCACTGTGCTGCCTGCCAGTGTATGAATACTTTACATCACATCACGTATAGGATTATAGAGGAATAGCAGCAAATGCAAACCCCCTCAAATGCGAGCATCTACAAAAAAAATTAAAATAAACAAATGAATAAATAAATAGGAAACGGGCGGAACAGCGGCTTATTGGTTAGCCCTGTTGCCTCCAGGGTCTGGGTCAATTCCCGCCTCTGTGTGCATGAAGTTTGCAGGTTCTCCTCGTGCTTGGTGGGTTTCCTACGTGTACTCCGGTTTCCTTCCACAGTCCAAAGACATGCAGATTAGGCTAATTCCCAAATTCCCTGTAAGTGTATCTCGTGATGGATTGGCCCACATCAAGCCCCTGGGATACAGTAGGCTCCAGGCCCCCTGCGAGCCTGTATACAGGATTAAGCGGTATAGATGATGAATGAGTGAGTAAGTAAGTAAAAAATATTCCCACACAAAAGAACCACAATGCATAACTGAATCGATTTCCCCGATTTCTCTATTATTCATAATATAAAAATGCAGCCCTGTCCAACAAATTTGCACCAAAGTTGGTCAGCACATCATACATTTTTCAATATACTGTACCTGTAAGCATATTCAATGTGTTTCATGGAGGAGCATTTCTTTTACAGGATGCCACTTTAACACTAACGCTCTGTCCCCGACTAAGCAATAGAGTGACCCAAATAATGCCTTTTGACTTTTTAGATATAAAATGATCAAATTATATTCTAAAGTGACTGTCTTCGCTTTGGGGGATTTATTAAAAGGTTTCAAGTTGAATGGGAAACCGGGAGGAACCAGTAAATCTCCAAAGAACCCTCGAGTAATTGTTTCCTTATCTTTATTACTAGTGACATAAACTAGATTTGTGCACATACTGTACTGTATCAAAACCACTGTGTGGGAATTCTTTTGATGACGGGTCTGCGTCTGTGAGTGAAACTCAAATGGAGATGGTGGGGAAAGTCACAGAGACTGGTTTTGATATTTTTCTTTTTCATATATCTGTCATTTTAAGCACATTTCATTAAACTGTTGCTCAAACGTACCTGAAATAAGTGTCGTTTAAACTTGACTTTCCAAATGCTCATTAGAGAAATGAAGCCAAGCCAAGCAGAAATTTTCACCTCGGGAAAACCTTTTAGTGTTGTTGCACTTAAGCCACTTTTTTTTTCTTTTTTTTTTTTTAATGTTCCACTGGAGCTCATCACAAACGGCTTTGTAATTCAATCATTTTTTTTATGCCATATTAATTTGCATCATTTATTTATAACCTCCGTTTCAGTCCCAGGCCAGCCGGGGAAGTTCCGGGTGGGCAAAGTGAGAGATACGAGCATCGAGCTGATGTGGGATCCGCCTTTCTCCAAAGAGCCCATCAAGAGCTACGAGCTCATTTACAGAGCTGCCAAGCATGGTGCACAGGTGAGACATCTGATTTTTACAGTTATTATGACTTGGGTATGGGCTCTTGAAAAATTTCCAAAGCAGCTGAAGGCAGGTTACTTAATTGTATCTGATATATTACGTACTGTATGTATTTTCAAAATGGATGCCTAGAATTAGAACTTAATTGTAATTTTTTTTTAACACTTTATATAAACAAATATTGAGTAACTGAAAGATAACTATGAGGTATGTTCAAGTCAAACTGGGACTTGTGATATTTCTTGTGATCAAAGGTAGAAAAGTAATAGAAAAATCAGATTTAAGCACAGGACAGTGATGAGATTCTTAATCGACATTAGACATTTGGAGCATTTTGGAACGTTTTATAGAAGGCCGTACGTCTGAGAACGTCGATCCCAGCCGAGGTGGCTCAGAACCCACTGCCGTCATTTTCGTTAACATTCAGCTGATCCTTGAAATTCGATGCATAATGTGTCACCAATTTGTATGAGTGAAGCATCTGTCCTCGGGAGCTGCACACACAATCATTCACAAACACCACTTGCACATTTCAGGAACTCGGCTAGGAGTTATTGTCACATCCCCTGCACAGTACAGTCGTGACCACGCTCCAAGCCATTTGCAAATGTTTGAGCCATTAAAGGAGTTCCTCGGAGGCCAGCATTTCAGCAGGCAGTCAGATTATGGCTCGGGCGTACTGAGAAAACTTTCTACCTTCATGATCTCCAAGCACTAGTGATCAAAAGTCCCGGTTTGACCTGAACGCCGAGCATTGTATTCTGCGATTCGTTTTCCATCAGTGAAAAATGCAACGGAGAGGTCATTCAGGTCTTATTGTTGGAGTATATGCAGAACATGCATGTTTTTCCTTCCTCTGTTAAGCAACATCTAAAGTTGTACCCTTCCTCTTCTCTTTCTCCGTTTGATCCTTTTTCACTCTAAATCTTAATTAACAAGCCGGTTATTTTGTACTAACAGGAGAAGAAAAGCTTCGAGCCCAAGTCCTCGTACGTTGTCGAGGGTCTGCGAGCAAACACCGAGTACACCTTCTCTCTGGCGGCCATCTCCAGCAAAGGCATCGGCGCCTTCACCAACGAGATCTTCCACCGCACTGCGCAAGCCAGTACGTCCACGTCTCATCAGAACTTCTGTATTGTACAGCTCTAATCAACTGGAATGATCCCATCCCTCAACATACTCATTTCTTCTTACGTTCCATTTTGTTCTTTGTGATGTTAAATGGCTGATGTAGGCTAGATCAGTTTCAGTATGACCTCTACTGTAGTTCAGTATAGACGAATTGTGCATGTGACCTCCAAAAAATGGCTATCCGGTGATTTTTGCATATTGTTAAAGCTCAAAAACCACTTTAATCAGGAAAAAGCACATTGACAGACGTGCGACACGGGGTAGTGGGTTGACGAGGAATTTCCGGAGTGCGCTGTGGATTTTTCTCATTTATCCCCATTTTGTCGCTCTGCTCAGTCTGCATGAAACTGAAACATGAAGCCGCATGCATGCCTCACTATTTCACCAAACACCTGAGAGAATTAGCCTGGGTCTCCGAGATATAACGCATCTGTCTGTCACCTATCTATCCATCCATCGTCATCCATCATTACTCATTTAGCAGCTTCTCTATTCATGTCTGCCACATTTATTTGTCATTTGAATGTTATGTAACCTTTGTGTCTGCATTTTTTCTGGCATTTACCTGCAATACAAAAAGCCACGAACAGACTGGATGGGATTTTTGTTTGTTTACATTTCACTTACCCCTTATTCCCCTTATATTTATTTTCATTTCTATTCTTAATCCCTTACTTTTCTTTAGCCGCTAGCTCTAATCCAGCACAACATGGTTTAACCAATGACGTCAAATTATCTTTTTTGTTTTTCTATTTTAATAGTATGAGGTCACGTTTAAAATATATATATATAAATATATATATATATATATATATATATATATATATATATATATATATAAAGAACCAAGATAATTTACTGAATATAACAGCATCTGAAGAACTGGTTAAGTGGTACAGTAAGTGAGAATCAGTCTGGCCTCTGATGGGACCCGAGACCTCGAGTGAAGAACTGCACTGACATGGCATGACAGTACCACCACTCACGGTAAGCCTCTTTTTTATTTCCCCTGGTGATGGCGTGTCCTTTAGTAGCAGCACTCTATTGTACAATGTCCCACACTTGGACAAACTTGGCATTAAACCAGATTTTTTTTAGTCGGTATTCAGGCTCTAAAGTTACCTTGTCCTGGTACAGCAAAACAATGACACAGGATGACAACTGTAGAGCGCACAGGGACTACATCAGTAGACCAAAAATACCGAAATAGGCACAGACTCCGGATGATTTACACAGTCGGTGGAAAAGTGTGACTAAATCGACCGCATCTTCAATTTCAAGCCATGATCACATTAAAACGAAAGCAAGACAAAGTCAAGATTGAGTCGGATCCATTTGTGCATCTTCATAATAATAATTTTATCTGTTTTGGGCATGGCAAAAGAAAAGCTAAACATCCACCAGCAGGAGCCATAACGTTGGATATCCATCATCATGTAGTTGTAATGATGCTGTGACGTCAGCACAATGTCAGGATTAGGGTTGATCCTCGATCTTGACTTGATCCTTGATCCTCAAGTGTCTTGATTTCTTCATATTCTGTTTCCAAACAGCAAGCCATTTTTGTAGTTTTAATGTAGTCTAGAGGAATAGTTCTCCATTTCTCCCAAACCTCTCCAGTTTTTGGTTCTCGTCTCCAGTCCAGTCCCTGTCCCTGAGCAGCTTCAGAGGAATGCTTTTTGGTTTGTTAAACCACACATGAAGTGATCCATGAATTATAAAATCATAAAATCCCATCTAACTTAAGGAACGAACCAGTGAGAAACGGGTGCAGATGATGACCGATGATGATCAGACCGGTGATTAGTATACTGGGGATGCTGAATGCTGTGTGGAACAGATGAGAGCGGAAATGAGGCTGCTGCTGAGGTTGTTACATAAATTTTAAATTGTATCTTTAGACACTTGCCAGCCTGTCACATAAAAAAAAAAAATTCTCATAATTCTCAAAAAATATTAATTCTCATAATTGAATTCAATTTAATATAAAGAAATGAGGCGGGACTCAAGACATTTGCACAATACTGTATAGTATCTGCGATTTCTTAAGTTTCTAACATTATGTTTTTGTGTAATTTATTTTATTTTATTTTTTTAAACAACTCTACTATAACGTGGTGTTCCCCTACCGTATAAAACTTCATAACATCTGATATTCACGGAACAGATCTCGGACGTTAAGGGTTTTTTTTTCTCCCACTTTTGGCTACTTATGTTTTGATAAATTGCAGTTTGTCTGTTTTATTTATTTTTTTTTTTTTTAATAAATGCAGTTATTTTGTGATGCTTTTTGTTTGACAACGCAATATATATGTGCATTTACTAGTCTCAGCAGCTTGCTCCCTAGTGGCCTATTGGTAAGCACGCAGCAAGCGGAGTTCAAGTCCCACGCAGGCCATCGGCTTAGTTCCAGAAGTAAAAAAAAACAAAAAAAAAACAAGCCTACTATCAGCAGGGTGAACGTTGCATACTGTAGATACAGTATATTTCAGTTGAGAGATGAAAATAAATGCTAGGAATTGATAGGTTTGAAGTTGTATTTGCAACATTGTGTTGGGGTCGTTTGTTTAATGATATGCCACTGTGTCTTGTCAAAGTAATTGTAACTTTCAAATTCAATTTAATCTCATTTGGCGTCCCTATTTTCGTACTGTTGCCAGTTTAACGTACCCCCAACATATTGACAAGCAAAAATTCCTGCTGGGATCATTTTACAAACTCTTGGTCGAGACCAAGACCATATTGTGAACGCCTAGTGCCAAGTCCAAGCATGAATGCCAGGAAGTCAAGTCTAAGTTAATAGAGAAAAACGTCTTGGGTACAGATTCAGTAGGCGTTTATACATTTTTAGTTTTCGGAACAGTAAATGGGAATTCATTTTAACTACTTTAATTCAAGTATTAATAGTCGTGGACATTACAGCTCTGGGTCACAGATGTGTTAAAAGTTGCTTTGGTGCTTATAAAGATGTGCATATACGGCTGTTTAGTCCTGAGGAAGCGATATTTAGTTCATATTCGTATTCATATGTCTCCAAAACCATGTTCCTGAAAGCTAGACGTCCGACAGCACAGCAGCCACTGCCTGTTATGACTGGCTATCAAAGCCATTATATCACTTAGATAGGATTAGGACAGAGACCCAATCGTTCTGATTGTCCTACGTTGCAATAACCTTGCAGAAGAAGACTTGCGATTCATCTACAAGACGTTCCAGGAGAAGGCCGTCAGATCAAGATAAGCGTCCTGTTTCACCCTGGTGAATGCATATTCCACCGTTTTACTTGCAGGAATCGTTATCTAGCAAATGCATGCGGGCGAATTGAATCTGCACTGCTGATGTTTCGTCCTAGAGTCTCAGACGTAAAATAAAAACCTGGTAATGATTTAAAACTTGCAGTAAGGTATGCCGGTATAGAAGACTATTTAAAAATAGACTCCATAGTACATGACTTTCGCTTGTTCATTTGCCTCGCTTTATAATGTTGCCCTTGGCTAGAAATGTATGACTTTTTTTTTTTTTTTTTCCTAACTCTGTCTGAGATGAGTCAGTGCATATTGAGCGTCTGCAAACATCACCACAAGCTTCATTGGTGCTAAAGCCGAGACTGTGGGATTCAAAAAAAGGAATCGCCATTTTTCTGGAGAATGGAACTCTTACCTTTCATTTAAGGAAGTCATAATTATGAAGTAGTCCACTGATACCATTCGGAGGCAGATTTCAGAAGATGGTGAACTTTTTTAAAATGCTGGTTTCATTTTCACAGGCACATCCCAATATCCATATCATTATGCTATAAGTCATGTAGTCTCGCAGTCCCCTAACTGATTTTACCTTTCGTAAAGCCTTTTTAAGAGACGGTCAAATGTCAAGCTCGGGTCAGCGCTGAAAGCCGACTTCCCCCATGGTGGCTGCCAGTAGGGTGTTGACCTGTAACATATACACAATGGGAGCCACACTTAGCCCAATTATCCTGTGCGCGTGCTTTAGACGTTGTTCCAAGACTAACCATTTTGAAAGCAATTATACATTGTCGTTACTTAATTCCATGTGTCATCACTGATACCCTAAATGTAATTATATTGCCATGTTTTAATTATTGTATTACATGACTGGCCACATGCCACATCGCTGTGTACGCCAGATCAGGCAGTTCATAGGAAGAGCATTATCACTTTTATTGATTATTATGACGGCGTGACGCGGATCCCATTATTTCTAATAAGTCCCTCGCTTCTGCTGTTTCACCCATCAGCGCAGCCTTCAGCTGTGGAGCTTTCAGGCAATTACCCTCAATCACAGAGACCAAAGATCCAAATTAACCCTGCTGCCATTCATCCTAACGCCATCTATTAGTGTCATTCCATGTGGTGTGGCAGCACAGAGTTCACACATTGAAATGTTAAGATTTCTAGGAGAGGATGAGTAATTGGTGTAAGACCACAACTGTTTAAAAAAAAAAGGAAGTTATCTGTATAGTACATGTCAGGCTGGATAGATTACATCACAAAGTACGAGTTTAGCATTCTGTGTACATGTTGAAGATGCTGTAGAAGGTAGTTTGTACATCATCGTTCTGAGCAATCCAATTGAACGAGAGACATCAGACAGGTGGTGATGGATGGGAACAGCACTGGGACATTTATCTATGAGCTTCACTCCCAGGTGTCCCAGATGTTCTAATTACAGTACATTAACCGGTCAAACGTGCCACAAAAACCCACATTCATTGAGAAAACGCATCTGATAATGTTACTCCATCTTAAATAACACTTTGTCTCTTTAGTAATTTTCTTCAGAGTCGTTCTGTTTTATTTATTTATTTATTTATTTTCCATGGCGAAGCTACCTAGCTTCTAACAAAAGGCTGAATCCCAAATCCCTCTCTAACCCCAGATCAAGGTACAAGTGGATTGTAAACCCTACAATACAGGGTGGGCCATTTATATGGATACACCTTAATAAAATGGGAATGGTTGGTGATATTAACGTCCTGTTTGTGGCACATTAGTATATGTGAGGGGGCAAACTTTTCAAGATCCGTGATGACCATGGTGGCCAAGGTCTCCCGATCTGACCCCCTTAGACTTCTTATCTTTGGGGTCATCTGAAGGCAATTGTCTATGGTGTGAAGATACGAGATGTGCAGCACCTGAAACTACGGATACTGGAAGCCTGTGCTGGCATTTCTCCTGCGGTGTTGCTATCAGTGTGTGAAGAGTGGGAGAAGAGGGTTGCATTGACAATCCATCACAATGGGCAGCACATTGAACACATTTTATAAGTGGTCAGAAACTTGTAAATAACTCGTGAAAGAATAAAGTTACGTTAAATCCAAGCACGCCATTGTTTTTCCCAATAAGTTTGATGTGTCACATGACCCTCTTCCTATTGAAAAAACAAAAGTGGCCGACTTCCAAATGGCCACCATGGTCAGCACCCATCTTGAAAAGTTTGCTCCCTCACATATACTAATGTGCCACAAACAGGACGTTAATATCACCAACCATTCCCATTTTATTAAGGTGTATCCATATAAATGGCCCACCCTGTATATAGCAATTTCCATGTTTTGTTATTTGGGATTCACGTCTGAAACCCTGGATGATAGCTGATACTCCGAAGCAGAATAAGTGGAAATATAAAGTAAATCTTGTGCCCACAACCTCCATTGTTTATTCTTTCATGTTAAAAATCAAAAAAAAAAAAAAAGTGTGGCGTTCATTTGTATTCAGCCCCCTTTACTCCAACACTCCTGACTAAAATCCAATGGAACCAACTGCCTCCAGAAGTCACCTAATTAGTAAATAGAGTCCAGCTGTGTGTAATTTAATCTCAGTATAAATACAGCTGTTCTGTGAAGCCCTCAGAGGTTTGTTAGAGAACATTAGTGAACAAACAACATCATATAGTCCAACGAACTCACTAGACATGTCTGGGATAAAGTTGTGGAGAATTTTCAATTCCTGGTTATGGCACTCCGTCTGCACCCCGTGTTACTCCTGCATCAGTGCAAGCACAACACAACTACACTACATCTTGTGTGGTATTGCTTAATTACATGTATATTTCTTCTTCAACAAATATGAAAAATGTGAGGTCTGCCTTTTAGTTTGAAACTACTGTAATCTGTCGACTAGCACCAAAAATTGAAAAAGTAAATGAAAGCGAATGTATTTTTTCTAAAGACAAATGATTAGATATTAAAGTAAATCAAATTTCTTCACATTTTCTTTACAGAAGAAGACTAGTATCGATGTTGCTTATTAAAAATGACTATATGGTAGAGTAACCTAACTTTAAGTTCTTTAAGTGAATCTAACAATGCAAAAAGTATATAATACTTTTCATAATGATCATTTGAGTTGTATCTACAGTATTGTTGTGGCCAAAAGTATTAAGACAAAAGTGAAATTCAACTTCAATATGTGCTCGGCTTAGTCTAATACAGTTTAAAACTCTTCAAAATCTAGGCTAGCCAAGTTTTACCCCAGACAGCTGTATCAGATGTTATCATTCACCTTGTATGTAAGTCAAATGTTCTTTTGTCCTACACAGGTTTGTTTACGAGTGTGAGTTTTCCAAAACGATGTCGTCCAATTCTCATCATTAATATTGTTTTAATATCGTCGCCATTCTATTTATCTCTGTACACTATGTAGCAATTAGATATTTTGGCCTTCACATCCATTGATAACCAGGCACCATCTGTTGATTCTTTGGAAATCTCCCAGACCAGCAAATATATCACCATGGCGTAAAGACACCATGTCCTTTTTAAAATTAGAAGAAAAAATTAAGAAACCCTATTAGAGCTAACCTTGGAAAATTGATCAGTAGATGGCTGTTGTTTGTTGTGTACCTTAACTCTACTATACGTCCTCACAGAACCCCTAAACCCTTTTTTAAAAAAATAATCTTTTTTTTTTTTTTTACATTAATTTTGTTTAATTTTCTATTTCTTATTCCTTTGGTCTTTTTTGTGTTTTAAATTTAGCTGTCTATTTTTGTTTACTTTTGTGTAAATTGTATTTTGATATATGGAGGAGTTATAGTACCATGTTATTTTTTTTTTTCTTGCTGTTCTTTATTAGATTTGTTCATTTTTGTTTTTGGTAAAGGAATTACATTGTTTTGATGGTATGATTTAAAAAAATATATTTTCCTAATAAAAAAAAAAAAGAGCAAAATTCACAATTGTTTTAATGATAATCTATATGTTTCAATTGATGACAACCAATATAATAAGAATCATTTATTTCATGCAATGAAATTGCTATACAACAAACGATATGTAGTGTGAAGTTATTTATTCTTCAAAACCTGCTGGATCCAGCTGGGAATAGAGCCAATAAGACGTCTGCAGTTCTCCGGTGTCACTTGCTCAGTCCATGCCAGCTTGATTGCTTCCTGAAGATATCACACGGAAAATTTGCGACAAAAGTTCTCAATTCACTAGCTTTAGAGAATTCCCTAGTTTTAGGCATCTTCATGCAGAGGTGCACACAGTGATAACAGTCCTGCTATGTACATATTTGTCCCATCGAATTAATACAACCTTTGAGACAGACACACGAGAACTAATAATAAAATCACAATTTTGTGCATAATAAATGACATTACATTTTCTTAATCCTTTTTGCCACCATTGTAGGTTTGAGCATTTCTTTGGTTTCATTCTTGTTATTATAGTACTGCATTTTATATATATATATATATATATATATATATATATATAATATATATATATATATATAGTGGGGTGATGCCAGGTGCGCGGTCACATTAAAGATTTACTGTATATTAGTTCGGTATGTGTTACTCTGTAAATCCTTGATGAAACACATGGAAGAGGTGTCACAGCCTCTCCGACTAATCTGCAATTCAACAAATCGAAGACCGGTTGAAGCACAGCACTGCACACAGCACGCTGTCAAACGAGTCAAATCTCCTCTAATATGGATGTGTTCTGGTAAATCACGTTTATCCATAGTCCACAACTACAACGCATTAACCTTTTATAATAGCTGTCAGTGCATTCCGTGTAATCAGAACACGGGTGCTTCTGAAGGGAATGCAGGAGATGAACAGCGATGTTTTTGTATGCTGTCTTCAGTGTCGTTTTTCCCTGACGAAGAAGAAAGTACTCCTTACTTATCTTACTTAAATCTTTTTTTAATCAGACTGTACCATCTATCTGTCTATCTATCACTGTTAGACACAACTAACCCCAAGGCCAATGTTTCTGCAGCATAATGACAACTGATATGTATTCTTACCTCCTTCATTATCTAACTAAACAACAAAGCTAATTAGAGTTGATTTGTGGCATATGCTCACAGGAGGATTTAATAATCCTTCAAAAAATATTTTTTAATAACCCTTGATGGATCGTAAATGAAATGCTTCGTATCGGTCTCAGACTGCGGCACAAGGCTTAGTTTCACTCGCCATAAACTGTCACCATCTGGGCGAGAAGCCTGATCCGTTTCTACCCTCAGGCCAGATGCCCATCCACCCATCCATCAATCACTTTTTCGTGCCGCAGCAGAATGAGGGGTGACGGGTGACAGCTATCCGTTGCACACTCCTTTTCCCTTTAATTAGGCTGCGCATTCCAGTTCAATATGCTTCTTTCATCATCAGCCGGTCGGCTGTTTTAGCGTTTCCCAGGTTTCTCAGGTAAACACTGCCGGTGCTTCGTATTCATCATTATAGACCCATTAACAAATCTTATCAATATAATTCCACTTCACCACCTCAGTGTATGTTTTGCTCGACTCATTCATCTATTAAGTTCTGACCCAAATTGAATTTGGTGCCCATAATTAGGTTTATTGATTTGTCTGTCACCTTGGGGACACAAAATCGTCTCCAGTATCTCATCTCCGCCATCTGATATTACGTTATTACATTTCCTGAGACGTGTCTTTCGTGTTCATCGAATTTCTCTTTCTTTGCGCCGCTCCACCCTGTTTATATTTGGTTTTGATCCTCTCTATGACCCTTTGGCTTCTTGGTGCATGAGCTCGAACTCTGGCTCGTGCTTGTTAAGCAGATAGTTTGGATTTTTGAAAAGTCAACCAATCAAAATTGAGGTGCATGTAGTACCTGTACATTACGATAGGTCTTGTTCGTCCTGTTCTAACCATATGGCTAACTGGAACTAGGCATACAGCTATTTCCTGTGAAATACACTAACATTGAACATACCAACTTAATTTGGGCACTGCTGAAGCTCCATAGGAGTCTTAGTTGAACTTTGGAATGCATTTGTGCATGGAACGAGGGTTGGATAATTTGGCCCCAGTTACTTTCGCTGTTCTCGCATTCCGGATGACAAACTTCATGGTCTAAAATTAATAATGACCAATACTTATGGTAATGTACTGTACTTACACATTTTGATTTAACACAGACTGGAAAAAAAATCCAAGCTATCCCTTAAAGTGTGCTTCCTTAGATACTGGAACCCAGAGCAGTGTCTTGGTAAGCTAAAAAAAAAAAAAAAAAGCTTCTGAAAAGAATCTGCTTCAATGTGTCTGTGTTTAACAGAGTAGAGCTCACACTCTTAAAGTAGATAAATATAATACGATCCAGAGGAACCAGAACCAGACGACTTCCTGCTGATATGTCTTAATCAATAAACCTATAAATGAGCACGCTATTTAGCAGCTCAATCCTTTTTAAATACCATGGAATGAATTCACAAAACAAAAGAAGGATAGTGTGCCTTCGAAAAAAGGGAGAAAAGCTCCAGAATTATTGACACCCATGTTAAAGGTAATTTTAAGTCATGTACATTTACTGTATAATATAAATGTCTTCTACAAGGTGGGCCATTTATATGGATACACCTTAATAAAATGGGAATGGTTGGTGATATTAATGTCCTGTTTGTGGCACATTAGTATATGTGAGGGGGCAAACTTTTCAAGATGGGTGGTGACCATGGTGGCCATCTTGGATCCAACTTTTGTTTTTTCAATAGGAAGAGGGTCATGTGACACATCAAACTTATTGGGAATTTCACACCAAAAACAATGGTGCCCATTGTGATGGATTGTCAATGCAACCCTCTTCTCCCACTCTTCACACACTGATAGCAACAGCGCAGGAGAAATGCCAGCACAGGCTTCCAGTATCCGAACTTTCAGGTGCTGCACATCTCGTATCTTCACACCATAGACAATTGCCTTCAGATGACCCCCTAAGATAAAAGTCTAAGGGGGTCAGATTGGGAGACATTGGGGCCATTCAACTGGCCCATGACGACCAATCCACTTTTCAGGAAACTCTTCATCTAGGAATGCTTGAACCTGACACCCATAATGTGGTGGTGCACCATCTTGCTGGAAAAACTCAAGGAACGTGCGAGCTTCAGTGCATAAAGAGGGAAACACATCATCATGTAGCAATTTCAAATATCCAGTGGCCTTGAGGTTTCCATTGATGAAGAATGGCCCCACTATCTTTGTACCCCATATACCACACCATACCATCACTTTTTTGTTCCAACAGTCTTGGAGGGATCTATTAAATGTGGGTTAGTGTCAGACCAGTTGAATGGCTCCCAAGGTCTCCCGATCTGACCCCTTAGACTTTTATCTTTGGGGTCATCTGAAGGCAATTGTCTATGGTGTGAAGATACGAGATGTGCAGCACCTGAAAGTACGGATACTGGAAGCCTGTGCTGGCATTTCTCCTGCGGTGTTGCTATCACTGTGTGAAGAGTGGGAGAAGAGGGTTGCATTGACAATCCATCACAATGGGCAGCACATTGAAGACTTATAAGTTTGAATTTACATTGAATACATTGAATTTATAAGTGGTCGGAAACTTGTAAATAACTCATGAAAAAATAAAGTTACGTTAAAACCAAGCACACCATTGTTTTTCTTGTGAAATTCCCAATACGTTTGATGTGTCACATGACCCTCTTCCTATTGAAAAAACAAAAGTTGGATCCAAGATGGCCGACTTCCAAACGGCCACCATGGTCAGCACCCATCTTGAAAAGTTTGCTCCCTCACATATACTAATGTGCCACAAACAGGACGTTAATATCACCAACCATTCCCATTTTATTAAGGTGTATCCATATAAATGGCCCACCCTGTATATTGCTCCCCATTTAAATCCTGTATGGTTTTAGGTCCTCCAGTATGTTGAGCCCTCTGTGGCTCATTTTGGCATCATTAAATATTGCATGCTGTTGTCAAATAAAGCTCAATTATACTACTGTAGATTCCACACACCTATGTGGTTTTTGAAGATTCAGAATGCTATTCCTGTTATAATTGCTTCCAATCTTCTGGGTAGGGTAGGCTTTCCACTTTATTTTGGAGTGTCAGTGTAAAGATTTGTGCCCATTCAGCCACCAGAGCATTAGTAAGGTTAGGTACTGATGTTGGACATAAACAGGTCTGGCATGCAATCAACCTTTCGAAATTGTCTCAGAGGTGTTCAGTCAGGTTGTGGTCAGGGCTATGTGCCGGCCATTTGAGTTCTTCCACTTCAACCTTGGCAACCAGGTCTACATGGAGCTTGCTTTGTGCACTGGGGTATTTTCATGCTGGAACATGTTTGGGTGTCTTAGATCCAGTGAAGTGAAATTGTAATATTACAGTATAAAAACGACATCCTGGAAAATTGTGTGCTGCAGAAACATATACTGTATTAGTATACGATGGTTAGGTGAGCAAAGAAGGTAGCTTCATTTTATGAACCTGGTCAGTTATTTACAATGACAAAATACAGAGAGGAAGTTTAAAGTTGTGTGACATGTTTTTAAATACATTTGTATAGTTCGATAACTCTGGATAATTACAACATGCTATTATACCCTGCTCTTATTAAATTAATATATATAACCAATGATGGAAGTACAATAAATATTTCAGTTGAGTCAAAGTTTCAAATAAAACTATCGGAACAATCAAAAAATAAAAAGTGATCTTTTAGCATAAGATGTTGACAAACACAAGTAATCATTTAAAGATGTCATACAACATTGAAATAAATTCTACATAGTTTTGCTCCGAGATTCGAAAATACTTTTATAAATTAGTTTTACAAACACACACACACACACACACACACACACACGAAAAATATAATGATATGAGATCCAATAATGCATGCTGCTGAGTAAAGGCAACAGAACTCAAAACGGAATAAAGATCTCCGAGTTCTCATCATGTTATCCTGTGGTTGACATGCATACACAGTGCTGTACCCTGCGGAGACGATCCCATCTCCTCCAGCAATGGAGACCGAGTATCACGGGAGCCCGCGTGGCAAACTGCTAATTGCTAAGAGACAAGAGATGATACAAGCCTGGTCCTCTGCAGGGATGCTATGTGTGCATGATTGTGTAGGAGAAAGTGTGTGTGTGTGTGTGTGTGTGTGTGTGATTGTGTAGGAGAAAGTGTGTGTGTGTGTGTGTGTGTGTGTGCGTGTGTGTGTGTGTGTGTATGATTGTGTAGGAGAAAGTTTGTGTGTGTGTGTATTTGGAGGGGAGGGCACACTGTAAGAGGAAGAGTGTGATACATAAATAGATGTGTGAAAGTGACGTAAGGCTGCCTTTGAGTGCAAGGTTGTTGTTGGGTTTTTTTTGTTCATGCTGAAACAAAGCTGCAGCAGATATAATAGATCACATCCATTTCATCACATTTACAACCTTAATCGTTATATAATAGCGTATTAATTAATACCAGAGGGAAAAAAATGTTTGAGGTCTACTATGATTGTTCATATTTATTCTATAATTCTATCTATCTACAGTATGTTTCCCCTATTTTGCCTGGAATGGCATACCCATATTCAGATGGTCACTGTTCCCACATACCTTAGTCCTCATCCTTATGGCGTATCTCATTTAAAAAATCTAAGACTTTGAAGTTTCGTACCAACAGACAGAAAAACGGTGGGACTTACAGAGGATAGAATAAAGTATTTTAAAGTACTTCCTGACTTATTCAGTACACCTCTGAAATGATCAGTGCCTACTGGTTCAGCTCAACACAGTGACCTTTGAGGCGTCATTTCGAAAATTCCTCCCATAGCTTTGAAAATAAATATTGTTTTTACATATGTATTTGTGCAAATATGCCCACGCATTTTGTTAAGGATATGCTTATTATTAGATTTTCTATACCAGCGCTGTCTCATTTGGTCGCTATTGAAACTGGTGTAAATGTACAGTATCACATCTTGAGATTCTAAGCTTCCTAATGGCATATTGTGTTACCATAGTGCTTGACATTTTAATGCTTTAAAACGATGTACAATATTCTGGAAGTGTATGTGCACTCGATGTTAAGAGGACACCACTGACACCATTAGCACATTAACATTGATTATCAATTATATACCAGTAAGTAACCAGGCATTGAACTCAACCCCAGCCTTATTTCTTGTTTATTTTGTGTATTCCCTTACAACCATTGGGGATGTGCAGTATTTTCTAAAAGCCTTTTGCCCTTACTGTATGTTTTGTCAGCATTTCTGCAACCGTATTATTGTTGTAGTGATCAAATTAAATTCTGAAAGAAAGCTGGAAACATCGCAGCAGCTGTTGTGTGTGCAGAGGTGAAAACCCATAATACTAGACTTCAAAGTAGTGCACTTTATCTAAGGGTTGATTTTCACCACAGTGCTGCTGAGAGGCTGTGTGTCTGTGTGGGGTCGGAAATCACTTGCTATTTTGTGACCGCTGTGTGACTGAGCTCAGACATGTGAGTGTGTGTGTGTGTGTGTGTGTGTGTGTGAATGTGTGGGGCAGTGCCCTCACAGGTAGAGGTAAGGATGCTCATCTCCACTGCCATCAGGGCAGCATGGAGATTTGGTGTTGCCAGGGCAACAGAAAGGGCAGAGCTATGGTTACCAGATGTAGGAGAACAGGGAGTCTGACAGGCTGGTGTGCATCGGAGCTGTGAACTGGAGGATGGCCAGGTGATGTCATTTCACATTGCCTTTTGTAAGGTTTTAGGTCCCGTGAGGTGGATATGATTTATTTGTATATCGTTCTCCTAGACAGGAAAAGTTCCTAATGTGAATCTAATGGAAACCTCGACGTAAATGACTTCAAAACATACAGTAATTTGCAAATGTTATTGCACTATTGCACGGTCACATGTTTTACGATTGCGTTAATCAGTTGACATTGGCGTCAGAGATCTGACTTAATGCTGCAGCTGAAAAAAAAAACTCCCACAGAATGCATTTTTTTAATACATTAAACTCCCTTTATTTCTCTTCTCCTCCAAACTTGCAGTTCCAATGTAAATGAGCTCCTCCCAAGCCACGCTCCAGCAGAGAGCTGCACAGTTGACGAACTAGCCAGGGAAGGGGTTCCTTTATACGAGGTCACATTAGGAGGAAATCTAATTGAGTCCTAATCAGTGCTAAAATGGGGAAAAAAATAATACAGTACGTTTTGGTTTGTTTGTTTGTACACACACACTGGAGATCCATCTGTCAGACAATTATTTAAATAAGTGAAGTCTGTGCAATAGGCCCATTAAATAAATTAAGCCAACACACACATAAATTAAAACAGGTAAAACATAGACATTTAACTCTGGAATACAAAATGGCATCATGTACAGTAAACATCTGATCTGTCTGTGGCTGGACTTAAAGCCGTAAAAAACAAATGCTTCTGAAGGTCACCTTTTATTAGCGATGTTATATGTTATAAAATATTTGATTTGGCAAAAGGCAGCATGGTGGCTTAGTCGTTTTAGTGGCACTGGCGCCTTGTACCTCCAGGGTCCGGGTTCGAGTCCCATCTCGGACCATCACAGTTCGAGGTCTGTGTGCATGGAGTTTGCATGTTCTCCCCGTGTTTTGTGGGTTTCCTCCAGGTGTTATGCATGCAGTTAGGCTAATTCGCATTCCCAAATTGCCCATAGTGTGTGAATGAGTATGGGACAGTGTGTGCCCTGTGATGGACTGGCACCCGGTCCAGGGTGTACCCCGCCTCATGCCCTAAGTCCTCTGGGATAGGCTCCAGGCCCCCTGTGACCCTGAATTTTGGATGACCCACTCTTTCATTTAACCCTTTGCTCATTTTGTGCGTGTGCACGTTTTATAGGTTTTTATATTGTGTTGTATAATATAATATAATATATGTAGTATAATATGGTTTAAATGTACAGGTGATCAACACAACCAGAAACTTGACGTAAAATTTGTAAATGAAGCTCAGCGAGAGAGTGTGTTATTATAGAGTATGTAGTATCAGAGTTAAGCATATAATGTAGTTGTGATTTTTGATCCAGTGGTAACGTAAAGGGTCACGTGATCAAAAATACTATATCAAGTTCAGCTGATAACACAGTAAGAACGTTATTAGCCCTGTAAAAATGGGAGCTTATTGTCTACTGTCTGTAAATGAATGTGCTTGTTCTGATTTTGTTCTGTGCTCGATCAGGATGATACATAATACAGGCCTAATGGCTCTTTTCACAGCTTTGACAGGTTTGTTAGTGATTTGGACTTCGGACTTGGTCATTAAATATAACTTCTTTTTTTCTTTCTATCTTTTTTTTTTTTAAGCTATTCATTTTTATAGCACGAATGGATGGACTTTTAGTGGCTTTTTGGTCATATGTGGTGAACGGAATGTTTCTAAAGACAAACTGTGCTAAATGTATAAAATAAATAATGGCTATAATTCAGAAATACTATATATATATATATATATATATATATATATATATATATATATATACTGTATATCTTTTTTAAGTAATGGTTATGTACTTTTACAGACTGAACAGGCTGTTTTAGACAAATGGATGAAACGTAAAGGTCACCTATTATGCAAAGTTATACATTTTTTAAATACATTTTTAGATATTCAGGTGGGTCTCCTGTCTACATGTACAAACAAAAGAATGTGAGGGAAAAAATCCTCTGCTTTTTGTCTTTCTTGTATTTTTGTATTGGCCAGGGTTTAAACAAGCCAAACTGATTTTGCCCCTATGTGACATCATATAAATTAATCCCCATCCCATAGCTTGTTGCTCAGCTCTCTGTTAGGGTGTGACTCAGGAGTAGCTCATTTACATAAACTATGCCTTTCAGCTAGAGCATTAACACACACACACACACACACACACACTTTAACACACTTTAAGATTACATTTTTTTAAATTACATTTTTCAACAAAACAACAACAGTAGTACAGGTATCTCGACAACAAGCTAAATTTTGTTATACATTCAAATGGCTATAAATGCTTAAGAGCAAAGACAAAAATAAATAACAATTATAAAGCAAGTTTAGAAAGACATAGTCATTGGGAAACCTCAAGAAAGTTCCAGAGAGAGGACCAAATTTTCATTCAGATTTTTTATGTAAATCATAAGTTAATTTTTCCAGTGGTAACAGTGTGGACACCTGACTCAACCACATATTGACTGAAGGTACCTGAGCAGTTGATCATAATAATAGTATACATTTTTTAGCCAAGTATATACAGAAATTCAGTACACATTCTTTATCACAATCAAGACCCACTGTACAATTCAAAAGATATACTTTTGAGGACGTAGCAAATATTTTTCCGATAATCTTTTGAATAATTTTGTGAATCTCTTTCCAGCACATTTTAATTTTGCCACAATCCCAAAACACATGCATCACTGTACCAATCTCCATGTTACATTTAAAACATAACTGAGAGCAATTGGGAAATATTCTATGGAGACGAACTGGGCTTAGAGACGTCCTGTGGATACATTTAAAGTTTTGTTCATGAACCGGAATTGAAGCATTTTTGGGAAATACGTTTGAGCAGACAGATTGCCACTCCTCATCACTGAAAATAGATCCAAAGTCCCTCTCCCATGTCCCTCTCATAGTGTCCAAGGTCGAAGGGCCAGCATTGGACAGCAATGCGTATAATTCAGAGATCTTTTTTTAAAAGAGTATATGAAGAGAAAAACCTTTTTTTCCATTTCAGTAAGATCAAATTGTATAAGATTACATTTTAATCCAAATGCATAATGAACCTTTACCAAAAATTAGTAGTAAGGTGAAAAAGTAGTGTTAAATAAATAACTTTTTGCAGCTCACTAAATACGTTAGAAAAATGTTGTTTAAGTTGGCCTCATTTATAATTTTTTGTCATGTTTTCACAGGCCTTATTGTACAAAAAGAAATCCGATCAGTTTTTTTCGTACATACTGTACATATACTTACTGGCCACTTTAATAGGAACACCGCTACCCTGCTTGTTCATGTTATCCTATCGTGTCGAATTACAGTAGTAGATATACTGTAAAGGTAAAAATCAGTTGATCATGATGATGTGAAGGTCCTGCTACTGTTGGGTCCTTGAGCCGAACTCTTCAAACCGTCAACGGATCAATTGTATCCTGATTAAGTTGCTTGGGCTAAAGGTATCATGTCTTCATAAGATTAAGATCTTTTTCGTAATGATGCGCCTTGTTCATTCACGCTTTAGCTTGCCATAATTAATGCAAAGGTGACGAAAGCCACAAATCCATTCTTCCACAAGTAATGTTTCGGTGAAATGCACATTTTGTAAGCGTAAATCGCTCTTTCTTTCTGTCACTTTTCTCTTTCCGCTTGTTAGCCTTCAACTCCTCTTGCTTTTCCACCCGGCCGGCCGTTCTCCCTTTTCAGAAAACGGCTTGCTCGTTCACTCGATCGCTCCCTCCTTCGCTCCCTTTTTTCCTTCACTCCTACGCTCCCCCTGTTCCTGACTCATACTTTTCACATTCCCTCGCTCTCCTTCTACCCATTGCGCCTCTCTGTTTTTCTCTCTCGCTCACCCTGTGTATTTTTTTTTTCTTCCCCCTCTCTTCCTGCTGGCACTGTATTAGTGAAAAACGGATGATGCGGCAAAACGTGTGAGTATGGCGGGCACATAAGGGGAGGTGGAACTGCAATTCAGGACTCTGCTCCAGAATCAGTGATGCCCTTGCTAAAGATGGGTGAAAAGGGTTTGCGGTTAATTAGCTTAAGTGCACGTTGAAAATATGAGCCAACGTTTACAATCTTAAAATTCATTATGAGAAAAAAATTTTTTTTGACAAAGTCGTTAAACATTGCACATTAATCAAATCCACGCGTCGCAAGATTACGGCCAGGCTGCGCATTGTAACTGGTGCAGTGTGCTTCTCTTAGAAAGGATGCAGAATATAGCTTTCTCGACATCTTCCAAGGTCCTAGTTCCTTTCTCCTGGACGCTTCTCATCTGGGACTGTGATGACCATGTCAGAAGCTTCATGCCGTGGTCATTCCACATTTCTTTCTGTGGATTTAGGCATTTTTGGATGGTTGTCCTTCAGCAGTAACTTCTTGGCAGAGAAATCCATGAAACTTCATGAAATCCATAACGTCATGTGTCCTAGAAAGGTTCCCAGAGCATTTGGAGAAACAACTTTTTTTTTTTTTTTTTTTAGTCTTATTTGACCATAGAACCCAGTTCCAGTAAAACTTCCACAAGCATGTAGCAAACACGACGAGCATACATTTGTGGTAAGATGAAAGAAAAGAAAAGACCAATAGTTTATTGACACAGAAGTGGTCTGTGAATTTAGGTTTTTGAGACTGGTGTGACTTCCATCTTCTGCAAATATTGAGTTGTGATACTCTTTCACTCTCCAAACATCCTCCTTATTGTGCATGGGAGCAAAACATGCTTGCATCCTCATCTTTCAGGCTGGTTTATTCCAGCATTAGTTTCAAACTTTATAATGATTGCAGTAACAGTAGATATCTGTATTTGCAGGAGGGGAGTGTACGATTTTTACAGCACACATCGCTCTCCTTTTATTTGCATATTTTCTAATATTTCTCACCTTGATGAATAACTGAGGGGGTTTGTGCAACATCGTGTTTATACCCTAGTGAAACAGGAAGTCATGAGTGACGGCTTAACACTCCGAACAGGTTTTAGTCATTTATTTGTGACTTCAGTTTCGGCAGGGTCATGGTGGATTTTGAATTTATGTACCATTAGTTTCTTGTGATTTTAGTGTAAGATTAAGCTTTAGCATAAGCCATAACATCAAGACAGCATACACCAGCAAACTGGTACCCAAGACCCACCCATGCCCACAGTCCAGCCTGTCCAGTCCAATTCCACAGAAAGGCCAATGCTGGCCATGATAGAAATGCACCAGAGCTCTCAGGCCACCCATCCAGCTTCTAAAGTCCCAGCTCAAGCACCCACGGACTGCACCCAAAGCATCAGCTGCCAAATTCTTGTTGTCAGACACCACAGGACACAGCCTGAGGATACAGAGAGCACACAACCTAAGTTTCTTTAATGTTAATGGCTTTAATGTTATGGATGATCAGTGTACTCCTGTGTGCGTATGAGCACGTATGTTACAAAAACCTGGTTATGAAATCTCCTCACAAAGGCTTCACTTAGTCGTAAATGTGTCGTCTCCATGCTGAGACAGATCAACCTGAGTCGACACATTTCAGACCATTGGTGTGAAGCTCATTAGAGCAAGTTCTCTTTTTGAACAAGTGTTTGTTTACTGTACATTACACCCCACTGCTCGAGGAAGGAAGATTAAAAACTTGTAGGACTTTAAAACGAACAAAAAAAAAAAAAAGCATGACTTGATTTCAAAAATATAGAGATGGATAAAGGTAGATTTTATTCTCTTAAGTGTGTTCTATTATCAGTAGTCCTGGGTTGACTTGAATGCCCCTAGTACTGTGTATGTGCGTGTGTGTGTGTGTGTGTGTATGTGTGTATGTATATATATAGTCAGTATAGTCATCCCAACTCAATGTGACTGATCAGGTGCGTTACACTTGCTGTATATGTTTCAGAGATTTTGTATGCGTGGCAGGGAACAGGAATGCGATCCATATCGAAGTTACTTGCACTTTCTTTAGTTCAGATTATGAGCTAGAGTACACTACCTGAACAGCTGCGGAAATCTCATCAGGAGGCTTTAGAGCAAGCGCTCACAGGAAATTGGCTTTTGATTATTTTGTAAGGACTGTCAGTATTAGTTCCCCTATTGCACACGTCTATAATCTTCTTCAAGTTTTGCATGGGTGGAGATTACTGCTACTACTCCTTTTTTATTTTCCTTGCTAGAATCGTTAAGAGCAACTGGTGCACTGTGGTCATTTTTAGACATACAGTATGATAGTCGTACCTTTTAGAAATATTGTAATTTACAGTATTGCTGTGTAATGGATCCAGGAATTTACTTCACACCTGGCTTCTGTTGTCCATTGGATTGGTTCCATACCTGACCAATAGCTCTGCCATTTACGTTAAAGCTACTGAATAGAAAGTAGAATTTTTTTGTTATAAGATGGAAAGGAAAGGGGGGGAAAAAAAGAAAATTACCCCTAGGTATGAATGAGTTTGTGATGTTCACTGTACCATGTGATGGACTGACATCCCATCCAGAGTTTATTGATGGCTCATGCCCAGGCTCAGGATCCACTGCAATCCTGAGGACAAAGGTCTTCCTTCTTAAAAAAGAATGAAAAAATGAAAACTACCACATTATTGAGTCAAGTTAAAAAAAAATATATATATATATATATATATATATATATATATATATATATACAGTATGCACAGTGGAACCTTGGATTGCGAGTAATTTGGACTGCAAGCAGAATTCTTTAAATACGTTAACTAGATAAATGAGCGATTTCCTGACATACAGTACGAGTAAATATGCATGCAGTTTGCCTGCCATGTATCACGTGATTTCAAATGAGCCTATGGTTCTTCTCTGTTGTGTGTTGTGGGATTATGGGTAATCGTCGTTCATGCTCAGTCTCAGTGCGCGTGCGTCATTTGTATAGTCCCTGTTTAAGAAAACATTGTGTACACGTGTGTGCGCGCAAAAATCATTTTTCAAGCATTTTTCTTTTCAAGTGTAGTGACTCTTCTTTAGTAACTGTACTGCAAGAAAAAAGTTTAAAAAGGCAGTTGTAGCAGTATGACAAGCCAAGGTTTAACTGTATATATACACTTTTTAAAACTAAGGCTCCAGCAATAATAACAGTAATTCCCAGTCAAAGCTGTTGAGTTTGAATGTATGAATATATATATTCCACAACAGCTGATCGCATCGTTTTCTGCATGTGACCTACTGTACAAAGAGCAATGCAATTTGTGTATTGCATTTCAGATTTTTATTTTTTTTTTTTATACCGACGTGATTGCTTGCCAGCTGCTGAATCGCACAGTGAAATGCAGTGCAGGTGGTATGAATTGCTTTTAAACCTTGATCACGTTCATGTCACATTTACATTTACTGCATAAAAAGCAATCCCCTGCTCCATGTTTTTCACTGAAAAGATCAAGCAACACGAGAGTAGTGCACTGAAGGTTTTGCTTTTCAGTGCGGCACGTTTGCGTTGCATTGTGACCGAGTCTTAAATGAAAAGCAATTGCGTGTGTGTCTTGCATTTCACCTTTTCGTTCACGGATTGCTTTTCGATCTGGCACGGAATCTTCTCCATACTCACAGCCTTCTGGTTAATCTGCACAATCGAGGAGGCAGCACAACCCACATCACAAGTGTTCTTCCACAAATCGCTTGCAATAGCATTTTTTTTTTTCCACCACAGGGAAATTAGAGGGAAACTGTAAAAATTTTAAAAAGGGAGCTTGCTTCTCTAGCATGCATAGTTTTTTGTTTTGTTTTGTTTTTAACAGTGGAGGAGGTAGCGTTGTATGTAGGAAATGAGAAGAGCTGGTTCACGATTCTTTGTTTTCTTTGATCCCATTTACCAGGGAGCACTCTGGGTACTGCAAGGGGACCATGGGAACCTTCCTACCCATTGTTTCCTCCACTTCTCTTGGATGCCTCTGGATTATGGAGAAGCAGGAAATATCCAGGCACCAATGCGATAAAGACGCGGGAAACCATTGATGCCATCCACAAGCGGGTTGGCGGACGATGTAAGGATTCACGTTCACAAACGCGAATGGAAACCTTTTAGACTGGAAGAATCACCTCTACCTCCTCCACAGTCTTCCTCCACCTTCAACTCTTACCCAGCAACACAATTAATATTGCTCTCACTTGAACGGAGGAGTGAATGTGAGAATGATATGCTCACGAGCATGCGGGTAAAAGTCAGTAGGTCGTGTTGGTGTTGATTGCAAAGGTAAGTGAATGTAACAGCCATGTATATTTATAAGGGAGCATATCACGGTAAGTCGTGGAGAGCCTTTGCACTTAGTCATCCTTGCTTATTAGGTTTCATTAATTCCTTATAAATCCCATCCATTCCCACTCCAGTTTGTTATGTGGCACAAACAAAAATTGGTTCATTCCAAAAGGTTTTCACTGTCTGAATGTCCATGTCCATATCTCTGTTCTTCACGAGAAACGCAGGAATCTAGGCCAGCTCTCTCTGGATCACAGCCAGGGTGACATATGCGGCCCTTCATAACCGGCCAACTGTTATCGTCATGCTCACACCTTCTCTCTTTCCCAGAATTCCCTACACAGCCTTCCTCTGATTAAAGGAACAGCAGGAAGGAGCGCACACACCACCCTTCGATATTGGCTCTGTGTTTAATACAAATGTGTCACCTTTTGATTAATAATTGTTTGTTTTTTTTAATAATGGGATGATTACTCTTGTGTGTTTTGACAGATGTTCCCAGGAACTTCTCTGTGAATCTGGCGACCAAGACGAGTGTGTTGCTAACGTGGGAGTTTCCCGAAAGCAGCTCCCCCTATCGATTTACTGTGAGTGTCACCAAGATGTCAAACACACACAGCATGATGTAGAGCCAAAAGCATTCGCAGTGAAGTGTTTAAAAGTTTAACAGCTAATAGTTTATATTATGTAAGACGTTCTTTTCCTTGCAGAAAGCTCTTGTTTGGAACTCAGTAAAAGCGTTGCGAGTGGGAAAGTGTTTCTTGCTTAATTATGCATTACGTTTGTACATCTGGAAGCAATTTCCATCTATCTAGTCTAGATAAAATGCTACAGGGAATAAAAAAAAAAAGCACTTTAATGGTATCATCACGAATCATGATTATAGTGGTTTATATTTATTGTAAGTAAGTGGAAAATTACAGTTTAAGGACATTAATTAATTCTTGTTTAAGAAATTTTTAATTAAAATTATGCTTTGTTTGAAGGGTCATTGCATATTGTGGGCTTTTTTTTGTATCAGTAGTGCAAAAGCCAATTTACTGCAGCTTCGCAGCTTCAGTTTATTCTGTGGCTTAGTGTCCTTTCACACGCAGAACATGTCTAGTCCTGAGTCTATTATCACTGCTCTGTATGACACAGCAGCTATAGCCTTGTATTGCATTAACACTGTTATAGAATCTCTATGACTGTAAAAAAAAAAAAAAAATGATGATGATGATGGGAAGATAATCTAAATGGCTTGTCAGGTGGAGTACAACCGTCAAAAGATGGAGGTGGATGCTCGCCTGAGGAAGGCCGTGATCCCAAACCTGATGCCTGACACCAGCTACGATTTTAAAATCACCAGCCCTGAGGGCAACCTGGGAGGCCTGAGACACCGCATCCATGCCAAAACCTCACCTCCCATGGTCATCAATCGGCCTGAGATCGACCACAGCCGTGACACTGAGACCACCATCACCATCATACTACCCTCGCTGGACACCAGGAACAATGTTAGGTGAGTGGAGAGCATTCACACACACACACACACACACACACACACACACACACGGTATATCATGTGCATCATCATTTATAATATACTGTATGTTTGTATTACTTACGCATTTATAATATATGTACGCATTACATCCAGTACACAGGCCAAGAAACAAAGGTGTTGTGCGTAGTATGACCATGTAGTAGATTGGGCAGGTAGAAAGGGGGCATGTTAGGAAGGGTTTGTAGGTAACAGACCGGGAGCTTATTGAGGTCATGCAGAATAGGTGTGAATGTTAGAGTGGTTCAGTTCTAATATTATATGTTGCAGATGGAGCTTTGATGGGATTTTGAAACTGATGAGATCAATTCTTATTTGTAGCTGTCAGCTTGAAGAAGTCTGTCTGTATCCATGGTTTTAAGTCTTTCAGACAGTTTGTGAAGGTAGAGTAAGTTTTGGCTTTAATGGTTTTGGTGGTTTTGTAAAGTTGTATATCGTCAGCATAGGAACGGAAGCCGGGTGGTATATTGTAGCAGTGGAACCTGGGTCCATGTGATTCTGGGAAACTAGAAGATAAAAAGAAAGGGACTAAACACTGAACCTTGGGGTACACCTTGCTTGAGAGGAGCAGTTGATGATTTACTAACAATACAAACACTACATTGTTGTACATGTTGATACATGCTACATGTTGATGCGTATTCATGAAATTGAATAATGTTTAAAGACAAGACAGGTGAAGGGTGGAGTTGTCGATTAGTATGCTGAGGTGTTCGGAGTCAGCAGAGAGCAGGAGATTGTTGGTTACTTTAAGCAATGCTGTTTCAGTGCTATGGTGAGAAGGAAAACCAGATTGACATTTTTCAAATTGTGCTTTGAGTTGAGGTGAGCTTTAAGCTGTGGTTCAACAACACATTTCAAAATTTTTAATAAAAAAAAATTATGTTTGAAAGGTGTCTGAATTTTCTGCATGTGTAGATCGGGGCCGAAGAGAGAAGTTTGAGGCCAGAGGGAATTCGGTCAAGGCAGAGGAAAGGGTTTACAGTGCCAGTGATAAGTAGACAGATGGTTGGAAGGAAAGCCTTTATAAGGCTAGAAGGGATGAAGTCCAGAGGGCCAGTGGTAATTTTATTATGCTCGTGAGAAATGTCAGCAAGAACAGTTGGAGAGAACTGTCTAAAAGTCTGAATTGGGTTGGAGGGGGTTGTTGGAATTTAAGTGGAAGTGCTTGTAGATAGGTTGTTGTCGATGCACTGCAAGTTGGATTGAAAGAATGAATGAAAAGCATTACACTGATTAGGTGTGAAATGCTGAGAGGTAGTCCATACTGTGCTTAAAGCGTCTTTGCGTTGCAGAAGGTAAGCTTGAATGTGGACTGAGAGGCCAAGAATATACCAAGACGCAGAATTCTTACTGGACATGAGACTCTGCCAGTTGATTAAGAGATTAAGAGTGTTTAAGAGTGTTTCTTTGTACTGGTTTAGTGGTAGAAGTATGGATTCGGATCAGCTTAATCATTTTCATATATGTAAATACAGTATGTTATTGAACAATTCATGTATTCAGTAATCTACATATAAGTGTAAGGTAATTAACAACAGTATTTTGTGAATACATTTATTTACAGAATGATTGATTTGCATTTACAAACTGCTTAAATTTTGTGAACCTCCCCGTATTTTTATGTACTGTAGATTTGTGAGATTTCCCTGATGTGGTTTGATGCACAATTATGTTTTTTTTTTATTGTTCTTTTTTTTCCCAAAAGGGCATTCCCTACAGCCTATCAGATGTCTCCTACAAAGTAGATTATTAAATCCGACACACAACTGTTCATAACATCACTTTTACTCAACATTTTGATTTCAGCGCGTAACGATGTGCTGTCAGTTCGGGTATTGTACACGCCCTCACCTCGGACTGCTGCGGATATCTTTATTTTAGCGACCTGCATTTATCTCGTAGTGGCGCTTCACATGACTACCATGATTTTGAAACATATGAGGCAAACTGCTTTTAAATTTCTCATAGGAAGTATAAACACACATGGACCTGTCCATACATCTTTAAATATTCAGTTTCCATAGTGTACGTGCCTATCGTTTGGATGAAACCATGCATGTTGAAACTTTTCTGAGACTGGTTTTGGGTCGTTCAATGCATGAAACATAAAAGGTATCGTTGAAAAAGCAGGTTCTGACAAATGTACAGCCAAAAACTTTTTTATTTTTATAGATACATGTAATCATGTACAGCTTATCAGATTTTCACGTAACTTAGCTGTGGAGTGCAGCAACCTGAAGCATTGCGAACGTTCTACTGTAAATCTGTTCACTCCATTGATGCATATACCCGTGCTTATAAGTTCTGCCTGACTGAGTAGATATATATGTATAACGCAATATGCTTTACCTTCAATCATACCCTTGCATTTACATTCATGTGATCACTGATAGACTTAGATATCCACAAACAAATGCAGTGATGTTCACAAAGGGCGAGCAGTTCGTACCTGGACCATGTCTGTAAATAAATATTATCACAAATACATTAAAGAATAACTTGATATTCATATGTGGGTCAACAAATACATTTGAGAATCGGGTTACATTTATATGTGAATTATGAAACTGATCGAACTCCGTATAGAAGCAGGTGCAGGAAGAGGTGACTAATAGATCGTTGAGTGGTTGAGATGTTTTAGAAGTTGCAAACTGGTTTTCCTTATATGGTGAATTGGGGATCTTCATGTCTAAGAGAATGGCCAGCGAGTCGTGAGCTAGTGAACTGTGGATATTTAAAACTGGTTATACAGACAGTTAAGGCGGTACAGCACTTTCTGGAAATCCTTGGTGAAACCACATGGATATTAAAATTGCCAAGCAATTAATTGAGGAAGAGATGGAGTAGAGCTGAGGGCGATGTGACAGTATAATAAGACTATTGTCATATATTAACATAATTATATGTTTCCGAGTACAGCGGGTATCAAAAGGTCAATGTTTTTATATCTCCGCTGTCACAAGTACGTTGGAGGTGAGAAGCTATTTTGGTACCACTTTCCTTTTTTTTAAAAAAGTTTTGAATTTGTATCGCCACTATTTTGTCATATTGTGATACATACATCGTCATTTTATCTATGCTTGATTTCTGCAACTTGCTTTAAACAGTTGTGGAAAATTGAATGCAAAAAAAACTTGCATTGCATTAAACAGAATTACGCACAGCTTCAATTTAGCGTGATGACAAAGCTTACATTAATATGTTAAATCAGATTTTATAAATAATTTTTTTTTTTACATTAAAGGAGAATGTCACCTTGCAGCACCTGCAAAACCTTAGTATATATTTTTTAATTGAAGTTAATCCGAGAATTAAGTCTATAGCATGGCAAAGTGAAGCAAGGATGATCTGTAGTTAGTAAGTGTCTAATCTAGGGTATGTAGTATATGGACGAACACAGAGCAAGAAAAAGTGGAGATTGAAGATATATATACAAGATATAACAAGACAACCAGATTGAATGCGATCAGGCAACAAATCAATGCCAAGCCATAGCTGGAGACAGGACTTCAACAGAAGCGATGAAAACACAAGCAAATGACAACATAAATACATTACACATACAATTGGTCTAATTGTACAATTAACGCAATTTATGCAGCATTAACCCACAGGTCAAATGACAATATGACTACAGCCTAGTTATGAGCCTGATTGACATATGAATCATGTGTACAAACACATCTCCATTACACCCAAACACACACAGTCAAATTGAATCACACAGCCATTCGCATATATATCAACCACACACTTCTATCCCATCCCATCCATCCCCTCCCCGACTACTTCACACTCACACTTCCATATTGAGAACAATATGTTAATAATTCAGACTCTCTGTCCAGTTTTTGTTGCCCAGTTGTCTGTCTTGTGAAGTTCTCAGTCACACTGCAGGGGGGAAAAAAAAAATGCTGCACTAGCATTTCCATCTGCAACCAAACCTCATAGAACGATCATCTCATACAGTACACATACACACACACACACACACACACACACACCTCATACAGCCACAGAATTGCTCGGGTTAGTGTTTTTCCCCACGGGCTTGACCGATGATAAATTGCTGTGTTGAGCGCAGTATTAAATTCACCTGTATGCGCCAATGCCTTCTGCGTCTGCTGGTGTGGAACCTGCCAGTGAGATCAGAAGCTCCTCGGGGAGTTCGGTGCTGAAAACATTTATTAGCAGACTCCATTGTTCTGCTGCAAGCCTAGTTAATGAGAAGCCTGACAAGCTGGCTCACACTGTTGTCTCTCTGTACTCACAGGAATATCTATGTGGTGGTGGTTCCTCTGAAGAGAGGCCGAGGAGGGAACCGGCATCTGAAGAGCCCAGATGAAATGGATTTGGAAGAGGTATGCTGCATGACTGCATGATTATTGTCTTCTTTCGGCCATCTGTCTACATTCCAGTTAAAGCGTTCGCTTCCCCCATAGGTTTTAATTAGAACAGTTGAGTTTTTTTGTTTTTTTGTAGGAGATGCCAACAATATATGGCACATATGGTTTTAGTGCGTTTCCCAAGTTTGTATCAATTCACTTAACTACTGTAGCAAAGTACACTTCCTGGCCTAAAAAAAAGTCAAACACAATAAAATATTATTACTTGACCAAAGCGCACAATGTGGTGACCAGTTCAGGTGTGACAATGATTCCAAATGCTTCCAGAACCTGAAATATGCCCATATTGTCAAGGAAGAGAAACCCATAGATACAGTAGTATAGCCTGGCCATTCAGTACATTCAGGTCATCACCTGACTTCATTTTATTGCCACATAATGTTGCTGAGCCTAGGCCTGACCAAGTAAAGCAACCCCAGATCATAACACTTCATCCAGAGGCTTGTATGATGGGTGCATGGCTTCATGCGCTTGCTTTCTTACTCCGATGCCCCAATCACTCTGGAACAGGGACAATCTGGACTCATTAGACCACATGAGCAAATTGTCCATTGCTCCAAAGTCTATTCTTTATGCTTCCTAGCAAACCGAAGACTTTTAAGGGTCTCACTAACAAGCGGTTTCCTTATGGCCGCACAGCTGTTTCCCGTAATCCTGTAAGTTCATGACGCCTTGGAAAAACCCGTTCACTATTAAACATCGCTTCTAAGTTCTTATCAAGCGTTTAAGTGACCACAGATCAGAATCATTCGTTTTTTTTTTCTGAGAACATTGACAACATTTAACACAAATCCTTTCATGATTTATTAATGTGTTGGACATTACTAAACCCATTTCCAGGAAATTTATATGTTTTATTTGCTTGATGCAGTCCAATAAGTCGACCTTTTTGAAACCGTTTTACAAAGTTAACTGGAACTTTGTAGGAAAGCTGGTTTCTTGGCAACTAAAGCGTGGAACTGGAAAGCACATTGGTGTTTTTATACTGTATATCAGTTGCGCAATATAATGAATTTCTGCTCTGTCCAAACCTAAGAAGATATCCTTCTAAGTGTTTAGACTCGCCGCAGAGAGTGCATGAAATATATCATGAAGACCTGAAGGGAAATATTTTTAATGCCTTTAAACAGTGCATGCCTGTGGAATTACTGAATGAGCAACCAACATTCTCTGTATAAACAGGTTGTACTGAACTTGCATTATTATGCAAAGTCTGGATTTCTATAAAAAAAAAAAAAAAAAAAAAAAGATGTATTATGCCAGCACCCTGACGCTTCAGAGCAAATGTCAGCGAATTGCAAATTGGCTTGTCTGGTGGGTAAACAGAAATCTGCCTCAGTGTACTGTCACTAAAACATTGTTAACATTTATGCCATTATACCTACTGTAAGAATGTGCAGAAGTGCTATTTTGGTAGCTCAGAATAGGTTGACTGAAAGTGTATTCGCGAACCAGCTTGATGATTTAATGCAAATACTTGTGCATTAAACCAGGTGTCTTACTGTACTGTCACTAATAATGGTGTTAGTTGCAGTTGCATTTTTGTTCTGTATACTGGTGTTGTCCTAAAATAATCAGCTCAGTCTTTAGGCATGTGTGCCTAGGTTTTATTTAAATATTACTGTACATATAGTACACAGTGTCGAGAAAAGTCTAAACAATGATGTGTTACTTTCGTTTCATTTCAAAACTTGATCTCATGAGTTATGAAATCTGGTTAATAATCATGAGTTTCCGATTAGACTCCACACGGACTGAAAATATGAAAATCCGGATTTCTATTAAAAATTTATTAAGCCAACATCCTGTAGCGCCTGAGCAAATGTCAGTGGTGAAACACGTCAGCGTTCCTGGTGGGTAAACACCTTTGACTTTTTGTACTTGCTCTATAGGTAGTATGGCATTTTTGACATTACAGCCAGGAGAGCTGAAGTACAGCTTGAGTTAAAATGTGTGCAATTTTTAAACAAGTAAGTTTACCGGCGCTTCTTAGAATAGGATTCCAACTGGAAGTGCTGGAAACTCAAGCTCTAAGAACCACAATGCTGCTCCTCCATGCTTCTTCGGCACACCCGTGTCTAACTTCAAGGTACGTCTCTGATGCTGTTTGGCCTGCGGGCAGCGGTATATGGAGTCTGAGTGATGAGGGTACTCAGCAGAATTAAGTGCGCGGCTGAAGTTAGCAGCTACTCGGGGACTTCCAGCTGTCTGTTCCCTGAGTCTGGAGCACATGATAAGTGAAGAGACGTAATGCAGGGCTGTGAACTTCAGCCTGTGTAAGTGTGTGTACATCCCAAACATGCACGCAAGAGAGATAGAGGGACGGATTTGTGGATGATAACAGGATGATTTATGGATGGAACATGCGATTGGAGGCGAGATGAAAGTGTGTATAGTCAGTAGGTTTTGTTAGATTGTCGTGCTGACCGCCTGAAGCGGGCGTCAAAGATCGGTCTGTGTTAAACAAGGGGAGTTTCTGTAACCGAGTCATCAATAAGTAATGCACAAGGACACTGAACAAGACTAGATGAAGAGTTCAACACAGAAGGGGTGCACATATTAGAGTAACACGTGACTGAAAATAAATGAAAATGCACATGAACAACCTGTCGTTATTTCTTTTTTATTTATGATCATGCTTTTTTTTTTTTATATATATGATGCGGTTAAAGAGGACAATGAACACTTGTGGCCTCCAAATTACAGGCGCCTTGATAACACCAAATCCACTAAGGGTTAAAAAAAACAACCTTTTTTTTTTGCATTTCAGCTGCATTTGTGTAATTTTCAATTTACTTTTTTTTTTTTGTCGTTCTACCTTGGTAGTGATAAACTGAGTGTCTTCTTTTAGCTGCTGAAGGACATTAGCCAGAAGCAGCATGACCCACGGCAGAGGCAAGTGGACCTTCGTCGTGCCTACATCACCGCTCGCTTCACTCCCTCCACCCTGCCTGCGTTCTTCACACTTGGGGACCAGCTGGACTACGGTGGTTTTGATAACCGTGCCCTGGAATCCGGCCAGGAGTACGTCTTCTTTATCCTCGCTGAACTCAATTCCACCACTGGGGTAAGAGGCCGCAGCTGAGCAAGCAAGTTTTTTTTTTTTTTTAGATGTTCACGTAAATGTGCTCGCTAGAATTCTCCGCGAAATTCACCATCGCGGAAACCGTGTAAATGTTGCTTGATATAAGAAATGAAAATCTTTTTCTTTTGGATGAATCTCAGATAGCATTATATTGCGTATACTATACAGTATATAGTGCACTATGTTGTATATAGTGTCTTTGTTTTATACCCTGTGTGGTTCGCATAACTAGTGAATCTTCATGTTTCTTAGCTGTAGTGCAACCTTCCAGAGATCTATCTAAATCGTCATTCATTACAGTACATTACCAACAAATATGGCAAGTATTTGTTCATGCACTAATGCACACAGTGCACCAGGCTGCAGGACGGACAAATTGAAATCAGTTTTTTGGTAGAAAGAAAAACATTAACAATTACCCCAGTGGCATTTATTCATTAAAGTTGCATAGGAACAAGTGTAGAATTGAAAGCACGAAACGTCTGAAACAAGTCTGATTCATGGCATCGATCAGCTGCACGGACCCCGCCCATTAATCTCTTATTTGCATGTCACATGCATAATTTATGCAGCTGTTGCGACTAAGAATCTATAAAGTGAAAGCATAGTAGAGCAGGCTAGATCTGAGGGGGAAAAGGAGCTAAACAAAATAGTGGAGATAAAGCAGAGATAGTAGTTAGTTCAAGGTTACTGCAAATAAAAACATGGTTCTGAACATGTGCTCTATACTGTATATGGCTGTCTTAGGCCATAATCAGGCAGATAGTTGAACTATTTCTCAACCTCTCAAGCAAGCCAGGTTTCCTTTCTGAACTAATATACAGTACAAAGGTGTGATATATATATATATATATATATATATATATATATATATAAATGTAAAAAAGGAATGAGTCATTGTGGTCTGTCTTGTATTTAAGCTCATCTGTCATACAGCTGAAGGCTTAATTAGCTGAAAAACATCCATCTTTACACCTCCGATTCACATTAAGTGTGAAAAAGGTCAAAATAAAGTGTTACGCTTAACCTTAAACACGCTGTGCCCGGGAAAATGAAACCAAAGGAAACTGCTGTCAGTTTTGACCATCTTCTTCATCTCCGGTTTCTCTCGGGGGGAAAAAAAATAAAAATCTCTAAGCAGCAGAGCAGTGACCTCATTCCTCCGTGTAACACTGCTGTGTTTGTGTGTTCAGAAGATGTTCGTTGCCAGCCCCTACACGGACCCGGTTATTGCACCTGACTCAGACCCCCAGCCTTTGGATGCTGGAGACGGACTCATCTGGGTGGTGGGACCCGTCCTGGCTGTAGTCTTCATCATCTGCATAGTCATCGCTATCCTGCTGTACAAGAAGTGAGTAACGGTCATTAGTTTAGACAAGTTTAGACATCGGACTTCGGGTACGTCAGTGGTACTTTCACTGTTTCAATGCAATACAGTACAATTGTTTCGGACCTATTTACCTATACAGTAGGCTTCCCTGCAAAATGAGAAGAATCCATTCTGGTAGTTTTGAGTAAAACACATTTTTGGAAAGCCTGTGAGAAGTAGTACACATTGCTAGAAAATATTTTTCGCTCAAATGTTTTCTTTGAGCGACATAAAAGGCACAGAATATTATTTAGAAATTGTTTTCGTGTCAGAATTGTTGTTGCGAAATGCTATAAATCCTTCCACAGGTTTGTCGACACTGATAGATCGTCCTGGAATTATCACTTGCCATGCATCTCTGAGCGTGTAATGTTACTTCTCTGTTCTCTCTTTTCTTTTGGAAATATTACCATGAGGTGCATCTTAGCTCCCAAATTACTGTACTGTTACATATCTACTGTACGTTCTACTACTTGTATTGTACTGTAACATCTCTAAGTCCAATTACTTGAGTGAACCCAGCAGCCGTGTGGTCCAGTGGTAAGCACATGGTCGTTCCACTGACGCACCCGAAGTCCGAATCCTGTTCAGGTCATCACTCCGACGTCAATTTGGTTTCGAAATAATAGTTTTTGCAGCATTGTGTAGGGGCTCACCTTATTGTCAGACACTGTCACAGATGCATCATCCAAAAAGCACAGAATTATTAGCAGGCAATCTAGAGCCAGGAAAACCAGAGTGATCACTAAATGATCAACCATTTTTGCATCATTCTGTCTTTTTTTTTTACTATTTCAAAGAAACAAAGGATTAAAACACTGTTACAGTAAATAACTACTTCAGTGATTGTGATACTGTATATTCTCCATCTGTAGCATCTACAGCCGATACGCATTTCCCCATACAGAGAGAAGGATCAATTATAATGCAATTAAATAATATGGGCAAATGTTGGGGCAGGCAATAAGTAATTAATAAAACAAGATTGCGTGCTCTTTTATAGGAATATGTATTTAAAAAAAATGGCATGGTTCAAAATGTTTTCATATCCCGGTCTTACAGTAGTTTGCCAAGGATTACAATTCAAGAATGACATCATATATTTCACCTGTAGTGGCATTAAAGGTCCCATATTTCACTTTTTCTTTAACAGGATAACCTACCTGTTTTTCAAGGTCATTTCATCAGCGTCATCATGACATTCAAAGAACCTTATTCCAGTGTTGTCTCAACGTCCGTAATATTGCCACCATGACTCTTTGACAACCAAAATTCCCTTATGTTATCTTAGTAACTGACCAGGCAGTTACTAAGGCTGAATAAATGTTGAATTGTATTTGTCCCTGACTGCTCAGTTACACCCTCGTGAAAGTAAAACCCTGCTATTTACCGTGTCCCTGTGAACCCTTCTGGGAACCTGTCTCTATTTCTATTTCTATCTGTTTAGGACACAATATCTGTTCATTCCAGATAATGAATTTGTATTTGGTTACCTAGTAGATACTTATTTATGCAGACTTTAAGTAGACTTATAAATGATGCAGCTCTGAAAAAAAAAGAGAAAAAAAAAAAAAAAGAAATATGTGAAAATGGTGTAAAATTTCTTACCGGCTTGCTTTCCATATATAGACGGTTAAGTGAAAGGAGGAAGGAAAGGGTAAGAGGAAAAAAGATGGCTGGTAATAGGGCCACTATTACACAGCGTCAGTGTAATGGAGAGAATTTTAAAGCGGTGATTAAATATGTAACAGGGTGGTATTTTTGTAGTGGAGAGAATAGTATCAGAGTAAAAAAAAAAGAAGACATTAAATGATAACAGGAGATAATGGGATAGCTGCCAACCGATTTTTCTATTCAGAGTGCCAAAATCCTGCAAGCCACAGTGCATCGCGAGAGCAGCTTATTATGAAGTGAACAATAAAGCTAGATGGAGTTTAAAGCAAGCAGTCATGTTCACTCAGGAAGGAGTATCTGTCTGCATTTTGCGTAGTCGGAGAACATTCGCCCAGAGTCTGCTAAACTGTCAGCACCGCGCCCCCATGCCCCCCCCCCAACCCCGGACCCTTACCTTGGCTTATTAGCCCTTGGCTTATTAGCCCTCATTTTTGGCATGTAAATCCCCTGGTGAGCCTTACCACCATCACAGGCCTGCTATTTAGTCCGGAAGCATTGCCATTCCCGGGGGGGGGGAAGGACTTAAATGCTCCCAGAAGAAACACTGTTATCTGGAGGAGGTGTCATGTAGCTTGTGCATACGAATGTAAAATATTGATTTTTTTTTTTTTTGTCTTTTTTTCCTATCCCACCTTCTGGCTTTTGTGAATTCTCTCTCTCTCTCTCTCTCTCTCTTTCTCTTCCTGTCTTTCCCTGACTCTGTCTTTCTCTCCCTCTCATATTTCACATGGTACTCTCTGGGGACATCAGCAAACCAGACAGGTAAGCCAGTGCTGACCTCTATTTCCTAATAGAACATTACAGCGTTTATTCTAAAAAGGAAAAAAAAAAAAAAAATCTCAAATAGCAAATACTGAAACCTGCTAATGAGGGAAGTTTATGGCTAATAATAGCCGAATCGGCTTTCTGTTACATAACGTTTGGAAGTTGGCTGCTAGAGCCCCTATTAAATGCTGCTTTAGACTTGTAGATAGGATGTATTGATTTCTGTGTCCTCAGTCTAGTTAAGCTCCTGAATTTGTACATGGGTGTTTTTTTGTGTGTGTGTGTGTGTGTGTGTGTGTGTGTGCGCCTATTTGCGTGTGTGGGTGTGTTTGTTTCTGCTAATTAGCAAGCGCAAAGACTCTGAGCCTGGCACCAAGTGTTTACTGAACAACGCTGAAATGATGGCTCATCACCCCACCGACCCCGTCGAGATGAGACGCATCAACTTCCAGACGCCAGGCACGTCCAGTAAACACACACACACACACACACACACACACACACTTTTAATACACGCACATCTCTCTCTCTCTCTCTCTCTCTCTCTCTCTCTGTTTTTTTTTTTTTCTTTGACCCTGTATATATGTGTAAGGAACACCTTTATGTAGATGTATTGGTGAAAGAACAATGTGCATCCATAAGATAAAAGCGGGAACAAAAAAAGAAGAAAGAAGAGAATCTGTGATAGATGTATTTTTTACAATGAGAGGAACAATAGGAGAAGAGATACAGAGAGGGTTAGATAGGGTAAAAGATAACCCCCCCCAAAAAAACGTTGAAGAGCAGAGAATCTCACCATTTAAATTCAGTGTGACCTTTAAAGTTGGCACATAAGCATTAATTGATACTCGACATAAATAGAGATTTCTGGCACGGTATAATAAACCCGCTCCTTTGCAGGAGATAATATTCTCTGATTCCCTGCGGACATGAGAAACAGCTGCTCCATTCTCGTTTTTCCATTTTTCTCATTTACTGTTTTTTTTGTTGTTGTTGTTGCTAACCTAAACGCAGGGTGTCCCCGTAGTCTCCATACACGGGAGAATAACATTTCTTTGAAATATTGTATTCCACAAACGTCATTTTCTTACAGCTGATATACAGTAAGACAGGGAGCTTGACCATGTTCATGTAAATCATTTATACCTGGTCATTAGATTCCTAATGAACGCAGTGATTTCTTTGTAGCTCCCGGATTTGCGGTACTGTACAGCATGTCTACACTAATAACATAGCTAGGTATTACAGTATGTACAAAAAACACCCACTCGATTTCCCACTTTCATTGCCAATTTTTGCCACAAAAAGATTTATTCACAAAAGAAGCATCATTTTTCCGTGTCTAAAATGCTCCCCCGCAGTGCATCACTGTCTGTCAGTGTCTGAATGAGCTTAAATGCATTGTTCCTCACAAAAGCCGCAGACATACAGTACAGTACCCACGTTAATGAATGACAAATAAATGACTTCTGGACAGTTTGTGCAATGAAAGTGGGAAATTAGGATGAGAAAGTTCTACATTATTCTGTATAGTACATGATGCAGCAATACAGTAAAAGCGATTGCAGTTAAGTGCTTTCCGAAAGCTTTTTTGTGCTGCCTACTGGATGCCTCATCAAGCCGAAGCTGAACTGTGTGAACACATAACGCCAAATTTATTCAAACTGAAAACGCAATCCAGTCTTTGATGATGATAAATTATTAACATATGTACAGTACAGGTGTGCATGCATTTTTCCATCATTTGTCAGAAATTTAAGCAACGTTTAAGTAGAAAACAACTATAATAATAATAATAATAATAATAATAATAATAATATGCTAAGAAACGAAATACTCCTTGGAAATCTAGTGTGTGCTGGCAGTCAACAACTGTAACACAAGGCTGCTTCTTTTTTGCTACTTTGAGAGAGTCGATCACTTTTTAGTTTCACCAAATGCATAATTCTGAATGATTTCAAATCTGCTGCAGTTGGCAAAAAAAAAAAAAAAAAGCTTGACTAAAAAGATGCCAAAAAATGGCTTATTGATCACAGACAAGGTTTTTTACTTTTTTCATCTTATTCTCTCGGTTCATTATTTTTCCCCCCGTATTCTTTTTCCCGAAAAACAAAATGGCCATCGTCTCTGTCTCTGGAGATGCAGACTTTTATGATTCATGACTGTGAAATCACACCGAGGTGAAAGTCTGATCCCTTTCACCGTACATACCTTTCCACCCACCACCTTATCCATACACACAGTATGTACAGTACATGTGCAGCATTTACACCACTATTGCGTTCGCTTACGCGGCTCATTAGCACACTAGTTCCCGTGGCTAGTGACGATTGCGGTCCGTTCTGATCTTCCGTTTTGACCTTTGACCCCCTGCAGGTATGATGAGTCACCCCCCTATTCCCATCTCCGAGCTGGCGGAACACACCGAGCTCCTGAAGGCCAACGACAACCTCCGGCTCTCCCAGGAGTACGAGGTGACTGATGAGGGTTGGGGGAGGGAGGGAGGGGGGGGCTTATGAGGATTAAGAGAGAGAGAGAGAGAGAGGCAATAGTTGTGAGAGCAAAAGAAATGAGAAAAACAAAGAGGATAAAAACAACGTATATAAATGAGACAGATGAGTGAGCAAGGGTGTGATTATTTAACGGGAGAAAAAGAATGAGCAGAAAAGGAAAGGCGATCATAAAATCCAAGGTGACCTTGATCGAAGCTCATCAGCCCGTACAGTCATGCTGCTCCTCGGTGAGAGCCTCTGGAAGCGGCGCACGTACTATAATACAGTCGATGTTTTATTAAGGAATAGCTGGAAGCGGGTTTGTTCATCAGGGAGGAAAGGCAGCAATAATTCACCCTTCTGTTGTCTGTCAGTTCTGTGTCAATCTTTTGAATAGTTCTCATCGTTTGAAGTTCTTCTTGTTCTCTCCCGCTTCTATGTGGTAGTCTATTGATCCTGGGCAGCAGTTCACATGGGAGCACTCGAACCTGGAAGTGAACAAACCAAAGAACCGCTACGCTAACGTCATCGCCTATGATCACACCAGAGTCATCCTCGCGCCAGTGAACGGTACACCTGCAGCTCAACAGCATTCTCTCGATTCTCTGCAACCGTATCCTGTATGGTGTTTATATGTATAATCGATGTGTGGGGGGGGGGGGGGGGGGGGGGGGGTAGGGAAATTGCAATGTAGCACAACAGAAAGTTATTGACGAAACTCTTTCGCAAGGAAAGTGCTCGTGAAACTGTAGGAAGTGTAATCAAATTTTCCTACAGGTACAATGCCATTTTCACTACCCCTTCAATTATTGTAGTGACCTGTTTTTTCCATTCATCACGCACCCAATCTATGCACAGGCTCTAGCGTCTTTTCATAAGAAAATATCCACATTCCTAATGTAATAGCTTGGTAGAGTGATCGTTATGTCATACAGTGTGGTTCTTTCTAACATATTTTTGATACAAGTGCATAAAGTACTGTAGTAGGAAGTAGGCCTGAAAAAAACTGAGCTTCAAAATTCTTCGCAATGGTTCAAAAACAGGCCCAGAATAAATGTGCGTATAGATATCTCACCTCTTCCTAATGGCATTACACTGTTGATTTTTCGTTGATTATTTTGTCATTAAATGCATGCCCTATTCATTGATCTGTTTTCCATTATATACAATAGCAAGCAATGACTTATGACTGTTTTATGTACAAAAAAGGTATAGTCACATTCATGAATACACCAACACACACACACAATAAAAAACACATTATATATGATAAAACTAGATCTACAATCCACAGTAAAAAATTTTGTTATTCCTTTTGGCTCAGCCACTTGTTTGTGCATGGATGTGGACTAATCAGCTTCTCTGCAGCACAGACCCTAATTAACATTTAACAGTATCACTGAGCTCGGGTCACTTCCTGTTCAGGTCACTAGATTATTAAAAAATCCCACAACCAGAAATAAACAAGATGGTTGAAAGAAAAAAAAAAAAAGACAAACATTCCTGTCTGGAGTGAATGAACTGAAAAATTGCATTTGCGGACAAAAGGTTTTGTGACTATACATAATTATGCCATATATATATATATATATATATATATATATATATATATATATATATATATATATATATATATAAGGCCTTTAATTATTCACAGCTGCGCTCAGATTTGAATCCATAGTATACTTGTTTGAATGCATAATTTGGTTTGGGGTTTAAATAAAGAAGACTAGACAGCTTCTTCATGAGGCTGCCACCTGGTGGTTGTTAATAGAAGACAGGGTCATTCATTGATTGATGAAAAGAACTTCCTTAAGGAAATCTAACCTAATTTAAATTCAAGATATATTTATTAAACAAATATTTTTTAAGCTAAATTTAATGGTTTTCAGTGGTTTTCTGCATTACATTTCCAGTGATGCCAACAGGGTTTTCATCTCCACCAGTTGTGTCCAGTCGTCCCACCTTCTCATCTGTATACTCTACTCAGACAGATCGGCTTTCGAAGCTTTCTTGTAATACATCATCATGCCTGTCATCTCATAAAACACTAACAAGGTGGTTGACATTTCTTCTCCGATTAAATGCCGTTGTCGTCGCGCCAACCAACAAAAGAAAACGGGAGCACCCGGCTAATTAGCATCAACAATATCTCAATCCAGACACTTCTTAGGCGCGTTATGTTTCAGGGTGGAGTTTCACTGAAAACACCTGTATTATTGTTCGAAGCAAGTTATTGCATCATTTAAGAGAGAAATAGGTCTCCTTTGTACCCCAGGTCACTGATCTGTACAGTGAATTATTGGGTCATTGCAAAGCACTAATTTGTGCATTTCGAATTTATGGATGCTAATACACGTTTTATTACCAGTCTTGTTGGAATGCCATAAAGCCCATTCTTATTTGTCTTGCGCATTTCCGATGGGAGCCGTTTGAATTCCACCCCCATTACTACAGATAACCACAGTATTACTGCTCGCCCATAAACTGCTCTACTACGCGCTTCTCTCTAAAGCACGACCACTAAGTTTAAGTGGTGAAAAATTGCATTAAAGAACCACTATCACTGAAAGTTTTTTTTTTTTTTTCCATTGGCATAAACAGGTGTTCGCTCCAGGGCGAAGAAGGTCCATGTGTCTCTTCCTGATAAGACGCGATGTATTTATCTAAAGCTCCCACCTTTTGTTTAGTGCTTGTCTGGCTGGATACAGACTCAGATAGGACAGAGTTCTTTATAATATACCTCACAGCTAAACCTGCACTCAAGCCTTTCTGTTTTTTTTTTTGTTTGTTTGTTTGTTTGTTTTTTTAATGCTAGGGACGTCACATTTTGAAAAACGTTTCAATTTAATACTAAGGAAACGACTCGGGTCTATGTATTGTATTTAAGCACATATCCATGCCTCTTGCTTGTCCATTTCAGGCATTATCGGTAGCGACTACATCAATGCAAACTACATCGACGGCTACAGGAAGCAGAACGCGTACATCGCAACACAGGGCCCGCTGCCTGAAACGTTCGGAGACTTCTGGAGGATGGTGTGGGAGCAGAGAGCTGCGTCGATAGTGATGATGACTAAACTGGAGGAGAAATCACGGGTAAGAGTTCCTTCGAAGTGGGTGTGTAAGGGAAAAGTGTGCCAAGTGAGTGTGAGAGAGTCCCGTATTTATGCTACTGTAGCATAAAGTGTAACTTTAGGTGTGTGTTTGTGTGTGTGTGTGAGAGAGAGAGAGAAGGAGAGTTTTACTGTAATGTGTAAAAGATAGTGAGAGACGAAGTGTAAAACGCAACACCTGCTTTTATTAGCGCAGCGTTTAAAGCTACTGTGGAAAATGTGATGGAAACTAGCTAGCATAGCATGTCTACATGGTCAGTGAAAATAATAGGTAGTGAAATAAAAAAGGAAGTGAACCCTGAGGTGCAAATTGTACTTTTATGCTAGCAATGCTATGCGTTGCTAAGCAGCGTAAGCTTTTTAAGACTAGCCGTTAGGAACATGTTTTTGACGTTTGCAGGGACCGATATGGGCCTAGACATATTTCCACTTTGTCATTTGTTTCATTCCGTTTGTCATCTGGTTGCTTCTATTGAAGGGGAGAGAAACACTCGTTTTTGTGTAGCTCAGTGCTGTCGCCTTGGACCTCAAGGGTCCGGGTTCGATTCCCGCCTCAGGGTCTGTGTGCAGAGAATTTGCATCTTCTCCCTATGCTTGGTGCTGGGTCCTCACACAGTCCAAAAACATACATATTACACTGATTGGCATTCCCAAATTGCCTGTTGTGAGTGAATGAGTGTGTGTGGCCTGGCACTCCATCCAGTGTGTACCCTGCCCTGTTAGGTTAGCCCAAAAACAGGTCCATGGTCATAGTTTGATTCCCGCATCGGCTCTGTGAGCATGGAGTTTGCATGTTTCTTCCGGGTTCTCCGGTTTCCTCCCACAGTCCAAAAACATGCAGATTTTTAAATTGCCTGTAGTGTGTGAATGCGTGCCAGAGGTCCTACCATGGTCATAAAAAATGGGGAAAATGGCTTCCACGGTTCTTAGTCGGACTACAGAGGTTCCTGGATGGATTGATGGAGACGCTGAGTGATTTAGTGAGTCTCTGTGTATAATATGGTCTATGTTTGTACACTGTCTATACACTGTAGTAGGTATACATGATGCATCACATCCTGAATGTTTGTGATTAATGGTAGTTGTGTGTCTCTTAATAGATAAAGTGTGACCAGTACTGGCCCAGCAGAGGCACAGAAACTTATGGCCTGGTGCAGGTCACACTTCTGGACACCATGGAGCTCGCAACGTTCTGTGTCCGGACCCTCTCGCTGCACAAGGTGATCAGAACGTATTCCACGACACACTACATTAAATAATACACCCTAATGTAACTACACATATAGTACAATAAGGTTTAAAAATATCTGTTAGTTTTCCCTTTCATCGTCTCTGGCTCTCTCTCTCTATCTCTCTCACACTGTCTGCTTTCAGTTCGGCTAACAGGTGATATTTCTTTCTACTCCCTGCCTGTCTCACATTCTCTGCTCGTAGCTCTTTCTCCATGACTCGCTGTCTAAATTAATCTCAATAGTTGACATTCTCTGTGTTTCTTACTGACGCTTTCCTCCAGAGACTTGGAGACTCAGGCTCTATAATTACCTTCCTCCCTTGTGGAGAGTGTATCACGTATCAGGCTTCTCGCTCTCTCTCTCTCTCTCTCTCTCTCTCTCACTCACACATACATGCGCACACTCGCACTAAAAACTCACCCACCTTTTGATTTTGTGGCAGATTTTTAAAATTTGTCCTTGATAAAGAGAACTTAAAACATAATGAATGCTTAGACTGAATTATGAAACCTATCGACTAAGGTAATGAAAAATTCCAGCTTCATAAATGACACTGGAAGTAATAATAAAACATGATTTAAAAAAAAAAAACACAAAAATATGTTTTAGTCCAAAAAAATTTTTATGGATTAATGAATTAATATAATTACATATATTGCACTTTATTGAGAGAAAGAGAAAATGGAAAACGAATAATCATTTTATTTTACTGTCCACATTATTGACTTAGTTTTAAACTCTCTTTCACTCTTTTTTGTGTCTCTGTCTCGGTTTCTCAGGGTGGCTGTAATGAGAGGAGAGAGGTGCGACAGTTCCAGTTCACGGCATGGCCTGATCATGGTGTTCCCGAGTATCCTACTCCATTCTTGGCTTTCCTTCGCAGAGTTAAGGCCTGTAATCCTCCTGATGCAGGGCCTATTATCGTTCACTGCAGGTCAGAATCTAGGGCATCTCTCTCTCTCTCTCTCTCTCTCTCAGTCTCTCTCACTCAGTCACACACATACACACACAGTCCATCCAGTGTTATGGGTTTTTTTATATAATGTGGCTTTAGTCATGGGGCGTTGAGGGATGGCGGCTCAGTGGTTATGGCTCTGGGCTGCTGCTTAGAAGGTTGTGAGTTTAAATCCTCGTTCCTGCCAGGCTGCCTCTGTTGAGCCCTTGAACCAGGCTCTTAACCCTCAGCTGCTCAGCTAAATTGTAAATTACCTTTTTTTTTTTTTTTTTTTATATATAATGAGTTAAATAAACTTTGCTTGTTTCTGTTGTTCCATTTGTGTTTTGTAGGACATTCATTCATATTTTCAGAATAGATTTGATAACCTTCAGGTTGCATAGTCACTACAAAACTTTCAATCAGTTTGGCATATGTAACCAAATATGTTTCTGCAAATTGCAATATATTCTCTCTCGAAATAAATCTCTCTCCGAAGCTTTGAACTTGCATGTTTTTGCCAAAACTCTTCGTTTCATAGGAAAAGGTGACGCATCCAACAAAGCCAATCACATTGCTTTTTTGGGTACCAGGATCTGTGAAGTGAAACAATCAGCTGCATTTTTTTTTCTTATTTTTCATAAATCTCCATCAACATATTATTAATACTAAATTGTCCTGTGTAGTTATATTGTTAAAAACACAATTCCAGCCTGATTGAACAATTTTGACAAAACTATAGGAGGATTTATAGCATTTTGCTAAATAATAGAGAAATCAAACTGACATGGAAAATAATTAATACATTTTAAATAATATTTTGGCATTTGTGCCTTTTATAAAAAAAAGATGCGCACAATATTTTCTATGAAATTGAAATATATAATATTTTATATAATATATTTTATATTTATAAACGAGATATATATTGTTTTGCAGGGAAAGCCTTTATATATGAGCGTATATATTGTATGTCTGTATGAACATGTAAAGTATATACAAATGTGTTTACTGGAAAATCATTCACATGGTCAAACTTACGCAAGTTCTATAAAACTACAGCCGCTCATGTAAGGAAATATGGCATCTTAACCTACTGTATCTAAACTAAAAAAGGTTCTGGAAACCTTTAAGAGTTTTCTATCATTTTGATCAACCCATTTGGAAAGGGCTCGGGATTATCAAATGCAGTTAAAATCTTAACTATTTTATAAAATTCTATCAGTCACAGCTTATCAAAGTATTGTATGTTTACATTTGAAATACCTGTATATTGTTTGAGTCCTTATTTGTGATTATCGGCTGTTATGACGCATCCAAAGGGTTTTCTCCGACTCCCTCATACAGACACCCAGACTGGGTTTGCACTTGTGTCACTCCAGTCTACTCCATACCACAAAAGGCATATTATATTTCGGCATGTTTCCCATAAGTTATTTTAAGAATAGACAACCTCTAAAACTGTATCGTGCCCTTTGATCAGGATTAAACAGAAAGCAAGATGTTGACTTCTTCTCCACTTTCATCAGCTTTCTCTTAAAAATCTTCTCTTCTGTCTCACTCTGTTTTTCTCTCTGGGCTTTTACAGTGTGTGGTTGATTAACTCAGCTGGATCTTGTCCCTGGTCATGGAATGTGTCTTTGGAGAATTAATTATACATCATACACACAGACAATGAGTAGTCTCTGTCTCTGTCTCGCTCTCGCTCTCCCAGTGCCGGCGTGGGACGTACAGGCTGCTTCATCGTGATCGATGCCATGCTTGAGCGTATCCGTCACGAGCGCACAGTGGACATCTACGGTCACGTGACGCTGATGCGTTCTCAGAGGAATTACATGGTGCAGACGGAGGATCAGTACAGCTTCATCCATGAGGCGCTGCTAGAGGCTGTCACCTGCGGCAACACCGAGGTGGCGGCGCGCAGCCTCTACTCCTACATGCAGAAACTGGCACAGGTGGAGAGTGGCGAGCACGTCACAGGCAGGGCGCTGGAATTCAAGGTATACACACCATGTCAACTGTCTAAAAGTCTGTTCAACTAGCCACATCTCGTGTATATAAAATGAAGTGTCATTTATTCATGACCATGGAGCGATCCGTAACAATGTTGCATGTTCTCTCCGTGCTTGGTGGATTTCTTCTGGTGCTCCAATTTCCTCCCACAGTCCAAAGACATGCAGATCAGGCTAATTGTGTTTCCAAGTATGTTAGTGTGTGAATGCTCAGTGCCCAGAGTCTCTTGGGATTGGCTCCAGCGGTAATGAAAATGAGTGAGAGAGAGCTAGAAAGTGAATATGATGGTGCTTGTTTAACCAATTTGTTTTCGCAATTTATTCACAATCTTCTCATTCACCTTCATCTTTCTCCTCTGATCAGTTCGCCGGACACTAAACGAATGTTTTATTTGTTTCTCGTAGCGCCTGGCGAACACTAAAGCTCACACGTCCAGGTTTGTGACAGCTAACTTGCCCTGCAACAAGTTCAAGAACAGGCTGGTAAACATCATGCCGTATGAGACCACCCGTGTGTGCCTGCAGCCAATCAGAGGCCTCGATGGCTCCGACTATATCAACGCTAGCTTTATTGATGGATACAGGTACAGGATAAAACCCTTTCAGATTAAATCAGCTTGGTTTATGTGCGAAATCTGTCTACAGGTAAAGAATGAGAATTGTAAGGAAGCTGTTTCTTATACAGTGGAACCTCGGATTGCGAGTAACTTGGTTTATGAGTGTTTCGCAAGACGAACAAAGAAAAAAGACTAATACATTTTGACTTGAAAAACGAGCATGTCTTGATTTACGAGGGCCGAGTTTTTTTGACACCTACAAACACACACACACTCTCTCGCCTTTACACCCCCGCCGCCCCGGCTTCACACAGACACACACACTCTGCTCTACACAGAAACTCTGCTCTGTCGCGATTCTTTTCAAAGGTAAGGTGCTGGTTCATTTGTTTGTTTGTTTGTTTTTTTACTTTGCAGCAGTGATTCCAATAGTCTGCGCTCACACGAGTGTCATTAGAGAGATTTTTTTGTCCCGTTAAAACAGTGTTTTCGTTGTGTGTGTGTTTGTTATGAAACTTAAAAAGCAAGGTGGGGGGAGCGAGGAGGTGTTTTAATGTGGAAGACGAGGCGAGGGAAGGGGCTAATTCCACACACACAAATACACACACAAATACATGCACAAAAGGAAACACTTATCTGTTGGTATTTATTTTAACTTCTTTTTTTAAAGGTAAAGTGCAGGTTAATTTGTTTTATTTTTATAAAACAAATAAAAATAATAATATATATAATAATAATATATATTTTATATTGTATTAATTATTTTTCTGTATTTAGTTTTTTGGGCCGTGGAACAAATTATTTGAGTTTTCATTATTTCTTATGGGAAGGTTTGATTTGGTTTACGAGTGTTTTGGAACACGAGCCAGCTTCTAGAACGAATTATGCTCGTAATCCAAGGTTTCACTGTATATGAAATAACCTATAGTACGTTGCCATTACAGTTTTTTAAACCTTTTTTTTCTTTGCATTTTAATTATTATCACTGCCAGTGGTAATTGATGCGAAATGGTATTTTAGTAAACGGAAGGTGTATACAAGTTTGACATTTTTAATGAATGTATAGTCATTTCAGAAACAGAGAAATACAGTACAAGATCTGTAAATACAGTATACTGTATAAAAGTTACTGCATAAACTGCATTACAGGTTAAATAAGATTGTCTAGAGGGTTCTTGTTCATTCCCATCCCAGGTCACAGCATGTCCTTATTCCACATCTGCTGTGTTCTGAACACGTTGCCATTTACCCCAGGGTTTAATGCATTCTAATGTATTGTATTTTCCTCTTCCAGGCAACAGAAGGCGTACATCGCCACACAAGGTCCTTTAGCGGAGACCACAGAGGATTTCTGGAGGATGCTGTGGGAGCACAATTCCACCATCGTGGTCATGCTTACCAAATTGAGAGAAATGGGGAGGGTGGGTAACGACCTGCAAAAAAAAAAAAGCTGACATACAGTATATGATTGAGATGAAACAAGCAAAGATCATTAACATGTGCTGATGCCTTAATTGTGCTGGAATTAATAAACTCATTATAATGATTACACCCTGCTGTATTAGGGCTTGAAATTATGATATATTATAAACCTTGCTATATTTGAGTCATAATAAACATATTATCATTGGATAAGTGTGCATAAAGTATTTGCCTGAAATTTAAGCATATAAACGTATATTACACAAATGTATGGTGAAAAAAAAAATGCTATTTGATGTACATTATGTCACAACATTCATGTTTCTATCTAGTATAGTTTTTAATATATGATTGTACATAAACAGGGAAGGACTTCATGGTCACCCGGGATCAGATTAAATCAGATTAGATTAGATTTTAAATTGTAATTTCATGCTCATTATAGAAATGAAGTCGGGTAATAAATCATCATATATTTTTAACATGAGTCATAATTTTGTACCAAAGTACAAGCGTGTGAGAGTCTCCGTATCATCATGTTCAAAATCTTCAAAATCTGTTTGCACACGCAGGAAAAATGCCATCAGTACTGGCCTGCCGAGCGCTCTGCCCGCTACCAGTACTTTGTTGTGGACCCCATGGCCGAGTACAACATGCCTCAGTATATCCTGAGAGAATTCAAAGTTACAGATGCAAGAGTAAGTTCTGCACACCACTACAAACATTGTAGTACAAGCATTTCTGCATCAGAATAATATGTCTTTTCTTTTCAGTAATTTGATATTTTTATCTCCATTGCCAATCAAAATACATCAAGTGTTCCATCCATCAAATATCCGAGATTGCAGTTTGCAAATGTGTTAATTGTCTTGAGATCCGTGGCACTGAAACTCAAACATAGCACACGTATACGTCTAATTGCTTTTTTAATATAACGCAGACTAAAGGTGGAGAGATCCTTTGGAAAAAAAAAAAATGTTGAAATTAATGAGCGTGTGTCCTGCTCACATGTCAGGAAAACCTTGCAGGGAAAAATGCAGCATAATTTTAAGCTAAAATGGGGTGAAGTACGAAATACTGAGAAACATCCGTGTAATTATGGTGTTATTAATATATTCTTTGGCTTACAGTTTTCATTAACGACTTCCAGTGGTGTTAATTTAAACAGATTTTTTTGTGTAGTCATTAAGATGTCCATAAACGTCCATAATATAAGGGGTGTTCAAGTCAAACTGGGACTAGTGAATAAAGGTGTAAAACTGATTGACATTTAGAGAAAAGTTCAAGCACAGCACAGTGATGGGACTTTTAGTCGCAGTAAAACATCTGAATGGTGCAAAAAAAAAATTCCTTTTAAAGAAGGCCATATGTCTGCGTGAATTGCGAGCCCGGCCGAGGTGTCTCCGAGACTACTAGGGTCATTCTAGGGTTATCTCGCACCAAGCCATTTTCACGTGTTTGGGCCATTAAAGGAGTTCATCATTAAAGGAGGTACTGAGAAAACGTTTTACCTTAATGTTATTAAATGCTACTGAAACGCTGAGATAAGTGCATTCCCCGGTTCGATCCCCGGCCAGGCTCAATTCCCGTCTCTGTGTGCATGGAGTTTGCATGTTCTCCCCGTGCTTGGTGGGTTTCCTCCAGGGGTTTGGACTGTGGGGGTTTCCTCCCACAGTCCAAAGACATGTAGGTTAGGCTAATTGGCGTTCCCAAATTGCCCGTAGTGTGTGAATGAGTGAGTGTATGTGTGTGTATGCGCCCTGCGATGGATTGGTACCCTGCCATGTGCCCTAAGTCTCCTGGGATAGGCTCCAGGCCGCTACCCCCACCCCCCCACCCTGTGACCCTGAATACAGGATTAAGCGGTATAGATGATGAGTGAGTGAGTGAGTGAGTATCTGTATTCTGTTCTTGTGCACAATCAAAAGTCCGGGTTTGACTTGAACACCACACATAGATCATTTTTTGCCATCTCCTGTAAACATTTCTATTCTGCTTGCTCATTTTTCGTGTGCGCTACGTGTTTTTCCACATACATTTATAGATTTTTTTTTTTTATAGATAAAAACGTTTCCTAAAAATCAGTCCTAAAAAACACTCCGGTGCTACAAGACTTTCCATTACCATTTTATATATTTTTATTTTTCTCAGTTGCATATAGAGTGTTTTAAATTTGCGTGCCTTACTAAAGATGCAAAAATCTAAGGTTTCTTGGCAACCGTGTACCAAATATAATTTACTCAGGGTTCAGGCTGTGTTACATTTTAATGTAATTTTATATAAGGAAAGAAAAACATGACATGGTGCTGTATGACAAAATAGTTTGCAGGAAAAGTTTCAGTTATCACCCGAAAGCTGATCACAAGGGTTTTATTCCACAGTTATTGAATAACAATATTCGATTTATTATTAAATAAATCATGCCAGGCTTTTTACCTGTTAATAGTTAGTTCCTAGTTAGTTGGTTTATTTACTTCATAACAAGTTGTTAAATAGTTAGCATTCTTTTAAAATGAATAAGACAAAGATCTATGGCTTGTGCATGCCACAAGGAAACCATAAAGCACGGCTCATGATGGAAAACATACTTACAAAGCACTGACACCATACTTACAAAGATATTCCCCATATCAATGCTTACATGATATAATCCACAGAGCTGCTGTTAGAGGAAATGAATCAACAGCTTACGCCGAATTAGATTTGGGAATTCGACAGCACTGTGGTAATTACGGATAAAAATACAGCACAGTATATGATAGACTCTTGAAACCTGAACAGTCTTCATATGAGGACATGACATTTTCTCCCAACTACAGTGTCTTCATATTATTGTAATATATAGGATATAGGAGGATTAGGTTAGATGGAGAGAACCCGTGAGAAGAGACATTGCAAAGTAGACAAGTAAAGAAATGATACAAACAGTTGTTTTTTAAATGTTTCTCATCCTGTTCTGCTCTGTTTCTCTCTGAAGGATGGACAGTCACGGACAGTCAGGCAGTTCCAGTTCACGGACTGGCCTGAACAGGGAGTGCCAAAATCAGGAGAGGGCTTCATCGATTTCATCGGGCAGGTGCACAAAACCAAGGAGCAGTTCGGGCAGGACGGGCCAATCACTGTCCACTGCAGGTTTGTTGTAGTACTGGATTGATCTGAGATGCAGCGCTGTTCTGCTTATCTGCGATAACTTGGCTCTTACTCAAGGGGTCATGGGTGCAATCTCCACTGATGGTTATCCTTGGAGAGAGAAAAAAAAAAAAAAAAAGCACTTGACCTCATGCGAATACAGGGCAGCTACACATGCAGCTGGTTAAATATAAATGTCCTCGGAGACTACGGTAGTCACATGGCACAGCTGAAACTTAACCCTGGATTCTAGCTGTAGTGCAACCCTGTACTGCTTATCGGTGCTTTTTTTTTTTTTCTTCTGAGGACACAGGCAGGTTCAGTTGTCCTCTGCAAACTGTGCCATTGTATTGTTAGTGGTTCCGAATGGTCACCAAGGACAAATATATATATATATATATATATATATATATATATATATATATATATATATATATGTAATAGATAATCAATGTTAATGTTTTGAGGTTGTAACGTTATGCTGATCAGTGCATACACTTCTGATTAGCTCCCGTTTGTTGCTAGACGTCTACAGTAATGTAATCTAATCTGCAGAATAGATGCGATGATAACCATAAGCTAAGAAAATGATTTAGCCTGACGTCATACTACGAGCCGAAATGCCGCAGAATTCCTTTTGACGCCTCCAAACTTGGCGGTTATTATATTTACCCCCGAGATTTACTGTGAAGGTTTAATATCGAGCCGTGTAACGTCTTATAGAAAAATGACAGGGCTGCCAAAGGGCAAAGAAAGGGTTAGGATAACACCTGCATGGGCCGCTGCATCACATTAGACCAAGTAATAAATCAAATAAGAGTGATTCATTAAGCAGGAGTCAACCTTCTCTTCCGCTTCCTTTTTTCTCTCACACCTCATCTGTCTCATTTGCTTACTGACTCCACACATGCTCCACACACACTGTGTTGTTGATCTCTCTCCTTCTCTTTCTCTCAGTGCGGGCGTGGGGAGGACAGGTGTGTTCATCACTCTTAGTATCGTGCTGGAGAGGATGCGTTACGAGGGAGCCGTGGACATCTTCCAAACAGTCAAAATGCTGCGCACGCAACGACCAGCCATGGTGCAGACAGAGGTAAAAGAAACCTCTAATTTGAAACTATATACTGTTATGAACTCATAACCTACAAGCGAAAGAAAATAAGTAACACCAAGGCCGTGTTTAGGTATGGCAAAAAAGTTATGGTAATATTTCAATCTGTGTTGTTACTCATATTATAAGTCAGGTTATGCAATCATTAAAATTCATTTTCTAAGCTTGAAAATGTTGAACATGCAAATCATATGTATGTGGTTCACGCCTACATAGTTGCAATTTTTTTTTTTTTTGAGCAACAGCATGTTCAATAGTGTCTAGGCAACCGTCTTTATAGACAAGTAATATGTATTTAATACTAGCTTCAAATGTCATTCCATGATACAGTATTTCTACAGTCCAGAACATGGCATTATATTTCTGCATTATATAACGTTGGAAACTGACACACAGTGGTGCTGGAGAGTCGAACTAATATCTATCATGAACAGTGCCCTTAAGATCAATTTCATAACTAGGACATGTCCCCGTCGGAGGCTTACCGGAACGTCCTAATAGCACTTAGGTCCGTCTGATCTATGTAGGGATACAAGACTCAAATACCCCCCCCATACTTATTCTGGATTGACTTATACTGCCTGGGAAAAAAATAATAATAATACAGTGGAACCTCGGATTGCGAGTAACGTGGTTTTACGAGTGTTCCGCAAACCGAGCAAAGATTTTTAATAAATTATTAATCGGAAAATGAGCAAGTACACACACACACACACACACAAACACACACAAACACACACACACAACGGAAACACAGTTTTAACAGAAAAAAAAATAAATCTCTTGAGACCGGCATGAGCGCATACTAACGGAATCACTTTTTAAGTTTCACAACAAACGGACACACACAAACACAGCGGAAACACCGTTTTAACAGGAAAAAAAGAATCTCTTTGACCTGGCGTGTGTGTGTGTGTGTGTGTGTGTGTGTGTGTGTGTGTGTGTGTGTGTGTTTGTTGTGAAACTTAAAAAACGAGGTGGGGAGAGGGAGGAGGAGTGTTACTGTGTAAAACGGGGCGAGGGAAGGGGCTAATTACACACACACACACACACACACACACGGCGCCTGCGCGCACCAACGGAAACACTTATCTGGCGGGATTTATTTGTACTTTTTTTAAAGGTAAAGTGCAGATTAATTTGTTTTATTTTCATTTTATAGATTGCATTAATGATTTTTATGTATTTATTTTTTGGGGTTTCATTATTTCTTATGGGAAATGATGATTTGGTTTATGAGTGTTTTGGAACACGAGCCCACTTCCAGAACGAATTATGCTCGTAATCCAAGGTTCCACTGTAATAATAATAATAAAATATCGCCACTTCAAAAGGGTTAAATTATTGGGTTGGATCAAGCTACAATGAGATTAGACTACGGAGATTAGAGAAGGTTAGAGCATTTCCACACACAGACACAGACTTAGAACTAAACACCTGTGAGGTCATAAGAAAACCATGTGTTGAGGAGACTAAATCAGAAAAAAAAAGTTTGGGGTTTTGATGAGTCCAGAATGACCCTACACCAGAGCAAAGGGCGCGTCAGGGTAAGAAGGAAAGCACATGAAATGATGCACCTATTCCAAAATATAGGCTAATCAATGTTTGTGTGGCAATAAAATGAAGTCAGCTGATGATCTGAAGGTACTAAATGAACAGGATGGATTTTTTTTTTCCCTTTCCTGAGAGTACAGGCATAACTCCATGACTCAAGTTGTGAAGGATTGAGTCCCTGAGCATGAGGAATCGTGGATCTTATACGAAATATTAGTGCCTAGTACGAAATATAAAAAAAACATTCTGGTATTAAATCCTCACCGTGCGTTACTTTCCTATAACTTCAATTCTTAACATTCTTATGTTAATTGTGATGCTTTCCTCAATACACATGGTCAAGCTTGTTAATGGCTGTATAATTACCTGTTTATTTGGATTAAGTGTGTCGCTATAAGGAAAAAAACCTGACCAAAGCAAGGTTCTCAGGGGTCCTTTGGATCTTTAATGATTCGAGCTTTCTAAATGAGATCGATGTAAAATCTTCAGCAGTGGATTTAACCCTGTGTGTGTCTCGTTCTTTGTCTCTCCAGGATGAGTACCAGTTCTGTTACCAGGCCGCGCTTGAGTACCTGGGAAGCTTCGATCACTATGCAACATAAAGGGAGGAAGCGCACACTCATCTCACCAACACCTGTGTCAATGTTCTACAACGCTACAGAAAGTCTCTTGTTCTCTTGACGCCATTGTGAAGGGGAATGTTTTTTGACGTCCGATGACATCGGAAACTAGTTTGGAGGAGGGGGGAAAAAAAAAATTACAAAAATGACAAACTAAAATCGTTTTCTCTCGAGAGCTTCCCAGGGAAGTTCTGTATCACAGCAAGCTTATTACCTCAGTGTTCAGTTATTGATATTAATGTCGTGGTCGCCTTTTTAGAAATATTACAACGTGGATAAATAAATGAAACCTCTTTCGAAACAACAAGAACAACAACAACAACAAATATGATATGTAAAAAATAAAAAATAAACAAAACAAACAACAACAACAACAAAAACAATGAAATCAAATGCCTGGAAAATTGCTGCACTCTTTACTGGGAGTTTAACCTGAACTGTATTTGCCAACGAGAAGATCAGAGGTGAACTCCAGTCAGCTCCTGTATGACGAAGGTTTTCAGTGCCGTGAAGGAAGCAGAACTCGTACCTTCTGTGCCTAATGGAGCAACAACAGCAGAGGGTCAAAGGTTACGGATTCTCTCGTTTTTTTTTTTTTTTTGTTTGTTTTTTTGTTTTGTTTTTTTCCCGGAGGCGAACGGCTGTATCACTGACTCTTCTTACACTACATTATTAATGTGATATAATCAGCTTCAGTGTCTCTTTTACTCCTGGTCAGTTGGAGCGCTATTGTGATTGAACCTTGCCTTTTGAAGAGCTGTCAGATACGTCTATAGATTTTGTCGGTTTTCGACAGAGCGCCTGTGAATACTGTTATTCTGATGTGTGTCTCTCTTTCTTTCCTTTTCTCTCTGTCTCTTTCTCTCTCCACAAATATGCTGCTTATACCCTGTGTGTGTGTGAGAAGAAAATGAGTTAGCAACGGCTTAAATTTAGTCATCTCCTGAAAATGGCAAGGAAAAAAAAAAAAAGAATATATATATATATATGTGTGAATATATGAAGGTTCGAGATTCTGAAATGAAGAAGCTGGTTTGGTTTGGGCCCACGTGTTCTAACAATCCGCCTTTATTGTGTAACGACATAAACACTAGGGGCAGTAATAACCATAACATGACCATATACCTTGAATATCAACCTGAAGTACCGCCGACTCTAAATGTCGCGTGAGATTTCTCCCCCCGCAAGTGAAGTTCGAAGCGTTCCTGAAAAGCTTCATAAAACTAAATCCAAACCCCTGGCAAAAAAAACAAAGCCTGATTGCAGAAAGCAGTCAGATGTTCCATTTGTAATTTCTCTTAATTAAACTGATCTAGAAGAAAACGTTCTGTTTTTGTTTAGTGGAGGACTCGTGTCTAGGCGTAGCACAGATGAGTTTCATATGAGTAGTTCCAGAGGAATTAGCACAAGCTGTCTGAAAACGGAGGAAGACGGAGGACAGTTTTCGTAGGTCTGATACTCTTCTCGTCAAGAGACTAAAAGTGAGCCTTATCGTCGTCGTCAAATATTTAACCAACATGATTTTTTTAAATTTCATTTTTCCTGATATTATGCTTGTATTTTTAACAATATTTATATTCATTTGATTTTTTTGATTTTTTTCGAGTACTTGCTGGAATATAATCGACGAGATGTTGTGTAGTTGGCAAGCTAACGTGACTGTACATGGTCCCTCTGTACGTTTTTTTGATATTTCCTGTACAATTCTCTCTTAGAATGTCCTGTAGGAACAGAACCGCACAAGGCCTGGACCAAGCTTGTTTTAATTTAAAAAAAATTCAAATAATAATAATTTCCCAAACAAGCCAAACAAGCCTCTTTAAATGAGTGAAAATGACCATGTACTCTGTTTCTTGCCCGAAAGGTCATCTCTCCGGAGCGTCTGTACTATAAATACAATTCTCCTGCTTATGATGTTGATTAGGCCAAAACAAAAGACCAACCATTTAAATATATTGGAGAGAGATTAAGGGACGTTAAAATGATCACATCGACTCTTCGAGCCTGTTGTTTAAAGCACATATTGATGGAATACTGATGTTATTTTAACTTTTAATATTTATCACCCCTTCTCATACGATCTACTTATTTATATAGGATTACGGCTGATGTTTGTTGAAATATATGGAAATGGTTATGGTGAAATTGCACAATATACAGCATTAAGATCAAAATGATGAGCTCTCATATGGAGCATATGTTCAAATGCACTTTGCAGTTTAACATGGGCTGAAGGGATGGAGGAGAGATACGCATTTCCTCATCCTTTAAGGTAAAAAGCACATCTAAAAGAACTGAATACTTTAAACCAACTGTACAAACAGTATATACTGTATAGCCAGCTTTTGACTTATCTTACAAATACTACAGCACATACAGTGTCCACAGAAAGTATTCACTCTCCAGTGAGTCTTTCCCTTTTCTTTTTTTCTTTTTTTTTTTGTAGTGGTGTGACATCAAAATTACAGTGTGTTGGAACGGGAATGGGATTTTTTTTTCCTTTCTCCTTTGGAAGTGACTAGCTACTGAAATAAAATGCAATGAATTATTTAGCTTTACAAATCAATCATCTCAATTGATGAGGATTCAAAGCTAACCCACAATCCCTTGTGTCAATTCTTGTCAAGTGCATTGCAAGTTTTCAGCAAGTAGTCTTCGGGGTCGTCATGGATATGTCTCTATGAGCTTAGCACATGAGACTCACCCAGTAATCCTATCATAATGAAGGGGGGAGGACACGCCCTACATGGGTAGATATCTCAGCCTCCACGATGCTGAACCCAAAGTTACGCCCTTGGCATAGCGCATCTTGATTGTGCTATTGTCTCCGATTTCTTAACACAAATTGTCCCTTAATATTTTTTTATGCCCCTGATTTTGCTTCAATTGGATTTTAGTTGAGTCTCATTCTTTTTTTCTGTCTGGCTGACTGGAACACTTTCGCCTCAAGAATCTGCTTTTCTCTTTATGACAAGAAGGTTTCCAAGTAGCAGGATGCCACCCCCAGTGTCCTTGATGGTAGATATGGTGTCACCCAGGTCAAGAATAATGTGTCCCCAAGTCTTTCTGCAAAAGCTTTCAGATTTTGGTGAAGCCATACCTTCTCTGCCTTCTTTTTGGTCATTGTCGTCTAGACGGTAGATCTGTGAAGAGCTGATTATTATGATGATAAAGTCTGCACAGTTTCTCCTGTTAAACCCTGTGAGCTGTGCAACTTCTTCGGTGTTGTAGCTGACCTCATGCACATTCCTCTGTCAAATGCCCTTCCTGTCCATGCGCTTAATTTGGGAAAATGGCTTATTCCTGTTTGTGCCATAATTTTTCAACTAATAGATGTCGTAGTGGTCCTAATTAGATTTTTTTTCAGCTTTGCTGATCTTTTTATAATGTTTCTTGACGCTTCATGGACAGATCTCGTATTCATTGGTCCCCAAGACAGCAGTCTAAAGGATCTGATCTGAGAGACCTCACAAAGATTTTAGATTATTTAAAAAAAAAAAAAACATTAATAATGAGAGCATCCAAATAATCTATTTCGTTTTATTTATGTAAAGAGTCACTCCAAATGAAGGGCGAAAAAAAAATTGCATTCTTATATTTGATGTTGCATACAGCTAAAAAGAGAACTAATCACCAGGGGGTGAATACTTACTGGAGGCAACGTAAAAGAGGGAAAATAAAGCAGGATAACGGAGAATTTAGACGGAAAAGGACCCCATGATTTTAAAACATTGCAAGCTTTTCAGGCCAAGTGCTAACAAGTGTTCACACTTTCAACCTCTTACTTCTCTCTGCTGATTTATTTGAACTCATGTATGTAGATATGTTGACTTTGTAATAAAAACAGAAAGACTGGATAAACACCCGTCTACAACGAGTCTGCTTTCTGCTTTTCCAGACATTTCCTCAGTGGCAGGGGATCAGGTCACATCTCAGTACCATGCATTATTTCTGCCTGACGATTTCAGGCACATACAGTATCCAACGGCTTAAAAGCGATGAGTCAGTGAATAGCTCGACATTTTTGTGCTTCATGTTTAATAGTACATTTCTTCCCAAGCCATAAATTGCAATAGCTTGTCAAATTCTGTTTGCTGTTCCCTCCCTCTCTCTCTTTCTCTCTCTCTCTCTCTCTCTCTCTTTCTATTTTCCCATCTGATTTGTTTTTATTCTCTACCTGTGCCTCAATTCATTCTTATATCCCCATTTCTGTTCATTCTCCCTCCTCATCTTCAACGCATCATCTCTATACCCATCTCTTGTTTTTCAAATCCAGGTAGACAGAGAGAGAGCGATAGAGATAGAGATATAATCCCCCATATGACATCTTTCTTCACTTTTATCTTGCTGTGTGTAAAATGACGGTCTGATGTTTAAAAAAAGAAAAGAAAGAAAGAAAACTAGGCTAGAGAAAGTGGTTAGTCATCTTTTTATGGTTTCTCATGTTATTCAGTTCTATCTATAGCTTTCTATATATTAGAGGAAGGCATTAAAAGCAATAGCCCTCACACACAACGATCAATTATGAGCATTATTACACTATTGTGTTGTTTTTCCTCCACATGCCACCAAAACAGCTCTGACCCTCTAGGCATGGACTCCACAAGACCTCTGAACATGCCATGATGTAGTAGACCCTGAGACTTTTATGTGCTGTAAGTTGTGAGGGGGCTCAGATCATACTTGCCCCAGACATCTTGTTCCAGCACATCCCACAGTCGCCTGACCAGATTAAAAGAATTGGGAGGACAGCTTGTTCCTCGAACCCTTCGCATGCAACGTGTGCGGTGCATTTTCCTCCTGAAAGATGCCACTGCCATTGCTCAGTGCCATTCCTGTGAAGGGACGTGAGTGACCCTTAACAATGTTTAGGTACAGTAGATAACGCATCACAAACTGATATCCACATCAACGCCTGGGCCCACAGATTCCTTGCAGAACATTTGCCCAGAGTATCACACCGCTTTAACCGGCTTGCCTTCTTCCCACCGTTCATCCGGTTGCCAGGTGCTCACGTACCAGGCCGTCCACGTGACGTAAAAAGAAAATATGACTCATTTGGACCAGACTTCAAGGTTCTCTTCTCATACTTGAGTGCCCATTGGCGCCCCTTTTAAAATTGACAGGGGTGAGCAAGGTTACTCTGACCGGTTTGTGTCTGTGCAGCCCCGTACTAACAGCGTTAGCATTAAAGCTTGCAATAACCTGACTGCTGAGTATAATTCTTACTGCATGCCACATTCTGAATCCTAAATCAGATGAGTTGTTTTTCACTTAATCAAAACAGCACCACACCAATTTGATTGATATTTCCTGGGGTGGATAAAAAAAAAAGTATTTGTAACAATAAAAAAAAGGAGATATTTATTTGTGCAAATTAACATTTGAGGCCAAACCAAAAACTAGTGCGAGATCTGTATTTCTATCTATTTAGATATCTGTTTAGCAAGTTAAACAGATACAGATGCAGAACAATAAGAGACACTATTCAAATAGTGCTACTGCATCCTCCACTAGATGGCGATATGACTCAGACAGCAGGAGATCTCCATAGCAATCCAGCAGTGGTGGTCAGGCTTTATTTCTTTATACCAGGCCAGATTAATCTCATGTTTAGGAAACTCACAAATCTGTGCTTTTTTGCTTTTTTTATTCATCAGAAACAAAGAACATGAATATTTCCCTTGTTTATTACACACGTCAAAGTCCTGCGGTTCATCTGTTAATTACTATCAATAAACATTTAATAATACTCTGCTTGATTTAACCGCCTGGATACTGTTCACTCATTTATTTGCTTTAAATAAACAGATATAGCAGAGTCCTTATTTCCTATATTCACAAATATCTTACCCAGGGAGCTTTGTGTGTTTAGGTTTTCCTTTGTTGAAAGCTCTCGTTCTACTTGTACTGTATCTCATTACTGTCTACAGGGCATGTGTCCTGGAAACCGGAGGTAATCTAATCCGAACAAGGGTTAGGTTGTCCTGCTCACATCCTTAGCCACAGGTAAATCCTCCCATGATGTGCATTTATCTTTTTATTTGAAAGAATTTCAACGGTTTATGGAAATTTCCTGTTTTCTTGTATGTAAAGAACATTGTGAGTCCACTGAGATGGAAATGAAGCGTAGCAAGTGGAAGAGACAGAATTCGGGGGACAGCGAGGACAGCGTGGTTCTGGACAGAGCCCTGAGGTGGGTTCATGTTAAATGTTTATGCATATGGTTAATCATTTAAAGTTATTAAGAAAATCTGTGGTTGACAAAAAATAAAAACAGATTCATTAAAAGGATAATACAAAGATTTGAATAATGAATTATGGATTCAAAGCATTTTTTCATGTATGTAAATCTGACTTTAAAATCCAAGTTACAGGACGTCCTCGTTTTTGTACGTCAGTAGGTTAATGGTTTTGACTTCTTTGTGCATGTGCAATTAAAGGAACACACTCATGTCTTTTTCATGTCACTGAGTATGACTGCTCCTGACATTGCACATCTTTCCTTTTCATACTGTGTTTAAGGATAAGAAAAAAGGTTTGTGATCTCGGTAATATGAAGGAAAAAAATGGCTATGAAAAGCAATAAGCCAACAATCTTTGGGTAATCTGGTACAGTATGTTCAGACCATAAAGGAGTGAAATGTTTAGGGTGTGTGCTGCATACTGTTTATATACAGTAAACCGTGTATATATATATATATATATATTATATATATATATATACTGCTCGAAAGTTTATGATCACTTTCTAACTCCATGGCCGTTCCTGATTTTTATTTCTTTCTACATTGTAAAGCAATGCTGAAGGCGTCCAAAATATTCCATAATATCATTTAACCAGTTAATGTTGGAAAGGATCTGCTACTCATAATCTGTAAAGCCTTTATAATGGCTCTAATCCGAGGTGATTGTTGATTGTTAATTGTTGATTTCTGAGGCGGGTAACTCTAAATGAACTTCTCCTGATCTTAAGTTTAGGTCTTGCTTTCCTCGGAAGGTCTTCCTGAGACACAGTTTCATCATGGTGTTTGATGGGTTTTGCGAATGCACTTGACAATATTATTCTTGCAAGAATTATTCCTATATATATATATACCATATACCATAAGTGCAACATGACAAGCTGGTAAGACCAGACTAATTGGTTACTCACGGTGATTAAAATGACAAGCTAACACATTTTTCCTTTCATTTCTCTCTAAGCTGACTTGGAGACTTACAGTAGAGAGCCGGTCATAATCTTGGGTAATGGCTCCTGTAATAAGAGGTGCAAGAAGGCCCAAGGGCCTTCTAAGAACAGATACACTATGGCTGATGCAAGCTCTGAAACAAGCTTCATTTAACATCTGCACTCCTCTCACCCGCTTGTTTCGCTTTGTTTTTTTCCCCCCCTGATCACTGCCAATCTCTTCGGGAAACATTTTCCTCTGTTTGTGCTCTGTTTATATATACAGGCTGAAGCAATCAATAATGCTGTATTAGAAAACATTTTTTTCAATGTGTTTATTGAAATTCACTGAAGTGCTCATAGGTAAAGCCCAAGTGTGTGTGTGTTTGTGTGTGTGTGTGTGTGTGTATTTGTGGTAGGTATGTGAGTGTGGCAGGTGTGTACAGGAGTATGAAGCGTACTTAATGCTGTTTCTGCTGCCAGAGGAATAAGTCATTGCACCAGTGGTGGTAATTTATTTTCTCACCTAACCTACAGGCAATTCCAAAATTATTGGCACCCTTTATTAAAATGTTCGTAAATGCCTAAGCAAAGCAAAAATTGTACAATGAGTCATATTTTGAGATCAAACACATGGAAGATGATGTAAGTTTCTTCTTTTTTTATACAGTATATAAATATATTTTTAGCACAGTTGCCTGGAGTTTTTCTTTTTTTTTTTTGTTGTTGTTGTTCAAAATGAGTAGCATCCTAATACTTAGTAAAGCCTCCCCAGTGGCCACCAGGTCTGTATTGTACTGGGATTGTCAACTCTTCACTCTTCCATGTACTGTACATTTCATGCTCCCTTATGTTTTTAGGTTTGCATATTTGGACTGCGCTCTTCAATTCACACCACAGGCTTTTAATAAGACGCAAATCCAAAAATCTATTTATTTAATGACTTTATTTAATATTCTTTACAGGTGGCATATACAGTATGTATAGAATGCATAATATACAGCCTTGTGCAAAAGTTTAGGCACCCCTTGATAAATAACAGATTTTGGTGATTTTTTTAAATTGAAAAGATGTTAACACAGTCTCTCTTGGTAATGGAAAAACATAATCAGTACTGTACTCGGTAACACCTCCTCTGGCAGATATCACAGCTTGCAAACGCTTTTTACAGCCAGCTAAAAGTCTTTTCATTTTTGTATTTGGGATTTTCTCCCATTCTTCCTTGCAAAACGCTTCTAGTTCTGTAATATTCTTTGGTCGTCTGGCATGCACAGCCCTTTTAAGCTCTACCTACAAATTTTCAATGATCTTTAAATCAGGGGACTGTGATGGCCATTTAAAAACCTTCAGCTTGCGTCTCTTGAGGTATTTCATAGTGGATTTCGAGGTAGAGTATGTTTAGGATCATTGTCCTGTTGTAGAAGCCATCCTCTTTTCAGCTCACGTTTCAGCTTTTTTACAGGTGGTGTGATGTTTTCTTCTAGAATTTGCTGGTATTTAGTGAAATCCATTCTTCCCTCCACCCATGCAATGTTTTCTGTGCCACTGGCTGCAACACAACCCCAAAGCATGATAGATCCACGCCCATGCTTAATAGTTGGCAAGGTGTTCTTTCTTTCTCCAAACATTCCATTGCTGATTGTGACCAATGAGTTCTATTTTAACATCATCAGTCCACAGCACTCCAGACGCATCAGGCTTCTGTAGATGGTCTGTTGCATACTTCTGACGTTGGACTTTATGATGGGGTTGTAGGTAAGGTTTTCTTCTGCCATGAAGGTCTTGTCTGTGCAAGCATCACTGCACCGTGGAACGGTGCACCTCCAATCCTGAGTCTGCTAAATCTTCCTGCAGGTTTTTTGCAATCAAATGGGGTTTGGATTTGTCTTTCTGACCAGCATATAAGCAGTTCTCTCCGAGAGTTTTCTTGGTCTTCCAGATCTCATCTTGACCTCCACAATTCCCCTGAACTGCCATCTCTTAATTACATTTCTCACAATGGAAACTGCAAGCTGACAACGCTTTATTGTCTTCTTGTAGCCTTCTCATGCATTGTGGGCATCAATAACTTTCATTTTCAGAGTCTTATACAGCTGCTTAGAGGAACCCATGGTTGTTGAGTGTCCGCAAGTGCGTGCACAAGGTTTGAAGAGTCAATGTATTTTTAAAGCTTTGAAATGTAATCTAACCTAAAACCTAAAAAACTCCATGCACACAGAGACGGGAATCGAACCCGAACCCTGAAGGTGCAAGGTGAAAGTGCTAACCACTAAGCCACTGTACCGCCTCATATTTCATTCATTACTGCTTAGTAAAATTCTTAAATCTTGCCAAGCCCCAGTTTTTTGTTCATTACTGCTTAGTAAAATTCTTAAATCTTGCCAAGCCCCAGTGTTTTGTTCATTACTGCTTAGTAAAATTCTTAAATCTTGCCAAGCCCCAGTTTTTTGTTAGTATGCTGGGGTTAGCCATTATACAGGAGCAGGGAGGGTTAAGGGCCTTGATAAAGGGCACAACAGCGGCCATGTAGTGGATCTGGGGCTTAAACTGCAGATCTTTTGTAACTCATATCTCATAACTCATCAGTAACTCATAGCCTTAACACATTGAAGAAAAGAAAATGTACTGAAGAGTATATGTGTTAACTGGGAGGCTGTGTTTTTCAATATATCAAGTAGAACAAAAGTATTCATTACCTATATAATTTTTTTAGCACTACCAGAATATGGAAATGATGTCACAAAAAATAGAACAAATTGTACAGAAATTAGCATAGTATACATTTTTGGTCATCGGAACAACCATAAACAACAATAAAACACATGATCATGTGTATCTGTGCTATTTCTTTGCCCATGTGACCCTTTTTTTTTTTTTTTTGCTTAGTCATGTTTGGGTAGGTAAAAATAAAATAAAATAAAATAAATAAAATTCTATTAATCATAACCAAAAAAAAATTTATATATATATATATGAACAGTAGAGCTTTGAGCATTAAGGGCTACAGTAGGTCTGTGCTGGTTTGTCATGCCATTCCTAACATTGTAGCCACAGTTTGTTATTGTCAAAGTCGTTATGTATGTTTTAGATTCATACACGAATCACATTTTTCTACTGTAGATAAGAGATGCGGAGAGATTTCAGTTATATGATGTCTCGCAATACTTACTGTACCCGTGCTTGTGTTCATTGTGTTCTGATAAGTTTCATCACTAGTTCTCTTTCTAGTACATTCTATAGGGTGGGATCTTTGTATATAAACATAATATATTACAATATATCGCTGTTTCTGTCTCTCGCTCTGTGCGTGTGTTCACCTACATTTTTTCATGATCACAACAACCTAAAGAATTTGTGCATGACTGCTGATTACAGTCACCAGCGTGATACGTATCTGAGAATTAGGAGCAAAGGGTGTTCTTACACCTCCTCACCTGTTCCCTCATAACTTTGCATACTGTGCATGGAGTGGTGGTGCAGTAACCATGCATCCTCAGAGAAAACCCCATTCAAACTCGCTCTAGTCCAAATGGAGCCCATGCATCCATGGCAACCGTTGAAAAGGGGAGTGGCCTTCGGTCAGAGTGGGTGGGGTTAATAGTACATGAAGAGCATCAGCCCTGTGGTCTGGAGTCAGTGTGTGGAAAAGACAGATTGTGAGTGAAGCTGAGGTCTGATCAGGCTAATTTGTCTTTGCAACATGGATGGAAGTAACGAAATGAACAGGAGATTTTCACTGGATAGTTTGGGGTGAGTTGCCCACTACTGCTACATAGTATAGTTAACTATGATGGTTGGAGCATTAATATAAATGTAATGATGGTAAAGTTTGTAAAATAAATAATAATAATAATAATAATAATAATAATAATAATAATAATAATAATAATAATAATTATTCATAAATAAAAGGTTATATTTCAAAATGTAAATATTGTATAAACTACATTTTAATTTTTTTTTTTTTCATGGTGCATTATGATAAAATCTTAGTAGGATGTTCATCTCTTTTTTTTCCCTTCTCTTAAATGATGACTAAAACAACTACAGTTCACAATAAAATAAAAACATTACATCATGGGCTGGATGAAACAATATCATGTGGTGTCCAGGAAATCAACTTCTTTCTGTTATGTAATGAAAATGACTATCATGTCTGGCACAACCCACAGTTTAAGTTGAACACAAACACATGAGGAATGTGTGCTATGTCTGATACAAGATGCAGCTGTAGATGACATGCTGATCAGGACATCTTCACAGTATAATGCATGACATAGAGGGACATTTTACATGCATATTTGTAATTCATTTTCAAAGTTCAGTTTTTTATTACTTTGTACCCAAACGTGTTACTCACTCAAGTTAAACTTCTTAAATTCATGTACAATATTTCACTTTTTTAAAGTCCAAGAAAGTTTTTAAAAAGGAGCTCTAATAGTATTTTTAGTTACTGATGATAAATTAAACACCATCTAAAACCATCTTGATTTTCTAATCTCTGAAATGCTACGTAGTATGTTAATAAGTGATAATCCAAAATAACTCATTCTTACTGTTGTGTTTGGCCTTTTTAGATTCTTAGTTTCTTGAAACTGGCCGATGCTAAAAAGTTCCCTTTCTAATGCAGCGGCGTAGACATTTATAGATTTTAAAAAATGAATTGAGTAAGTGAAATAGAGAAAAGAAATAGAAAAGAGTCAAGTTTACCAGTAAAGTGAATGGAACCTGTAAAGCACAGATGTTTTAAACTAGAACAAAGTGCAATAAAACATATCCTGGACTTTCCTTACTGCCTAGAAGGTCACTTGTATTAACCTTCTGAAATCTTCATTGATTTAAAGATGATTTAATCTTAGGCTTTGTTTTCTCAAATAAAAAACATACACAGCACCTGTAGAAAATGTGATTATTTTATCATCATGGTTTGTACTAGAAACTGAAATACCCATACATATCTGTTGGCACAGCCCGAGGTCAACACACCATACACTAAAAATGCTGAATGTAAACAACTAACCTGCTCAAGATTTCAAAATGAACCATCATATGGGTCATTGTTTGAGAATGTTGACGTTTTTACAGTAATATGTTTCAGTACCAGGTTAATAATATATATTCACTAATACATTGTATGTTTTCCTGCATGCTCTTGACTTGTTTGACCTTTTCAAGAAAGACAATTACTGAGTGCTAAGCAATAGAACATACTAGACATATATCAAGGATAGGGTGATGTGATGCAGCCAAACAAAAGCAATGATACTACTAATATGGCAATAATCAATTATTTTTCAATTATATGTCGTGAAGTGCTTTATTCCTCTTACTCCACAATGGTGCTCCGTTGTATCCCATCCACCTCAAGGTTCAGCATACCGAGTGCTCTGGGGTGCTTTTCTGCTCACCACAGTTTTAAAATGTGGTTGTTAAAATTATTGTAGTTTTCCTATAATTTCAAAACAGCCCAACCATTTTCTTCTGACCTCGATCACCAAGACATTTCCACCTGCAGAAGCCACACTTTCTGGATGTTTTTTTGTTTTTCTCACCATTCCGCTATTGAAAATCCAAGTAGACTGACAAATACTCCACCCAAGCATGTCAGGTCACTGACATTACATTTTCTCCCATTTTAACATTTATTATGAACAATAACTAAAACTACTGCCTTGGATTTGCAGGATTTATGCATTGAACTGCTGGGTTCCCTTTGTGCCACCGGAGTAGCTCTGGGTGCTATGGTGTCTGGCACCAGAATATTGGCAGCAGATCCTTTGGGTGCTGTAGGTTGGGAGGTGGTGCTCCCATATATTGTACTTGTTTGTTCAGTGCATTCCATGGATGCTTGGAATCTGGGAAGTTTGGAGGCCAGTTTCAGAAATTTGTGTTGCATTGGCTTTTCTGTGGGATTGGATCGGATGGGCTGGGCTTTGGGCCTACAGGCCAAGAGTGAGCCTTGGGTGATCATGATCCTATCACCAATTTCAATACCAGTAGTATTGTATGTGACTATAATAGATTTACTGTAAATGGTCTCATTGAGAGTTAATACATGTGGTGTTAATGTACAGTACAGACCAAAAGTTTGGACACACCTTCTCATTCAAAGAGTTTTCTTTATTGTGTTCTTTATTGTGTTCTTTAGCCCAAACGCGTCTCTTCTGCTTGTTGCCTGTCCTTAGCAGTGGTTTCCTAGCAGATATTCTACCATGAAGGCCTGATTCACACAGTCTCCTCTTAACAGTTGTTCTAGAGATGTGTCTGCTGCTAGAACTCTGTGTGGCATTGACCTGCTCTCTGATCTGAGCTGCTGTTAACCTGCGATTTCTGAGGCTGGTGACTCGGATGAACTTCTCCTCCGCAGCAGAGGTGACTCTTGGTCTTCCTTTCCCGGGGCGGTCCGCATGTGAGCCAGTTTCTTTGTAGCGCTTGATGGTTTTTGTGACAGCACTTGGGGACACTTTCAAAGTTTTCCCAATTTTTCGGACTGACTGACCTGCATTTCTTAAAGTAATGATGGCCGCTCGTTTTTCTTTCCTTAGCTGCTTTTTTCTCGCCATAATACAAATTCAAATTCTTTGAATGAGAAGGTGTGTCCAAACTTTTGGTCTGTACTATATAATACCAGTCACATTTTCTAATTCACTTACTTTCACATTTCTTTGTATATTGCAAAAGAATGAAAAAGGCATCCACAATATGCAGTAATCACATTTTTTAAAAATTGTATTGAGATGAGCCTGCTCTGTAAAGTCTCATCTGTGGTGCTGTTAACTGGTGGTTTCTGTAGCAGAGGTAAGTTTTGGTGTTGCCTTCCTGAAATGGTCCTTATAAGAGCCAGGTTCATCATGGTGCTTGTTGAGGTTTCGCAAATGGCCATGACAATACTGATCTTGCAAGAACTGCTCCAGGATGACTGACATTTGTGTCTAAAAATAATGCTTGACTGTTGATGTTACTGTTGCGGTTCTTACTTAATTACATAGTTCCATATGTTTATGTAGAAATGAAAAACACTAAACAAAAACAATTAAATTAGTTTAATTAGTTAGGTGTGTCCAAACTTTGTACTGGTACTGTATTGAATATATCTGCGCCAAGTGGTTTATAAACCGTATTGAAATATTTTAAAGAGTCCAGTGTTGTTCTTTATAAGGATTTGTATGCACTTATTATAGAAATGTGGTAAATTGTGTCACTTCAACTATCGAAAAAACCTGTTGACATTATATTAATATAGCATAGGGCAATTAATATAGCATATAGCAATTAATATATTTTACTACTGGAAGTGACAGCATGGTATGTATGTTGCTCCTCCTCCTTTTTTGTTATGGCTGCTCAGTCTGGTTTTTACCAGGAAATTATGCGGTAAAAGGAAACTGGTTTGTCAGCTTTTAGAAGGTTTAGAAAGTAAGTTCCATTCAAGCGAAACAGCGCGGCTATGCAATCCAGAGCAGAAGCAAATGTACATTCAAAGAACCTTGCTGACTGAGCATGCGTTATGTCAAGTCCAGTGCAATTTGTCCACATACCAGTTTGGCAGGTGAACACTTTCAGTTAATAAAGCATTTATGAGGTATTGCGTGTGTGAAGTGTTGCACTCTTCTAGCCTGGAGTAGCACATTTCATTATCTGCTGGCAGTTAGTGTGAAGAGTGTTCTCCTCTGTAATAAATGGAGCTCCTGGATGGTAAACTCTTTCTCTCTCTATAAAGGTAATCTTTCACTTTCGTAATAAATGTATATGATAATCTACATAGATGTTGTTAATGGTTTTAATGTCATGTTATTAGGTTATACTGTCAAGAGGTTATGAAAAATTGAGTATATTCAATTTTATATTTAAATTACTTTATGTTAAAATGTTGTAAAAGGTGTTCCGTGTTTCAACAGCTTGAAGTTATTTTAAGCTTATATTATTATTTATACATTATCTCTCTAGATCAGAAATGTGCTTTTGTTAAAAGTACCAGGAAATTAGAAAATGTTCTTGTCATGTGTTTATCTCTTTACAAAAAAATCATTTAAAAAATCATTAAGAAGAAGAGGCACTATTCCACACTGCTTTGACATATGAATCTTTCTTTACACTGTACATTTGATATATACTAAACTTTGTATTATGACTTGCTTCGGCTTACAGTTAAATTGAATGTGACACTGAACTTTTTGGAACCTGCTATTATGAGATAAAGATTTCTTCAGCATATCAGTTTCCACTTTGTTTACTGTCAAAAACTGCTGACCTGCCAACCGTTTCCCTTAGCCACAATCTGTCATGCCACAAAGATTCCAATTACCTTTTTACCGGGTCAATGTTTAAACTGATAAAACCTTGAGGTCTGTATTGATGTCACTTGTTTAGCTATTAAACCAATATATTAAGGCATCAATTCATTGCAGCAGTTATATCAAACTAGATGCATGTCCTTGTGATATCATTATAATGATGGGTTTTTATATTTTATATGCATTTTATATACAAATTTACCTGTACACCTGCTCTTTACGTAAATATATTATCAGACAGTCATGTGACAGCAATGCGTTAATTTAAGCAAATACATTTTACTTCAGTTATCATCCACATCAAACAGCAGAATGAGAAGAAAAAAAAACTTGCCGTCATCGACTTTGACCGTGACATGATTGTGGGAGTCAGACCGACTGCCTCAAGTATTTCAGAACTTGCTGGTGTCGTTTTTGGGTTTTTCACACACACAAAATTAACTAAAGCTGTGCGATTAAAACAATTATGCAGTTTTATTAATCTTTTTTATTTATTTTTTTAGTCTGTGTGATTCATTGACTTGATAGCTCAGTTTTCAATTCAGAATCACACAATCAAACATTTTTGTTACCTGTTACATGGTTTAAAATTGACAAATTTCCCCCAAAATATAGACATATTAGATTTTCTGCTAATTATTTGCAAAATACTGTCATTTTGCGACATTATTGCTTCCTCTTCTTCTTTTGAGTTTATGGCTGGATGGTGGAATTAGTGTCACATACAAGACTGGAGTGTGGAATAAAAAATGTTAAAAAATTTAAAAAGACAAATTTTCACTTTGTATGAAATGACATTTACACAATTAACACAATATACACAGCATTTCAACGTTTATCAACTACTTTTAATAGTTTTAATATTTCATAAACTGTAAAGATATAGCTATGTGAAACAAATCAGACAACAAACATTAATGACATCAGGTTAAAGCAGGGCAGGGGTAAGGTTTGAACTAATAAGGTTCAAACGAAAAGTTACAGTTTCAAACTCCATCACCACTAAACTGCCACTGTTCGGCCCTTGAACAAGGCCCTCATCTTTCAACTGCTTAGATGTATAATGAGATGAATATACAAGTTGCTCTGGAAAGGATGTCTCTCAAATGCTGTAATGTAAGCGAAAATCGAAATGCTCAGAAAATGAAGCAATCCAATTAACTGGCTACCTGGGATTCACAGGAACAAAAATGATCACTCTTTAAAACCATGGCGAGTTGTGAAGCATCTCACGGCATGTGATGAGCAATTGAGAAGTTTGAAATCTCCTTTAGAAATATCCTAATAATTCCCAAATTATACCTCATCCCTCTAAATTGTCACCTAAATAAATGACAAAATAGATTTTAAAAATCAGCCTTATTTTACTGTTAATTATTTAATTATCCTTTTTTGGATGTCCCTGATGCAGCTATTCTCCATATTGTGGCGGATACCTGGGGAAGTCCAAAGAGTGCAGAATGAGAAGGAGTTCTGAGAGCATGAAGGGTCGTGCCCTGGATGAGCCGCATTTTGACCTCCTGAACAAGAACCTCCTGAAAAGCAGCTCCATACGGTTAGCACATGCGAGCCATGCCACAGTCACTACCTTTTTGTATTACAGGACTTGTTAGACAACTAAAATAGCTAAAATAAGAATAATAATAATAATAATCATAATAATAATTTACTTTGTAATAATTATATACTCAATGCAATTAAGTGTCGTTTAACACTATTGTTTTAGTTTTTCTTCTTATGTACAAATGTCAGTTCTACATCAAGAACATCATGTTTTTACTGATATACTATAATAGCTCATATTTGTACAGTTCAGAAACATTATCCAGTGTGACTTTCGAAGAATTTCATAAGAATGGCAATGTGTCCAACAGAACCGCCAGCACAATAGAAGAGGAGAGGGCTGAACAATCAGATGGACCTCATAATCGCAGCGTGAGTTTTTTTCTTTCTTTCGCTCTCGTTTTTTTTATTTATGTGTATCTGATTCTATAATTCAATCATTTTAAGATTGTAATGTAATTGAGTATAATTCTTATTATCACTACACAAAAGTGCAGCTGAGTTCTCAATTCTGATTGGTCAGAAACAGATCAGTAGTTTCAGTGACAACATTCATATTATTGCACTTGTTCTAAATTATCATATCTATGCACATAGACCGTTCTTTTAAGCAGGTGTAACTGATTGAACAGACAGTTTATCTATTTTTTCTTTTGGTATGGAATATTTATTGTTGTTGCAGGATTTTTCTGAAACTAGAAAGGAGATTAAGAGCTTTTTTCATGATACAGAAAAAATCCTAAGGAACAAATGTTTATTTGTGCTATAATAAAAGTAATAGTAAATACTCCACAACACTATATCACATTTATATAAGCACATTTCATTCTTTAATCAACATAAAACAATATATAGCATGTTAAGCCTTGTGCATATTCATAAAATACCTGTAATTAATTAGCAGTCAGATCTCAGATTAGAATCTTGTTTATATTTTTAACTGAATTACACATTCAAGTTTTGTTTAAACAGATTATTAAGAATTACAGCAAAACATTCCACAAACATTTCCCATACATCTCTGAGATGGAGGAGTTGATTGATGGTAAGTATGGTGTCCGTTCACCTTCTTCCTAAAGCTCTAAAGTACTTAAATATTGATTAAGTTATAAATAAGTTAAATAACAAAATAAATGATATTCATAGAAATTATATGAGAATTATTGGCTTGGCCTTGCACATTTATCTATTTAAAAAATAGATATATATTTTTGAAAATTGTTTTGTGCACACAGTACTTTTAATATACTAATTAGGCCCAACCTCCATCATGTGACCTGAGACCTTATTATAATTTTCTTCAAAAGAACCGTCATGACAGACACAGAGCCAACTCACAAAAAAAATAATACAAGCTTTTTACGCAGCCTGCCAAGAAGAGTCTTCTCTTGTTTGAATTTCCGACAACCTGTTTGTTTTGGCACCTTGTCACATGACTGTTGCATTCAAATACTCATTAATATCCATTAGCGTCTGCCAAAGATGAGCGTACACACAGGATCAGCCTAGTCTGTGTCAAATTTTTTCAATGTTTATACGATACATTGTATTTGCTATAGTGACTTTATTTAATCTTTTCTTCTTTATTTTAACATGTAATATAAATTTTGAGAACTATCACGATACCTAAAAAGTATGCTGGTGTTGATAGTACGTCTTGTTTTTCACTCTCTCAGCTTTCACCTGTGCCCTCCAAAAAGAAGTTCTCTACCATGGCAAGATGTACGTATCCAACCAGCGTGTGTGTTTCTACTCCTCTGTTCTACTGAAAGAGACCAAGGTAAGACCAGAAAATCGTGGACTTGTTAAAATCAAATGGTTAACAGTGACAGGCTACAGAGTGCCTAAAGATACAATAAAAAGGTTGTTTTTGTTACAACCTCAGCAGCAACCTCATTCCCCCTCTCTTCTGTTCCAACCACTCAGCATTCAGCATCATCAGTATGCTAATCACCGGCCTGATCATATGCACCTGTTTTGCTCTAGTTCATGACTTAAGTTAGATTTTGTTTTTTGTTTTTTTGCTTGAAAGATCCGTAGGTCTCTGTGTGGCTTAAGAAGCAAAATCATTTCTATGAACCTGGTCAGGTACATGGACTGGACTGAAAATCTTGAGATAAATTTGATCCAAAAATGTTCTTCAGTGAGCCTGGTGTGTGTGTGTGTGTGTGTGTGTGTGTGTGTGTGTGTGTGTGTGTGTGTGTGTGTGTGTGTGTGTATCAAGAAACTGTGAGGTATTGCTCTATAATAGTAACTCTGGCAGTAGTTCCTGGTGTAAGTAAAATCACAATTTTATGCTGTCTGATGTGCTCAGTTTTTTAAAACAACCACTTCGACCTGGTTTAATTTGGCAGAAACCACACAAAAACTATATTTAATATCGCCAGCGTTGTAATAACAGGGAGTAGCTAATTTGTAGACATTTTGCAACATTAAATGCAACTATGAACAAGTGTAACTGAGAAATAACAGGAATATAAAAAGGGTTTATTAATGTCCAATAATAAAATGCCGTCATCTTTACTTGATGACCTGATGAAGTATCCCGGGAGCCTGTGTTTTAAATAATAAATAATACAATTTTTAAATGTCATATGAAATATAAATGATAACGTTTAAATATTAAGTATTAGCATTCTATCCTTGACTAATGTAGCTCTATTTCTGAATCATGCACAATGTAAATATTTTATTCAGTTTTTTTATTTTTTTCCCTCAGGTTCAGATACATAAGTCCACGATCCAGATTATAAAGAAAAAGAACACAGCACGGGTTTTACCCAATGCAATCTCCATTATCACTGCCACTGGAGATAAAGTATGAACATTGCATGTTGTATAAAGAACTAACACATATTTCAAAATTAAGGATTTTTTTTTTTTTTTTTGCTCAATTTGAATTTCTTCCTCTGATTTGTTCGTGTACTTTAGTATGTGTTTGGCTCATTACGGAATCGAGATGGATGTTTCAAGATCCTGAAGTCTATATGTCCACAGCTACAGGTTGGTAATATTATCTTATTTGTATTTCTTCACATTCTTTTCACACCTTTGTTGTTGAAATAAGAAACTTACTTTTGATACCAAGGCATGTCAGCTGGACAAATTTTGTGCTTGCCCATAATAAAGTAATGCTCTACTGAGAAGGACGGTAATTTTTACTCTATTGTTATTTAGCAAAAGCGCTTGCAGACAGTACAAGCAATCAAACTTGCAATGAACATGAATGTTTTTGAAGGAAATAAAAGATTCTTAACTTAAAAGACTAGATAGTGATGCAAAAGACCCAATAAATGGTATTTGAAAAGAAATATCAAATATGCAGTATCACAAATATCATCTGATTAAGATGCTTTTTATACATTTGCATATTGAAAAGAGAGGGATTTTTAAATGTTGTAATGGGATCCGGGCATTTAAAAAAAACAGTGCATAGGTTGAGGTAAATATATTGGTTAATCTACTTAAATTTGAATAATTTTGACTTGGTTTCCTGTTTTCCACAGGATGTAAGTGCCAGTGGTAGCCCTCAAATGTATTCTGCGGAAAATGGGCACGAACTGGAGAATGACACAGTAAGAATACAATTTAAAAAAAGATTAAAAAAAAACATGAATTGATAATTAGCTACTTCACATAAATTGCAATAGTTTGTTACAGAATTAATGTGGTTCTGGTTTCTATGAAGTTGGCTGGACCTTGTTTTTGGTTATTTGAACAAGAAAAGATATTTAGTTCATAGTTAGCAGGTTACAATATTTAATATTGCTTAATTGCATGCATTTAAAGACATTAATCTTTTTTTTTTTTTTTACTGCATTACTCAAAGTTTTTTTTTTTTTTAGATTTCCAGTCACTCTAGTCAGGAGGACACTACAGACCGTCACAGGTTCTCTTCCTCAGAGCAGGGCAGGAATTCAGGAAGTAACAATTCTCTATCCAAAATTTCCCATGGTCAGTGAGCTCTGATTAATTCAGACAAACTTCATATTGAAACTGGATATGTTTTATATATTCTACATTAAAATAAGAGAAGTAATTTATTTTCACAATTTTACAATTTTAGTTACATTTTACCCTCTTAAGAAAATCACTTATTGATTTGTCATGACTTACTCATTAAACCAGAATATTGTATACTGTATGTTTTTGAATAGTTTTACTGTAATAATAAGGAATAGATTGCCTTCCTTGATAATGTCCATTGATAATGTCCATTGATTATTGATGTGAGAATTTACAACGGATATTCAAATCAAACAGAGACCTTCCTGTGAATGAAGGCAAAAAATGACTGAGATTTCAGTACTGTGATGAGACTCTTAGCTGCAGTAAAACATTTGAATGGTGCAAACATTTCAAGAAGGTCATACCAGGGGTGGCTTGGAACCCACAAGTGGAATGCCTGATCCTTGAAAATAAACAGATAATTTGTCTCCAGCTTGAGGAAGAGACCCATCTGTTGGTGTGAACTGTACACACAACCATCCACCAACACCACTGGCACATTACAGAAACTTGGCTGGGAGGTAGTGCTACATGCCCTGTATAGTCCTGACCATGCTCCAAGCCATTTCCACATTTGGGCCATTAAATGTTTAAGAGGTCAGAGTTTCAGACGTGAAACAGGCTGATCATGGCTGTGGTGTCTGGAGGAAACTTTATACCTTGATTATATACTGTGGATAAATTAAGGTGGTTTCACTCTCATAACTATGTTCTCTTATTCTGCAAAATCAAAACTCACTGTTTGACTAGGACACTGCTCGTATTAATTACAAATCATTACAAATGTTGCTTGTATACCCAAATATACTCCAGGAGCCAGCATAAATCCACAATCCAGTCATGTCCAGACATTAGTTCATTCTCGCTCACCTGCCTCTTGAACTTCCTGTAAACCCTGGTGTTTGATATATACTTTCTAACATAAACTAAACTTGAAAGAATTTATTAACAGACAATTTCTCCTTGTAAATAAATGTTTATAAACTGCTAATGATCGCTACAGGAAAAACCTGACATGTTTATAACCTTCACTGAAAATTCTAGCTAACAAGCTAATCTTAAAATGTCTGACAGAAAAAGTCTGATATTCATAAATGTTTAGAATTTTCACTGATACTCTAACAAAAGCTAACCTGACAACATTTCTAAGAAGAAAGTTCTGATATTCAGAAATGTTCATAATTCTAGACAACTTGCTAACATAAGATAACCTAAAAAATAATTTTTAACAAACAAATTCTCCTTGTAAAGAAATGTTTATAAACTTCACTGAAAATGCTAGTTAATTGCTAACATAAGCTAATCTAATGATCCCTACAGGAAAAGCCTGACATGTTTGTAACCTTTGCTGAAAGTTCTAGTGCTAGCTAACAAGCTAACCTTAAAATGTCTGACAGGAAAAGTCTGATGTTCATAAATGTTTAGAATTTTCACGATAATCTAACAAATGCTAACCTGACAACATTTCTAAGAGGAAAGGTCTGATATTCACAAATGTTCATAATTCTAGACAACTTGCTAACATGGGATAACCTAAAATAATTTCTCACAGGAAAAGACTGATATTCACAAACTGATTTTTTGTTTCTTGCCTTGGCACTAACTTAAATTAATGTGACTACATTTCTGACAGGAAAGTCTGCTATTCACTAACATTTGAAATGTTTACTCCCAATGTTAGATGATTAGATAGTATGCTCTAATTTGTTAGGATTTCCTGTAGTCATATATAGACTGATAAAAAAAAACCTCTGCTGTGGATTCTTTGATTTTTGATGAATATCACGATTACTGTTTTATTAGCTGAAGCAAGAAACAACTCCACGTCATGGAACGGCATGAACGGAGATGGTCATTCTTTAGAGGATAACACAGGTAAAAAGTAGAGCACACATACCCACAAAATATTGTTCCAAAGATTCACAATATATATACACAGTATATGCACAATATATGAAGTGTGTTCAAGTCAAACTGGGAGTTGTGATGAAATTTCTCATAAATGAAGGTGTAAAAACCAACTGACATTTACAGTACAGAAGGCAACACTTGAACGGTGTAAGCATTTTAAGGAGGTCATATATCTGCGAATGATGATCCTGGCTGAGGTGGCTCAGAGCCCACTGGAGTTGTTTTTGTGAACGTTCAGCAAGTGGAATGCATTGCATAATTAATTACAAACTGCTCTTGCACATTATACGAACTCGGCTGAAAGTTATTGCCACTTCCCTCTACAGTCTTGACCTCGCTCCAAGACATTTCCACATGTTTGGGCCATTAAAGTGGTTCGAAAGTGAAGTGGGCAGTCCAGCTTATTGGGAAAACTTTCTATCTATCTGGTATCCAAGCAGTGAAACGCTGGGATAAGTGCATTATTGTAGCAGAGGATTATATAGAGAAATAAAGGGTGTTTTTGCTTTCATACAGTAACTGTGTTGTGCAATCAAAAGTCCCAGTTTGACTTGAACATCAGTCCTATAAACAATTAATTTTTTTGTCATTTAACGTGTTATCGATACACTCCAAGTCCAGGTTGTTTTGCCTGCTTAAGACAGACTTTAATATTAAATTTTCTTATAATGTGTTCTATAATTAGCTGTCTCCTGGGTGGCCATGGTAACAGAGAAGATCAGATCCCTCCTTTCACTGGGAGGCAGAGTCAACGTCAACAAACTTGTCACTATCTATCTCATATTGTAAGTTCTTTATAATACCCTACATTGTAAGAAGCACAGTCACATTATGTGCTTCTGGTTGCTATTTTTATGTCAGCACTTTACATTAAATTAGATTTTAAGTATAATTATAAAAACTGCAGGTACTGATGCAGTTCATATAAAACGCACGTCCTATACATCAGCACTGCCTGAAATGTTTTATTTCTCTTAAACTGCGATTTTCAAACAAAAATGAAGTTATAAAGTAAATTATAATAACATGATTATATATTTTTTACTTATATTAAGGAACATCATTTCATGTTTCAGTTAATGTTGCTCGACTCTTCTATCTCGTACCAGCATCCTTTTTTCTCTGTGTCTCGAGGACAGTATGATAAGACAAAAGCAGCATGACGTTAAGTTGTTCTAATGGTATCCTGAACATGCTGTATCTGATGTGGAATGCCAGTTGAGTTTGTTGGTAGATGGTAGAACAGATTGGGTTGTGACTTCTAAGCCATGGAAGTCTGCGTCTAGGGTTGGGCAAGTACAACAATAGCAACAAATCTTAACAAAAAAGACTTTTCGTACTTGGATTCTTTAGGTATTTATTTAAAGTGGTATACGGTGACACAAAAGCAGTATCGCTGATGATATGATTACATTTTTATTTTGTTATGTGTGTGTTTTTAAAATTACAAAGATTTTGTGCATTATTTTAAGAAACACTACGTTCATTTTAGGAGATACTGTCAGTTGGCATTGCAAGAAAAGAAAAATCAAAGAAATTAAAATAAAGTATACTTTATTTATATATGATCGCAATATGCCAGTGTCAGTTTTAATGTTAAGCCATTTATAGATTTTTAAAGATACTACTCTGATCTTTGTAATGTGAAGAAATGTTGTAGGCCTTAAGTCTTGAATATGTGCCATGTAACTCAAACTGTTATTCATCAGCGCAATAGCTTAGGGAGATCTTGCTTATCTGATTAGTCCGTGAGTGTAGGCTGATTGTAGCTCATTGCACGTTTTATTTTCCCTGTGGGGTTCCTTTTTTAGCTGAGGTTATGGTTAGTGTGTTTGATTTAGGCATAGGCATAATATTAATTACCTACATTAATAATTGTGTTTAAATGTGTGTGTGTGTGTGTCTGCAGAGCACTGCTTCTGCTCCTGTCTTCGGGTTACATTGGTCTGCGTATTGCAGCTTTGGAAGAGCAGTTGAGCACACTTGGAGCAACGACCGAGTTTGGTCTACAGAGATCGTGAGTGACTATGCAATCACATACCCAGGCACTCACTCACGCAGCCACACACCCAGGCTGCACCCATATCTAATGTGATAAGCACACACATCATTTACATCAGAGAAGGAAATTCACTAAAATAAAGGCAATGATCCATTCAGGATCAGACTCTGTGACAGATTCACATGACTAGAGCATATGAATAATGAAACATCATACTGTATGTGTCTTATCTGTGTTGGCGTCAGACTTGCTAAAGTGGTTACTGTACCACGCCGTGGTACATGTTTCATATTTTAATCACCGGAAACTGACACAGAACTAAAAATAAATTCAAACAAAAGGCAAAAGGATTCAGAACTATTTCAGTTAAACATTGTTGTAAGGTTTTAATGTGCCTGTGTTGAAAGAAGACTCTTGTATAATAAAGCTGGTTCGCCTTCTCAGGTATAAGGAAACATAAGACCTTGCCTGCAGGAAGAGCCTAAAATATCCTAGAGAAGTCAAAACAAAGAATCTCAACACAAGTGACTGGCACAATGAACTGTTCGGAACTGAATCTGAAAACAGCAGACTACATTCTCAGCAGGTCTGCGCAGACCAGACTCAGGCTCCAGCCATGATGTGGTGATGTACCCAAATGAAGAATTAACTCTTTCATCTCCTCAGGAGCTACAGGTGAATTAAAATTGGACTGGAAGTGGATTTTTTTTTTTTTAGGTTGGTATGAGAGGAAAATATAATAATAATAATATTTAATATGCCTCTACGCCACTTGGTGGCAGAGTCTTTAGAACCTTATTTTAATGGAACACAAAACAGGTTGCCTGGGTCATGCTTTTCCCTTCTGGCAAACTGGGCTACATTTGGAACAAGGATGCAGATGAAAAATATGTCTATAAAAAAACATTCTTTTGAAGTAAAGAATCTGAATGAATTCTAAACAACTTCAAACATATGCCCTGACAAACAAATGTAAAATACTAGTTCAGATAGTCGACCTTTTTAGATTCTGTTTTAATGTGGATATGGTCTATAATAAACAATAATAAAAGGGTGTGTTGATAGGGATACAGTAAGTTAGAAACAGTATCGGCATTAATGGATTCTAAAATAAATGTAGTTGGAAAGAAGATTTTACTCAGACCTGGCAAACTTAATCATAATTCATATCACAATCTCTTAAACCAGGATGCCTGATTGTCAACACTGAATAAAGTTTACTATCAGAGTTTATAGTTCTACTTAACCTTTAAAACCAACTGTCCACAAATATGGACAATATTGTGACGTAATATTTTAAACAGGATCTAAACTATTAATCAAAAAATTAATTAATGCATTTTTGGTCACATTCTTCACATGGATCACATTTGATTAGGTTATAAGAATTTATGCATGGAAGGGGCGAATACATAGGACATTATGGTTTCTTGTTCTACATGTACACACTGAACTTGCCTTGGTCTAGCTTACTTTCGGGACTTTTAGCTAAGTATCTTTTCAAGGAAAAAATCTTCTAATGATGTTCAAATTCATTAATATACATATTATATACATTAATTATATGTTTATTATTATTATTATTATTATTATTATTATTATTATTATGTTCCTTTTACAATTGACAGTCTTGCTGTGTAAATTAAATGACTTCACCAGTCCCCTAGCTGTACCATGGAAATATGAGCTGCTTTTATTGTTTATGTATTTTTATTTTCATCAACTTCTTTTTTGTTGTTGTTGTTTGTTTGTTTGTCTTCTGTGCTGGGCATAGAATGCATCTATCATGGTGACTACACTATTGTTACACTATCTAATACAACATCTCCCAAACTACTTGTAATTGTGACACTTAAAAATATGCTGACATGATATGAAAAAATATGATGACATATTTTTACACTTTATATTTTTACATTTAAATGTGAGTTTGGGAGATGTTTGGGGTTGGTTTTTCTGGCCTAATAATTTCCTTTAGCTATGTGCATTGTTAATTAATTTACACAGGATTATATTTAAAATGTTATGCCATTAAATGTTTCAATAAAAATATATCTATTTTTTAACTTGAGTTTGAGTCTATTTTTTAACAGTGGTGTCTTAGGAAATACTCCTGCAATGTACATGCAAGGCAAGATTTTCGACCAGGACCTCACAAATGTTTTGTAGCCAAAGAACCTTGTAAAATAGTTTAGTTAAATAAATAAATACTACTTTTGTTGATAAATATAATAATAATAATAATAATATTAATAATAATAATAATAATAATAATAATATATAATAATAATAATTATTATTATTATTATTATTATTATTATTATTAATAAGCACTATTGGCTTATTTAAATTTGTCATTAACTTTATTTTTTTTAATGTAATTTAAAAAAGATTCTGTTCATGAGAGCCAAAAAACATTTGTTGATGAACTCTATACTGACAGCATAATGAATCCAAGCTGGAATTATTCAACTACTTGTGTTTGAGTTTGCTGAGAAAGTGACCAACAAGGACTTGATGATAATTGTTTTGTAAAACCTTAATACTTGGTTGTGCTGAAAGTAAATCATGGACCCCATGTATATGGCTTTACACACTCTGAATAATACACATAATCAGGATTTTAATATTTTTAATTCTATTAAAATTAGAACTTTTGTCTCCATCTACTGGTTTACTACATTAGTAAATCTCTTAACATTTAGAATTAAATCAATTGTATGAATAAGTATCAAACCACCTTTAGCATAAATATCTTTTTTATACCACTTTATTATACTAATATACTCTTTAGTCAGATTTTAAATATACTTTATTTATTTAGCAAAGTGTTTAAAAATCTCACCTTCATCAAGAACTCAAGGCCACAGCAACTGCTGGATCTACTTCTCATCATACGGTTTTCTACTAAAGGTAATATTAGTTAATACTAATATGTACAGTTTTTATGTTTTTAATATATTAAATACTTGAAATTTAATTAATACTAATACAACACTCAATGTGTTTGCATATGTATGCGTAAACCTGAAGTGTGAGGTCAGGCACTGATGGACTGCAATTTACTCCTAATTAACACTTGCTGATACATTTTTGCAAACATTCCTCTCTTAAGACCACTTCAGTTCATCCATTTGTTTTTTTTTTTATATTTATCATTATATATATTTATCATATTTTTTTATATTTAAATATTTATCATATTTTAATCATATTTGTCAACAAATAATAATGTAACAAAATTTTGTTTTACATTTTATTTAAACTTTATAATAGTTCACAACATGCAATATACAAATTTACAGTGACCCACTCAAGCACCTCCATATATTAGTATTTATATCTATTTACATATTATACAAAGCTGTAAGAAGCAGTCTGTCATTTTAGCCGGGTTGCAGTCCAGATATTTATAGGAATATCTATCGCAACCTTCATCAGTGCTATTGATTTTGCAGTAAAGTAGCAAAACCCCACCCTAGCTACTTCAGACTTGGGGTTCTTTAAATACATAAAATGTACAGATTTCAGATCTCAGTGGCAACCACAGCTCCCTGCCACCATGTCATCATACTGCTTCAGAACTACGTTCTCGTCGTCATCAAAGTACAGAAGGTTAATGGAGAAGAGCTTGTCGGGCACGCAGCATGGTGTCTCTATGCCTTTGGTAAGCTTGAGGGCGTTAATGATGGACTGCACAGTGGCATGGTTAGTGGGTCTCATGTTTTGGCCCAGAGGAAAGGGACAAGAACCTTTGCAATGGTATGCATTGTATCCACGAGGAGACACAATCCACCCAGACCAGCCAATCTCCTCAAAGTCGACATACAGTGGCAATCTTTGGCACGGATTCCTATCTGGATCTTCATCGTAGTCAATGGAGCGAGCACTACGATGCCCAGGACCTGGGAGGGTCAGTCGGTTCAGTGGGAGTTTGGGGCCATCTTGTGAATCATCAGAACCTGCTGCGAAAAAAGGGGTTCAGATCAGATGAACCTGTCAAGATAAGTTGTGAAGAGAAAGATAAAGCTTCTTTTTTTTTTTTTTTTTACCTTTTAGAGCACCTTCTGGTGAGGTGACACGTCTGCCATCGTCAGTGAACAGGACCAACATGGGCTGCTTACTATGATGGTGTTTCTGCCCTGAGGCAAACCGTACAGTCCCCATGTCCAGCTGAATTCCTGCTAGAGTCTGCACAGTCACCAGAAGACCCAGGTTACTGTGCTCATCCGTCATCCATGAACGGACCTACGAAGAGATGCACTACATTATTGGTTTATATCAGCATTAAGCATACAATTATTAAAAAATAATAGATTACTTTAACCATGTTCCTGGTTTGTGAGAAGGATTTTTAAAACTCACCGCTTGTGTGATGGTAAAAACTTCCCAACCATTGGAATGGACAGGAATGAGCCTCGAAGACACAAGCTTCTTTCCTTGTGAGACGTTCATTTTGGTGTTATCAAGAAGCTGATAGACACTGACCTGTGGGGAAAGAAGAAAATTAATTTTTTTCATTGTATCCATTCATCTAGTCCAACTAGGGACTGTGATGGCCTATGGTGATAACATTGTGTTTATTCACATTTTACATGGTAGGACCTCCGGTCACACGCGCATTCACCCACTACAGACAATTTGGGATGCCAGATAGTTTAACCTGCATATCTTCGGACTGTGTGAGAAAAACACAGCACCCACCAAGCACGGGGGAGAACATGCGAACTCCATGCACACAGGCTCTGAGGCGCGAATCGAACCCGGACCCTTGAGGTGCAAGCCACTGAAAGCTGTAATTTTCCATTGTATACATTGGTTTTATTTCTAATGGAGCAAAACAACTATGAGATCTTACCTGGCAGAAGTGATGTCTGTTGAAAATGAGTGATGCTTTCGGTCGGAGTTTAAACAGATGCAGCTCTGCTGTAAGCACCTTCTCATTTCGGGTCACAGTGGACAAGTTGAACATGAACTCGACCTGCTGACTGTGTACTGAACAATACGACAAAGCAAGGTTTGGATGCACAGTTTGGGACATTACATTAGGTACAGTACAGTATGGTGCAGAAGTAGAAGAAGCAGCTAGAATAATCGATAGAAAAAATAACTTACGTTTGTCAAAGAAACTGCGGACAGTGTTTCCCTCCAGTAAAGTCGGGTTCTTGGTGACTCCGTCCACATCCGCCACGGTGTTGTACAGATCGAGCATGTACTGAGGAGGCTGCTTGTGGCCTCGACCTGGAAAAGCAGGAGGGTCTTCCATCCCAAAAACCTCCAAAAGCCGTTTGATAGCAGCCAAACGCACTTCCTCCGAGTCGTTCTCCATGGGAAAGCGGTTTTCTGAGTAGTCAAGAGAAGGTCTGGAGTTACTGAGGCGAAGTAGCGACACGAGGGCAAAGACGACAGCAGTAAACAGCGTCATGTCGAGTGAGAATGCTTGTTCTTCTCTTGGACGATCTGGAAGGCGACTGAATGAACACGTCCACATCGTCAGGGTTTTATATGAAATTCGTTAGGTCGTCGGTAAACAGCGATAAAGAGGTGCTATTTGATCGCAAATGTAAGTCAATAATCGGCGAAATGTAGCGCAGAGCTAAATGGTGGTGTTAACAAGGTGTGAACCTGACCGGGTGATCATCTCCCTCCAACTCTCTCTCTCTTTCTCTCTCCTCTGTCACATAATACAACAATACTTTATTCTACAAACACTGTGCTTTTAGACCACAAATAAATAAATAAATAAATAAATCATTTATATGAGTAGAAATGTGGGTCATTAAAAAAAAGTGCTGTCACATTTTTTTTACTTCAGTGTTCAATATTTAATTATAAAAAAATTTTGATAAAAAAAAAATTCAAAAAAGTGTCTTGTCACTAATATTATACATCAACGTCTTATTATATCTTATAAAACAAGTTTTACACTAAAATCATGATTATAATCAATCATATGAAATAAATATCAGTCACCACAAACTGACATTGTAACAACAGTAAGAAACATTATTTTTCTTCCAGACTGGATACTGAACATAAAAACTGAGTGCATCTAATAATTAATTGATTTTCACACCTGAACCCGACATGGGGGCTATGTTGTAAATTGCACCTTTTCTGTTTTATTTTACTGTTCAGTACAAGCTCACATGGATGAGGAATGGATGTCCTGCAGAAGCATGGCGAGGCTGAGGTGAGGAAGTTTGCTCACCACAGGCGGTTAACGTCCTTAAAATGGATCGATTAATTTAGACAAACGAGGGTAATTTAATACAGGAACAACAATTACACTGACAAACAAAACTTGTGAAGAAGGGGAAAAAAAGCATGCGACACCTGCACAAATACAGTCAAAAAAAAAAAAAAAGTCTGTGTAAGGGGCAGTTTTTGCTTTTTGTTTAGAAACAGCAAACGAGCTTGAATCTGGTGGAAGCAGTAAGTTATGGTAATCAAGCCATTAATTAGCATTAACATTAGCATAAATAGCCGCAAATCCCCTGGGTTGAAAAGAGCTGAGTCAGGGGGTTGTTAATGAAAACACATCCTGTGAGATCACTTATTTTACTTTGTCACCTGATTTAAAATGCACCAAGTCTAACCTGTTCAGTACTTAACACTCTGGAGGACATTATGCCTTAATGCAGATTTTTTTCTTTTCTTTTTTTTAATGCCAGCTTGTTTTTGTACCTCATGGTTAAGATTCGGTGTTTTTAAACAGTATTTTCACCATTTGTCGTGGAGAAATGTCCAAAAATAAGTTTATAATAATTATTATTTAATTTTTGCTATTTAAATGCTGTTTGCTGTTTATTCTGGATTTAAACCTGTTACAATATTGTCAGTTTTTAGGTTGACACGAAACTCTGTACTGTGTCTACATGGCTTCAAAGCTAAAAAAACAAAACAAGAGGAAAAAGCGTGTGTAAATATGCCCGAGCCTTTAGATGTGCAGTGTTTTCTCACTAGACTATGGTAAATCTCACACACACGCGAGGAGGTGATTTGCACAAGTGCAAGCTATTGACAAACTACATGAAAGGCAATAGAATACAAGGATAAATCTAACCCCGACATTTTTTAAGAACAACGTTAACAAAAATAGGTAATGCATTATAGGTAATTCATATATATATATATATATATATATATATATATATATATATATATATATATATATATATACATATATATATATATATATATATATATATATTTTTTTTTTTTTTGCATCAAAAAGCTCATCTATAATCACGTTATAATTAATCACATGACCACCTTTATTTCCAAAGCACAGCTGGGTAAAAGTACAAATTTACAGAAATGAATGAAATCTTAGCATGCTGTAATTAAAAAGGTTAAAACTCAGTAAAATGGTAACATGCAACTATATATATATAATTTATTCCCTTCTTTCTCCCCTTTTTCTAATATATTCAATTCAATTATTATATATGTATCAAATAAATAATTAACCCCTAGCACATACATGTTTAATCAAACTGATTCACTCTTGAATAAACTTGAAGAAATAACATAGTATCTCGTATTTGCATATTATCTTTAAATGTGATTACATGCACCTTCATCAAACGTGTCTGGACTTCAGATTTATGTGGAAAATGTCTTTATTTTATAATTTCATAAGTATTTACACACGCCGATTTTCCCCTTTTCCTCTCGAACCTTTCCGTGCTGTGCAGGCCAGCACCTCATGCCTCTGCCAGTCTTGAGCACAGCGACCTCTACTGAAAGTGCATGCACGCTGCACCAAACAGCCAAACATGTCTTTAGGTCAGTTGACTGTGTGAATGCAAAATTAACATTCACTTATTTAAAAGTAACAAATATTAAACTACTTCCTAAGATTGCTTGCATATCTATTTATTTATGTATTTATTTAAATTATTTTATTTTAGTGTTATTTTATTGTTTTATTGTTTCTCATAGCTCTTGAACAGTGTGTTTTGTTTGTTTTATATATATATAAAACTAAAAGTGAGTGGTTGTATTAAATATATTAGTATATATTATTATTGTTTAATCACGTTATCATCTTGATTTATAAAGTTACAAATGTGAGGTAAACTTTTTTTAATTCACCTTTTAAAAATTATATTAATTTGTTTATTTATGTTCTTGTCATTTTGCACAGGTTTTGCAAAACATTTTACACAACGTCCGGTTTGTGCCATACAATAGAACAAACTGGACACCTTTTAAGGAATTATTTTAAAAACTGTTAAGCCTGAATTGTGGTTTATTTCAAGCTGAACGATTTGTATGCGTACCGTTTGTGCCATTGTATGGTCTACAGAGTAAAGTTCATATACTTGAACCACTGGGAAAATTTTTGAGTAGAGAGTGTTGCATTTTTTTAAATAACAAATTTATTGCAAATAAACTAAAATATAGTTTCATTGTCTTGCCCCCACACACCCCAAACAGTGTGCAATAACAACCACCATTTTCTGCTGGTATAAGATTTTTTAAATAGTTACTTCCTATTGGACAATAACAAACTTGGCTCTACATGGTGTTAATTAATGTCAACAATTTTATTTACAAAATCCTATTTACATATTTTACATATATTACAGGGACAACTGAAACAGATCAACTGGAATTTTGCATAAGAGAACCAGATGGACACATTTCTTGTTACATTAAAAAAAAAACATGACCTAAACTGTATATCAAAATATCATAATACCAGGTGCTATTTTAACATGATAATTATATGCTTTAATGCCCAACCTATAAGGTGCTTCTGGAATCACACAGTCAACTAAGGACAGCCCGCATGCACATTCAGTATGTGCATGGTTGGTGCAGCCCGCATGCACATTCAGTAGAGGTCACTGTGCTCAAGACTGGCAGAGGCATGAAGTGATGGCCAGCACAGTACGGAATTGGCCGTGCTGATTGAGAAACGTGTGACTCTCGTAGCCTTGTGGAACACACGCGCTGCCCTGTCCCTCTGCCCACAGCAAACACTCGCCAGAATCAGAGGCACTCCTGTACAAAGGTTCAAGAGACAAAGTTGCAAATCAGAGTGTGTAAATAGCAGGAAAATTATAAAATGCATAAATTTGTCCATATAAAACAGCAGTCCAGACAATTTGCTAGATTTCAATCACTGAAAATAGTACTCTTTGCAGCATTGCTGATGTGCATAGAATCGCTGTTAATTATAATACGATGTGACCAATACATACTTATATTTGATCGCATCTAAGATTGTTAAAATTTGTTCAAGAATGAACAAGTTTGATCAGACCTTTCTTGTGCCGAGAGTCTATAATTTAGCTGTTGTTGTATCAGCTGTTTTGAAGCTTACCTGAGAAGACAGCGGTTTCCTGAGGTGCAGCTCCCCAAACATCTCCCCACGTCTATTTCCTGCAAGACAATTAGCAAGACAAGAGAGAGAAGCAATCAGCTCACCGCAGGCCGCTAATATTCACCAGTGCGCTCAAACCAAGAGGCGGGGGGGAGGGGGGGGGTATGGGTTCTGTTCTCTTAACATGATAAACACTTTGATTTGGCACCTGCTGGGGCCATTTGTGATCCTCTGCCTTCACACCTCCAGGGAGCTGCGACAGATGGCCAAAGGTTTTCTCAAACGAGGCAAAGAAATAAGTGCCGTCCTTGTAAAATCCAAAATCAAATGTTGTGAGCTAACGTAAGTGACTCGATTAACACTTGAGAGATGTTTCATTTATTAAGGATTCTGTAGTAATATGATGGTTGGTTGACACAGTTACATACATTTTGTGTCAAAGTGTCTGAAAACATATAAAGAAGTGAACATACAGTATGTTGCAAAATAAGTAAAGGTAGAAGGGATAAATCCGACTCAAAGAGGAGATTTGGGTGTTAAAAGTAGAATGTGGATTGTGGTTGGGGGAAATGGATCATTGGTTTAACCTTTGTGTCTGGCAAATGGGACTCGCTTATTAGTCTCAGCTAACTCCAAATGGAAATGACTAATTTCCTCTTTAAGTGAAAGTCAATACCCTGATCTTTAAAATAAGATGTTCTTAAATCCTATGTGCTTCAGACGTCAACTTAATTTAGTCTTTTACTTCAATGCAGGAATTTCTTTATTCTCAGACTCGTCTTTTAAAACCCACCTTTAGTTTTTCTTCCTTGAGCCCATCTTCATTGTACGTGATCTCGTAATGATATTCCACGTAAGGAATTCTGTAGCAGCCTTCTTTCATGTCGCAGCCAGCCACCGTTTGAATCAGTTCCACTTTATTCGGAGTGTCCACGAGAGCAGAATCGAACTTGGTAGGCACACAGGAAAAGCCCTCTGTGGAAAAAAAAAAAAAAAAAAGCCACAGTTGGGATATGGGTTATTTTTATGGTGGAGCCATATAAGGGATGAGGTGATGCTAAAAAATGTTAGGGAGGGTAAAGTATTACAGTAGTGGTTTATGGTATTAAAAGTTTAGGGCCTGATCTGATTTATGATCTGTTCTGGAAACACAACTGATTTATAAATGTGAATGAGTAATAGAGGGACAGAGTGGGTCACAGGGGGCGGGAAGAATGGTGAAAATGACCTCCCCAAGGCTACTAGGTTAACAGGGCATTCAATAATCTCGATGGGAAATTGCGTAGGTTCTTTTGCTTCTTTCTTACCTGGTTCACCTTTCGATCCTACACACTTGCCCACGTCGATAACAGTCTCATAAGGTGTTTCAAAGAAGTATGTTCTGAGAGAGGGCGCTCGTACACAGCTAGTCACTCTGGCCTCGCAGTGGCAGTCCTCGATGATCTCCACTTCACGCAGGCCATCCATGAGCATCACTTTGTCTACACGCAGTCCAGTGGGTTCACAGGTCATGCTCGCACCACACGACAGACGATTTCTTCCAAAGTCTGGCAGGTCATGAGAGGACGCGGACGATGGAGATCGCTTCTGGACACAAAGAGGGACTATGTATTGGTATCGGAACAAGTCAAGTGGAGTCGTGTGATATGATGAAACTATCATATCACAATATTTCAAGACATTTTTACGATACACAATTTATAGGTAACTCCAAGCAGAACATTGGATTTCACAATGAATGTTTAAAATGATGATTGTAATTAAAATGTAGTAATTGATTAATAATTTATTAATTACTAATATAATTAATACAATTATGTGTACAAAATTTATCAACAGCGAAAGAAGGGGTAGAGATGTGTTTTTTCTCAATAATTGAGAAAAAGTGAGAATAATTTCTCAATATCTTAAAAAGGGGTATCATGAGATTAATATCACAATATCAGCACTACAATAATACAGACTGGCATGCCTTTGATTGTGCAATCAAGTAAAATATATTGTTGAATACGATTAAATTATAAACAGTTAGTAGATTAGGTTGTATGGACTGAGCTAGTCTACTGTTTAAATTTTATTATTAAAATAGTTTTGGTATAAACTTGTAATTATATGTAAAATACTTTCTTAAATGTACCTGTGTCTAAGGCCTTAAAGTTGCATTTTAGTCAAGTAGCAAATTCATGCAGTCAGTATATCCCTTTTCTTTTTTTTTTAGCTTATAGACGCTTAATACCTTTTTATCTCGCAGGAAGTCCAGCATGGAGGAGTAGCCTTGCATCCCAGCCTCAAAGGACGAGGACCGTGCTTGGCAGCTTGTTCGGCACATGCCTACGTCCACGTTCACCGGACTGCCTAAGATGTCTGATAAACGACAGGTGGACAAAAAGACTGTAAATGCAATAGTTCTTACCCCAAATTGTTTGCATTTCATTTTAATATTAACAGTTAAACCAGTGTTCCCCAGTTCTGATTAAGCCCCAATGTGTTGTGCAGGTTACTTTTATGAATTAGACATTGTTGGGCTCCAGGATTGGGAAACACTGATCTTAACTTTTTTTTTTTTTTTTGCACCACATCTGTTAGTTCTGTTAAGGTCTGATAGGGGGAGCTATGGAGCACACATCCCTCCACCCTTGCCTTACCTTGTCCTATGTAGATGAAGTGACTCTGACGTCTGCAACAAGCTCTCTCTGCGAACATATTTCTCGGCTCGAAGTGCATGTTCAATACAGCTGTCACTGTAACAGAAGACAAGTAGTATCAAAAAAACAGCACTTTTACGAATCCTTCTCTTATTTGCCGTTTTCTGGATATAAACTATAAGCAGATACTTATTTAACAGGCCTGTACTTGGAAACATTTTCCCCTGTTTGTCAAATGATAATAAGGATTTCATATAATTTGTTATATATATATATATATATATATATATATATATATATATATATATATATATATATATAACCTGTTCAATCTTGGTTCTAATAATAAAAACTCTTTTTTATTACAGGTAAATCAACTACTAACCATTTTTTTAAATCTCAAAAACTGTGATGATTATGTCAATGTCAATGCTGTGAAGTAAAAGAGAGGACAGTACTTACAGCTCTGATGAGACAAAGAAAGAAGCAGGAACACAGACAGCAGCACCATATCCACAGCGATACTCCTCAGTGACACACACACTCAAACGAAACACACACTCTGGCCCTCCTGTCCTAGGCTGTTTGGGATATTTATATGTGGCCACAAATGTCACTGGCTAAATGAAAGGGGTGAGGAATAATCAAATTTCCATCATTCTAATGCCTGCTCCTAGGCGTGGGCCACATCAAAGGGAAGTACCTGTAGAGGTTTTCACCCCTTAAGGCAAAGCCCCCTTGTTTTCGCCGCGAGAACTCAGCGGGTCGCTACGTCGACCAGGCCCGCTCTTTCTCTAATGAACTGCTTAAGGGGCTTTGAGGCTCTAAGCACCTCTCATTGAAAGGCATTATTCACCTTTTATCTCGGGAGGAAGGTGTTTAGCACCTCCACTTAAATCAAAACGAGACTCGCAACAAGTAAACGGGCTGTGCTCTGGCAGCGAAGCACCCCCTGCCGAGGACAGCAGCACCTTCACGTTTATTCAGGATGAGCCAAATGGCATGAGAGAGGTGAGAGTGAGAGAGAGGTCAAAGCAACACATATATATATATATATTTTTTTTCTCTTTGTTTCTGTTTTTAAAAAATTGGGAGCATAAACGCACGCAGTATGAATTTCTGTGGGTTGATATGGGTGTTAACCCAAAATGAGGCTTAAAAAAGCCTTCACACAAAAGTGCAATAGTAGAGTATGAGTGTTCTGTGTGCCACTTGTTTTTCCATTTAATATAATAGAAACTTGGAAATGCATGTAAGTATTTATTTTGATTAAGTAATGCATAATGTATAATGTAATGGACTCACATCCGCCTTTGATTCCTGATGATAAGATTCAGGTTTTCTTTTATTCCATGCTGTCATGTAGACAAAAGCCTCTGTGGTTACCCTGTAACTTTCTTAATGCTTTTTTAATTTAAAGGCTCTCATTTTTTTTAAATAGAAATATTTTACTATGATTGCTAATACAGTATATCCAAGCTCAGTCTCATTTCTTTCTAAGCGTATTCGCCAGTATCGAGTGCAAGCGCTTCCGTTCTTTGATCTGTCGTCTGACCAATTTCCACCTCTCTCATAATCACTGATCTTCAGTTCTACCTTCAGCACAATCCCACACGTTAATCACGCTGACACCAGCTCAGTTTCTGCGTCTGATCCAGTTAAAAGGAGGCCCAAATGACACCTAATCACTCATCCGCCAGCAGCACGGCTCAATTACTGGAGCTAATTGTTTCCTTCCATAAAATCGTGATAGGATTATTAGAAACATAATCTCTCTGAGGTAAACATTATGAACTCGTAATTGTACCCGATGGCCCAAGAAGTTGCCATACATCCTGAAGAAAAATGCAACTTTATTTATAGGACATAGTCTACATGGTTGCCATTTCTTGGTAATCATACACATCATATATGATGAACTCGTGTTAATATTTCTGCTGGTGTTATACGGGTATGATTGCACGTCAAATGCGTACCTTGCCGATCCAGCCATGAGAATGATTTCAGTACGGTCTTCTTGAGCCAAAGCCGTTTTTAAAGGTTGTCTTAAAAAAAAAAAGTAAAAAAAAAAAAGAATTACATATGGAAACATTGGGAATGCACTGTGACTTTCCCCTATTTATGGAGACTTTTGGGACACCTGGTATTTATGTTAAGTAGATGAACTAAAGGTAACGTCCAAGCTTAAAAGTTGTCCTTCCCATCAGGAAATGCTATTTGTATTGCATTCTCTTTCTCAAATCCACAACTTTTCCATGATAATAGGACAAAGGGCGGTGTTAGAAACTGCATTCGCGATTGAACTGCGGGAAGATAAAAAAGAGGAAGCTTTCTAAAGCATCTAATCTCAAATCATGCATTTGACAGGTTAGTTTTTTTTAATATATATTTTACAAATATTGTGACTTGATTACAATTTTACAATAATTGATTATAAAAGTGTCTTTTAATGAAGGGTTAACTGTTCTTCCTTTTTAAACTACATTTAAACAATTGTGGATTTACATAGAAATCTCCATAAACTATAGTTTAAGCATTTTTTTTCTTTTGTGCATAATTTGATATTCTTCCTACGGCAAATCTTTCTCTGTTGGAGAAACTTTATAATACTTCATTATAGAGATAAAACTTACCACAGAAGGACAAACCAATGGACACTCAAGGATTCTGGATTAAACCTTTTTTTTTTTTCTTTTTTCGACAAGCGTTGTGTTGATTCATGTAGAATCTTCAAAGGAGAGACAAACCAGAGAACAATTAAAATTTCAATTCCTAGAAGCTTTATAAAGCCTATAATAGTGTATAGTGTGTAACGTGAATCACAGCAGCATTTCATAATAATAATAAAAAATTCAAGCTGTGACAAAAAATACACCCAGACTGCTTATTTATATTGGTGTATATAGTGTTTAAGACATATAGTAGAATAATGCAGAATTAAATGTGTTCATTCTACTTTGATTTAACTTGGATCAATGAAACATGGACATCTGAACATGGAGTTGAGGAGACTAACCCAAATGTCCATGCCGGGATTTTTAGCTAAGGAAACATTTTGTATAGTTTGTTCCAATTCTTAGTATTTTATTATTTTAATTATTATTATTTTATTATTTTCTTTCGTTTCGTCCCCCACAATGTTTTAGTTGAACACAGCATTTTTTTTTTTCGTTTTTCCAAAGATCTTCATTTCCTATCTAAATGCAAAGGCCCAGGAGTAGACAGAATCCATAATCCCATTACTGTCTTGATAATGATTGAATCCCCTGCATGTGTGAACCGCACCATTGTCTGTGAGTCAAACAGAAAGCCTCTCTGCCAAATTCCTATTTAATGTATATGTATACCATTGCACAAACCTTTCATTGTAATCTGCATCAAATTTATTTCAAGGATTCATGACAGTCACACAAGCGTATCCTTACTGCATCAAAATAGCACTTGGCTAATACAGAATGTCACAAAGACATGCACAGTATCACCTAACATACCAGAGTCTGTAAATATACAAGCCTGACAGCATAGGTGTGTTTAAAAGAAGGAGCTAAAAGGCCAGTTACTTTTAACACTAATGTCTAAATTATATACATTATTTCCTACCCCAGATCTTTCTAATGCACTTACTGTTATTTTCTCACAATTCCTTTCTTTTGCTCTATGAGCTCAAGCTTGCTCTATCACAGATACTGTTTTCCTCTGAAACTAGCTGCAGGGAGAAACTGTTCCATCCCAACATCATGCATTGCTCCCGGTGATTTAAAATTAAATGGAGAAGAACTTTACCCAAGATCTCCAGCAGGGAGCGACGTTCTAATGTGGAGATAAAGCTGGTGCTCTTGCAATTCCTTTCTGCTGTAATTGGTAATTCAGTAGTTGAGTTGCCTAAAAACACAAGCCATCTAATTATTTATGTTACTGGTATATTGTATGACTTGGATTTTTATACCAGGTCTTACAATTATATAATACTTAAAGCACTGGGCTTTAACACATTCTTTGTTTGGGTCAAAATGGTAAGTTGTTTTTTAATAACATATGACACTTTCACTATCAGCAAAAATTAATTATCCAACTAAAAGTGTTACCTTACAACCTGATGTGCCCCCCCAACAAAAAAAAACCTAGGGTAGTGTGATTTTAGCATTTCCCTCTACTGGAGCTAATCAGAGTCCCAAATCTGTTCCAGCATGACAATTTTGCTGGAGACAAAGCGAGCTAAATAAAGACAAAGTTTGCCAAGGTTGATGCTGAAGAATTAAAATTGCCCAAAAAAGTGCCCGCTGAATGCTAATCCTTCAACCAGGTCTTATTAAGCGTCTGTGTGAAAGTCATTGAATCCCCCAGCCGTGCCATCCAGTCGCAAATACTCCAGCACATCTGGCAGATCCAGCAAGGGAACTCAGCACGGATGAATAAGTTCTTTATGGATCATAATTTAAATAATCATGCACAGCTGGATTGTAGAAGCCCATTAACTAGAGTTCACTTAATCATCCTGCAGCATCTTCGGAGAGGGATGAAAGTAAACTCTTCTTTCCTCTGCATGTTTTATCCGTGAATTATCCAAAAATCATTTCCTCTCTTATTATAATAATTTTTTATTAAAGTATTGTAAGCATTACACTATTGAAAGAAGCTAAGCACTAATTAATGTCTGTGGCCTATTTTCAATTTTGTTATTCTTTCCTGATAATACAGATAAACGCACAGTGCAGTAAATGATAATGCAATTACACCTGCTCAATAAAATCAATAATGAACATTAGTCATTTAGGCCATTAATATTCTATAGAAGCACAAGTAATAACGCTCATCTTTACCAGCAGATGGCAACATCGTCAATGCATGAGGCATGAATAAAAAGCAAGCGGTAGTTTATTTCTTCGCAAGAGGCAAATGTTCCTATAATTTGCAAATATGTGACATATGTGACCGTGTATTGTCATTTGGTTGATTGTTGAGAGGAAATTGCTTGTTTCCTTCATAAAACTGATGCTTTTATCTTGGAAAAGGCTACATGTATGCAACTGTTGATTGAAATACAATACAAATCTATATATAAGAATACAGTTTTTGCTCTTTTCATAGGTTGGTGTAATGATCCCTATTTCAGTCCTTTGTAATATTTGTCTGAGAGCCCATGGACACAAATGCCAGAATTCATGGTACACTCCATTTTTAGAATTATAGATGAATCATATGTTATGAGTCATGTATTAATAATGTGGCTTTCTTTCCAAATTCTGAAAGAATTTGTGTTCTTTCATGTTGCATATCTGACATAGCCCTGAACCCTGACTGATGCTAAGTGATCTCGAATTGTCCAGACAGGCTTGTAATAAAGTACGTAGCTATTACAAAAGCATGCGTGTCTTATCAAACTTGTTGGGCTTTGTGAGAGCGTACTTCTGATGGTAGTCCAGAAAGTTATGTGAAACGAACAAGGCTTTGACAAGGCACAGCGTGTGCCCTATTTCACCATTTTTATGCTTATACAGTGAAAACCTCAGGGCTTGAACTGAAGCCCATAGTTCAGCACTAGACACGACTTACCATTGAGAAACCTTTAAGCTGAAGTACCAGTGATGTGCCGTAAATGCATTATAGCTATATGTACAGTACTCTAAAAAAAAGTCTTGTGCACCATTATTTATACATAGTATAAATTTTGTCAGAAATTATGTCATCATGTTTGCCTTATTATATACAAAACCATTCACAATTTGCATACATAGTTTAAAATTAATACATAGATAACATTAACAAAGAATATTTGCATGCCCGTAAAAAAAGCAAAATATTACATGACAGACCAGGTTTCAGATAAAATAATAAAAAAAAGCTAAAAAAAAAAAAAAAAAAACTAATGTAGTCTCCTGGGTTTTGCATAAAAATAGAAAGGAGCAAGTGTGAGAAATATTTTGCTTACTTTACAGGCATGCAAATATTCTTTAATGTTATTTATTTATTATTTTATTATTATTAAGTTCTGTTTGGAAATATTAAATGGGTTTGTATGTAATATTGCAGACACTAAAAACATATGTGACAAAATTTGTTATGAAATAAATCAAAATATTAATATGATTAGGTGCCTAAGATTTTTACACAGTTCTGTAATATGACATTCATGGTGAAGACAACAATAAATAGCTTCTAAATAAAACATAGACATGCTCTTGAAGTTCAAAGTATAGTTCATGGTATAGATAAATTGATCAGGCTGTGAAGAAGGAAATTAAATAGGTATTTACAAAATAAGGGTGTGAGGCTGATTGAATGGACAAAAATACACTTTTCCATTTCCTCAAAGAAGACTAAGCCTCAGTTGTAAATTAAAATAAAATATACATGTAAATGTAAATTAAATATACATAGCATTTAAAAATAATTTAAAAATTCCTAAAAACTTACATATTACATATAATATAACTACATATCTTTTCAATTTATTTAATATTGTTTATTAATATAAAGGAAAGCATGTCTCTGATAATATGCTATAAGGTAAATAATATGCTGGTTTAAGTAGATTTAGATTTTAAACTTTGCTATAGTATGAATACTCATATGTGTAAATTTAATGTGATGTTTAAATTGCAATAGGTTCTGCACCAGATCTACAGAAAAAAAAACATTTGTGTGCATGTGTGATTTATTATTATTATTATTATTATTATTATTATTATTATTATTATTATTATTATTATTATAATCATTATTATTGTTATTATTATTTCTTCTTTAATCTTAACGAAAAATCATGAAATCGTTGTTTTTTACCCATCAATTGATTACTTATTACTTTTATTGAAGCAGGGCCTAATGATTACTTAATTAAAGGTAAGATATGTCAGATAAGACTATTTTATCTTTTTGCTCAAACATAACATACTGTGAGGTATATAATATATATATATAAAAAGAAATATTCTTTCACATAGTCAAACTGGCTATAATTCTTTTTTAAATAAGTTTACAACCAACCAAATATAACATTATTAAGCTAATTTCTAGTCAAATGTCAATAGAATTGCAAGCAAATAAAACTAAAAATTTTTTTTAAAAATGGCCAAATTATCTTCCCATAGAACAAGGTAACATTTGACTAGAAATAAGCTTAATAATCTTATTTTCGATTTGTTGTAATCTTATTTTAACAAATTATACATAGTTTGGCTAGAGTGAAGAATATTTCACTTGATAAATGCTAAGATTTTTGACAGTGGAATAGCAGAAGGCGGTTTAATAGGACGAAACAGGGAACACTCACACCGTCTGCTCACCGTCTGTCTATTCTCCTGCCCTTAGGAAGGAGATCCAGGTCAATAAAAGCTCAGAATGATGATGCATGGAAAACAGTTTTTTTCTTCTCAGGTAGTAAAACTGCTCAATAGAAACCCCCAGCTTTTACGCCCTTTCACACACACACACACACACACACACACACACACACACACACACACACACACACACACACACACACACACACACACTCTCTACGTAACACTGTGATTGACCATACATGTATTACATGCAGTTGCACTTTTTAAAGCATACGGCAATCCATTATTTGTATTATTTGCATTTCGGCCTGGCAGTGTTTGTTGTTTATGCCATATTTATTATTATTATTATTATTATTTATTATTATTATTATTATTATTATTATTATTATTTGTACTATTTAAAAATTTCTTCTCATTAAATTATTTTCTTATTAATATTATTTTATTTGTAGTCATTTTTCATGAGAAGAAGATCATGATCATATTTTTCTGACAAACCTACTTACTAATGACAGGATTCCAAAAAAACTAAAGCAATGAATATGCTTTATATAAATATAACACTAGGTGATACATTTAGGAGAATATGTATTTGCATTTACTATAAATCACAATTCAATAATTCAATAATCATCAAATTCATTCAAATGTCTGTAAGGAAAAAGTAGAAATGTGTATTCTTCATGAACTCACAGCCATTGAGCGTGAAAGCTCTGAGGCTTCAGTTAGATGATTTAGATGATAAACAAATAAGTAATAAAATGCTGAAGTCTATCGTACCCATGAAGAAATGTTCGAAAGCCTTATTAGAGAAAAGACATTCAAAAGGAACTGATGGTTTTGTCTGACTGACTGCATATATAAACACAGCAATTTGGCAGATCCTACACCAAAGTAAACATTAAAGTGTGTAAAAGGCCATGTCCGCATCTTGGCCCCAGTCAAATACAGAACTGTCATGCTTCCTGACTCCCAAGCTACGATTCAGACGCGGTAAACTTACTTCCATGTAAGTTTCATAGTCAAATTCTCATGTTCGCCCTCAAGATATTTTGGTGAAAACTGGCAGACATTAATCACTGAAGAAGCCAAGTCTAAAAGTGTGCCGTGCTGAGATACTATCTGAGCTAACATGCCTTGGCCGCCGCCACTCTCCATCCGGGAAGTGAAAAAGAGATGGAACCATGTCAAATTACCTCCTCTCCAAAAATATGAGCTCCATGCTCAGACGTGCAAGTTGCTGAACGCTGCAATACAAGTTGCCTGTGTATACATACCACTCAATTGAGCATAGAAGTGAAAACCACAGTGCCATTAAGCATGGGAAGGGGTGTAAACAGTTTCTTGATCTTGAACTTTGAATCAAGTCCAAAAGCAGTGACAATATAATCTTGGGGATGTGTAACATATTGATTTCCCATGCCTCCTAAAGCCGACTGTATTACTTGGCTTTTGTACTGCATTACATGGGAAGAAAAGTTTTCTCAATAATAAGGTTAAGGCCAGACAGTTGATGAACCACAGGATTACACTTTGGGATTGTAGGTCAATTACATACATATATTTATGTTTCATTGTCCAACCCCATATATACATACAGGGGTTGGACAATGAAAGTGAAACGCCTGGTTTTAGATCACAATAATTCATGAGTATGGTGTGCGGCCTCCTTTTGCAGCCAATCCAGCATCAGTTCGTCTTGGGAATGACAGATACAAGTCCTGCACAGCGGCCAGTGGGATTTGGAGTCATTCTACTTGCAGAATAGCGTTCAGGTCACTATGTGTTGCAGGTGGAGGAAAACGTTTCCTCACTCGCTCCTCCAAAACACCCCAAAGTGGCTGAATAATATTTAGATCTGGTGACTGTGCAGGCCATGGGAGATGTTCAACTTGACTTTCATGTTCATCAAACCACTCTGTCACCGGTCTTGCTGTGTGTGTTGGTGAATTATCATCCTGATACACGACACCGCCTTCAGGATACAATGTTTGAACCATTGGGTGCACATGATCCTCCAAAATAGTTCGGTAGTCCTTGGCAGTGACGCGCCCATCTAGCACAAGTATTAGGCCTGGGGAATGCCATGATATTGCGGCCCTAACCATCACTGATCCACCCCCATGCTTCACTCTGGACATGCAACAATCCGGATAGTACGCTTCTTTGGGGCCTCTCCACACCATAACTCTCCCGGATATGGGAAAGACAGTGAAGGTGGACTCATCAGAGAACAATACATGTTTCACATTGTCCTCAGCCCAAGATCTTCGCTGCTGGCACCATTGAAACCGACGTTTGGCATTGGCACGAGTGACCAAAGGTTTGGCTATAGCAGCCCAGCCATGTACATTGACCTGGTGGAGCGTTGAGGTGCACATTTAATTCTGCAGTGAATCGGGCAGCTGTGATTTTATGTTTTTTGGATACAGCATCCCTTTCAGACAGCTTCCTCTTGTGTCCACAGTTACTCCCGTTGGATGTGGTTCGTCCTTCTTGGTGGTATGTTGACATTACCCTGTATACCGTGGCTCTTGATACATCACGAAGGTCTGCTGTCTTGGTATGCACCAGCGAGACGAGCACCTACAATTTGTCCTCTTTTGAACTCTGATATGTTATCCATAATGTTGTGTGCATTGCAATTTTTTAAGCAACACTGTGCTGTTACTCTGCTGATTAAACCATCACACTCTGCTGTTACTGGTGGAATGTGCAATCAATGAAGATTGGCCACCAGGCTAGTCAAATTTAGGCATGAAACCTCCAACACTGAATTGGCCAGTGTTTCAGTTTCATTGTCCAACACCATACTGTATATATATATATATATATGGCTTTTGACAGGCACTAAAGATGGACCATTTGGACCATTGACCTGTACAATATTTGAACCTAGGCATTCTGGATGGCAGCTGAGAAGCAAATCACTGAGCCATCTAAGTATTTTATACAGCTCTATTCATGTTCTTAGTTTTCAGGGCAGCATCTGTATCATAACTCCATGCTGTAAATTAATTGGGTAGTTGGGTAGGCGCACCATCCGACACACAGACACTATATGGTTGCCCTGCAGTTGACCCCTTTCCCACCCTTCCACCACAACGTTTCAGTTCCTAACACCGTGAATGTGAAAACAAAACCACAAGTATGCCCATAAGATGTTTAAGATCAAAACAGCGCCTTTAGAATGAGGGTAAACTGCACTGTGTACCGCACCTGAACACCTCACTCACACAGTGCTGCTGCTACTGATGCGTTGCTCAACACAACAGGATTCAGTAATAGTGGTTTGTGTGTTATGTAATGTCACTCACAAAGCGGACTTCATCTAATATATTAGCAAGTCTGTACTCAAACATCCTGCTCCATTTACTGCCAGATTGGGATTATATCACCCTTGGTAGGATTAAATATCTACTTTATGTGAGTCAAAGTTTATCCACTTGCTCATTGTGAAGATTCTTTACTACTTTTCAGCACGTACTATATAATTTCACTGTTGCTACCACACACACACACACACACACATACACACACACACACACACACACACACACACACACACACACACACACACACACACACACACACATTTAGACATTTTTTCTAATCAGGTGCATGTTCCATGTTCTCTGTGGTATATTTTTATTGATTGCATAATTTTATTGTAATGTACAGTATAAACCACATTTTCCCATGGTGTAAATGAAACGTGGATTTTAACCACAAGGCTCTTTCATTTCTTCACTGCTGTAGGTCACAGTATTAAGAAGGAAACGAAGAAATGAAAAAGAAAAAAAAAATGTGGTGCAAAATATCGGCAACTTTTTTGGCCCGTAAATGCTGAAGTCACGCAGGTAAGAAATGAGAAGACAGGCGGAGACAGGCAAACAGATGATCCTGCTGTCGTTCCAGTTAAAGCTTATGGTATGATTTTATTGTTTGTTCTTAGTAAAATGACATTTTACATTCTATATTTAATGCTAAACATAATTAATATATTAATTAACATTTGGTAGATTGAAAAAAAAAAAACATTGCCTGCTGGTTTGGTACCTTCCATGGTATTATTTAAAACATTCTGTATGTTAACATTGTTCTCCCCATGCTTGGTGAGCTTCCTCCAGGTACTCCGGTTTCTTCGCACAGTCCAAAGACATGTAGGTTAGGTTTATTGGCATTCCCAAATTGGCCAAATTGTGTGAGTGTGTGTATATGTGTGTCTGTGCCCTGTGATGGATTGGCACCCTGTCCAGGGTGTACCCCACCTTGTGCCCTAAGTCTCCTGGGATAGGCTCCAGGCCCCCCGTGACCCTGAATACAGGATTAAGCGGTATAGATAATGATGAGTGTACTGTATGTTAACAATGCCCTTCCTAGTGCGTCAGTCTTGGATTCCCTGTTTTTCAGAACAGTAGTTATTGCATAGTGTAGTGATTTCAGTACAGTAGTTATTTTATAGTGTCATATGTCTTTTATTGAGTGTGTTGAATGGTTTCAGCAAGCATGTACATGAACAAAAGTAGGTATCCAGGTAATTATCACTGCCCCTGGGGGTTATCTGTTCAAAGAATCACAGATACATACAGTTGAGGCCAAAAGTGTACATACACATAGAGTATTCAATTCAATATCATTTTAATAAGAGAATCACTTTGTTCTCATCACAGGTTATTATAAAGCGGTCAATTAGAATTTATCACATTCCAGTGTGTCGGATGTTTACTGAATTTGTCTTTAAACAGTCTGAAAGATTTGTAATGACATGTAGATGCTTTAGATTTGTCAGGTCTTTTAATGAGGAATTAATGGGAAACGCATAAAGGCCTCCCTTTAGAGACGGTGTCTTTTGCTCTGAAGGACATGATCAAAACCTCAGAAAAAAAATCGTCAGAACTCCAGTCCTCATCATCTGTCTATTTCCTCATGAAGCACACTTTCCAACAGGTTTTTCCTCACAAGCATTTGTACAAACAATTGTATGCACATGTCAAAATCTTAGCTTAAAATTAACTCCCATGATTGAAGCAACTTTGATTTGATCCCTGAGACATCAGCTACTTTAACCATTAAAAGAAGCCTTCTTGACAAGATGTACAGTATTTACTCGGGTGGTTTACAGACGATCTTTAGGCTTTTAGAGGACTGTTCAAAGTAACAGTTTAAAAGGTAAGACTTTTACTCTAAAGAACACCATGTCAACTGTGAAGCCTGGGGGGTGGACCTCATGAAGCAGTGCTGTAGGATTCTATGGAAATACTAAAGCAACACTCCAAAATTTCAGCCAGAATGTTAATAAAGTGAAATACTCTACAGACATAACCTGAAACTTATGCAAAACCTTGTAGACCGGACCGAAAAAGCATGTCTGAGCAAGATATAACTCACTAGACTGAGTTATATGAAGTATTTCAGAAAGAGTGATTCATGAGTTTGATTGAAGTTGCAATGGCACCCATAGTAACAAATTGTATATAAACGTTTGACCCACTGAAATGTGGATCTCATAGATAAAATCGCTCCTTGCTCTTATTTTTAATTGAAATCTAAATGAAATAAATTAGATACCCTATAGATAATATGAAATGTATCAATATCAAAGCTTGAGCATGATCTGCATTCTGGATAACTGATTTTTAGATATGGATGGGAAGGATTGCTACGATGTTTATTTTTTCATTGTGGTTTTTTTTTATTATATATATTTATTTATTATTTTCTTGGGGAGCTTAATTTCTATGATTTTATTTTTATTGCCTGGCTGATCAGCTTCAGTCAGTTCAGGTAATTTTTTTATATCAGTAACGGAAAAGTAGTACTGTATGTATATATTATAACACTATGGCCATGATGAGGGATTGTTGCTTTATAGGACTAGCTGTACATTTGCCCCTACGTCTTTGAACTTGTAGCAATAAACCTTTCAAAGATGAACTTTGATAAAAAATTTTATTTCCTGATCTTTAGGAAATGCAAGTCAGCATTTTGAGTCACACCTACAGTATACATGCAGGGCAGATACACTTTCTTTTCTTCTTGCACGTACTGTAATCCTCAGTAATCATCCATTAAAATCACATACGCTTGTACATTTAGATATTTATTTAATCTGTACTTTAATCATTACATTTTCAGGAATGAGATTATATAGCAGAGGGCAATATATTACATACATTGCATAAAATCGATCTGTACCTCTAAGGGTTTAGAGAATTTCACATAAAATGCCTGATAAAGAGTTAACAAGTCTAATATATATTTCTTCAAGCACAGGCAGCAGATGTCACATTAAGTAAACCTACAATGATAGTGATATGAATATCATTGTTGCCTAGCTATAATAAAATACTTTATCAGATAAACAGCAGTTATGGCCAGAAAAGCAAATATGAAACTGAAAAGTGACTCATCAATAGTCAAACATTTACAGAGTTATTGTTGCAATATAGGGGGAAAAAAAGATTATTGGTAGATGGTTTAAAATGAACGTAACAAAAGTTATAAACTGGCAATTATGTTTTAAAATCAGACTATAAAAGGTAAACTAAGCATACAAAGTCGTTTCGTTGATACTTCGTTATTACCTAATTGCTAGTTCCTATAGACTGGAAAACACGGAACAATAAACAAATTGTGAAGTTGTACATAGCTGATCATGGATCAGAATGCATGTCAAATAATTCAATTGTTTGAAATGAATAAAAGTGGACTGTTTATTTACATAACGCTTGATACACAATATACACATACGCTCACCATGTATTTTAGCACTGTGAGACACACACACACACTATAATCTCATAAGGAAATGACAGAATATTTGGTAAGGTCCCCCCCCCCCCCCCACACACATTTCAGTGTATGAATTATAATCGTTGTGAAAGCGCTAGCCATAAAATAGCATTTATAGATGGCTTTATCATTCAGTAACTAGGCCATATATCCTTCTTGCTCGCACATGCATGGTCGGACCTGTGCACTGAGCCATAAGCAATGAACAAAACATTATACGGTGGTAAAAGCAGCAACGTACAGGAAGCGCTGAAAAGCCTATTGCGTCCTGATTGAAATGGACGCCGGGTAGCCTGCTGACCAATATTGTCTAAGACAGGGGGTGGAACCACGATGCTTGGATCACGGACTGGAGACAGAATCCTCCCTTGAGCTTTTAGGTTCTCAGAGTGTTTAGCCTTTTTTAGCGCTGTAGAGAATGAAAGAAAAAAAATGAACACTTTATATATATTCATGAATATTTGGAAATGCCGGCGAATTGATCATCACATATCAAACCTTATTCCCATCATGAGCCATTAAACCCATTCTATTCCCGTACCGTGGATTTTGTTTCTTCTTCTTCTTTTCATCAATCTCTTTCTTGAGCTCCTCCACCCAGTTCTCCCCTGGTCTGGCACAAAACTGCTTACCTCGCTTGAGCTTGAACCTGAGGATCAAATAAAGATCATTGGCATTAAAAATACGTTTTAAGATCATGATTTTGCATGATGTTTTTTTTTTTTTTTTTTTTGCCATTAATTCTCTTGCTATACCCTGAATCCCAAATTGTGCATGATCATATCTGGGTAGTTTTAGTCTCTGTAACTCACACTATAGCGGGAAGGTTGCATCCTCCATCCTGACGCTGTATTCTGTAACTCACTACTCTTTTCTTGGCGGCCCATTCAACTTTCCTCGCATATTTTAGGCAGCAGTCCTCATATGTACCTAGAACGAGACACACACACACACACACACACACACACACACACACACACACACACACACACATATTGGACATTAAATAGGTCTTGAGTAAGATTCTGTGAGTTATGTAAGATTACTGTTGATCCTTGTTGATAGGAAAGATCAACTTTCACATTTCCGTCAGATGAAAGAATTCAGTCTGTGTTTTGATATGCTGCATTAGAACAGAACAGATATCCTTTACATGGCAGAGAATGCAATCAGAAACAAACAATCTGCTCCGTCTCTATTCACTCTTGAGAAACTAATATAAAGGAGCACAAATGAACATCCTGTACACTTCACACTTTTAGGGGGGATTCAAGAGTAGTAATGCAAATGAACCTTCGACTACAGCTTGCAGCAGGTGCTGGTTATCACCGAGTTGGAACGTTTGATTTACAAACATCCTCGAGTAGATACATAGGAAATCACCCATCTGACTTGAGATTATGTCACACAGCGCCAGCTGTGTTGATTAAATGAACAAGACATCTAGTAAACTCAGGAAGAAAATCTGTGACCTCCGAAAAGTAAACCTTGCAGCTATTTACCTTAGGAAATAAACATAAACCAGTTGCGTAAGAGATATACTGTATTATAATGCATATTTAGTTCATATAAAGAAGCCTTTTTTTCAATGCAGTAAATGATTTACGCAATTAAAAGAGCACATGGTTACCTTGCGCAAGGCTGAGGTAGAGGACACTGAGGAACACGAGGAAAAAGAGCAGGCTGAATCGCATGGTTTAAGGTTACGTCTCTCTGCAGGAACACATGGAAGAGTTTTCTCTCTCAATTTCCACATGCATTGTTATTTACATCTGAAAACTCGCACCATCAAATCTAAGTGCAAATCTAACTAACACACAAACACATATAAAGGATTATAAAGTACATGAATTTGCACAGATTTCAAAAGTCCAAAGTTCACATTCAGAATCAAGTGTGAACCTGTTTGCATTTCTCATCAAGGCACCGTTCCCATAAAATACAACCGTTATAAAATCTAAATCATTACTCTCACTGGAATTGTTTTTACTATTTAAGGGAATGATATCATTGAGAGAGTTGCAGTAAAAAACTCACATGCAATAAATCATCTGGAATAAACAGTAGCGCAATTATGTATTACAAAACCCATTACAAGATGGGAATTTGTAGTATTCTGGTATAATTCTAAAGATGCAATTCATGATCTATTTACCTGAGTCAGAGTAGGGAATTCACAGAGGTTGCGCCGGGTCTCCGGGAGTCTGCTCACCTCTTCAAATTATGCGCTTTTATAAAGAGGCCAGTGCTGACACCTGAGACAAGTGTAGAACACACCCTCAGAGTCATAAAAGTGATACTTTCACTTTTCTATCTATCTATCTATCTATCTATCTATCTATCTATCTATCTATCTATCTATCTATCTATCTAATGGAATAATTACTGTGTTATTTTTATGATTTTCTTAAATTATTATTTATTCGACTGTTTTCCAATGCTAAGTGTACATTTTTATATTCTGTATCTGTATTGTTGGTAATTGTTGTGCTGCCAGGGTGGGAGTTTTTCTCAAAATTTAATTGCCCTGGAAAGACAATGCTATATATTTATTTACCAGTTCATGTCAGCACATCAACACTTTTCCATGCTTCCATGTATACCATACGTACATAATCTCAATGCATATGCATTTACATTTCAGTTTAAAACATCCCGTCAAATTTTAAAATAGCAGTTCATCATCTGCTGATATTCTCACATGATATACAGTGTAGTTAACTCTACTTATATATGTGTGTTTGAATGTAGTAAATAAGTCTACACTGAGTACAATTTGCACACCTGACCCTACTGCAGTAAAAATCTGTTCAGCATAGAGGAGTGAGCTAAGGCTTGTATAAAATAACATTAAAAAACATCTAATCTGAAAAAAAAGGCAAGTTTATATGATTGGCTAAAGTTAACTAAGTTAACATGGTTTCTTTGCTAGTTCCAGATTAGACTAGAATCAGGTGCAGGTTCAAACCCAAACACCACCAGTGTTGGGCCCTTGAGCAAGGCCCTTAACCCTCAACTGCTCAGATGTAAAAATAAATAAATAAATAAATAAGTAAAAATCCTTTACATTATGATATTATTTCTGACAAATGTGTTAATTAACTAGCATTGTTTGTGAGACCAAAAGAGAACAAATTATGTTTTCCGGCCAAATGGTGTACAGTAGTTGCTTTCAGACAAAAATCTCCTAACAATTTTATACAAGTATTATATCGTGAAATCCCTTAATAATAAGTAATAAGTCACTTAATTTCATCACTATGTACTTTTCCAAGCTTAAATAAAATTAAAAGTTGCACCTTTTTACGTTTCACTAGAGTGCACTCTTTTGGTTGGGTAATTCTAGATTAAATTGAGTAAATTGAGTCATTTTGACACAAAATCTGTACTTGTACTTATACTATCATTGATTTACCTGAAAGAAATTAACATTGGTTGGAAATATTAAAATAATGTTTACATAATATGATTTTTTTTTAAGTTTATATCAAACATACACTTACCGGCCACTTCATTGGGTACACCTGTTTAAATGACAATTAATGCAAATATCTAATCAACCAATAAAATGGCAGCAATTCAATGCAATTAGGCATGTAGCCATGGTCAGTATGATCTGCTGAATGTCAAACCAAGCATCAGAATGGGGAAGAAATGTGATTTTGAGTAACTTTGAATGTGATATGCTTCTTGGTGCCTGATGCACGGTGTGTGGTCTGAATATTTCCAAAACAGCTGTTCTAATGGGATTTTCATAGCACAGCCATCTATAGGGTTTACAGAAAATCATCTGCAAAAGAAAATAATATCCAGTGTGGATGGAATGGAGGTATACTAACAAGGATCTCTGAATGAGATCTCTGAGGAAGACCACAGTGAGTCTCGATTTGTGTTGTGAACATTCAGATGATAGGGTCAGAATGTGATGTAAACAACATGAAAGCATGGTTCCATCCTGCCTTGTATCAACAGTTTATTCTGGTGTTGGTGGTGGTGTAATGGTGGTGTGGGGGATATGTGGGGGCGTATTTTGGACCAACTGAGCACGTTTTAAATACCACAGCCTACCTGAGTTTTGTTTCTGACCATGTCGGTCCCTTTATGACCATAGGATAACAGCATCTCAAAAGTGTTTTTCTGAACATTACTGTGAGTTCACTGTACCCAAATAGTCTTCACAGTCACCTGATCTCAATCCAATACAGCGATTTTGGGACATAGTGGAACCTGAGATTTGCATTATGGATGTGCATCTGACAAATCTTCAGCAAGTGTGTGATGCTATTATGTCAATATGGACCAAGATTTTTCCAGCAACTTGTTAAATCTATTCCATGAAAGACTAAGGCAGTTCTAAAGACAATAGTTGTCCCTAATGAAGAGAATGAGCATAACTCATTTTCTGGTATGTACAATAATTTGTATATGTTTAACCAATGTACATTTATTCTTGTAAATTGAGCAAAAAAACCTTTTTCAAGGAACAGCCTATTCTACTTTTATAAGTTTTATATACTGCATCATGCACTGTATTGGCAATAGTGTGACAACGAAAAATGAAAATTTTTATTACAGTCGTGTCCAAACGTCTGGATGCACTAGCGAAAATGCTTTCTTTTGAAATGAACTTTCTTTCGATTTTTTTTAAAATTAGTTACAGATGATGTCAGCACTAACTTGAGTTAATGTTAAAAAATATGTACTTGAATATTAAAATTTCTTAGTACATAGTATTTCCCTCTTTTGCCTTAGTAAAAACATGAATCTGAGCTGTAATGGGTAAAACCTGATCATCCATGTTAGGTCAAAGCCATCATTGTGTGTCATCTGAAAGAAAGCGTCAACTGAAAGGATAATATCCTAACCTTTTGAACAGAGGGGATAATTTGCTTATATTTAAATAGAGAGTCAGAAATAGTACATGAGCCAAAATAGTACATAAAAAAAAGATTTACATTGAAAATAAATCGAAAAGACTCAAATTTTCTAAGTAAAACATATTTGGACATTTATTTATCATAACTTGCTTGTCTCAGTAATCAAAGTTCTTCTAAATAGAAAATGATGTAAAATATATTTGCATATATAATATAATTTAATCAATTTGATTTTATTATTATATTTTTTTATTTTACTTTTTTCATTGCTTGCTAGCGAACATAAGATCAGTATCTGTCATCCATCCTATTGTTGCAAAATGTTGTATAAAAGTATTTGTCATAGTGTATTATTAATATTTTTCAAATATTGTGTAATGAATTGGACAGCATGCAATTATTTCTTAAGGATGAAAAAACAAGAATTTTTTAAAATATATATTTTGAATTATATTTTTGAATGTGATTTTTGTTTTTCCTTCATCAGTTTTTCAGGGCCTCCAGTTCGTTTTGGATCTCTAGCAGATATTTTGGAATTCCCTAATATATGCCCTAACATATATCCTTTTTATATCCTCTTTCAGTTCTGTAAATAGTCAATATACTAGATGTCATATAGGGAGCAGGTTAGAGGTTTAAAATATTGCATTATTCTGACATCTTTTAATAATACAGAATAAGGAAATAAAGAAAGAATAAATAAAATACCTAGAGCATATTAACAGCAATGGCAGCACAGTGGCTTACTGGTCGGATGAGGGAATAAGTGAGGGAGATTAACATCAATCAAATTTTGAAAAGAAAAAAAAAACATCTTTAAAAGGGCAAGAAGAAATATGATTTTTGTTACTTTTTTAATGCCATGGATGCTCTGATTTTGCTGTACTTCCCCTCATAATCCAAGTCATGATTGACCTGGATATAAATGTTTTCAATGAAAGCACTGCCTTTTAGTCACAGAGACTGCAACACGTTTCAACACCTTTGTTTACAACGAAGCACATGGCCAAAAGAGTCACAGGACTGGTAATTTGACAAGACTGGCATGCAAAAGCTGGTACGAACATTTTAAGTAGCCAAGCAGACTAGCAGTTTGTAGTTCATGTCATGTATAGCAAGCTCCCCATTTGAGTGAGAGCCAACTCCCTGACCAGTAAAAAAAAAAAAAAAAAAATCAAAAGTGGACAGTGTTCTTCCATATATCAGATCAGAGCAATACGGTCTGGTCAGCAAAATCATGAAAGTCTGGTTATTGAAAACAGATCAACGAATATGTTACAATATATAGAAAAATGTGTGAAATGCACTCATATTCATGCAGAGTTTCTGAAGAATCATTCACCTCTTTCCGGGTCTTATATAACAAATGGCATTGCTGCAATATAAAGCATTCATGAGAAAAAAAAAATTAAGCTTCATAGAGACCGTATGAAACTTAATCGCAGCAAACGGTTCTGTTTCAACTTGCCGGAATGAGAAGCGCTTTCATTTGTGCTTTTTCTCTGAGTATCTGTGAGGAGTGTCGCCATTATGTGACGAGCCAGGTTAGCATTTCACATGCTTACATTTTCGAACATGCACCCTCTTGTAGAGGAGTGGTCCCACCATGTTTCTCTTGCTTGGAGGCAAGCAAGAACGGTCTAACTTTTTATTTTCATACCCCAAGGCTGTAACGTTAGCTTCTTTCGTCTTTCTCGAATGTCAACATGCCCTGAGCTGTGGCTTTGTTTCCAGCAATGAAAGACGTGAATAAATGTTTGACCCAGACCTCATTTTGACAAGTGAGAGTCTACCATTAGTTTGGCTCAAATTTACTTGTAAGCATTAACTAATTCATCATTGTATCTTGCAACTGCTTTAGACAGGTTTTGGTTGCGTTGGATCTGGAGGCTATCCTGGGAACACTTTGTGTGTTGTGACACAGTTTGTGTGATGATGACAGTTCATGGCAGTACATCATGCACACACAGGCAATTTATCATAGACAATCCATTTACTGGCTGGAAGAAAAACGGAGAACTAAGCAGAAACCCGCATGACATATGTGAATCTTTATGCAGGCATTAACTTGAAATGAGGATCAAACTTTTTAGCTTTTCATCTATTACCTTGCTACAGTTTTGTTAGCATGATTTTTTATTATTGACTAAAATTGATACATACACATTTTATGGACAATGCTGCCTACTGTTACAGTCAGGTGGAACTTCTGTGATGCACTCAGAGTTAATGATGACCATGCCTACTATTAAAATCAGAGGTTATGGAGTTCTTTTGTGTGTGTGTGTGTGTGTGTGTGTGTGTGTGTGTGTGTGTGTGTGCGTGTGTGTGCGTGTGTGTACGTGCCCCCAGCCGACCAGCGGCCAACATACTGTATGTGCTGTCGTTGTAGACGTTTACATTATGACATCATAGTTGACAACCATGCTGCCTACTATTACAATTGAAAACCTGTGACACGCCACTGAAGGAACTACCTGTGAAATAACTGACTGGCTACCGTTTACCGGCCAAACAAACAAACAGAAATCGAAATATATACAGATTTATCTGGAGTGAGTCTGTTGTTTTGTGAATACGGCAAACAAATATGAACTAACTGTATACAGGTAGTCCCCTACTTACGAACGAGTTCCGTCCCCCGGGAGCACATTTATAAATTGGATTTGTTCTTAAGTCTGACAAAGTGAGTCTTATATGCTTTTAACCACGCCTAGGGAAATGAATCTTACAGTGAAATGTGAAATGTAACAGTGTTGTCTCTGTGCCTTTAAATCATAAGTGGAATCCGGGTATTCGTGCTGATTTAGTTTATTTAATCAGATTTAGTAGCCAAAGAAGCTACTTCTGAAGTTAATGCAACATGGAAGTGACCTATCCTGCTTCCCTAAAAAATTTTTAGTCGCTAACATGAGCCATTTTGGAGAGATGATTTAATATGTGCACCAAAAATGGCCATGTTTTAGCGTTATACTGTCTCTCCAAACAAGAATAATCAAAAATGCTAACTATTCATATTTCTTTGAGTATTGATACTAATATTGGTGTAAGCTTCTAAAAGCATATGACCTGTAAAACTGTTACTTGCTTTAAATGCTCTAAATTAGACACATTTTATGTTATGTGGCCATAAATCAAAGAAAATTATAGTTTATTCAATTAAAATGGCTTTTTTTGTAATCTGCCCAATAAGTATTGTTAACAAATATACCCTTAAAATTCCAGTGCTTTGCATTAGCATTGGTTTTTGGTAAAAAGCTTGAAAAGCAAATAATCTGTAGTGTCCATAACCATGGACAAATTCTTATTACAGTACTTTTCAGGTTCATGTCTTTTCATGTGAAATCTAAATTGGCCAAGTTTAATTTGAATGGCAATTAAGATCATTGCAAGAGTTGAATTAAAGAATGTTACGGACACTACAGGAAATGGCATGAAATTGTACTTAGCAGATGTCTTTCTTTTTATCTGATAAAAATATTAATGTGTATGCATATTTACAAAAAAGATGAAGCATGAATCAGGAGATAAGGAGCATTAAGTATTATGGAAAAGGGTGTTATATGAGCCAACCTGGAAATTAAATTTTTTTGTCTAGACGAGACACTTTATAGCACCAATACCCTGCTTTAACCCGAGTTGTTAGTACCTACCAAACCTCATGGCTGTGTGTGGGGAGTGAAGGGAGTGATCCTACATAACAGTTACAATAATTCCTGGACAATCATGTTTTATCCTCCTCACATCTTACAAGACTTAAAGGATTGTCTGTCAGTGTCATCTTCCACAATATCACAGGACACATTCCCAAAGTCTTTTGGAGTCCATGCCTCAATGGGTCAGAGCTGTTTGGGTGGCACAAACGGGAGGCTATACGTAATATTAATCAGGTGGTTGTTATGTTATGGCTGACCGGTATATATATGCAGAGTTATTTGAATAGCTTTAACTTTAATATACATACAAACAAAAAGAAAAAACGGAACACATTATAATCCAGACTTTGACATGAGTTCCCTTCACTGTCATGTACTATAGAAATCCACTGAATCATCACATTCTGTCTCAACAAAACATTAGGCTTTTGCAAACATTTCTGTATGCCCTGGTTATCATATGTCCAATCTTCAAACAAAGGTACTTGGGTTTCACATGTGGATAACGAGGCATGGCCACATACTGTAGGTATCCTCTATACCCAAAATAAATCTTGGCATACTACCTGCTACTAGAGATCTAATCTCAAATAACATCTTTGAGACTCTTATACATGGTTAACTCTTCTGAATTGAAGTAATCATATGTGTGTCTTGTTGATTTAAATATATAGTATGATATTATACAGTACGTATACATGGTTTTATCAGATCTGATAATCCATAAATAATAACAGAAAAGTTTTTTTCATTGCAGCAATAATAATTATATAGCATCAGCAATCAGATCATCAGTAATCAGTACATTATTTGTATATATTATTATAATTATTATGCATTATTGTTTTTAAACCTATTTTCCAAATTTTAATTTGCCATATTATGTCAAATTTCCAAACATATCTTTCTTTCCTTCTTCCTTTTTGCTTAAAGCAAGATCTTTAATAGTATGTTTCCCCCCGCCCCCCACATTTGATACTATAACAGATTGTTAATTTCTATGTTTAAGTGTATTTTAAGGGTTTCTCCACACATTTTAATCTCTGCAATGAGTTGTTGATGCTTATAGGCTGTTTAATCTCTCAGGTTGAGTCATGTTCCGATTGTTGCTAATATTTCTCAGATTTCGAGGTCTCTCTCTGTCATCAACTCTTGCAGTGAGGCCTGGTGTTTTGTTCTTGTAGCCCCTAGTTACTCTGTGATCACTGTGAATTACACTTCACAATTCCTCTCCAGGATGGCTATATGATAGTCCTGCTGAAGTTTACTCTCATCTTCTCACATCTTCACTCAGCAGATCAGTGAAGCAAAATGCCCTATGTGATATATTATTATAAATTATATATTGTTATGCAAGATGTATTTGGGGGGATTCTAGTCTTGACAATTTACTTGTAACTTCCTTTTAAGAGTTGAGGCAGATCCTGAAAAATGTGAATGCTCTGAACATGCTGAGTGATTTTAAAAACATATTTAACTTTTTCTTGTTTATGCTTCAACATGTCGCCAGTGGTTCTGACAGTTTTTGGGCAAAACCCAAAATAATTTTTTTGTTATTTTAGAGAGAGATTGTGATCTTTATAGCCTACGTTTCTTGGATTTGTTATATTATTCTGCTGTTGTAGTTCAGCTGCCTCAAGATCAAACCCTTTCTGAGATTCATTTCTGATTATCATGGTTGTATATATGTGCATCTCAATAAATTAGAATATCATCGAAAAGTTTATTTATTTCCATATTTCAATTCAAAAAGTGAAACTTGTATAGGTTCACTACACAAAGACTGATATATTTCAAGAGTCTATTTATTTTAATTTTGATGATTATGGCTTACAGCTAATAAAAAATCCAAAATTCAGTATCTCAGAAAATTAGAATAATGTGAAAAAGTTTTAAATTGGAGACTCATGGTGTCACACTCTAATCAGCTAAGTAACGTAAAACACCTGCAAAGGTTTCCTGAGATTTAAAATTTTGCATTTCATTTAGAAATCAAGGTCTGGAGTCTGGAGGAAGAGAAGAGAGGCACGGAATCCAAGTTGCTTGAAGTCCAATGTAAAGTGTGTGCACTCCCTGTGCACAGTCAGTGGTGGTTTGGGGAGCCCTGTCATCTGCTGGTGTTGGTTCACTGTGTTTTATCAGGTCTAAGGTCAGCGCAGCCGTCTGCCAGACTTCATGCTCCCCTCTGCTGACCAGCATTATAGAGATGCTGATTTAATTTTCCAGCAGGACTTGGCACCTGTCCACACTGCCAAAAGGACTAATACCTGGTTTAAGTACCACGGTATCCCTGTGCTTGATGGACCAGCAAACTCACCCACCCTAAACCCCATATAGACTCTATGCATCATCATAAGGAAGATGCAAGACACCGGACCAGACGACACAAAAGAGCTGAAGGCCTCTATCAGAGCAACCTGGGCTTTCATAAAACCTCAGCAGTGCCACAGACTGATCACCTTCATGCCATGCCACATTGCTGCAATAATTCATGCAAAGGGAGACCTGACCATGTATTCAGAGTAGTACATGTTCATACTTTTCAGTAGTTAGACATTTCTGTGTTAATTGTTTTTTATTATTATTTATTTATTTATTTGGCTTAAGTAATATAAAATTTTTCTGATGTACAGAATTTTGGGTTTTCATTAGCTTCAAAGACATAATTCTGTGTGTAATGAATCTGTATAATATAGGAGTTTCAATTTTGAATAAAAAATTCCACTTTCAAGCTGGTATTTGAGTTTCTGTAGCCTCCCAGTCAGCTTAAAACAGCCTCACTGCACTCTTCCCAGCCCTAACCGTTGCCACGACAACAAAGTATTCTAGCATGCAGAGCTCTTTGACCTTTTATGCCGGATGCTACGATATTATAATAAACCATATTATACAACAGTTAAATCAGGTGAGCATATCCTTAATAAACTCAACCAATACGTAAGTATGTCTAAATCCCATGATGTAATTTCTGTAGCCCATGAGAACCCCTTTGGATGTTCTGGAAAGTTCCTTATTAGTGGTGCTTGCCAAGCGAAGCACTATTATTATTATTATCTCACATGCTTATTTTTCTTCCTTTTTTTTTTTTCTTCCGTACAAATGTTTGGCACGTAACTAGTTTCACACCGTTTGTTGTAGACCTATGAATGAGGTGACAATGTCGGCTTATTCGGGAATGGGGTGCTATGACTTTTCTAGGGGGTGGGCGGTTAACCGACCCCAAAAAGGCCCTTAGACTTAACATTGATACCAATTTGACAGACTGAAGTGCAGAGCGAGAATTTGGTAGAAATCTCAAATTTGCCACATTTGAAGAGGCTTGCTCAGCAACTCAGGCAACCAATCAGTCTTTTGCGTTTATCATGATGATCATAAGCCACGATCCCTAGCAACATCATTAGCACGCTGTTAGCATGCTGCTCACATGATTAACATGCTGCTGGCATTATGATTACAATATCAGCATATTGCTAGCATGATGCTAACAATACTATCTTGTCGCTAGCGTTGTACTAACTATATAGGCATTTTCATCTTAACATGATTAGCATGTCGCTAACATGACGTTAAGTGGATTAGCATGTTGCTAGCATTATACTAACTATTTTAGTATGTTACTAGCAACATCATTAGAACGTTGCTAACATGTTGGTAGAGTAATTAGCATGTTGCTACCATGACTCCAATGTTTTGCCACAGCAAGCGCCACGCTTTTTCAAAAAATGTACCTGCCTAGTTTAGCTTTAATTTTTATGCTTGCTTTCATCGACATCCACTTAACATCCTGGTGTAGTCATGTGACAATTCTTGTACCCATGACAAAAAAAAAATAATTCAATGGTGGTGTGCCTAGGTAGCACATGTGACAGAAACGATCATTTTAAAAAGCTTGAGTTTTGTTACTGACCCTTACTAAGCTTCGTCCCATTTAAGCATTCTAATGATTAAATAGCATCTCAGATTTTATATTTAATCTGTCATAGGTCAAATAGGACTTTTAACCGTAAATTTGTCAGGGAAAATGCCATGTGCCTTGTTATATCCTCCATAATTTCCCTTATAGGAGACATTAAAGGTCTCCTAAAGGTCTGGGCTCTTATAGATTAAACATTTAGTGATTATTAATATTAACATATTGTATGTATTATACATCATGTTTTCCTTTAAAAATGAGTCACGTTTATTTACATTTCTAAAAAAAAAAAATGCTTTAATTTAACACCATGACTTTTTTAAATAGCTTTTTACAGTATATATAAAGTCTTATTGGCTGCTTATTTCTAAGCAACAGTGCAAAAGATATGTATTTGTGTATCATATGTATTTGCTGTATTTTTAGCCAATATTGTGGAGGCCTTGCCCCCTATTTCCTACGACCCTGGGGGAAAGATTTAACGTTTTGTGTAGCAGATTTAACAGTTTCCCTGTCAGAAGAAGAATTATCCAAAATAACCCACTAAAGAACTGTTATAAATTTTCAGTAATTACAGAGTGTTTGTTTAATCTTAACCACCAGCTCTCATCATTTTTGGAAATGTCATTCAGGTGAAAATTGTAGTCATATTAAGATGCGCTCATTTAAGCTTTTTCAGTTAAACATGCTGCTTGAAACATGTCATTGTAGTTCTTTTGATCCCTTTTAACTGCCAGGTGCTGTAAGAATAATCACTTGAGCACCTGCTCACGCACAGTTCTTTCAACAAGGTCTGTCCGACTAAATATTTACATTACTGGGACTTATTTGAAATGTTGCATTACAGTTTTTTCTTATAACTTTATAATGGAATGTTGCATTACAATTTTATGCATTTAATATGCAATATATATATTTGGTTGCATTAAACTTGGGAAAAAAAAAACATCAGTAAATAAGTTTCAATGAATTACAGGGTGATGAATCTGTTGCCGGAAACAGGAATTGTAGGCATAATACCGGATTACACCCTGGATATGAACATCTGTGATCTCATTCTCCAACAGGGTTGATTTAGAGTAGGCAATCCATCTACCAGCATGTTTTAAAAGATTAAAGGAAATTGGAGTATTCATTGGAATCCCACATGGTCACTAGGAGAACATGTGAAAAAAAAAAAAATTACTCAAGGTCAGAATCAGAACCGGAGACCCTGGTGTTTTGCTTCCCATCATGATTTAGATAATCCTAGTATTTATCATTTGAATATGATCTATAATTCCTGTCCTGTATTTGCAATTACACTGACCCAATTCATGCCAAACTATTTTAAGTAAAGAGCGACCTGGTAGCACAGTGAGTGAGAGAAACCCATGGCCTATCTATACAGTGCTGTGAAATGTTATTTCCTTCTTCTTCTTCTTCTTCTTTTTTTTTTTTTTTTGCATGTTTGTCACACTTTAAGGAATTTTAATATTAAACAAATATAACCTGCGTAAATACAAAATGCATATATTAAATGATTATTTTCTGGTTACTGCCAGACCTGTTGAATCAAGAACTCACGTAAATACAATCTGTCTGACAAAGTGAAGCATGCTAAACGCTCCTAAAAAGCAACAACAATTTAAAGGAATTCAAGAACAGATGAGAATCAAGTGCTGTAATTGACATGTATCAGTCTGGGAAGAAACGTTTCAGCGTTTCATAAAAAGAACAACATCCCAACAGTCAAACATGGTGGTGGTAGTGTGATGGTTATGTGCTGCTTTACAGCTTCAGAACTGGGACGACTTGCCATAATTGATGGAACCATAAATTCAGTGCTCTACCAGAAAACCCAGAAGGAGAATGTATGGCCATCAGTCTGTGACCTCTGTCACAAGCGTACTTGGGTTATGCACCAGGACAATGATGTGATATACACTAGAAAGTTCACCTCTGAATTTTGGCATGGTCATTCAAAGTCCGGACTTAAATCTATTTGAAAAACCCTCAACTGTGGCTGAATTAAAACAATTCTACAGAATTGAAGAGTGGGCCAAAATTCCTCTACATGATGTGAATCAAGCAAATGCTTGATTGCAGTTGTTGTTGCCAACGGTGGCACAACCAGTTATTAGATATAGGGACAATTACTTTTTTACATGACCAGGCAGGTGTGAACAAATTTTTCCCGCTAATAAATGAAATCATCATTTAAAACCTGCATTTTGTATGTACTCGGGTTATATTTGTGTAATACTCTATTAAAATTAGTTTAATAATCTGAATCATTTAGGTGTGGACAGATATGCAAAAAAATCAACTTTTTCACAGCACTTTATTTTCAACCCTTCTGGTGGCCCACAATCATGCAACTATTTTTTTCACCCAATAACCGTATATCATTTTGCACAGCAATGAAAAAATACAAATCCGAAGTTGGCATCCACTACTCTGTTTGCCACTTAAGCTCAAACCCCCGTCTTGATGGATTAATTGCAGTGAATGCTTAATGACAGTGAAAGCTCTCTCACAAAGGATCTTTGGGAAAATGATGGTCTGTTGCCAAGCGCATCTGATGGTGCCTAAAAAAACAAAGTCATGATCATTGTCCTCCACGTTCCATCAGTCACTCTTGTATTTCTGCAGAAACCCAGCGATCAGCCAGTGATCAGGTCAGCTTTAAGGATTGAGACCGACTTAAAATGATCCCTTCAACCAACAACATCTCGTTTTTCTTTATAGGATGTGTGAAAGAATCATGTTTGACAGTATGTCTGACCGAATGAAAAAAATATATTGACAGACAGATGAAAAGAAAAGCTTTAATGACAACAATACTAGAAGATCTGACCAAATATGAAATGTCCAATTGATAGATAGGTTAACAAGAGGTTTAAAGTAACATGGATTAAATTGTCTGTCTGTGTGTGTGAGTGTACTCTTTATGCAACTCTCCCAGCCTTCTTTCATTTATTCATTATTTTTTCAGTAAGCATTGTTACAATTCGGCCTAGATCCTGTAATTGTAAACATCTGATAGATTAACGAAGGAAGGAAAGAAGGAAGCAGTTGGACGTTGTCCTAAAATATGGTGCATCAGGATAAAATAAAACCGGATAATCCCTAGTTGGTGTATATAGTACTTTGCTTATTTCATATTCACAAATGCGTGAAACTGTTTATGAAATTCCAGCTCAAGAAATAAACACAAAAATATTTTTCATTTACCGTAATTGTTTAGAGTGTTTGAGTTGCTTGTTATAAGCAAGTGTGCTGGAGTCTGGACCTCTGCTGGAGACGTTCTTGAGCAATGGAAAGAGCACTTTGACGAACTTCATACCGCGGTGGATGTGAAAACAGTGCCAGAATTTTCTGCTGTTTCAGAGTCTATCAGTGCAGTTAAACTAGTGTGTAGTGGTGGCTCAAGTGGTTAAGGCTCTGCGTTACTGATCGAAAGGTTGGGGGTTCGACCCTGTACTCTGACCCTGCATCCCATTTGATCCTGCACTCTGACCCCGGCTTGCTTACTGGGATATGCTAATAAGTAACTGAATCTTAATCTAAATGGCGAGACTGCAGAAATGTTGAAGGTACTGGACAAGTTTGGGGTTGAAAGTCTAGCATGTATCCTGAGTGTTGAGTGGACAGATGGCACTGCACTTTGTACTGACAAACTGGAATGATAGTTATTTATTTATTTATTTTCCCTAATAAATGTATTCTGTCAGATTTCGGAGAGTCCTGTACGTCACAGATTGTGGAACAGTGAATCAGACAGATATGCCTTTTAAAATCAAGTTTATTGTGTACCCTTTAGAATTATTTTGATTGTTCATCTGGTTAAACCTCGAATGGAGAGTGACATCATACAATCAAAAAATGTACTTTGTCTAATCGCTAACTGATGTGTTTCCATATCATTGCACCAACCCGCACAAACGCATTTTGATATCAAATACAGCTATAACAAATGGTAGCAGTGGAGATAGTTTTATGCTTTTTTTGCCCCCAAGCATAAACATGCATTCCTTTTGTTCCAAAATGTACAGACCTGGCTGGATCTGATGCTCCCTCAGAAATATTAATGGATCAAATAACGCTTCTTCTAGTGTAATAAGATATGTAACACGCAGGACCCTGAAACAGGGGTTTAGTAATCTATGGCTATTTAGCTGTCATATGACTCAGCGATTTGGCAAACGTGGACATTTGGCAGCTTGCGTGGTGGTGAGAACTGCATGTTTGTGTACATTTTTAATAAGTGCCACTTAATTCATGTCAGTGAAATGACTGATCTGCTCGTCAAATATACGCATTAAAATCAAATGAGGCTTTGGCCGTAGTTAAAACATAGTTGTGAACTATAATAGGCTACAATGTAGTGCGAATTTACTATATTGTTTTTGCCAAAACCCCTTTTAGTACACTGAAAGACTTATTAACCATGCCTTTGTTGAAAACATGCTTGCACCTTCTCTGAATTTGTACTTCAATCAAAGTGCAACACTTCAGTAAGGTGCAGTGGAAGCGCTCCACTTTTTACACATTTTGCTATGTTACAGCCTTATTCCAAAATGGATTAAATTCATTTTTTCCCTCAAAATTCTACAAACAACACCCCATAATGACAACGTCAAAATAACATAATTATTAATAAATAGAAAAATAGAAGAAGAAAAAAATCAAATGTACATAAATATTCACAGCCTTTTCCATGACACTCAGAAGTGAGCTCGGGTGCATCCTGTTTCCACTGATAATCCTTGGGATGTTTTGACAACTTGATTCCACCTGTGGTAAATTCAGTTGATTGGACATGATTTGGAAAGGCACACACCTGTCTATATGGGGAACAGTGTTGATTTGACAGTTGGTGAGAAGGTGCGTAAGTCACAGAAGGTCATCACTGAAATGTCTGACTGTTCACAGAGTGATTTATTGCAGCACTGGAAGGGACCAGTGTGGTAGGAAACAGTGATCAAGTAACAGGGATTAGTGTAGCCTTAGGAAGATTGTCAAGCAAAGCCAATTCAACCTGGTCTTCAGGAAAACCTCAGAAATGCCACAAGCTGATCGCCTCCATGCCATGCCTTGAATGTACTTTTCTGAAGCTGGTCATTTCTGTATTCTAAATCCTTTTTTAATTGATCTTAGGAAATATTCAAATAGTTTGAGGTATTGTTTTTTTTTTTTTTTAGAATATAAGAGTAATGAAGGACAGACTTATTTCTTTTAGTGTTAAATAACACATTTTAGTGAGTTCCCTTTTCTAATATATCACCTTAATAGATCATATTCTAGAATTAACCTCTGCGTCTAATCGAAATCAAATCGAATTGAATCTAATTAATGTAATCTGAAAATTTTATAATAAATAATAAAAACTAAAAAATATTTTTTCCCATAAGATTCTATAAAGTATCTATCTATCTATCTAATTAGGAATGTATGTTTTGATGCAGAAACATAATGAACCAAACAAACAAAACAAGACGAGATGCATTGAATAATGTTTCTTTCCATCCTTACAAATAATATTGGGATAAAAAAAAAAAAAAAAATCACCTTCTGGAAAAAGCCTCCAGTAGTTTTGAGTTTAAAGTGAGCAACTTGCATCTATTTCAAAAGGGATTAACCCTCTATAATCCTGGCCCACAGCAAGCTTGGAACAGGTGAGTTTTGAGATAATTGTCTAAAAAGAAGTATTTACATACACACCTTAACTGTGAAATAAAATAGCTTTTCACATTTTTTACATTTCTTTTGTGCTTATTATTATATATTAATAGTTATTCCAAAAAAAAAAAAAATACATGAAGTAAAACATAAATATTTATATAAGCTCCTGTCTGTACCTATCGCTTCCATCTATCTCTTCCAAGTAAATCGAAAGCGTTCACAGCTTGATTAGACCTGTGGTTGATTAGCAAAGAGTCAGCAGCTCTAAACCCATCACTTCACACTTTTTCTTTTATTTACAAGGGATTTGTGAAGTTATTTCTCTGAACGTGTGGGTACACGGGCTTTGCCCGAGGGACGTGTCTGTTGTACCGCACATATGCTGTTAACTCTAAGAGGCATATCCTTATCGCATACACTTAATCCTTCTCTCTTTTGATAATTTGTTTCATATACAGAAATGCCAAAATACCTCAGGATGATTTATGAGGCTGTTTTTGTTAAAGATCTTTTTAAACATCAAGCAGTTTAAGTACTACAAAAAACAAAACAAAACAAAAAAAAAAAAACGTAATTATTTTAACACAACCAAATAACTACATTTTGTTATAAGATAGTATAATTATTGGTTCATTCATTCATTTTGGTAACCACTTTTATACCAGTCGTGGGTTGTGATGGTCCCTGGGAGTACTGGATTGTCTGAAAACTGACATCTAAGACTTGGAAGACATGATCCTTAAGAAAAAATCATAGACTTCCGAGTCTTAAAAGATTGTACACAGAAATTGGGGCTTATACTCGAGCCCTGAACAGGCAGAGTCACGTTCTAGCAGGTGCCTCAGTGCTCACGCTGCATACAGCCCGTGGGACATGTTCTGAAAAGCTATAGTCAATTGCTCAGTTTCAGTCAATTTCATGGTATATAAGCTAATCTCTTTGTGTGGATTAACACAAAGCCTTGCTGTTCTCTTGAGTTGAGGAAGATCTGAGCTGAGATGTTTGACTGCTAACCTTTACCATGCTATGACCGTTTTGATACAACCTCAATCTGGTCCGGTACAGCATGCTTAGGCTATCAGAAGTACGATACGAGTGATGTAAATTACGTAAAGTACGATACTTGTGATGAAATCTCTCGTGAATGAAAACGTGAAACCAGAAGACATTTACAGAAGACTTCACTCCCAGTATGGTGAATGACAATCCCAGCCAAGGTGGCCCAGAGCCCGTTGTTTTTCTCAACATTCAGCGGGAGAAATGTCTGATCCTTGAAAATTGACGGCTAACTTGTTTTCAGATTGTGGAATTGACAGAACTGTACACACAGTACTTCATGAACACTACTCGTACATGATAGGAACTCGGCTGGGAGGTATTGCCACATCCCCCGTCCGGTCCTGACCTCGCTCTGAGCCATTTCCACATGTTTGGTCTATTAAATGTTTGAGAGGTCAGCGTTTCAGTAGTGAAGCAGGCGGTCTGATTGCGCTACTTTGATAGTATCCAAGCACTAATGAAAGGCTGGGATGAGAGGGAAATATTTTTTCAAAATCATTTTTACTCCCATAACTGTGTTTTATTATTCTGCATTAAGTAAAGTCCAGGTTTATCTTGATCACCCCTTATAATTAAAGCTGTGCAACTATTGGACTAGTGGGACATTTATTGTTCTGTATGATCCCTATTTCCATGTCCCCATTTCTTCAGAACAAACACAAAAATTGTTTTCAATGTTCTATCATTCGGGTTTCTCACTTGAATGTTGTTTGTGTTCTTGAGATTAACAAAGATGAAGTCCAGTGACACCTCTGGATCCTGTCTCCTACTGAATATGCCCCCTGAAAATGAATTATTTTGTTGAAAACTTTTCATATGTACAGTATATTTGGCAACTAATTGCAGCAGTGATTGTTACCATACCATACTGTTAACAATATGCATGAGGATAAACTGTTTGAAAATACACTATGTATAATTACTGTAAATAAAAATGACAGGTGAACACCTGGCTGTGAATCAGCTCTACTGCCAGTAAGACTTTGTCAATTTTTATTAGGACGTTTTTACAGTGTATCTTTTGGCACCGTAGCGAAAAATAAAAATGATGAAAAAATAAAAATGTTTTAAAAGACAGTAACATATCGTTCCACCGAACGATATGTAGAATTTAGGCTGTTGTAGGTGTCGGATGTAAAACCTATTAGACATCCTTATTAAAAACCACTGGACATTTTTTTATTGTTGCCTTATAACTATCCACAGGACTTCTTATTAGTTCTTATTAGCTATTAAGGTTGTTCAGTACAACACATGACATTTGATATTTGCATTACAGCATGATTATCAGCTCTCAGGAATGACTTATACCACATTACTGTATTTATCTTTATGAAGTGCTTAAGTTTATAAAAATGGTTATAAAAACATTTAAAAAAGCATTTATGATGAATAAATGAATATAAGCTTCAAAGAAAGTGTCACCTACTTTTTTTACACGCATATTTAGGTTGTGTTTTTTTTTTTTTTTTTCATTTATTTAACAAATTTTTCTTATATGGTAATACTAAACTCACTTGCTCATTCATCATCTATACCACTTTATCCCGCATACAGGACCATGGGGAGTCTAGAGCCTATCCCAGGAGACTCAGGGCACTAGGCGGGGTACACCTTGTATGGGGTGCCAATCCATCGTAGGGAACACACACAAATATGCACACACTCACACGCTCATTTACACAATACAGGCAATTTGGAAGCACCTATTAGCCTAATTTAATTGGAAACCGGAGGAAATCCACCAAGCGTGGGGAGAATAAGCAAACTCCATGCATGCAGAACCTGAGGTACAACTCGAACCTGGACCCTGGAGGTGCAAGGCGACAGTGCTAAGTACTAGGGTGTTACGCGGTAATGTTCATACAATAATGAATATCACACAGCCTAAAGGAGCCAGACCCTTTATTGCCATTTCTCATGTGTGTGTGTTTACACAGACATATAGTATATAGTATATTAGTATATTCTTCTGGAAACCAGAGGTATCTGAATGGCCAGCATTTATGAGTTTTCACCTTTTCATACATAATCAGAAGCATATTGCAGAGAAATGCGCCATAAACATTAATAGTTGTCAGATTGTCATTTGATATTTGATATTTTATTTATATTTTATTTTGATTTGAAATAGTTCTCACAGTGAAACATAAGTAAAGCAATTAAATTCTAAAATTATTTAAAGTATACACCAATCAGCCATAACATTATGAGCACATGCCGAATATTGTGCCACCAAAACAGCAGTGACCTGTGTGTTCTGACACCTTTTGGTGAGGACAAGCACATTGAGGATGCAAAATTGCGGAGGGATTTTTCATATATCAGCCGTGATAATGCCTTAAACCGAAAAATGATTAATACCTTTCTGTGTGGCGTGACATTGAGTGACATTATATTCAGTGACACATTCAGGAACATCATAGTGTGACGCTTACTTTCCATCATCTGCGGCCTATTGAACACACGTACACATCACAAATGTTAACACACACACACAGACACACACACACTCATACATCACACACATTACAAATGTTAACAAACAGACACACACGCACACACACACACACACACACACACACACACACACACACACACACACACCTCTCTCCCTCACACACGCATTTAACAAATATTTAGGGCCGAAACTGACATTAGCCCTGTATAGTGTGTGATATAAAAGTAAAGTAAAGCCTTTATTTTGTCACATATACATTACAGCACAGCGAAATTCCTTTTCCACATATCCCAGCATACCTGGGGTCAGAGCGCAGGGTCAGCCATGATACAGCGCTCTTGGAGCAGTTAGGGTTAAGGGCCTTGCTCAAGGGACCAACAACAGCAACCTGGCTAAGCTGGGAATCGAACCACCGATCTTCCAATCAGTAACTCAGTGCCTTAGCCCTCTGAGCCACCACTGCCCTATGTGTGTGAAGTTGTGTGGTGCAACCGGGTTGTGATGGCTTTTTCATGGTTTTAACACTTTCAAATAACACACAGGTTATGCGCTGTGCCCGGGGTGGCAATGGGCCCGTCATTGTTGCTTGCAACTATATAAATATATTTATAAAAATAAATAGAATGTATATTTATTTTTATAAGGCTTGGTTTGCATAAATAAATGCTAATTTATTATAATACAAAAAATACTTCTATCAGTGATAGGGTGACAAAAACTGTGCTTTCAAGTGTTGTTTTCTGCATTTGTCTGTTTTGGTTTTGGGGGGAAAAAAAGTTGTATTTAAATTAATTAAAACCATAAAAAAAAATTTAACTATGCATTTAAAAATTAAACAAGAGGGTCCTGCGCACCTTATAGTGCTTGGGCCTTAATCAGAGAATTAATCATGAAAGCAATAACCAAGACGTTTTCAAATATTCAGTACTGTACTGTATGTACGCTTGCAGAATTGCACCATCTAGTGGTTGTCACGATAATCGCACAGCCTTTTAGAAATATGTAATTCACTGCACGTCAATTTTAAACGTAAATTATGGAAGACAATTATAAGTGCCAAAAAAAAGGCACACACCGCAAATATAAAGTCATAGCTTTAAGCTTAAATAAGGATCATTACACTGAAAACAGAGTAAAAAAAAATAGTTATGAATTAACGACAGAATAAATGTGAGCATACGGGATATATATGCATTAATCAATTTGATTGAGTATTAAAACTGTGTAAAATATAAATAATAATATTAATAATAATAATAATAGTGATATATAAAACAGTTATTTAAGCTCCGTGAGATTTCTATCGCAGCTTTTGTTTCTCTGCTAGAAATAACGCCCGTTTGCCGCGGTGCATTGTGGGTGTGCGCGGAGAAGTAAAATGGCGGACTTGGCAAACGAAGGTAGGTAAATGGGGCGAAGCAATAAAGCCACAAAACAATAACATAAACGTGTTTAAGAAGTGCAGAAGCACGTGTGAGTGTGTTGTAAGAGTGGCGTGCTTATATTTGGTCTTCATATGTAAGACTCAGGACTGATTCAGGAGCCAGGTGGCAAATTGATGGGAATGTTTTAGCTAGCATGGTTAGCGTTAACCTGTTTAGCTTTAGCCTGGCTAGCTGAGCTGAGTTAGCAGAGGTGCTAGTAGCCCTGGTGTACTAGCTAACGTTCCGGGCCTTTCTGTTTTAGGCGGGTGCGCCTCTTTCACTGCTTTCACCCCCAGAGATGTGATTTAGCAGCTTTTAAAGCAGGGACACACATTAATACAGGAACAAGTCACAGCATTATAAACCTTCCTGAATGCAGTGGGTTGTTTTATATGTTATATTTCATGTTCAGCGCTGATCTCAGTGCTGCGAGCAACTGGAAGCGGTTCAACACACAAACGAACCGGTTGTTTTTATTTATATCGGTCAACACTGGTTTAGCGTTATATCGGTTATTGGTTAAGGATTATTAGGGAATTAGCCTTAACGTGAGGTACGTCACACACAGGATTACGTGCTCTTGTTTAGCGCTGAGCTAACGTTAGCCGGATTAATTAATCCGCAGTTGATCAAACCGAACCACTCCACACCGCTGAGATTAGACCAGGAAACGGATCTAATTCAGCGTCTACTAGACTAATAGTGTTTAGTGACGTAACATCAGTGAGGTATTGCTGATCATTACATTGACCAAGCAGACAGACCAGCATGTGCACTTTTTTTCTTTTTCCCTCCTCTCAGGAAGCTTAGATTAGACCACACATCAGGTTGAGATCTCTCTGATCAACTCATGGTCTCTGGGATGTCCATCTCAAGTTGGTGCAAATCATGTAAATCAATTTTCTTGTGCTTGGAAGGCTGTTCTGACTGGACAGTGATTTACCATGTGCACGTAATGCTTTTGGAGGATGGATATCAATGCAGGCAGTGTTTGTTAATAATGAGGAATGAAAAGCTCGCCAGACAGCCATATGCACATTTTAGTTATTTCTGCTGGAGAGACCATTTTTATGCGTCATCTTATGCCCTTGCAATAGAAGCACTGCATCCGATCTGGCGATATCAGCATCACGTGTGGCAGGATGGTCGCCTGTAACAGCGGTTACTCGGATAATGAACATTAAGGCTGCTAAATCGAGCCGTGAACTCAGTGTAATGAAAACTCTTCTCCACGTGAGCATCCAGTCCAGCTTGGGATTCATTACTTTGCACTGAGATCACTTTTTCACATCGGCCACTCTTAAAGTATGGCAACTCCGTGTGCAGTGATGAGAAGTTTGTGTGATGAGAAATCAGTGTAAACCAGCACTTGCCGAGTACACGTAAACCAAGAGCGTTTGTAAACTGTTTACACACCACTGTCACTTATAGAGAAGTGTGTATGCAGGTGACTTCAGGCTCAAGCTGCTGATGTGCACACTACTCACTGTGTAGGTTGCATTAAAAAAAAAAACTGCAGTGGAAAATTTGTATCTAGTCTTTCTTATTTTGGTCAGGTCTCAGTCTAGATCATAAGTTATAGCAGAGCGTTAACATTATACGAAGGGCGCTTGCACACAGGAGTCTGATTCAGAACAGAAAAAAAATTTCTCATTGTTACTCGTGGCTGAAAATGGTGCGATAAGGAAAAACACACCCCCACACACAACGATCAGCCATAACATTATGACCACCCACGTAATATTAAGTAGTTCCCGCTTTTGGTGTCAGAACATTGTTGCGGCATGAACTTGACTAGATCTCTGAGGATGTGCTGTGATCGGATTTCTTTTTCAAACACATCTGAGATCTGGAGAATTTTGAGGCCAAGTTAATACCTCAAAGTCGTTCTTGTGCTCCTCAAACTATTCTTGTTGTTGCTGTGTGTCAAGCGCATTATCCTGCTGAAAGAGGCCTACGATCAGGAAACACTGTTTCCATGCTCAACCACGGTTTTTAGGTAGGTGCTATGTGTCAAAGTGACATCCGGATGAATGGCAGGACCCAAGGTCTCCCAGCAAAACATTGCCCAGGGCATCCTCCATGTTTCTGCTGGCTCACCTTCTTTCCATGGTGCATCCTGGTGCCATCTCAGGTAAGCACTGCACACGCACCCTGCCAGCCACATGATGTAAAAAACAAAAACAAATAAACATAATTCATCAGACCAGGCTTCCAACACCTCAACTTCAGGTACAAATATACCACCTTTTACGATATGTAAATAGACCAGGTAGTATGAAAAAGTTTCGAAAGTAGATCTGTTTACAAGGTCTGTTTTTTTTTTTGTTGTTTTGTTTGTTTGTTTTTTTGCCATATGCCCTCCCTCAGAGGCCTTAAAACCTGCCCTATAATCTGCCATTGACGGTCTGTGACATTCTCTGCTGTTGATGAATTCTCCATGCACAATGCTGCACATTTCGGCCGTGGAGACGATGGGCTCTTCCGATGTGAAGACTGTTGTTTGATTTCAGGGTCGTACCCGTACCCCAAAATTTTGTCACTGCTAATGATCCTCAACATGAAGGACAGGTTATCCACAGCACGCTGAGAGTTCTTGACATACTTCGACATGATGTTCCTTCTGAATCAGCAGCCTAGGGATGAACCTGGCAACAACAAGATGCATGTTCAAATCACATGTGAGGATTGCTTGGACCGTTTCATATGATACACCGACAATGGGATCAGTGTTGTGGATTGTTCTCTAATAATCAACATGTGCAAGTTGCCAAATGGGTATGACAATTTTGTGGGTCGAGCTCATTGAAGGTCTTTCTGATTTCTCTCTATCTTTCAGCGAGTGATGTTCTCCCGCTCTTGAAGCACTCGGGTCACTCAAAACCCCTGGAATGTCTCATTGCAGCATTGCCGTAAACTTGCAGAATCATGTCAAACTTCTCTGAGGCAGATTTGCCTAATTTCATGCAGAATTTCACATTTGCTCTTTGTTCTAACTTGCTGTTCATGTTGAAATAGCAGACGTGGTAACATACATGGACAGAATAGCACCAGTTGCACAGCTCCTGATGTACACAGGACAGTGTCTGACTTATTAAAGGTTGGTGCTTTCTGTGACTGCATGCAGCTTTGTGCTACAATTTGTTGTTGCGTTACAAAACTAGTCTCGAACCTTTTTGATATCAGCTTGTATATCCCACCCACCATTAGGTGCCACTGTAATGAGAAAATCTTTCACGTCACTGGTCGATAGTCATAATGTTATGGCTGATCAATGTGTACACATTCATTATATATATTGTATGTATGTTATACTATATATTGTTTTGTACACTTACTGTAATGTTACAGTATACTTAATGTATACGCTACCAATCAAAAGTTTGGAAACGCCTTCTTATTCCTTGGTCTTTCCTGATTTAATCATTCATTTTTATTTCAACATTGTAAAATGTAGACGTCTAAAATTGGTGATTTCTGAGGCTGCTCACTTTAAATGAACTTCTCCTCTGCAGCAGAGGTAAGTTTTGGTCATGTTTTCCTGGTATGGTCTTCATGAGAGACCGTTTCATCATGGTGCTGTTCCAGAACAGTTGACCTTTGTCTTAAAATAACAACTGACTGTTTTGTTGTTGCTAAATTGTCTGCTGCCATTCATGTTATTTCATAGTTTTGAAAAAATCCAGTATTGTGTCCAAACTTTTCCTGGTACTGTATGTGTGTACATTTTTCTTTAGATGTTGCAAAAAATTTTTTAATTGAGTACTTGTACCATATTTTTTAAAGTATTTAATCACTGGTTTGTGATTTGGGTAAAGTTTTATTTACAACTGATGCATGTTTGACCAATGAACGAAAGAGCTTAATCCCAGTTTTAATCGCGACACTCCACTCAACCAACTTTTTTCACTTTATTGTTTGTACACGAAGTTCTGAACCAAACCAGAATGATCAGTTTCACTCCGCACTAATACATGTGCTCTTAGGCACTGTACAGTGATGTAACCAGGAAGTAGGCAATACAGGTTATTTGATTAATGAGCTGTCAAAACACATCATTGTCCCGACTCATCTTTCAAAGTGTGTTGTTTGAGAGCCATATATAGGTTTGAGGTTTAACCATAAAAATAAAGAAACCTGAAGAGGTTGTCTTACCTAGTAGAAATGGTCTATTTGATATATTTGCATTCATTTTCAAACTTAACTTTAAAACATTTTTCATTTCAGAAGGGTTGGCTTTTTTGCAAAGCTAAGAGTTTGTGGTTTTCAGGCATGACTTCGACGAGACCACTAAAAACAAACATCAGCGCTTTTGCACCCGCTGTAGTGCACTTTAAAGTGGATAAAAAAAGACTTCACTCCTGTTAAAGTTGCATGTTTTTGAATGTAAAAAATGAAACCAAGGTCTATCGCGTTATGTTTAGTTTTTGCTTTTTATGTAATAAACAACCAACAAAAACATAAATTTTTGAAAAGAAGAAAACTACCCATTAGCACAAGTGTGTCTACCTGTTTATTAGAGATTGGGGTGGTGGTGGGGGGTGTCATCGATTCGGGTATGAATAGTGATTCTTTTGGCTGCCGATCCATGTATCCTCACACTGACTGGTTGATCAACCTGTGCATCTCTTTTATAAATGTAAGATGCACTGATCAGTGAACCAATGACCAGAATTGACTGTGTTTCAGCTTGATCAGCCGTGACCGAGCATGTTGCACTTAACCTATTCTGTGATAAGTGCACAAGCTTTTGAATGACTCAACAGAAATCATGGCATTACATCATCAAAGGTTTCCTGTGTTAAGGCCATCCATAATCTATTTTTCTCCAAACACTTGAGTGAATTAGTCTCACATCCACTCATTAGACATGTGAACACCAGTCTATAAACACAACACGTTAGAAGCCGCATATGCCCAAGAATTTTGAGGCATTTGAGGTGGTAAAAGTTTGCAGTTTCTTTATAATCCTACATTTGGTGAACTCTAAACTATTACCACACTGGCATCCCGTGTGGTTTGGAGTGAAAAGCTCTGTGGTTAACACATTTGACTACATATTGGAAGGTCCTGGGTTCAAAGCCCAGCATCACCAAGTTGCCACTGTTGGGCCTTTGAGCAAGGCCTTTAATCCTCAATTGCTCAGATGTAATTAATAAATAAATAAATAAAATAAGAAGAAGCCTCTCTGGATAAGGATGCTCAAATGTAACTTGTTTGTTTAGAAATAATTGTAATAATTATGGTGAATGACAGATGCATTGGTTCGGATATTTATTTATAAAATCATAATACAGAATCGCAATATAAATCGAACCTTTACCGAGGTATCGTGATGTGGTGACTGGTGATTCCCTTCCCTACTGTTTATAGTGGGTCATGTGGCACTGCCCACTCGTGTTCGAAATTGTCATGCATTATCGGTGTCATGATTTTGCTTAAGATCCGCTGTTTCTGTAGGGTTTCCTTGATGTTCAAAAAGAGATAACAAAGCAGAGCCTCTCTGTTGAACGATATTAACCAAGAGAACGCTGTGAAGCAACAGGTGGACAAAATGAGACCTGATCGTGACATGACACAGAACAGGAGGTACCTACAAAAATAATGTACCTGGGCAGGAGAACACATTGACAGGGGAGGTGGCCTACAACAACGTTAAAGAAACTACAGGACTACAGTTATTTAGAGCTGCATTTTTTTTTTAATCCAAATTTTGGCATTGTTTTTATTTATTTTTCGGAACTTGAGTTGAGTGTTCACTTTTAAGATACATTCAATTATATGTTCATCAATAACGTTTGCTTTTTCTCCAAAAACTACACAGAACTTGCCTCAGGTTACTAGTCAGAGGTATGTATTTATTTAAATTAGAGTAAGAGCCGAACCCGAAATAAAAATTGAACAGAGAGGGTGAAGGTTGTCACATGTTTCCTCTGAGACACAGGTTTCTTGAACTGCTGCACATGCAACGTTAGGTGGCATAAATAAATCGCAGACGCACCTGATTGGCTAGTGCCGCTATGATTAACATGAGGGTGCGAATGCGGGTTTTTTTGTTTTTTTTTTTGCACCACTTTGAACTGTGGGAGCGATCTGCACAGAATTTGTTAAATCTGAGGATGATTAATCTGTACATCTCTACAGTTGCTAGAAACTTCTGCCACGTAGCACTCAATCTCTTGTATTCTTCACATATTTGGGCTATGGGGAAGGGTAGACCTTGAGTTTGGAGGTCTTTTGCTTACTCAGTCCAAGTCTGCATAGATCACGCTAAGCTGTGTGGGAGCATGTGTTTTGATATAGTAAACCCCAGACTGAACCTTTGCAAGTTTAAAACTGAAAGATGTGTTTGGAGCAAAAACAACACACCAAAAATTACCATACTCATGGAAAAGCATGGTGGTTTCAGTATTGTGCTATGGGACTGCTACCTTTTGAAAAGGGACTGGAGCTCCCAAGTACTAGCAGGCATCTGTGTACTACAACCTGTTTCCGTTGCAGTTAAGCATTTTGTGCCAAAGTCAATCATGTTTTGGTTATGGAAGGAAGTAGCAGAGATTGTTGGTGCCTCCAGTCAGGGTTCGTCATTAGTGCAATTAGTTTGCCTTGCTAAGCTCCTGGCGTTTGGTGGATTATTGGTGTTTAATTAGGTAGTTTTGAATGCCATCTATAGCTACTGAAAATGGTCAGTACACATCCACGATAACGGTAGCCGTCACCATAGACTTATTACTGCCAGTATCTTGGACCCATGTTCTGTTGATATTTAATGTATACGGAAATAAGCAAGCATTGTTTTTTTTTTTTGTTTGTTTGTTTTTTTTCTCTTTGCTCATGTGTAACCAGTGATTCAAATCACACTGACTGAGACTGGTCATTTACGATCAGCTTTCATTTACAGCAGTTACAGCAACAGGTGCCGTACTACTGCTGTCAAAAGTATCCAGTAGGGTCATGCTGATCATGTGTCTTTGTTTATTTACAAGAATGAATGTGTATTTTTATCTCTCTTACCCATGCCAGAGTTGTATTAGGATCATGGGTCATTCCAAGTGCGTAAAAAAAAAAAGTTCACTTAAGTGGTTGGTTGAAGGTCTTTGCTCTACCGCTCTGGGGTAAGTAAGCTCTAGGGTTTACATTAAAGTTTGAAAATGAGGCATCAATCGCTTAAATTTATACAGTGCACAGTCTGAGATATTACATAGACATGTCCGCAGTGCGCCCAGCGCATCATTTATTTTTCGGTTAGATGTCTGTGATTTTCATTTGGTGTCTGAACATTAAAGTGCACTTTTCATGATTTTAGGCCTGATTTACAAGTCAGCATCTAATTTTATGTCTGTTTGCTACTCTCTTAACCTTCTCCCTCCTCCATGTGAAATCTGAAAACCATCAAAAGAGCTAAAATATTTTGAAGAACAATTATTATTTTTTTTTTTTCTGATACAAGCACATTTAATTTCTTTAGTTTTTTCCTGATAAATAAAGCTGCTGCAGGCACACTGATGAGGAAGGAACAGCTGATGAGAGAGGGAACAAATTTATCAGCATTCATGCACAGCAAATCCCTGAATCCAGTTTATCGTTTATTTGTTTGGAAGTATGAAGGCCAAATATAAGCACAGTAATATTGCTGCTGTAAGAAATTGTTTGCTGTGTTCTTCTCAAATGGTTGTTAAGGAACAGCAAAAATAAATACACATGACAATTCCTAGGATACAGGACCAGATTTCATTTATTTATTTTGCACTTGCCTTCAGCACTTTGCGGAACAAGCAGTCCTCACTTCTTCCTCCACAAGCTTTTCTCCTTCTGTATCATCTTCTGTTTCCCTTTCCCCCCCCCCTTGTTTCAGTCACAAAGCTGTGCATGATGTAAATCTTTCGTGTTTGTTTACATGAGCAAGTGGATTTGGGGTGAGGCATAAGGCAGGGATCTCTTCTGGTGAAAGATCAAGTAGTGCGTGTTCCTTATCTACGAGACGCTGTTTACCAAACACATCCGTACGTCCACAACACATCCGATTGCATATGATTTAAAGTAGAGTGAGGGGGTCAGAGATTCAGTTAGTGTGAAGGAGTTTCAAATTTTAATTGTCGCGTTGCTCACATTTATCTGCATAGCAGTAGACCAGGAGCTGAGTGTGTTCAGTCTCTGCTATCATTTGCTAGTACCAATGAAATTTCATTTGGCAGAACCAGTAACATGTTTTGATTATTTGACAGCCTTTTATTATTATTATTATTATTATTATTACTACAGGAATGTAATCAAAATATTGAAATAAATCTGAGCCTGATCAGGTAAAGGGTTTTAAGAAAGCAGGATGAATTTAAGCATCCATTTAAACTGTAAAATTGTGAGTGAGCGCACTAAGAGATGACTGCTTGTCATGACCTCTTAACCTTTTGCTGAAAACCAACAGCACATTACATGGTTGATGTTATGGCTATGAACATGGAGTATACTTTTTCTGACATTAATTAGTGTGTGTGAAATGCGAGAATTAACATTGTGATGTTTTCATTAATTCAACCATTTATTTTTATTTTAGGAGAGAAGCCTGCCATAGCTCCTCCAGTGTTCGTGTTTCAGAAGGACAAGGCACAGAAGGTAAACATGATGTAATTCACTCACTCACTCACTCCTCGTCTATACCGCTTTATCATGTGTTCAGCGTCGCGGTGGGCCTGGAGCCTATCCCAGGAGACTTGGGGCATGAGGCAGGGTGCACCCGGGACCAGGTGCCAATGCATCACCGGGCAAGCACCTTCAATCACACTGACAGTTTGGGAAGCCAATTAGCCTAAGCTGCAGACTTTTGGACTGTTTGAGGAAACTGGGGATGTACAGTGTAGATAATGCCTTGTGTAACAAATACGGTTGGTAAATCTGTAAAGTTTAAAATGGATGTTCTCTGTGAAATAAGGTTCAATAATGAGCTTCTGCTTTTTGTTTAATTCATAAAATCTTCCCTTGATGTAGCTCTGCAGGGCTCATTAATTCAGCCATGTTGTGATCAGCATAATTTTTTTATCTAGTTTGAAGACATTTTGAAGAACTTAAGTCTGTGGTGTTTTATAGGCACACACACAAGTGTCGGTAGCCCCTTTCACACAGAAATCACACTATGAAGGAGATAAAAAGACCCCCCCACACACACACAATATTATAATATTAAAACTTTTCATTTTGAAAGTTTTAGCTTTCAGTTCAGTAAGAGTGGTTGAACTCCTAATGTGTGTTAAGGATCTCATCAATTGTATCCCTTCATTACCTAATATAAGCTGATTCTTTCATGTATTTATTTTTATGGATTACATCATAAGTGCGGTGTGATATGTCTGATCATCTCTTTTCAGATATAAATATTTTAATTGCTAACTCCTGTTTAAAAATCTCAACAGTGTGTTGCGTACATCACCCTTGTCCCATCACTAACTGAGATGTGTAATGACAGAAATGTAAGTCGCTCTTGGCGTCTGCCAAATGCCATAATGTAAATGTACCTCTGCTCTCAAGCTAAAGCCAACAAGAACCACCCCCAATTCTGCATATAAACGGCTTGTTCCACCAATCAGACGCTGTCCAAGCCATGATTAAAATTAAGTTGATCATCACAAGTTAATCAACTTATGAGATGAACATGAGCTAAATGTGGGGTTTCAAATCCTTTCACAGTTGCAAAGATGAACTTGCTAGATATTGAGAGAACGCACATTAGCACATTGTTTTATGGCGTCATTTCTATATTTAGCTTGTCAAAAAATAACCTGGGTATACTTTGTCAGAACTGCTTCTGAGAGCTGACCGGAACAAATTTGTGAAAGACTTGAGCTTTCAGTAGGCTTTCTATCTTGCAAGAGATATGATTTATTTTTCTCTGTTTAAGAAAAAAAAATTATTTGATTTGGACGATGATGGTACTGTTTGTGCTGTGGAACCGTGTCTGTGGTGACAAGATGGACAGGCCCAGCAGGGGGACATCACCACACTGTACGGTCCAAATTCGGCTGACTGTTGGCACAATCGACCATATGGGACGCTGCACAAAGGCAGCGCTTAGTCGATTGTTTTAGTAACTGGCAGGCAGAGGGTATTTGCCCTTGTACTATGATATATTGAGCATTATTCTTGACTGTTTGTAGTTTGGATAAATCTGTACCAAAAGTGCATATTGTGAATACTTTTCAAATTATTTTTCTTTTAATTGCAGAAGTTTTGTCTTTTGCCTTTTCTCATTTTTATTGCTTTGACAGGTTTCATTTTAATAATTAAAAACCTGCGATTTGTAATAAGTCCTTTTGATTTCCATTTGGAAACCAGGCAGATGACATACAATATAATTTTCATTATGCTTTCATTATGAAAATAGTTGATGTTGATTGTATTGTTTTAGGTTTTAAATTAGATATTTTCTAGCTGATAACGGCTTTTTTTTTTTTTTTTTTCTCTCTATTGCAGCGATCTGCTGATGGGTCCAGTGCAGAAGATGGGGAAGGTAATTTTCCTTCTCAAGCCACATTGACAGTTGCCTAATACATCGAGTTACAAGCAGTGTAACTCCAATTACAAAAACTGTAACATTGATTATGGTGCGATGGATGCTTTATCACAATTTGTTCAAAGGCTGACAAGCAAAATACAACCAGAATGCACAGGATGCACAAACTCCGAGATGTGTTCTTGTTTAATATTATAGAGCATACATTTCAAGTTGAAATTCTCTTCTTTAGCTTATTTCAGATATAGGAAACATCAGTATGATATAACAGTGACAATAAGAATAAGTGACATTTAATGGACAGGTCATTCATTCACCCTCTACACTGCATATCATGTGTACATCGCGGGGGTTCTGCAGTATAATTCAGGAGGCGTAGGGCATGAGGCAGGGTTCATCCTGGATAGGCTGCTAATCCATTGCATGATTCACACTCACTCACACACTCATTCACACACTGGACAATTTGGAAAAGCCATTTCACTTAATCTGCATGTCTTTATACTCCCAAACAAACTAAACACGGGAGAACATGAATGCACGCACACACACGCCAGTCCACGCACGCAGAGCCTGGAATCAAATGCTGGTGGTGCCTGTGAATGAAATTGTTTAGTAACTAATTAATTCATTGCAAGGCTGACTCAGAGGTGCTGCCTCATATCTCCAGGTTGTCCTGAGTGATGTATCAAATCAGTATCACAACGAATTGAACATTTTACCTCAGTTATGATTAATAAGCGGGATTTCTTTTGTTTGTGGTTGTTGTTTTTTTTTTTTGCCCTCATAAGTGCGGAAAGGGCGCCATGTGACTACACGTAGTAGTATGTTTTAAAGGGGACAGGACATAAACACTCAGTAAGGAAAGTATTAATGGAGTTTTAAAAAAGTATAACCAATGTAAATAATTGACATGGGAGGATTATGTCGATTATTGGTTCTAAATATTAGTTTTGATTTAATTTTCGAATGAATTGCCCAGGGTTCTCCAGGGTTGCTCGTTCAGTCCTGAGCTCAGGTTACTGCCTGAGTTTCAGCTGTGTCTTTGTGGGTTTCTCTGGTCTCTTCCTGCCTCCAATAAACGTTCTATTAGATTGATTGGTGACTTCAAATTGCCCTTAGGTGTGTGTATGTGTGGGGGGGCATGTAAGATGAACTGTTGTTTTACCCAAGTGTGTCCCACCAAATAGCATCCTCTAATGCCAAAATCATCAATACAATGTAATCAGTCAATTAATTCATGAATCTATTAATGTTTGGTAAACTACTCTGCTGTCCAATTGGTTAGGAATAATGTATTAGACACAAATCAGATTTAAGTTGTGCCTGCTTAACATACTGCCCAGAAGTGACTGTAATGCTATAATTATTTTGGATTATATTGGATTTGTCTTGTCTTTAGACTCAGACAGGGAGGATGGAGAATACTGTCCTCCAGTGAAAAGAGAAAGAACCTCATCCTTAACACAGTTCCCACCTACACATTCAGGTAATGCAACACACTTTAACACACTCAGATGAGCTCATGATGTAATTTGATGTTTTGCTCCAGTAATTGTGTCTGACAGCCTTGATGCGTATTTATGTAAATGTCATGCCAGTGCAAATATTTTTCTGTCAGTGAGGAACGCTCCAATTGTTTCAGTTCTGTTTCCTGTCTGCAATTTTACAAACTGCTTGCCACTTTATCTGGGTGATATTCTGATGTACCAACTGTTAACCAGCCATCTGCCAGAAACCTTGGCTTACCTTGCTGTTCTAGTCACACTGTGTCTTCCTCTCTGCAGTTTCCAAGAATAATGTGTTCATGCCGTCAAGTTTCTGTCAGTCTCCAACAGGCAACTCGGACTCAGAGCCAGGTAAGAAAGCATGGGAACATTTGAATCTCTATTACAGTATGACAAGCTATTACAAGTTTCCAGTTGCTCTATTTTAATTTCATTCATGGTCAATGTGAAATGATAGACGTTTTTTTACTTCGTAATAATAATTGGGTGTGGGTTTTTTTTTTTTTCTTTTAGTTTCACAGTGCTCAAAGATAGTTTGTTCACTTACACATTTTTGCTCTGTTATTGTAGATCAACATGAGCATGCAACAATTATTAATGCACAGAAATAAAACCCAGAACCTTTTCAAGACACCCAGCATGGATTTAACAAAATACAATATAATCCACCGTGACACACAATCCACTTGAATATATTGGATTTAAATGGGCTCTGCCTCAAATGAGGCAGAAATAAACGTCAAGCACCTCATTGCCTACTCCAAGTCTCATCATAATCACATTTCAGGCTAATATAAATAATGCAGGCTTAGTGCCAGGATTAAATTCTGTCTAACTAGACCAGACAGCTGCACATTTTTTAATTTTTTTATATATATATACAAAGGTAGCTTGTCTGGCTTTGTAATTGATGCAACGTGTGTGTGTAATAAGACATGTTGAAATTGACCCCTCGTTACTGACATTTATCTTATAAAATATAATAAAAATTATCTTGCCCAAGACTGCATACCCACAGACACAGCACAGGCATAAAAAAATGCCTGGTAGTCGCTGTACTTTTTTCATTTTGCAGATTGTCTAGAGCAGATGCTAATGACTAGTCTGGCAACGCCATTTCCAGCGCAATGGCAAGCTGTATATAATGGATAGATAAAATAAATCGATTAATTTTTTAAAAATCTTTCTTGGGTATGCTTTTTCAGTTAAAAAAATTTTATTCTGAGAAACTGCAAAATGTCTGAGTACTTACACCTCGTATGAAAATATTGACGGCACACATTGCTCTCCATCTCTTCTACACACGCTGTTTCCTGTCACTATATTCTATTTCTCCTAAATGAATTAGGAGGAGCAGATACAACGAAAATGAGGACTTTCTTTACAATTATGTTCAATCCAGGCCAGAGAAACGTGTGCATGTCTGGTATTGTACAGTGTGGGATGCTATATATAATCTGATTAATATGTAAAAATGAATTGGGCAGTCATTAGCCTAAGCCAATAATAGTTTTCCTCTTTGTCGTTGCGATATGATATTTTCCCTGAACAATGCTAACACTCTGTCTGTGAAGAAATGGCTTACAGTATATCTGGCACCTTTGCTTTCCTTAGCATCCCACTTATTGCTGAAATCTGTATGAATTCAGGGCAAGCAACACTGGAACACGTGGTTTATGCATGCATGATAAAACTTCTGTGATGAAGACTATCTTTAATGAGCAGACTGCTCTAACACACAAGTTCTTAGCTGCTCTTAAATGTTTTTATTTATTTATTTTTTTTAGAAGAGAAACCAGTTGGATTTCGGTTGAAACCTCCAACTCTGATCCATGGCCAAGCACCGAGTGCAGGTAAGACTTACTCTTTCCATGCACAGAAAGCAAATTAAATGTATTTAACATTGTATGTCAAATGTATGTTGCCAAGAAATCAGTATTTTTATCTAAGCTGAACAGTTAAGTTCTACTGTCTTTGTGGTTAAATGTTAGAAAAGGCTTTCTCAGCGTATAACAAAAATAAAGTAGGGTATGAATTACTTGATTCAAAAACGGTTTGTCTCGTAGTACAGTTAATATTTTAGTTGTCATTAAATGTTAACTCCCTAGCCTTGGGATGTAGTTATTGTTTTAGCTTCTCAGCACTGCCTGGGTCTGGTAGGATGTTCGGTTTCCGTTCCAATCCATTAGTAGGCTGTTTTTCAGGTGTACCCAGTCAGAAACCCAAGGAGCAGCAACGCAGCGTCCTGAGACCCGCAGTGCTGCAGGCTCCACCCACCAAGACCCTCCCTGAGCCCAGCAAGACCAGTGAGTTATTGTTATCCATTTTATTAAATATATTGTAAAGACCTTTTGAAAAAAAATTTAATATGTGATTTTGTGGTAACGTCATACAAAGTGTGCTCCGTTACAGAACATGCAGTGCTTTTCTTATTGTTATTTTTTATCATTTTGCCATTCTTAGTCTAAAGACTATAGTAATGACACAAAGTGACAGTGAAAAACACAAAAAAACACAACTTTTTTTTTTTAACAAAAATAATTTTGTTTAAAAAAAGAGCGAGACAAAATGAATATCAAGGATACCAGAATGCATAATATGGCACCTTGCTTGCTTGTTACAGATAGTGTCATGATAAAATGTTTAGATATGTTACGATAAATGATTATAGAATACACACACACACACACACACACACACACACACCTTTCTTCTACACATAACTTGCAAATGAACAGTCACGGTATTGCGGCTGCATTATTTATAGCACGCATTGCAGTGTATTTAAAGCAAGCCACGGTGTTGCAGCGGTTGTGTAAATGTCTGCTCATGTTAAATAGAGTTACTTTTTTGGACACAACTAACTAAAACGCATTTTAGTTATAAACTGGGTAAAATCTGATATCTTGCAATGCTTTTTATTTCAAGCTGTGATATTCAGCGAGGAGAAATATTAGTAAATTATTACAGAGGAACAGTATTATATATGCAGTATTATATATGCAGTATTAACTAATGATGTTTCACTTACAGACTCGAGCTGTGGAACAAATGGAGTAGGTAAATTTTCAGAGGCAGCTACAGAAGGCCGGGCGATCTTCCTGAACAACACAGAGAGCTCAGACAAATCACCGGTCAGAATTTTTTTTTTTTACTGCTGTAGTCTAAACACATTTGATCATAAAACCATAAGCATACTTTCAATATTGTCTGTACAGTGCTTGAAGATTTATTTCATTCACTTAAGGGAACAGTGCCTTAGTATATTAGTAAAGTGCTTAAAGCACTCCCAACTCAAACAGTATCTAATGATTCCCTTATTTGTTTTATTATTATTTTAATGTTTTTTTTTTTAACTTTAAATCATTGTTTTGTAAAATGAAGTAGCTGAAATAACTTGCTTACAGAAGAAAGACAAGGAAGGAGAAGAGGATGAAGTAGGAAAGACAGAGGAGAGCACACAAAAGAAGGATGTTGTGGTTGACCCAGGTTTCGTGTTTGGACAGAATATCAAAGATAGAGCAAAGGTCAGTGAGTATATGCTTAAGTCGCATCCCCTCATGAATCTGTATGAAATGTTCAAATCTCGTTTTCTTCGCAGGTGGACGAGAACAGTACTGTCGGTGAATCTAAAGACGGCACACAGGACTCTCAGTCTGGGAGTACTAATTACTTCCTGCAGTACATGGGCACTTCAAGGTGGTGATTCTCATCCATCTGTCTGTCTTTAGGAATTTTTTTTTTTAACTTTCTTATTGAAATGGCCTTTTCTCGGTAATCAGCTAATTCTGTGCATGTTTGGCTTGCCAGCTCTCTGAACGCAACAAACAACACGGACAAAGGAGCCAAGTTTGTGTTTGGCCAGAACATGTCAGAGAGAGTGCTGGTAAGATAGATGCAGCTGTGCTTCTATCACATGAGCATACAGCAATAAGACAGGACTTAATCCTGAGCGTGTGCATTTTTCAGAGCCCTCCAAAAGGTGGTGAATCGACAGCAGAGGGCTGTAAAGACACAGCTTCAGTATCAGAACCTTCGTCACAGGAGGCCACCCCAGAAAAGAGTGAGTTCTCTTAGCTGTTACTTTTTTTTTTTTTGTAAATCATCATAAGCCATGGTCATAATGGTTCCATCCTTTATAAAAAAAATTTAAAAACCTGCACATGCTTCTAAGACTTTTTTTCTGTTTTATTGGGCATGCCTACAGTGACAGAATTTGTGTGTGTGTGTGTGTGTGTGTGTGTGTGTGTGTGTGTGTGTGTGTGTGTGTGTGTGTGTGTGTAAAAACAATTTTTTTTTTTATGAGTTATATGAAAAAACAAAAGTTGTACACAACTTTGCAGTAAAGAGGCTCATGCTTCTTTTAAAGAATTACCACAGGCACTTTTTTCAAATTTTTTATTCAATATATGAATTTATATAGAAAAATATTTATTGATTAAATGTGATTTTTATATATATATAAAATAGCAAGTCAAAAATAATCCTGGTACTTGGTAACAGTGAATAAGATGAAGTGGCTGACACAAAATATTGTAAAATGATCTTAATATGGAGGGGAAAAAATGTGCATCTCATCATTCTACTCTTATTCAAGGTGGTTCTGAATGCTATATGTGTCCAGATCACAGCGTGACCGAATCGCTAGAGGAATCGGCAGCAGCGTACACCAAAGCCACGGCCAAGAAGTGCATTTTAGAGAAGGTGGAGGTCCGCACTGGGGAGGAAGCAGAGAGCAACGTGCTGCAGGTAACAACTACTTTCGTTTTGAAACAGAAAACACCATATTCTTGCTTCATACTTGTGTTGAAGGTATGAGGAAATGAACCTGGCTTGTTTCAGTCACCTATTTTAATTCTTGTATTTCTGCTTGAAAATGATTTATGGATTCGGTTCTTGGAAAACAAATGGAGGGGGTTGTCAGCACATGTGAGAGTGAGTAGCTTTAAGATCAAAATGTGGATTCATAGTTTGCTCTTGTCTTGTCTGTGATTCACAGATGCAGTGCAAGCTGTTCGTGTTTGATAAGCCAGCTCAGTCATGGATCGAGCGAGGTCGAGGGCTGCTCAGACTCAATGACATGGCCTCTACCGAAGATGGCACTCTACAGTCCAGGCTAGGTCAGTTCAGTGACTTGTCACTTTTATTAAAAACTGATTTTTGAGTCACTTCTCATCCTGTATGTGTCCCCCCCCTTCCTCCCTCCACTTTACGTCTGATCAGTGATGCGCACCCAGGGCAGTCTGCGGCTGATTCTGAACACTAAGCTGTGGGCTCAGATGCAGGTGGACAAGGCCAGTGAGAAGAGCGTCCGCATTACTGCCATGGACACAGAGGACCAGGGAGTGAAGGTCTTCCTCATATCGGTATGCTGAGCATGTGTGTGTCGATTTACTGTTCCAAGAGGAAAGGTTAAAAAATATGCACACGCGCAGAATGTAACAGCAGGAAATGTCAGCTCTTCATGAATGCTGGGCACTGTTTAATCCCCAAAGTCTGTTAGTAGTATGCTGAGCTTCTGTAGGATTGGTTCCACGAAGGCAGACATGGTCTGTTTATACACAAAAGAATGCAGGAACAGACTTTCTAGTCTGTTTTCCCGAACTCCTTTTTAGAAAAAATGGCAGCTTGTTTGAGAAACTATCAAACATTCCCTAAATTGGAGCCACGAGACTGAAAATGGTAGTGGCGGAAGCAGCATGTTGGTCTATTTAAACGCGCTTAGTTGTCAAGACATTTAAATTCATGTTACTGAAGGGAAATCTAATGTATTCAGATTTACAGCTGCCTTGAGGCGAGTCTGCCAAATTCTGTGTCCAGATAACTGATTTAACACACATTAAAAGGTTGTGACTAAAGTAGCTTCATGCAAACTGCATGACTATCTTTACACTTTGCTGTGACGTATGTAAAACAGAAGTCTGTTTTTCTTTCCTTCCCACCCCTGACCTAAAGCAAATGTGCTATAACTTTGACTTGTGGTCACATTTTTATAATACTCATTTATTTAATCCAAGCTGAAAAGCAAAAGCATCTAATTCTTCACACTCTGTACTAAGAATCTCTTCTGCAGTGTGTTTTGACATGGCATACCCTGACAAGTTGTGACGCTCCTCTTGCAGGCCAGCTCAAAGGATGCAGGGCAGCTGGCAGCAGCACTCCACCACCGCATCCTGGCCCTGCGGAGCCGCGCTGAGCAGGAGGCAGAGAGCACGGCCGAACCACCCCACACCGAGATCACGCAATCCAATGAAGATGACAGCGATGATGACGACGAGCTTGCTAAAAACAGCAGCAGCAACATTGCCCTTACAGGAAATCCCCCCGCCAGTGGTACGATTCTCCCTTTCTCAGCTTCTTCTTAAGACTTGGTTCTGATTGGGTTAGATGGCTTTATAGAGTTTAAGAATGTATTATAAATCACCATGTCGCCGTATGTGCCCAACTTTCTAGTTATGGTTTGTTTTGCATTGAGTTTCGTACACTGCCTACACAGACTTAGCCAGAGTTGAGATCTAATCGGTCAGACGAGTTCTGTGGTACAATAAAAGTCAAACACATTGCTGTTACAGGAAATTAACCGACTTCACAGTGTCGTGAAGGAGTCTGGCTCAAAGCAGAGTGATACCCATTGGTATTTTACTCCTTACATATTTAACCATGGGACAACATTCTGCCTGTCACCACAAACCAGTTTCTGGCATGCTTTCTTCCTTTAAGTCAAACTAGTATTTATTCCTCTGTTTTAATTAGTTCACAAACGGTCTACCGCATGCATGGGATTGCTAACATGCATCGGACTGATTTTATAAGGAGGCTGATAATTTAAGCAGCATTTATGGGGCTTCTCTCTAAAAAGTTCTCTAATGGCGAACTACCATAAAAGCCGCGTGAACTGAAAATGTGACACATGACTACTCTGCATACTTCCTTTTTCAAAATTGAGACTATTTAAGGAAGTGAAGTATTTGAAGTGTTCACATGCAGTAACACCTTTTTTTTTTTTTTTCCTCTCTCTCTTTCTCAGGCACTTCTGAAACCTCGGCCGAGGCACCGGCAGCTGAGAGCACATAACACCCTGGCCAGCTGCCTGAATAAAAACTGCTCAACAGGGTTTTTTTGTGCAGGCTTCTGGGTGGACAGCCTTAACCACCACAAATCTTTCAGCCCAGCGCTGTGGGTCCTTCAGCTCCAGCCCTGTAGCAGAGCTCCAGCGTCTCTCACTTAAAACTCGTAGATTTTTTTTCCCCCTCCCTCTTCCTACATTTATTGTGAATCTGGAATTCAATTTTTTTTTTTATTATTTTGTTTGCTTTTTTGGTTTTGTTTAAATTTTCCTGGACTGCAAAACAAACTAGAAAAGAGGAAAAAAAAAAGAGAAAAAGACTTTTCCATTTAAGGGTTTGGACTTGGCTGCTCATCATATTGATGAGTGTGAGGGTATTCCTCTCTCTGTGTTATGATATGGCACATTTCTACCACAGGATTTACCTTTTACTTTTTTGCTGTTCCCCCCACCCACTGTATTATTTTCTCCTAATCTCTCGTGCTCGGCTTCAGACCACCACTGTATGACGTCATTGCTCGAAATTATCCAACATCCGTTTAGTAACTTTGTCCTCAATCCAGAACCTCCCTAAACCTCAGACATTCTCTCTTTTTTTTTTTTTTTTTTTTGATATCTGAGTAACTCATTTCCGGTGGTTTCACATAAACCAGTACTCCTACTAGTCTGCTATGATGGTAGTTAGATCTCTTATTGATATAATGAATAAAGGACTAAACCAACACATGGACTGTGCTATTGTGGATCTGTGCTTCTCCAATGTTCTACCACTGAGAAGAAAAGAACGGTAAAGGGGAATTAACTTTTGCCCCCCTCTTCCTCACCAGAATCTGCCCTTTAGCTTTGCTTATGGACAGATATGGTTATTTCTAGTTATTTTTTGATTTGAACAAAAAATACTGAAATTTTAAATTAACATCTCTGCCGATATCCATGTTTATTTTCCATATCCTGAATGTTTGTAATATGTTACCTTTTTTATTGTTTTATCAACTTTTTTATCCATTTCCATGTCATTTAAGACAGTACAGTGGAGATTTTTTTTCTTGTGTGTGTGAAATACTGAGTGCATTTAGAACGTGAATACAGAACTTCATGTAAATTTCTATGAATATATTATCATTTACTAGAACATGTCTCCAATCTCCTTTACAAAACATAGAAAAAAAATCAAAGGAAAAAAAAAGGAAAAGCTTTGAAATAAATTTTTGTGTAATGTCGAATGTGGTCCATCATTTATCTTTTTATCAATCATGATTTGTCAATGAAAATCAAAGTGCTTTGTAACATTAAAGCAGCAGACTGTGAATTAAAACCTGGACGTCATCAGTTACCTTTGGTTTACACTGTGCTAAGCAGTGTTTTTACTTTTTTCCCCCCATTGTTCCTTCAAAGAATTTGCATAATTGTTATGAATAAGGAAAAAAAAACTGCACATAATTGGGTATAATTTTAAATGTTATTCAGTGTGGTAGTACATTTATGTGCCCACCAGGTGGTGTCAGTGATGTTTATTGTTTAACGCTGGTCTAATGTTCAAAGTATGACTTACTCTCCAGGAAATAATTGCGCCGCTGTTTGAGATATGCACAGAGGAAGAAATAGTTTTTCATAGTCATTAGAATTGAAGTATTTTGGTGGTCTGTTGAAATGCAGGTTCAGTTTATTGTTTATGCATCCAAATATGCAATGTTTTCATTAAAATTCCATGAAATGTTTTAGCTAAAAATGTAATTTACTTCATTCATAATTAATTCAAGCAAAGTAAATAGTTAACACCCATGCAGCCACAAGTGCTCTGGTGATTACAGCTTCCATGCATTCTTCATCATGGTGACAAAGTAATCATCGTTGTCGATGGAGGCACTGACTCCGCTGTAGTAATTCACAAACTCGTCCAGTGTGACCTGCCGTGAATAGGACCATGTTTTGAGTTACTCCTCCAGATTCCATCGCTACTTGCCATCTCCCCAATAAATTGTGTCTACAACTACTGTACATGCATATACACAGATTTTTAAGCAGTTAGTGGGATATAGTCTGTATGTCAACTGAAAGACAACCAGTAACAAAGCATTTGAATGTTGGAGCATAATGGTGACAGTACAGTAACATGATTATGTACTGCTGGTGTGACTATCAGGCCCAGTGTTTTCTGCCCAGTTACCTTATGCTGAGCTAAGCTTTATAAAATGCACTAGTTGTAATTATTACATTGATCAGATATGAAGTTCACAGGACAAGGAAAGGTACCTTTCATTTACACAGAAGCTCAGCAGATGTGACAGTTATTGTCTTCATTTTCAGTCAAATTTGCTCAACATGCATCATATACACTGATCCACCAAAAGGTTAACATCATCATCATCGCCAGGTCAAGTTGACAAAACAAGTTTGATTAATGGACACAACACCCAGAGGATCTGCTGTTAACGCCCGGTTGCTACACACAATAGCATCCCCCCCCCCGCCCCAAAGGGCTTGTGGAGCTAATCCCTGAGAGACCAGAGCTGCCTACTGGCACCCAGGTTGTTATAATGATAATGGTTTTAAAGTTATGGATGATTCTATAGTCTCTGCTCTAGACAGGAAAATGGCAGAGAGCTTCTCCAACCACCACTCATCATTATTATCATGTTTTGATTTCTAAAATAATTACATTTATTGAATTACATTTATTTAGTGAACCCCATTACTCGTATAACCCATTTTTTCCCCCAATATTGAGCGGCAATTGTGTTTGAAATAGAGAAATGTTTACAGAATTACCTTTCCATCTTTCTCGTATGGCGAGTCAAAGCTGTCGAGAAATGAGCGGAACACTTGTTCCTCTGTCCACTCGCCGCTCTTGTACTTGGGATGATGTTTGCTTTGATAGACTCCCTGTAAGTCTTGCACAGTTACCACTCCGTCACCAGTCCGGTCCAGCTTATCAAAGGCCTGTTTGATTACCTGCTTTCTGGCACTGGACATAGGGGGCTGGGGACACACGATCTGACATAAACTGATATCGGGACAAAACTAGATCACTGTTGTTACCTTTGGTGAAAAGAAGATATTTATTGGTGTATTTGCAGGAGGTCCCTTACCCTTAGTTTCTCAAGAAATTCATCAAAGTTGATGGTGCCACTTCTATCTTTGTCTACAAAAGTGAAGAGCTCATTGACCTTTTCAACACGCAAACCATAGGTCTCCAGGCCTTTCTGAAACTCCTCCAGGTTTAGAGACTTACTGCCGTCATCATCCATGATCTGGAAGGTTCTGGATTGCACAGCAGTATCATTAATATTGTTCTTAAATGCTAATAAATTGTTTGATTAAGCCACAGTAAATAGATAAATAGATTAAACATTGTATTAAACATGATTGTATGTATGTATGTTCATGAAAAGAAAATGATGATCTCTTGCCTTGCTAAGCCTTTAATTCCAGCTGCTCCTTTACTCAGACACTGTTGTCTCAACTCCTCCAGTATGTCTGCCATCTTCTCTATTCCAGGCTTCTTTGTTTGGGCCCCTGTTCCAAATGATCCACAAGAGCTCGACACTTGCCAGAGAGTGTATCGGGTGTCACCCAGTAGATTCAAGTCACTACACTATGATGCTAGATGTTTCTCTGTGATTTAGCTACACGAAGGAACGTCACTTGTCCGATCCTAGTGTAATCTGAGTGGGTAGCTCTGAATTTCCATAGGAAGGGCAGGTTGGCATGGGAATAATAGAGTCACATGGGCAAACAAAGTTATTGCCTTGTGGGCTTTGTTGGCTTGGAAACGCAAATCCAAATAATGTTACTGGGTAACGAACACAGCAAAACTGCAGTAACTTTATCTGGGAGAAAATGTTTTCTTGTTCAAAGTCTACTCAAGATATATGTCTGTGAGAAGATACAAGAACTATACTATAAATTATTCAAAGCAGCTCCTCCAAAGTACAAAGGATACTGCTAGTAGTAAAAACTAGTTGTACTATTTGAATGAGATACAAGCCACACTGTAAATGACCCTTTTTAACATTTTTATTCTGTATATTATATTGGATATACAGTCTAAAGTTTGAAAACACTTTCTAATTCAATGTTTTATTTTTCTCCATCCAAGAACAATACTGATTTTTTTTTTTTAATCCAAAAATTCTGAAATAACACATGGCACTAGGGAAGTAAGTGACAACAACAACACTCCCTCACTCATCGCCTATACGGCTTTATTCTGTATACAGGGTGGTAGTGGGACTGGAGCCAATCCCAGAAGACCTAGGGCACGAGGTGGGATACACCCTGGACAGGGAGCCAATTCATTGCAGGGAACACACTCATTTACTATGGAGCCAATTCATTGCAGCATTTAGGAACACCAATTAGTTAATTAAAACAAGCATGTGTTTGGACTGGGAAGAAACTGGAGCACCCGGAGGAAACCCACTAAGCACTGGGAGAACATGTAAACTCCATGCACATAGACCCAAGGCAGGGAAACCGAACCCAGACCCTGGAGATGCGAGGTGCCTTTAAAAACTTATCTCTGCTGCAGAGGAGAAATTAATTTAGTGTTACCAGCCTCAGAAATCACCAATTGACAACCAGCACATATTAACACAGATTAGAGCCATTGTAAAGGCTTTACAACGCATAAGTAGCAGACACATCTCAATATCAACTGTTAAAAGGAGATTATGGGATATTTTGTACCCCTGCAGCATTGTTTTACAGTGTGGAAAGACATAAAAACCAGGAAAGACCATGGAATTAGACGGTGTGTCCAAACTTTTGATTGGTACTATATATATATATATATATATATATACACAAAGACTATACTCGAATTAAACAATTCATGTTTACGACGTTGCCATTAGACGCAGGTGTGCTCTAATAGTCCCGCCTCTGTATTTTTTATTTTTTTGGCGGAACTTTATTGGCTTCGCGCTACGTCAATCACGAGTAACACGCTCGCGCCCACGCTATTTCAGAAGTTTCTCGATTTTTCTACAAGAAAACTAAGTGACACTATTTATATTGAGGAATTTAAACTACAACATAGACAACGGACAACCAGTTTAAAAAACATATTAGTACATTGTTAAGATGAGTGTCTATCTGTTTGTGAGTGTTCCTAGGCGAGGTAGCTAGGTAACGTATGTTTTTTATTTTTTTTTAATCTGACTATCTGAATAGCTTAGCTTAACCTAGTTAAATCATTAACCTTACTGCTCCTGCCTGGTTCTCTAACAGGATGCCTGAATGACTGGAATGGCCGGGGTTATTTAAAAAAGAAGAAGAAGAGCAACAACAACAACAAAAATACAAAGAAATAAAAATAAAAAACAATAAAGAATTTTGCACATTTATTTTAGAAGAGAATTCAGCTGTTCAAACACTATGTATATTATTTAAAGGTGTACAGTAATATTGTACAGCTGTTTATTGGAGCCAAAAATTGCACAGCTTAAAAAAAATTTAAACTGACATTATAACCATTTTAACAATAGGACAAATAAATATGCAGTACTGTGCAAACGTCTTAAGCATTATCTTGTACAAAGATAAATAATAAATGAAACCAAATTAATATGAAATATCAAATGAATAACATTACAGAAGAACATTTGCAAGGCTGGTAAAGAAAGCAACAGATTACAGACCAGTTTTCAGACAGAAACAAAAAGGCTCCTGGGTTTTGCATCAAAATAGAAAGGAGCGAGTGTGAACTCACATTCTCCAGCACGCTTAATAAAACCTAAGCTGTTTTAATTACGGTACTGTGCACACGTCTTGGGAACATACAAAAAAAATGTTAAGTAAAGATTTTAAAATAAATTATATAAAAGAAACTTCTAAGGAGTACTAAAGAGTAATCAAATAAATACAGTCAATATTTGGTGTGAAAACTCTTTGCTTGGAAATAATCAGATACAGCTGTTAGGTTTAACTGAGTGTGCTGCAGAAAGTGAGTTCACACTTTTTTAGTTTTGATTGAAAACTGGTCTGTCATGTAATATGTTGCTTTCTTTACAGGCCCTGCAAATGCTCTTCTGTGATATAATTGATTGAAATACACATTAGAAGTTTGTATATTTCTATTCTATTGAAAGGTTTACATCATTAAAAATAACTAATTAGTGTCACTTTGGACATGCCAAACAGTTTAAGGTTGCGGTTAATCAGGGTAGTTAAACCTGGTCATGAATCAGTCCATCATCAACAGTCACTATATGTTTACAGGCTTTCTTCACCCAGTGTGGTAAAGTGTCTCAGAAATGGTGAAAGACATTCTCATTAGGAGACTCATTACACTTGATTAAACGGTGGATGACTGAGTGTTGTGGAATTTAAGGTGGGTCAGTTGTTGTAATGGTTTGATGACTGGGTCAATAGAGTGACCCCGGGGGAACCATTTGAGGTGGTAAAAATCGGTTTCATATGCGGAGCATGAATAAACACAGGATATAAATTTGCCCGGACCTTTGGAAAATTCCACCCTGCGTTTTTAAATTATTTACAGTTAATTTTTTGTATTTACAGTTAATTTTTTGCATATGAACTTGAGTAACATCCAATTCTTCATTCATAAGGTTTAATATGATGTTGGCCCACCCTTTAAAGATATAACAGTTTTAACTCTTCTGACAAGGCTTTCCACAAGGTTTAAGAGTGTGTTTATGGGAATGTTTGATCATTTTTTCCGGAAGCGCATTTGTGAGGTCAGACATTGATGTTGGAAAAGAAGGAAGGCCTGGCTCGCAGTCTTCGCTCTAATTCATCCCAAAAGTGTTCTATCATTTGTTACTCAAGTTAAATGCATGTGAAAACAGGCGAGCAAATACTTTTGGCAATTTAGTGTATGTCCAGGTTGCTTAATGTGTTAAATGTGTTGGCGTACTCGAGAGCACAAAACAGTTTCCTCACTTTCCAGAATAGTTTCCTCACTATTGTCATTGTTTATTGCAGAAGGCCATGCTTGTATTTACAGGCACATTTCACCAAAGAGGATGTTGTAGTATGTTTTTTTCCTTTTACTTTTGTATGCACTCAACTTATGGTTGATGGATGAGCTACTTGTGGTTGTACAAACATTTTTCCCACCTAAAATGTTGGGACATATAGTTTAGTCTTCATAATACTAACGAAGGCGTTCAATAATGTGCCTGGCTTCTTCGCTCAGACACTAAAGACCACCTCGGAAGAGCTGAGTTATCAAAACTCAGACAAGCTACTTAAAAAAAAAAACAACAACTACAACAACAAAAACGACTATTTGATTCTCTTTAAAAGTGTCCCCGTAAAGAGTTTTTAATCTGTGTTTGTTCGGGATCGGCACATTCATTTTAGTCATGTTTATTATTTTATCGTTAAGGATGACGCATTCAGCCATCAGTTTGCAATCTCTTGGAGCAGAGGAGGAACACTTGGGGCGCAGATGCAATGAAAAGACAAATAAGCATTGTTTCTTTGTAAAGCTGAGTATGTTTATTCAGCAGTTACTTAGGAATAGTGGATTTGTTAGAAAATACATTTGGCACAAGCTGTTTAATTTTAAAAAATAAATAATTCAATATTTCCATTTTGAGTAAAGTATCTAAATAAATATGCACACCACTGTCCAATAAATATCGATTATTCACAACAAAGATGCACTGCATCGAAATTTCCGCTGTTGGTACAAAAAAGATCCAACGCTGCCAAATCAGTAAATTGGTAATATGGGGAGACGTTCTCTAGACAAACACACATACACGGCACTGCCTCTTTCAGGTCATCTTTCTACAGAGGTACACAGAGTGATGTGAAACAAAACGCAGTCCTAAACGTTATGCTGAGAAACAATCCATTCCTACAATAAATGACAGACAAAGTTTCTCTCTCGCTGGAAAAAAAAAACACTGATTTTGAGACATACAGTATTTGAAAGAAAATACAAAAGATGAATATATTAACGTATATGGTATTATGAGTTGCAGTATGATAAATGTTTATTGAAATGTCTATTGTATCACATTCCCCATGAAGCTGAGTTGTCCAGAACTTTCATCTTATGTCTCTGAACATTAATGATAGTTAGGGAAAATCTATAATATTTATTTTATAAAGATATATTTCTTTTATTATCTCATAGTAAAAAGCCTCTACTGATAATCAGATTTTTAAAAAAGAAATGTAGCATGTAATATATTTCATTACCATCAATTAAAGGCACCAGACATATTCAGTTTGGCTTTTTGTGTGTCGTAGGCCAACCTGCCTGTCCCTGATGTGACTACGAGGCTGCATATTCCTTCAGCTGCTGTTGCCTTGTGTTCACAGTAAGTCCATTAGGTTTTATGACAGGCTGCATTTAGAGCTTGATACTATATCGATGTATAATTCAGACACAATCCGTCTGTCATTGTGTGCTTCATTATCTCCTATGTATAATTTAACAAATCTTCCAGGAACCTGCAGGGAAAATATCACATAGAGAGAAGCTAGACGTGGAGGTTATCTAACTGGTTATAATCATAAAGGGATCAAATGTTAATTCTGTGTACAGTGGGTGAAAAACTTTGGAACACCCAGACAGACACTAGTCTCACTTCTAGTCTAAATTCTTGGAGTGTGATGTTTAAGGATCATGAGCAGATTTAACCTTATAAGATGTAAGTGAGCCACACACTTTGGGGTAACAGAAGTCCATAAAAAGCAGCACATTTGACTGATAGTCAGAATGTCAGAATCATTATGACGGATCATACAGGTAACGTTAACAGAAATGTCTCAGATATCACAGTGTTCATGACCTACTACTACATGAAAGTCGGACATGTCTTTAAAACCAAAAGGCTATCATTGGATTTGGGATGACATGAACTTGGAAGAAGTTGGACTCTTGACAAGAGTAACAATGAAATGAGGGTCTGAGTTGATGGGTTTTCACTTCAAGTAACAGTGCATGTGGTTATTTACAGTATTTGACCTGAGACGACTGTATTTTTCAATGTCGGTATCACGAAATAGTTAACCACGATGGAGCTGGTGTGATGCATATTTTTGTAACTAAATACAATTGAGGTAGCTGTGGATAACTTCATATTTGAATATACAGATAGTATTTGTTATCAAAAACAAACAAACAAACAAAACACCATCTTTCTATACTGCTTTTGTCCATATGGAAATTTCCTATTTAAAATTATTATGGATTTTCACTACTGCAGTTGCCGTTCACTAACAGTTTGACGTTTTTAGTAAAAGGCGAAGTTTTGTTTCTTAGCACAGAAGGTTGCTACTCCACATGCTGTTGAATCGTCAAAACTGCTTCAGACGCTGCAGAAACTCTTAAAAAGCATAATGGCAAAACTTCCATCTTCATATCTTCTGCACTGCCAGAGGGTCAAAAACAACCTTCTAGCCTGCGGCTTGGATTTGAAATGCATGGATTCAGCATGGATTCTCCAAGATGGTTTTCATGAACATGCTTCTTCTTTCACTTCCACCTAATTTGACCTAATTGCCCCCATCCGTACGCACATCTGATTGCTAAAATAATCCCATGACACTGGTGGCCTCATTTGCTAGAATCATCTCCGTGAACCCTGCAGAACCCTCACACACAGCCGCACTTTCTGGCTGACACGTCTTGAATGGTGAAGAACTTTGCCTTATTGTCAAAGAATGACATGTTCTCGTATTTTGTGGGCCGGCAGCAGCGGATGTAGGGCGCCCTCTCCGTTTTAGTAGTGCCCCCCTTAGTGGTTATGTCTTTCTCAGACACCTTGCTCAGCAAGTTTTTCAGCACCATGTCATAGTTGCCGAGGCGTCTGGTGCACTTCCCTCTGCAGTAACGAAAGCGGACTGTCTCGTCGCTTGCATAGCCCAGGCCCAGCTCACTCACAGTTAGCACCACCTGGTGCAATGAGCATGCCTCTACACTTTTTGCCCGCTTGGTCCGTCTCCCAACTTTCCTGTCCACCAGTGACCTGATGACTTTCTGCAGCTCACCCTCAGTGAAGCTCTGAAACAGATACGAAACTGGAAAAAAAAAAACAGAATAAAAAACAGTGTAAAAAAAAAAAAAAAAAGATAAATATTTGTAAGTTGACAGTGAAAAAGTTTAGTGATGGGAAAGCACACATCTGTGCTCTAGATGGCAGAGCAGTGCTGACATGCTTTTGGCCTGAATTCAACACCTTGGGTAACATGTAAAGAGGGATTATGTCTTATTTTAAATACTTTTTCACAAAGGTCTTTTTGTATGATATCTTTTGCTTTTTTTTACACTCAAACTTGTCCAGCAACAAGATGCCTTAGGGATCAGGTAAGTGTATATTTATTCGTTTGCTGACATTAAAATGTTTTAAAAGCAAAAGAAAAGCCCACTAACACATCGGGAGAATTTTAGTGAACTCTTTAAGAGCTGATTTTTCACTTGTTATCTAAATGTGTGTATTTTGAATAAACGAGTTCTTGGAATTAAACCCATAATTCCTTGACTAATGTTGACATCTCACCAGCAGTTTATAATTGGCCTGATTCTAAAAGATGGGCCTCTTCTTATCCTAAAATCTGGCTCAGGCCATTGGGACTTGACATGTGAGGTGTGATGTGAGTGAGATGTGTAAATGAAACAGCAAGAACTGCTGAGCGCTATACTAATCCCCACATGAGTTTATTTTTAGTCCAGCTAGTCTACAGGAGAATAGCGTGTGCGTGTCTTACACTCAGATATGAGGGATCCCATGTCCTCAGATGCTCTGGCCACCCGCCGCCGACCGGTCACCATGGGTGAAGTTGTTGATGATGATGATGATTGTGGTGGTGATGGTGCCGTTGTCGAAGGGCACAACTGTAAAGTCACAACTGAGGCCCAGGGGATGACGGAGCCAGCGGGTATTGTTGTGATGAGCAGGAGCGAAATAGCAGCACTAAGGAGTACAAAGGCGAAAATGGCCTTTTTCCATAACTTCATCTTAGAACGACGTGGAGCATTGAAACTCTACAAGACAAAGAACCAAAGATCAGACGTTGGGCATCATTACATAAAGCCAAAGCAAACAAATGCTAAACTGTTTTCCTTCAGGGGATATCACCATTCAGATGCTAGGAATTAACGTTTGGACCTGTATGTGAACTGGTGTTGTTTATTTAAGAACCTTCTTGCTGTTACTCAAGATTTCATCAGTGCCCTTTCGATAAAAAAAAAAAAAAGAAAATGATAGTATTCCATGAAAGAAATTGTTTTTGACTTTCACACTAAGATAAAGAGATTATTATTAATATGTTTTGGGCTCATTATAATGCTTGGGGAATGAGTCACTGGTTTTCCCATTCGAAATTTTTCCCTTATGTCCCATTTGTGTCTCGCTTTTCATCGCTACTGTACCCATTACTATTTGCTCAAGATGAATGCAAAACAAGGTTTTCTTTTTTTTTCTCCCCTTTTGATGCCATAGGTCATACTATACTCTTTATGTAAGCCTTTTCTCAGTTTCGAAGTGGGTGTAGAACATCCGCCAGGGTGGGGACCCCACATCAGTATTTACAAGCATGTCCAAACATTCAGCCTCGGTATTTGTGAAAGTGAGAACCAAGAGCAGTCCCTCTCTGTCTGATGAAACTGTTGATTTAGTGAATGGGAGAAGATTTGGCCTGACAAACACAGTTATCCGTGTTGACACGACTGCGTGCGTGCGTGCATGCACGTGTGTGTGCGTGGGTGAGAATTATGATTGGCATAACAAAAGACACTGCTTTCTCTCAGCTCTGCATTTGCGGTGTTAGTGCATTGACATAGTGTATGTTCATATGATTCTATACATTTTCATCATTCTCAAATCCCTTTTAAAGTAGCTGTGTAATATCGGAGTCATATTAAACCCTATAAATGGTGGTCTTTCACCAAGTGTATGCCATCTACTGCCTTCCATGATCGACAGAGGGAAAACATTTCCCCAGATCAGGAAGTGGGAAATGTGTAGCGGCTGAGAACAAATCCAGACAGGCTGCGCAGTAAAGTGGTTTGGCACACTTGCTGTGTGGTGGTCTCTGTGGGCTGTGAAGTATGAGCTGTTTAGCCTTGGCTGATACAGATCTAGAAATGGGTATGCCATATACAGATGGACAGTTTGTTAAACAAATACTTTAACAGCAGAAGTTTTCGAAGGCGGAACCACAAGACCACCCTTACTGTACATGTACTGTATGTCTCTGAGTAAACTCAGTATTAGTTCTGTAATAGATGAGGCAATGTGTACATAAGGACAAAACAAGGAAGATCAACACTCTTTCCTGTACCAGCACTGAGGTGTCGGAATTTTATGGATGAACTGGACTCTTCAGTGTGCACATAAATTAAGCATCAGTAGACAAATTTGTAATCGTTGCAGGGATGCTGTTGCTGTTGCAGAACTGCTGATCTTCTGATAACCACTTTTTACAATCATGGTGAGCAAAAGTGCATCTCGGAAATCACAACATACTGTAGCAAACCTTGAGGGAGATGAGCTACAACAGAGGAAGACTCCACTCCTGTTACCAAAGAACATTAATCTGAAGCTATAATGTGCCCAGGCTCAGCAAATATGGGTTGTTGGAGACCAGATAAACGTTGGCTTGTCTTTCTCCAACTTAAGAACCTAACCTGTATTTACATGAGTTTATGCGCTGCCCAGTTGCATGATTGGCTGATTTGATCATTGGACGAATGTGCCAAAGTGCACGTTTTCCTAGATGAGTGGCGATGAGTATCATACAAAGTCAGTCACTTTTGTAAGTCACACTGGATACGATAAAACACATCTGAAAACTAATAAATATTATCTGGTATTACTTTACCACGTAACATAAATCATATTATTCATTTTTCTTAGTCTGTGTCACTTGCAAGACATCTTTAAAGGTTGCTCTGAAAGATCTCGAGACACTTATCTCCATTTATGAGAAACATGTTTCGAATTTGGATCCGTTTTTATCTTCTACACTGTGTGTTTTGGACTTGGTAGCACCTCAACAAGCTACACCGCTGAATCTTGTCTAAGGATGAAAACTGCGATACCACACTATTTTGGCAGGGTTTTTCATCTCGGTTTCTCACAAATTATGATAAATTATTCTTTAAGAATCGTTTATTCATATAGTCAAGTGCTTAAGAATTTCTTTGCCCGAATCCCCATTAAGCCAGATTGCGTCAAGACTTAATAACGTAGAAGATTATGGCATGATGATAAACGTCTCCAAAATGGAGCACATTAGCCCAATGTACTGTCATTAACATGGAAATCCTATAATCATTGCTACACTATTATTAAATCACTTGATTGCAGGATGAGTAATTAAACACTAAGCTTGATTGATTGCTTGTTGATCTGCATTGCTACCACCACTATCACCAAGCACATGGACAGCCGTAAGAGTATGACGTATACGCTAGATGCTGAAGTTATGACTACAGTAATAAAAAGTAAAACGGGATAATAAATGGATATGAAGCCTTGCTGCATCACTAAATCATCTGTTTGGAAGAATAAGTAATTATTCTGTTTAATATAACGGAATGTGTGTGTGCACGTGTAAAGCCAAAGCAAGTCTCATTAGAGAGGTTAAAGATTTAACCCCAATTTTCTCTCTTTCTCAGCCTGCATTGCACTTTGTGTGTGCGCGCGCGTCATTGGACAGCGTGCTCCTTCCCCCCTCTCGCTTTTACACATACCCCTCCTCCTCTCACCTTCTCTCTCACGCGCACACACACACACACCCTCCTCCTCTCGCCTTCACACAAACACACACACACACACACTCTTACCAGAAACACTGCTCTGTTGCGATTCTTTTCAGAGGTAAAGTGCAGGTTAATTTGTTTCATTTTTACTTTACAGCAGTGATTCCATAAGTGTACGTTCACTCGAGTGTCATTAGCAATGTTCCTTGTAATTTTTTTTAGATAAAAGTTTTTTTGTTTGTGTGTGTGTGTGCGCGTGTGTGTGTGAAGATGGAGAGGGGAGGGGCTCATCCTCTCTTTTTACTTTAGCTTCTCACACGCACACACATACACAGCCATGCGCGCACAAACACACAGTTACATAGCGCCTGCTCGCATAAACAAACACATACATTTATTTTTACTTTTTTCAATGGTAAAGTGCAGGTTAATTTGATTTATTTTTAATTTATATTTTCTATTAATTATTTTTTATGTATTTTTTTTTCTTGGGCTGTGGAACGAATAGTTTGTCTTTCCATTATTCCTTATTGGGAAATGTGCTTTGATTTATGAGTGTTTTGCTATATGAGCTGATTTCCGGGAATGAATTATACTCGCAATCCAAGGTTCCACTGTACTGTATATATTTCTGGAAAATATATTTTCTAGAAACTCAAAAGTTTAAAGCAGTAAGAATTACTGATAAAATAAGCAACTGCTCAAAAGCTACTGAGCAATATAATATATTCACATATGGGATATAATGGCATAAAAAAAATCATAATCCATGTAGGCGATTACAAAGGAAGAAAGATTTCATGCGTTCTACTAATGATAGCACATGTTAAACACAAAGCCACAACTGAAAGTACAGATGGTTTGAAACATGTAGAAGAATATCATTCATCCATCTTTAGTAACCACTTTGTTTTGGCTCATGGTCAAGGGTGCACTGTGAGGTGGGAATACTGGATGGGATGCAAGACACACACATCTGGTTTGCTTAGTAGGCAGAAGAGAACATGCACTGATTAACCAGCATCATAAACAATTTATGAAACAATTATTGACTGAAGTCCGCACTTATTGTAGTAGGAAAAAAGTCTTGCAGCATTTCTGTCAGTTAAAGAGCCAAATGATTGCATTGTCACTTGTGGAGAATCTCTAACGTGCACACACAACAAATAAACTGTACAGATTTAATACCGGTGTCGTGCTGAATCCTTTCGCATTTACTGATGTACAGCACATACACTTTCTGGTCACTTTAATAAAAGCTCTGTACACCTGCTCCTTCATGCTGTTTTTCCCAATCACTCATTCATCCTGCAGCGGGTGATGTAATGAACTTTCCGTCCCTGTCCGAACAGTTGAGTCTTGTCCTGTCTCCAGACACATACCTGAAGACTCTTCAGTTTGCACACGAACTGTCACTAATCATACACATTCACATCAAGTACCAGAATCTAGAAGAAGATGATTTCTGTGACTTTGATCGTTGATGCCAGATGGGGCTTGACTATTTCAAAAATGGTTAATCTCCTGGGATTTTCACACACAACAGCCACTAAAGTGTTACAGGATGAAGAGAGAAACAAACAAAAAAAAACATCCAGCAAGTAGTAGTTCTGCTTTATTGATGAGAGATGTCAGGGGAGACTGGCCAGACTGATTCAAGGTGAGAGGAACATTTTTTTCGACCATGGTGAGCAGAAAAGTATTACAGGATGCAACAACACATTTAAGCTTGAGGCGTATCGCATTAGGTTCTTCTCCTGTCCGATACAAACCGCTGTTTGACTCATAAACACCTGTTGAAAGAATGTGTTTGATTCTTGTGCACAATGCAAGGAGTGTAAATCAGAGAAAAAATGTGTTGAAATTTTTAATTCTCCGCATCCCCCCTGTCAGTTTGACGGCTGATTATTGGCCACTTTGGACATGAATACGTGCTCACAGCGATTCGAACGCGAAATCAACATAATGTCTGTCATTAAGCACCTTTCGTGTTAGAATGGTGTTAGGATGTGGTGCAGGCTGTCAATTTCATCACTGCAGCTGGTTGTAATTGGTGTAACAGCTCACGACCTCACGAGGCAACAAATACACACTGAGGGTTTGAATCTGTTTGTTTTACACAGGTTTTGCTCCAACTTTCAAAACAGGCTATTAGCTTAGTCATAACGTTTGGAAAAAAAAAAGAAATCTGAATTTCCAAAACTAAACGAGAGAATTTATTTTGTGGTTGGTAGAATATTTAGCTATTAATTGTTTTGACAATAAGATGCTACAAATAGATATATACTGGTCTGCACATGAGCTACAGAACATTTTTAGTAGGATATCCTACTTGACTTCCTTCTGTTTATTTCTATCTACCTTCTAAAGAAAGAATTTGCATTAATTGCTTTATACGATTAATAAAGGTAAACTGGAACTATATTATGAAGTAAACATAATTTCCTGTTTAAACACTAAAATGAATTAGTGTTCATTTTTAGAGCGATAGCAGCGCAGTGAACTTTTGACAGCCGTTCAGCTTCACATGTTGATCTTACTTTTACACTGAAAAAAAAAAATGCTCTGTATAGAGTACATTGTGATTATTCAGCACTCAGTGCAAACTTTCCCTAGGCATAATTATCATTCACTGTCGACAATGTTAACATTTGCGGGTGAATTATTCCTGGATCTCAGAGCGATGCAGCACAGGCCTGTTGTCTTCACAATGGCTTTGTAAAAGAGCAGAAACTGATCAACAGACCCAGATTTTTCCTTTTTTTTTTTTAATTTTATTTTTATATTTCAAAAGAATGTGTATATAGTCCACACAAAACACATGGATGGCATATTTTACTCAGCTGGGTCCAGCAGGCCAAATGCTGGATCAAGTATTGTGTCTGTGAGGAATATTCCAGGATTTGATTCATGGGCCTGTGAAAGAAACCCTGCAGGTTCAAACAGAGTTGACACAGGACTCCATTCGGCCACAATTAAAAGCGGAACTCAGTTCAATGTGTTAGTGACTGTGTGTACGTACTGTTTACGTAAACGTGTAAATGTATACTGTTTCACAGAACTAAGCCTAATTCTTCCAATTAAAAAAAACATCTGCAATATCACAGAAGCCTACATTATGCAAATGAATAAAACAGAATATTCTACAGTAAACAAACAACTTAGAAGAGCAGTTAAAAGGTTGAAGGTGAGCAAATTCTTTCTCTAACACTTCTGAAGCCAGACAGCATTTAAATTCTTTTTTTCGAACTACCTCTCTGGCAGGATAACCAGCTCAGAGGGAATCACTAGATGTATTCTTTTATATATTTATATACGAGCTCATAAACACCCAGCATCATTCAGTGTCTCTATGGGGCAAATTACAAAACGGTGCCAAACATGCATTCCTTGTATGTGCACTGGGGCTGGCCCCAAACGTGAGCCAATTCCCATAGACCAGTATCACTTACTCATCCTCTGTACCGCTTTATCCTGTATACAGGCTCGTGGGGAGCCTGGAGCCTATCCCAGGAGACTTGGCGGGGTACACTCTGGATATGGTACCAATCTTTCGCAGGGCACACACACATACTCATACACATACTCGCACCCTTATCTCCCCATAGACCTTGATGTTACACTTTACAACAGAAATAAACGTTTATAGTCTGGCACAAAAACAGTTTTATCGGAATAGCTAGAATTCCTTAAGCATGGGAACTGTAAAATTATATTAAGCCATAAAATTATTCATAATTATGGGCATTGCAAAAGTTGGGTCATGGCTGCAGTGCAGGTGTCAAACTACACGCTGTCTGCTATGCATAACTTTAGCTAACCAGCTAACTGAAATTGGCATAGTTTAACTTACCACAAGAAATGTAGGAGCTGACACGGGATAATGTGCAGCGTGTGAGTCACGTTTGGGTGAGTTATCATTTAAATTAACGTTAGCCACCATACCATTTTATCTAAGCCAAAATTAGATAGATAAAAACTAAGGAAAAAAAAAACAAAAAAAACATCTGTAGCAAGGACAGTAATAAGATTTATAACTTGGTAGCTGAGTTAAATAGGCAAGTTCCAAACAACAGCCAGGCTCCATTCATTCTGCCCATTTATGGGATTAACCGACATTTAGATGGAATCAGCTCTTCAGAGAAAACTTTTTTTTTATTATTTGTTTGTTTTTAATACTCCCTTGGCTTCTGGCCATGGATGGCTATTGCATCATAGGGATTCAAACTTACCTACCCATGATGATAGAGCATACTTTTCTGCAGCACCACTTGTACATCACCACCTACTGTATATTGTGATGATGACTGCCATTTAAATATTTTTCTAGTGCCAAATGTTTCACAATCAAATTGTGGCCAAGAAAAGCAGTAAAAAAAATAAATAAAAAAAAATCAGGAATGTAGACAGCTTAAAAAATTGAATGGAACAAAAGTCTTGGTTTGACTTGAAAGCCACTTGTACATACTGGGACGTTCAAGCCAACCAGGACTTTTCTTTTCCCTTAAATAATAATAATAATAATAATAATAATAATAATAATAATAATAATAATAATAAAAAAAACATGAAAACAGTAAATTCCAATAATAAAAAGAACAATAATAATAAATGAGGTGATTTTTTTTATTTTTATTTTTATGAAGAACCTTCATAAAAGTGGGTCATGGTTCACTGTTCATTTTCTTGTCCTTTCAGAGAATGTGGGGAAACAGTAAGGGAATAGCAGAGGAGTTTTCTGCTAAAATCAGGACAGGATTAGTACTAATGCAGTCTGCTTTATCTACAGTCACATGGGCAAACACCTGGGATCAGATCTTTCTTTGGAAAGCAGCCGGTGACACTAATCTGGCAGCTTCCTCATTTGACACCACACACGGCGATCGGCGCACACATATGTTAACCATCTCAGTGCACCTTTCCCTTACAAAAAAGAAAAAAAAGGAATATAACTCGAAATCTCACACCAGAGTTTCTCAACTATCTTAACTTGTGTCTCATTTCCCAGAAACTTCAAATTATGTCTTGCTTATGTTACGAACTCATTGAGATTCCTATGTGCTTCAAGTAAAAGCTTTAAAAACTGGTTTTCTCTTAGTAATTCTTGACCTGTTCCCTCAGGCAATGTTGAGACAGATGGCTGAACTACTCAAATTAGATTTGTTTTTTCCTGTCTGTTTTAACATAATCACGTTTGTGTATTTTTTCAGGTTAGCCGTCTGTGAAAAGATTTGCTGAAAAGAACTGGAAGAGATATCGCAGAGCTGGCGCATACACACTGCACTTGATTGCCGAATTAATCCGTATACAAAAGTGGTCCAAATCTGAATGAAAAAGATATGGTAGCGTGTGACTGATTTAGAGGTTTGAAGCTAAAAAGCTTAGATAGATCCAAAAAAATGTGTATTGGATCTTTGAAAACATATTGCATTTCACAGCACATATGTTACTAAGGGCTAAAAACATTTACATACATATAGCGACAATCAGATTTGTCAATTTGATTCATGTTAGTTTGCCTGGTATGATAGGGGCCAGTGTTTTGCGTTTTTTCCCCACTGCTGCAGCCCCAACCTTACAAAACCAAGCCTTGTTGACTATGCTGCAATGATGCATTTCATTTCCTAGCCATTGCCGAATGACAGTTTGGTCGGCCGTCATTAGGCTACTGCACCACTCAACAAGGTGGCAAGTCTAAAACATTGGAAGTGTTTTCATTACTTTTCCAAAAGCACTGTCAGTGGATTCAAGCCTAATCCCTGCACTTACTGTACCACTTGTTATTCTGATCATGTCATGCAGGGATCAGGATATTTGATGATCTTGCTAATCGTGTGTTAGGTTACTTGGCCACCATTGAGTCAAGTGAGAGTGAGAACTACAGATGACGTGCCGCCCATCTGTAGTTCTATCTAATATAATATTTACTCTGGTTTTAAGCACAACCCTATTACTTATTAACATGCAGAAAAATTGTCACCTAATTCTAGAAAGGATCTACTATGAAGGTCTTGAAAATACATCAGATGACAAAGTTTTATCTAGCTATATTTCCAGCCTGCACGATAATGTTGTTCATGGGAATATGTTCATGAATGCGTACTGTAGCCAAGACTTTGCTGAAGGCTGATAATAAAATGTCACACAGCTTTCTAGTCATCTAACATCCATAAACCAGTTTCAAGGCTTCATATTTTAGAGATGGGAAAACTGGCACTGGTAAGGCTGACGTTTTTATGAGAAACCCATTCTTGCTTCATAAAGTTCAATTTAATTGATACCATTATATAAGTACTAGTCTCTTTAAAGTAACATTGATGGCGCATATTAATTGCTAGTGCCTCTGTGACTGCATCAGATTATACCAGTGTTGGAGTGTTAACTGAGTTAACACCTGGCTTGTCTGACCAGTACTTGACATTTGATAAACAGATACAGATGTTTCATATAGTCTGGCCATCAATATTTTACTGTGTGCAATGCAGAGTGCCTATACTTTTAAAGTCATAAAGTTAGCTATCTAGCGCCGGCTAGTATGATTTGTGGATCCATGGAGGTTACAGGAAGAGGAATTTGATATTTTTACATGGCTCCCTTCTCAAGATTTTTTCTGCACCCGGGAACCTTTGAAGACCTAAGCAAGTTCTTGACCCCTTCTTTCTCTTTCGTTTATGTCTGTTTGCTTGTTAAATTGTGCCCAAGAAACATAAAAGCCCGAGCGCACTAATGAGAGATGTGTGATCAAATGATTTTGACATGAAACAGAAGTGTATACTAAATATGTTGTATTGTTTTTGAATCATTGTCTTTATTTATTGTATATGTTGTTAATATCCTCAGCATTCAAATGACCACAGAGTCTATTCCACTGGACGCAAGGTGGGAGAATTCAACCCAGATGCACCTACATGCATGTTCTTCTTAGGTTTATTTTGGTTTCAGTATTATATTTACTTCTACAGCAATTTTTTTTAAAGTGGGGTCATTTAGGATTAGCTTTCAGAACTATTTTAGATATTTATATATACAAATATTTATCTCACGGCCTTTATAACATTTGTTTGCTTTTTTGAGGAATCTTGACAAGATCTGTGTACAGTGAAGAGTTCACACTCTGACAAAGCGTCCAAGCTGTAGTCGTTGTTGTACATGATGGCAGCTTAAAAGCCTAGTTGATTAAGCCTTGGCTGGAGCTAAATGCAGGTCCTCTGAGCATGTCAGAGCAGGGAAGGCAAAGAAAACAAACCTCAAATGCATCAATCTAAACCATGTAGGCATCAAAACAAAATGCCAAAGCACAAGGTAGAGTCATGCCCCACATGCACTGGGCTGGTTTGAAGGTTTCACCACCTGCTAGAACTGTATGAGTGAAAGAGTGCCAGGATTTATAGTGTGATTGATGGAAAGGTTTTCATTCACTCCGCAAACTAATCTAGACTGAATTCCCGGTGTGGGTTACACAGAATAATAAAGAATAAATATTATTCATAAAATAAAAAAAGCACAATAACTGAGTCTGAGTCAGAACATGAGTAACTGACTTTTACTGGTTTAAAGATGAATCCCAAGAAATAATTTCCCCCTTTTTTGAGCCATACAGGTAAAAGCCATTAAACAAACATGTAGGTAAATGTACAGTAATTACTTCATGATCCCAACCTGCAATCAAAATACACCCTACCTTTTTAAATAGCATGCCATGAATAGCATGCCATATAGTGCAAAGTTCAGAGTGAATGACTCACAGGAAGTTAACAATAACTGTGGATTCTCTACAGGGATTTAAGTCTGGGAGTATTTTGTAGAAACCAGCAAACATACATTTCCTGTCTAAGGTAAACTAAGACCTCACGTCAGCCTACGGTTAACTCGGTAAACTTTCTTACGCAACAAAATCTTCCAAGGCATCCCCAAGCAACAACTAACAGACAAATCCTAATGTACACATAAGCAGATCAATCTCTGGCTAGTAATGCGCCCTCTCTGGGACGTTGTAGCCGCCTGGAGCTTGAGCTACCTGTGGTGTTTACCACTTAGACTATAAGGAGCAGCTTATGTTAACAGAAGATGTGTCCTTACCGAGTGCCCCGCTAAGTCGGACTTATCAGGGTGGCGTTGTGGAGGGTTGACCTCAGGGAAGAGGTTGGGAGGGGAAATCCCTCATTTTGTTTCATAAGCCAGGATTGAGGACGATAGATCATGCTCTCTCCACGCCTTTTACCTCCATGTATAGTGGAAGGAAGGAAGGAAGGAACCCCCTGGCTAAACTGGGCTCGTCTGAGCTGGTTTGGGTTGGGTCGGGAAGGGTTGGGAAGGGTTGGGTTGTCCCGATGCAGTATACGTGGTTGACACAGTTTAGTACTGAAGCTTCCTTGTCATGGTTACGCGGTTCCCAGACTTTTCTTGAGTGCTTACATCATTCATATGAGTCAGGATACCCTGGAGGAAATCTAGGATCTTCCACATCCTTCAGCATAGGCATGTCCAGGGCTAGCAGAGTGAAGTTTTCGTACCTTATTCAGCATGTAAATTGTCTGTTTTAAAGCACTAGAGCGTGTATAAATCCAGGTGTCCTGGGAATCTCTTAGGCGAGTAAATGACGATTCCTTGATTATACGGGTTCGGGCTTAAAAAGGAGTACTTTGAAGCATGAATTCACCATGCAGCAATCAAAACGCAGATCATTCAGCTGAAACAGCAGATCATAACCAGAGTGAACAGTCAAGAAATGATTGCCAGAAAATGTCAGTTTTTTTATTTTTTCAAATATTGTAATTTTGTTTGAAAACAGACTATGAAAAAAAAACTAAATACATTTTGGTATAGTTTTAAGCTTTAAACTCTAGTCATGTACAGTCTGAATATTTTTTCACCTTGATAACAAACTTGTTGTATCATGCGTGTCAGCATTATCCCTGTGACAAGTAAGTAATTCCTTCAATTCCACATTTCCTTCATAGGCTCACTTACCTCTGTGAATAAGAAGTACTTTGCACGCCCTCACTGCATCTCCTTTGGTGTGGTGGATACATTCACAGGAAAGGCTGTAAGCCTCTGTAAATATGTGTGTATTTGAGTGTAAGGATTAGTCTGTGTGAATATGTATACTCCTCCTGGTAGCACTCCTTCTCTCCTCCCTGTGTCCAAGGCTCCACCTCAGACAGACCAGTGATCACACACTAGCTCAGATTACTGTTGTTTTACTAATCGCTTGCGGCATTGCCCTGACATTTCCCCCCTTGGGTCAAGCAGAACAAGCTGTCCGGGGGCTTCTTGTACCTCATTACAACTGTATGTTTCAGTCTTACGTATACACTAGTAGATTTCGGTGTTTAAGGTGCAAAGTTGCAACCTGCTTGAATGGCAGCGATGGAAGCAGCACTGTGAATTGTCAGTATGGATGAGCCGAGGGCATTGACGGTGTGCTTTAGACTGGATGTATCTTGTAGGTTTCTCCTCTATTGTGCAAGGCATGAGCACCACAGCACGCATGGCCTTCAGCTGTGTTGGCTAATAAGGAAAGTCTTCAATCACGTTGGAGAATGATTCCTTCTGGAAGCCATTCCAAAGTAAAACATCTCTCTCACAAGCTGAGGACATAAACCAGAGGAGATGTTTGCCAGGGAGAGAGAGAGAGAGAGAGGAACAGAGAGAGACATAGACACACTCCTTTAGAAAGAGGCCAGCTCTTTCTTCTGTGTGAATATTGGGTGTGTAAAAAGCAGCAAATGGCGAACAGATGGAGGGCTTACGGGCAGCCCTCCAGCACTCTAATCTTTAAAAATAAATAAATACCTGAATGCATACATGCAGCACTTCATGATCTTAAAGCGAATACGGCGTGACAAGGGTCAGTGAAAGAATCTAATAATATGTGTCCAGTTCCTGTCAGTTTCATTAAGCACCCTTTTCATGTTTGAAAGAGCATTTGCTACTACTTTGCATTCTAATGTCAAGTTCTAATAGCAGGAAATTAGTTAAAATTGGATAATGAAATATTTCATGTTCAGTTAAATGTTATCTTAAACTTCAAATTACTAAAGGAAATTTTTATCGTTGCAGTTGCATTGTATCACATCTGGACTGTCATTTACCTTGAATCAAAAGTAGAACAGTGACAAAATTGCATTACATTTTTTCCACATCGTTTTTTTTTTCTTCTTTTTTTTTAAGCTCATTTGATACTCTTTAATAACTTTTTCACCCTTGTCTATAAATTATAGCCACCCTACTTTATGAACTGGCCATAACTTTTCTAAGACTACTCTGCATTAGTACAAGTGCCTTATACAGTATAATCAAATGAAACTTAATAAATCTGAGTACAAAAAATATATATATAAAATTATGGAGCCAAATTTTGAGGCTACCACTAACTACAGTACAGTTATTATACTTTACTATCTTCATGTTATATTTAATAATGGAAACTACTTAACACATTTTTTGTTTATTTACATACCCCAGCTAAAATGTGTAAAATGGAAAGTGGTAAATATTTTCAGTGATACATAATAAAGATTTGACTTGAAAAAGATGAATCAAAGAAACACACAAAATAGGCGAAGCCCCTATTTAAGCTCAAAGAAACAATTTATTGCTCTGCATTACTGTATAGAAATTGAGTCTACCAAAAAACGACTGATCAGAAATACTGACTGCACTATACAGTACCTTAAATTTTCCTTAAGCTTTCTTACAAAAGTTGATGAACAGAGAAGAGAGCTGAAAAAATGAGATTGAGCCTTGTTTAAGAGATTAATAAGAGGTTCTCCTTGTGTCCCTGTATCCACCTTCCAAATTCTCTGTTTTCGTCCCACTTTGAAATATATACCAGTACTGTACATTGGATTAGAGTCTCTACGTTGTTGCTGGGTGTGAATGAGTGTGTTCGTGATGTTCTGCGGGTCAGTGCTTCATCCAGAGTGTATTCCTGTCCCACGCCCAGAGTTTTCTAGGATTGGCTCTGTATATAGAATAAATTCGTAAGTGAAGCTGATTAAAATTATTTAAAATGCAGTTGCATAAAATGTATAGAAATACTAATACAAGACAAGACAGTTGTTAATACAAGACAAGACTAAAATGTTAATTTATTGATATGTATTAAGTATGTTCCAGAAATTTTATAAAGTAATTATCTCACTATATGTTGGAATGCATAGCTACGTAAAATCCTTTCATTATCATGCAGCATGACTCAGCAGCAATTAAATAGAATGAACAGAAGAATGAAACCCATAAATAAACTTGAAAAGTAAAAGAGAGTTTAAAAAAATGTTATGCATGTTGATGCATATCCCCATTATAAGCACTTACTTGCCACTAAGGAGCAAGTAAGTCATGTCACTGCCTGATTCGTCACATGCTCTAGTTAATGATTAATAATGATGCACACTATTTTCCACTTCTAATTTTCCCTTTTAATATGCATCTTGCTCCGGCTTTCTGCCACTGACAAAGTGTGTGTAGACATTTTGGTTTTTGACTTCATTCTGTAGTCCAGTTGTGTTTATATATAGGGTTTTTTAAACAATCAATGTAGTTTAAAGCAACTTTACAGACATTTCATACAGGACATGTAATAAAAGTTTTCAAATTTTTTATTATTTTACAGCTATTATTTATAATCAAGCCAGAAGCGACATGGCAAGGAAAACCTCTCTGATGTTACAAGCAGAAGAAACCTTGAAGAAATCCAGATTTAAAACCCATCTTCTTCCTAGTTTCACAGGATAGCATGATTATAAATAATTTATCTATAGTAATTGATCATATCTCTGCACTTTATTTGCTTTACTGTCCCCCTTGTTCTTGATCTTAATCTTACGTTTGTATCCAAATTACAGAGCGAACTGCTGACACCACTCCATGAGACAAGAATGACTTTAAAAATATTATTCAGTTTTCATCATAAACTTTATTTATTGATAGATAAAACAGCTCCACTCATATAAGATTATTTAAAAAGTGCAAATGCCTGCCCAAAAATGTCATATTGTGTATTTAAAAGGAATCAGATTTCTATTATTTATTTGTTGTCTGTCACTGTGTGTACAAAATGATCTGTTCCTAACTGTTTTTTCTCACTTCAGTGTTTACCTGGTTGTTTAGCTATTCCGCATGAATGCTACATCTTGAGCTAAAGACTTACATGGAATTCTGAGTATATTTTTTTATTATAGGGTTCTCAGGGTGTTCTTTGGAAAGCAGTTCAAGAATTCCAGCTAAGCCACAGAATGAGACAGTATCATATTCTACATAACCGACAGGAATCATGGGCGTAGCTTTGGTATCAGAAGTGCTCTTCAAAACAACACAATGACTACATCAAATTCATATATTTTTTTTTAGGTTCTGGTTTTGTTTTGGTTTGTTTTGACCTTGCTGCGGAGTAAGCTTTGATTTTAACAATGTAACAACTGAAATTAATGGTAAGCGTGGCAGATAACTGTGATTGGCTAAAAGCTTAGTTTGACCACAGTGAAAACATGGAATACTGGAAATGTAACGTTACGTTTAACGTTTTTTTTTTTTTCTTCAAAATTTTGAAAACTTTAATAACTTGTCATTTTAAATTGTGTTTTTAAGTAACCCATATCAAGATCAAAACATTTTAGATTTATCAAAAATACACCACAAGCTGAAATTTAATATAGTGTAGTTAAAATAGATGAAATTCCCCTATTTTGATTACTATATTTTTATCAGTACCAGACATTTTATTAAAAGAACATGGGTAGGTATTTGATTTTTGTTGAAAAATCCAGGCCAGAAAAAGGAAATAGTAAGTATATTTTTATTCTCATACATAAAACTTAATTCAGTGTTTTGTTTATCAAATAATCAAAAACAGAAAACCTTTTTTGCTTTTTAAATTGTGATTGCTGATACGGTATTAAACCACTGGCCATAAAGCCATCAAGTCTATTTTTAGCGTTAGCCATGGCTTTGGAAACGTGTTCCCGAATGATAACACACATTACAAAAATAAAATCTTATGCCAAAAAAATATGAATTATGTTGCATTGTTATAAATAAGTATTCACCAATACCACTTTTTGTCCACATACTTAATTTTTGGGTAATTGTCAATCCTGAACAGACCTTTTTGGAATGGCCTACATTTGAGGCTTATCATCAAATGCATCTCCAATTGCTTTGCTAGTATGTGAACACTGTGAACTCCCCATTAATGCACTGTGCAACTGTGCTATGCAACATACTTAGTTATTATTACTTTGAAATAGCCATTAAACAATCAGCATGATAGCGTTACTATCAAATTTCTGTTATTGGCACAAGGCCAAGAATGACCAAGAAGTGCACAAGACCAAGAGAAACTCGGCAGAAAGTCAGTAGGTAGATACACCGAAAAACAAAATCATTATTTATAGTTAAAATTTGTTATATCTTCATGCCAAAACCAGCAAAACCACTGTCAATGCACTGCTCAAGTTAAAGTATCACTCCATGAAACAAACAGCAGTCATGTTCACTTTATAACAAAATTTTTTTTTTATAAAGCTGTGACACAGTAATGCAACCCGTTTTCTTTTTGTGTGTGTGTTTTTTATACTTATTTTTAGATCGGCAAGAGTATCTGTGTAGGTCTTCACAGATGTTTGTTGTTAGGGCTTATTATGGTCACAGTACATGCAAGAGATATTTGTGTGCATCGGATTGCTGTTGCTTCAGATTTCTTTTGTCTTCAGATAATATGAGAACCATCCATGTCACATTGTAAAAAAAAAAGAAAGAAGAACAAACCGATTGTGAGCATCTGTGGAGGAAAAATGGTCCGCATTTGCATCCACCATCTGGCACTTAAAAATACTGATGAAAGTTAATGTATCTACATTTTAACATTCACAAGTGTATGTAAAAATGATTAGTTCAAATAATTTATTGATTGTATTAAATATTTATTAAATAGTCTGATGGAATTTATGTAGCTTGCTGGTTAGATTGGCATAGCAGCTGAACAAGTTGAAGTTTTGGAATAATTTTAAGGTCAAAATGAAAATGTAAAGAGTACTAAGTATGTGTTTCTATTGTAAATTCACTCAAGTAAGAGTATAACTATTCAGTTTCAAGAAAATATCTTTTTTTCTATGGAAAGATCATTCCACAAGATAGAGAGAACAATAATGTTTGTGTTTATAACAAGGATAAACTACTTGGCCAAAGATGTATGAAAATTAATTCTACAGAAATGCTTTTTTTGGTGCAGGTGCAACCAAACACCACAGCTATCATCATTCACATTATCATACCAAAATCAAAGCAAAATAAGAAAAAAGCAAGCATTTTTTTTAGTACTTGAAAGTGAAACATTGTGGAGTTACTAATTCAAGTTGAATTCAAGCCTGCACTCAATAAATCTTCAAGACAAAGCTGCCTGAATATAATCAGATAGTGACTACAGTAGATGCTTGGCAAAGCTACAGGTTTGCACAAGATGCCAATACTGCAGCTGCGGTCAGAAATTTAGTTTTAATGAAGTTTTCATTTATTTTGGGGTTTTCTAAGATCAACACCAGGTTTAAATGAACCATATAGCATTGAAAATACACCTAATATTTGGTTGAATGTCTCTTCAGAAGTCTGACCATTAGCAAACTAGCTTCTGGCAGAAATGCTTGGATATCTTGCCACTCTTCTTGGCAGAATTGGCAGAGCTTTCATATTAGAACACTGAGTTTTGTCCATGTTTAACTATATATCTGATGCATTGAAGTTATGCTGAAGAATTCTGTGGTAGTCGTGCTTGATGTTTTTTTGAGCTACTTTGTGCAGTGCACAAGTTCTTCTGGCAGCAAAACAGACCCAAAGCCTGATGCTATCACAAGGTGTTTATTCACATTTACTCCTCCAAACATATCTTTGACCTGCAGGAGGCTTTTCCTTCACAGCCTGAAAATTCAGGCGAGCTAGAAGGTAATAGAGATTTTTGGACAGGGGCTTCTCTCATGGACGGTAGCCTTTCAGTCTATGGTGATGTACTGTAAGACTTGCTTGACTGCAGACCTTGACACTGGTGTTCCAACAGCTTCCAATTCATGGCAGGACTTCGCATTGATAGTTCCTGGGTTGTTCCTGACTATCTTGACCAATTTCCAACCGCTGAGGGTGACAGCTTGGGTCCTCTTTCAGACCAAAGAGGCTACACCTTTATACCAATAATTTTAATACTTATTGTTTGAGTTATTATTGGAATCTGCAGTTGCATTGAGCTCCTTGGACTTTCCCACTGTAGCACTGTGTTAGTCAATTAAATGAGTTCACTCAAATAAACCCTTTTTATGTCGGCACAGGGAAACTACCAGCTGAATTCACTTTTAGTATGATCACTAAAAAGAAGTTAAGTGGCATTGAGCTTGATATTGAGCACCAATAAATTAATAACCTAAGTGGATATATGTATATTTTTGAACGTATACAGTGCTATGAAAAAGTATTTGCTTGCTTCACTTTGTCAGACAGGTTCTATTTAAGTGGTTTCTTGAATCAACCGCTCTGGTAGTAATCAGGCCTGGGTGTGGAAAGTGGAAATTTAACTCAGGTTTTCAAAACCTGGATAATCATAGTTCATTCATGATTGGGAGCTATGGGGGTGTTGGAACTCTTTTTTTCCCTTAAGGATTTTTTTTTTAAATGCATTTTGTATTTACACGGGTTATCTTTGTGTAAAATTTAAAATATAGTGATGAATCATTTAAGTGTGACAAATATGCAAAATAAATTAGGAAGGGGCAAATACTTTTTCACAGCTCTGTATGTAGATGTTTGACACTGTGTTGACATTAGAAATCTTGTGCTCCAAATTCTTGGGTGTTTATTTTATTTAAGCAGAATATTTCACAATTATTCTTGCTCAGGAAACGACCAATTCAAAGAATTCACTGAAAGCCCAGTAGCGCCATGTCCTTCACGTTCATGATGAGTGTATGTAAACATTTTACCACCACTGCATGTAAAGCAATTTATCCATGTTATAAACATACTGTCATTACTGAACGTTCTTCAAAACTTTTTTAAGTGCGTTAATTTGATCATGTGTAGAAAACTGTGCTGCAAAAGTGTTCCTGTGATACGGCTAGCGCTCATTTCCAGTGCCGTTTCATAACCAGTATGCTGGAGTAGAGAGGCAAAACAACAAATATAAAACAGTCACCATCAATTGAGTCAATGATAAAATTGCTCATGCAATCCCACATTCATTACAAAGCCAGAGAGGACTATGATTTGTTGACATTCCTAAACATAACCAGACCGGACTGGAGTTTGTTTGAGCCATATGTTTCTTTCATTTTCATTTAATACTAGTAAATTGACAGTACAATGGCTCTTTGTTGCACAATAGAGGTGGTAATGTGAACTGATGAACGGGATTTGTCCACAAATTGTACTGAGCCACAAAGGAGCACTGAGCCAGACAAAGCTCAGACATGGAATCATATCATATATATATATATATACATCTACGCAAGGTTCCTTTCTCTGTTTATATTAAAGGAGAGCTCTCAAACGAGGCGATTTATTATTTCAAGACCACATGAGAACTCACATGAGAAGTGAACAGATGTGTCACTTTATGGTACATGCATTATAGAGACTCTTAACTTTTTTTTTTTTTTTTCCTTTGTAGGTATGTTGCTAGTGCGACTTATTCCAAGAGAAAATTCTCTGTCGTTTCAACGCCTGAAGACAATTTAATGTGTCTGTTAGAGTTATTCTCTGCTGTGACTGTATCAGGAAGTGAGGGTATGTGTAAAGTAACCTGACGCTTTTTATGCACTGGTATTAGGGATGTAATTGAATACGAAGACATTAAACAGAATGAACGGATACAAAATGTATACAAATAAGGTGCGCTTTCTTTCCCTTTTTAGAAGGCTTTCCAGGGAATCTGGTTGTTCATTAATACTATGATTCTGTGGGCGGTGGGAGGTTTTTACTTTCACATGTCTGTGAGATACAGTACAAAGCTCTCAGAATGAAAGAAGACCACATATTAAAAAATCTAATCTAGTTAGGTTAGCTAGTTAGGTGAGTATGGAATGCACAGATTTGGTACATAAAAGAAATACAGATAGATAGTGTCTCTGTGTTACACGCCTAATACGTGCATGTGTGTGTGTGTGTGTGTGTGTGTGCATGTCAGTCAAATAAATCTGTTCTTTGACTTGTGCATAAGCGCTTCTGTGTAAAACAATTCACTTTTGTTCCTGCCAAGATTAAAGGTGACAGTTAGACATATGAGGTGACACACACCCTTCATTGTTGTTGTTTTTTTCCTTTTCTCCCTTTTTTAACTACATTTTGCATTTCTGTGTATTTGATTCTTGGTGTGTTTTTTTTATTTTTTATTATTGTATCAGGAAATTGTATTACATTACAGTTTCTGTCTCAAGGGTTGATGTCTTTTGTGCTTGGTGTGAACACAGGAAAGTCATAAAAAGGCAAAAATTAAATGTGGAAAAAACAGAGGGATAGTTCTCATGTGACATGTTCCAAATGAAAATTCTGTACATTGCCTGAATTTTGTCACCAATAACACAGCCATGTTTGCTTGACAAAACTTGTAAGTGTTATTGATTGGAGTAAACAAGAAGCACACACACACACCCATACAGGACATGCTGCCTTTTTTAGTAATCAACCTGATCGCTCTGGGCATGACAGCTCAAACGACGGAATCAATTACTCGTAACACAATCCACTACTGACTAACCACACGTCCAGAGGAAGCTCCAGCCATTTCTACTGAGGCTTAAAATGTTGATTTAAATCCCCACATAATGTAAGGAGCTCGCCAAGGACATCCTGACATCCTTGCCTGTGGTTGAAGCACCAGTAATCTCTACTGTGTTGTTCAGGCCTTGTGAGAAACTGGATACAGAGTATTTCCCTTTAAATGACCAAAAAAAAAAAAGTTTTATCTGCAGGTAAGACGTGATCTTAATCTATGTTGCTATGACTAATCGCTATGATATTAAACGATTAAGATGCCAAAAGGGGATTCCAGGTGACCTAGTCATAGCTTTATTTTTCTGTGTGCGAGTTGAGAGCTGACTTCATATCTGTTGATTTACTAAGTGCAAAAATATGCAAGAGGGTGGGGTGATCATGCAGCCAAGCATTCAATATAAAGGAAAAACTCTGACACGGTTGTGATGATGACTGTTTCAAGAGTGTGGAATATAAATATTTGTCCTTTTCTTGTAATTCAGGGTTTCCTCATGGCCAGTTTATGTGACTAAAAAAAAAAAATCAGCCTTTACCAATAATTCCACCATCTCACAGGGAAATGATTAAAGTGACCTGATGTAAACTCTGTGTTTACTCTCAATGTGAGCAAAAAAATTTAAAAAATCTGTTTCGCCTCTTAAACCCCGTGGGGGACCCCGGCCTTGCCCCTTTTCACCACATACATATATATTTCGCTACACCTTACACTCTGGTTAGAGGAAAGTTTATAATAGAATAGAATAATTAAATGTGAATACCTGAACAAATCATGGTGTTTAAGGGTTTTGATTGCAAGCCAGTGGGGTTCAGCTGTTCACGTCTTCTCTGTCGGTGGCGCCCTCTAGTGGTACATGACACATGTAGCTTCTGTATGCAGACAGACGTTCATACGTGCATGCAGATTTTTGCTGTTGGTCTTCAAGTTGACCTTCAACCAAGCTGTGAACAACTATTTTATATTTACGGAATATATACTTAATATAGTTTTACCTTTCTTTCTTTCTTTCTTTCTTTTTTTTTTTAAAGAAGTCAACATGTCTTCCAGACTGTGTCTGTTAATGCTCCAGCAGAAATACCTTTCAGATAATAATTTTTTTTTTCATTGCTTTGTTTCAGTTCTCTTGCAAACACACTAAGTCACCACCATCAGAGAATGAATGGCAGAGTTTAGCTGCCGGAAAGTTCATTCTCAAGAAGTCACATTAGGGAAAATCTAATTGGCTTGTTCGAGCCCCGGCCAGCTGGAAAATGGAAAACGGACAAAAATCAAGGATTTTTTTTTTCCTGACATTTTTTTTTTCTATACTGGAGACCCATCTGAATGTCTAAAACTGACTAAAAAGTGAATTTGGCATAATAGCTGCCCTTTTAGTTTTTATAGTTCACACATCATTCTCAGGGCGGCATAGTGGTTAACACTGTGGTCCGCAACTCCAGAGTCGAGGAGTCGATTCCCACCTCGGGTCTGTGTGTGTGTGTGTTTGTGGAGTTTGCATGCTCTCCCCATGCTTGGCAGGTTTTCATCTGCGGACACTGTTTTTTTCTCCCAAAGCACAAAGACAGCCCCACCTCGTGCCCTTAGTTGCCTGGATAGGTTCCAGTTTCCTGTTCAAGATAAGCAGTACAGAAGATGAATGAATGAATAAAATGTAATCCTCTGTGGCATCCACAATTAATTTTATAATTACAGTATGAATTTTCTATCACCCACAATGCTGTTTAACTACCTGCTTTAACTACTAGTGGTGCCAGTTTACTGTAACATTTAAGCCTGTTCCGCTCTCACCTTCTGTCCTGTCTGGACACTTTCCATCCAAACGGATTAACTTTCAACTTTCATGCTAAAATTGCTATCATTGTCTTTGCACTTGTCAACGCATACTGTACACACGTGGACAAAATTGTTGGTACCCTTGAAACCATGTACCAATGAAAAAAAAACTCACAATGGTCACAGAAATAACTTTAATCTGACAAAAGTAATAATAAATAAGAATTCTATGAATGTTAACCAATGAAAGTCAGACATTGCTTTTCAACCATGCTTCAACAGAATTATTTTAAATAATGAACTCATGGAACAGGCCTGGACAAAAATGATGGTACCCCTAACTTAATAGTTTGTTGCACAACCTTTTGAGGCAATCACTGCAATCAAACGATTCCTGTAACTGTCAATGAGACTTCTGCACCTCTCTGCAGGTATTTTGGGCCACTCCTCATGAGCAAGCTGCTCCAGTTGTTTCCGGTTTGAAGGGTGCCTTTTCCAGACAGCATGTTTCAGCTCCTTCCAAAGATGCTCAATAGGATTGAGGTCAGGGCTCATAGAAGGCCACTTTAGAATAGTCCAATGTTTTCCTCTTAGCCATTCTTGGGTGTTTTTAGCTGTGTGTTTTGGCTCATTGTCCTGTTGCAAGACCCACGACTGAGACCCAGCTTTCTGACACTGGCCAGCACATTTCTCTCTAGAATCCCTTGATAGTCTTGAGATTTCATTGTACCCCACACAGATTCATGCTTGTCTATAATTTTCTTTCGAATCTCCTGTGACAACTCTTTCCTTCGCTTCCTCTGGGCCATGTTGAGTGTGGTACATACCATGTCACCAAACAACACAGTGACTACCTGGAGCCCTATATATAGGCCCACTGACTGATTACAAGATTGTAGACACCTGTGATGCTAATTAGTGGACACACCTTGAATTAACGTGTCCCTTTGGTCACATTATTTTCAGTATTTTCTAGGGGTACCATCATTTTAGTCCAGGCCTGTTCCATGAGTTTATTATTTTAAATAATTCTGTTTGAAGCATGGTTGAAAAGCAATGTCTGACTTTCATTGGTTAACATTCATAGAATTTTTTTTAATTATTACTTTTGTCAGATTAAAGTTATTTATGTGTCCATTGTGAGTTTTTCTTTCATTGACCGAAGGGTACCAACAATTTTGTCCACGTGTGTAGATGGGTAACTACCTGAGAGCCATAAAACATATGCACTTTGAGTCCACTACTTTACTACTACTACATTAGATGTTTTTAGGTTTGGCTGTGGGTTAATTGTTGTTGTGATTTTACTGCATTAAAGCACACACTGAATTTTTCCACTTTGAGTAATTACTGTGAACACATACATACGGCAGTATTCAATGAATTAACGATTGTATCATGAATATACTGTGGGCATATGGGTCACTGGTGTGTTTGTACTTCCTCAACCTGATGCAAGGGCACATATGATTTGACAAATTCTCCTTTTCAAACAAAAAGCAATAATTCTCAGAGCAACCCACAACCGACGAGTGAAAATAGAACACTAACTATTTTAACTGCAGCACAGGAATCTCGACCTACTTCAATATCAAATGTTTAATGTTTGGGATTTTCCTTTAATATCATGGCTAAAAGGAAGGAAAACACGGATGTCAAATACTCACCATTTATAATGACTGATCCATTCTTTTCTCTAAAAACTGTCTCAAAGCCATTCAACACACACAGAGCCGTTTTATGTAGATATTTTTTTTTTCATTTATTATTATATTATTATTTCATATATCCACACATTTCAGGCAGTGTGTATGTCATAGATAGTGTAACATAGATCTCTGGCATAGATTGAACCACAAATTGTAGTACACTGGAACACTGACGCGGGACACACACGTGTGCGCACACACACACACACACCCCAAGGAAGAGCACGAGTCTTTCATCTTGAATGTCAAAACTGAACTCCTCTCTTTCTAGCTATAAGCCAAGCTGTTGAGTTTTCACTTTGGTTTCACTTGATGTTCGCTTGTTCTTAAGGAGAAATCTTTCAATACCCTCTTACAGTACACCGTTCTTCTTGTTCAGCAACTGAACATCCAGTTACTTGCAGAGGCATGTACTGTACTCGCACTGCACCTGAAGCTGCTTCTTTGGCAGCCGCTACATATTTAGCACTTTTTTTCTTTTCTTTTTTTTAATTGTGAAAAGCATTTTCAGTTTAATTTGTTTTTCTTTTCTTACACTTACACCAAATGTTCAGTATTGGCATAAACATACAGTAATCATTAGTACAAATTAAGAGTTATTATATAGTTGTTGTTTTAGTATTATTTTCCACTTGTTGATGCTGATGATAAATGATGCATATTTGCCGTGGCAGTTATCATCACAGAGCAGTGTTCATCAGCGTATAGTAAAACAGCACTGCTGCACACACTCATACACACATCCCCATAAACAACCATCATTTGTGATTACCCTCGCATGTCCTTGCATGTGGAATATAATATTGGATGTACATTGGATCACATCCATCCATATGAACGGAAGAATTCATCATTCTCATTTTAGAAAATGAAACTGAAAAAAAATAATAAAAATTCTGATTTGCTCGGTTACTTTTAAACCTACGGTCTAATCCGTATCACGTGGCTCACTCTGGAATGTAATGGTCAGAAACGCCGTGCTTATAAACCTTACTTGTGCTTTAGCAATGGTTCCACATCACAAAGTCTGGACGAAGAAGAGTAAGTAGAATAAAAACCGTCGTCTCGGGTAGATATAGAGATCTGCTCTAAGCACTGTTCTTCCATGCATACAGTGATTAGTGGACATTAATCGACTCCCATTCGCTGTTAAAATGCCGATATAGTAGAAGATATATCAGTGTATTGAATATGTTGAATTACTTTTTGCATCAGTTTCAAGAATTATATATCCGTCTCCATTTCAGTTTTCATCCTATAAATAAATTCAGCTTTATAAAATAAAAAATTTTTGAAATAAACTATCTGTGTGTAAAGAAACTCTAACAAAGTAACAAAGTTTCTATGATTTCCATTGCATGGCATTAACCTGACAGGAAAGAGAAAAACATTGGATGGGGCCGTATAGGTTGTATTCATGTGTTTATGCAAGATGATTTTGGCTTTTAAATAATAAATATTACGTACATATTTCTCCTTTTTCATTTAAGATTCATTCTAAGGCTAAATGAGCTTAAAGAATGACTCTGATGCATATCAATCCCCGATCCTGTCTAGCTATTAGAGATGGGGAGAAAAATTTATTCAGTTACGAATCAGTGGTACTCAGTGGTTAATCATGTACAGTATCTCTCCAAAATCAATGAAAAAAAAAAAAGACCTTTATAATAGAGACGAACCGGTTGATCTGATTGGCAGTGAAAAATCGTGCGCGTTAGTGTTCGCCCAAACACTGTATCAAAACCAGTTAGTATCAAAACCACTTATTACACACGCTTACACGAGTCTCCACACTGCAAGCGCTAATTAGCCTTAAATAGCCTGTGTTAGAAGCTTCTCATGCCCGTGTTAGAAGCTGCACGCGTCCGCGCGTTCACAGCCACTCAACTCCCGCTCACGATAATATCGTATGGGGTGTTAACTACAGTAGTGATTCCCATCCCTAATAGCTATTAGTAACAACAGGGTAGATTAAAAATGGCTGTTTTAGTCTGCCATGTTGAATGAATTAACATACATCACTAAATGCTTTTGAAAAGCAGTGACGCAAGATTGTGAGGATAAAATGTAGCAAGTTGTTGAAATTTATGAACAGTTTAATCATCTAAAATATATCCCTACATAAACTGATGGCATTTGCATCATATCTGTTATGAGAGTAAGCAGAAGAAGCTTCCTGAGTACAGTGAATTCGTTCCTACGCCGGTATACGTTCGAGTGCCAAGAAAAACAAAAATATGGGAGGAAAAAAAAAAAGCTTTGTTTGTTTTCGAATGAAGGCAACGCACATGGACTGTTTTGTTTTTTCCTACAATGCAGTTCCTGCATCAGTCATCTCACACACTGACCGAGCCTTCCTGCCATTTAACATGCGGGCATTTTTCCCGTCTGTTGTTATGGCAACCTGCACTTTAATATACCTTCAATCTGGCTTTGCTTATGAGTCACTGTTTCTGTGCTTCTGTTTATTTCCTGAAAGGCATGCCCTACCCCGTTGCGCTCACTCACTCATTCATTCACTCATTCACTCACTCTGCGTGTGTAAATTTACGTTTCTATGAAAGCTGTAATGTGACGCTGAAATCATTTCCGTCTTCAGTTGTGGCAATCTCGATGTCGGTCTTCGTGTTAGCATACCAGTGTAAAGATTATGTTAACAGTATTTTGTTGTTCTAGCTTATTCTCTGGATTTTATTACAGCACCAAAACCATCAAAATCAGTAATACAACGGCACCAACATCCAACATCCTCTCTCTCTCTCAGTCTCTCCCTGTTCCTGTCTGTGGCAGAGCTGTGAATGCACCACCACCACCATCACCACCAACAAATCTTTTCCTCCAGCTGCTCGTTGCTAGGAAACATGGAAGTGCTCCTGCTGACCGAATTTTCTGCTTACTGCGTTTGTGTTCACCCTTCGGCCCTGCAGTTAGCCACAAATCTGCTCCTTTTTTGTTTGTTTGCTTGAAGAAAACAAATAATTCATGGCAGAAAGTACCCATTACAGCTGGTTATAAAACCATAACAGTTACGTGTTAGTATTTAGTTATGTTCACCCTAACAGCGTTGTTTTAAATGCTCCTGGGGACGTAGGCGTGGATTACAAGGGAAGACAATACAAACTCACCACCTCTTTTTTTTTTTTTTTTTCACTCATCATAATTATCGTTGTTACTTCGAACAAATAACAGTGTTTAGCAACAGCATGTAGAAACCTGACAGTTGGCTCTGAGCTCTTTTTCTCTCCCCACTTTGATGCGCTCATGTTGTTTAGATCACAGTAGATCACACAATAGATTTAAAAGCACTGCATGAGTTTGGGGACACCTCTGTAATCCAGCTAAAAATCCAGTTCAAGCTGGAAAAATTTCACCAACTGAACAGAACTTTAGTCCTTTTTTTTTTTTTTTTTTTTTTTAACACCACAAGAAGAAAAGAGATTTGTCCAAAGGTACAGTAGCAGAGAGATATGATCCAATGAAATGTAATAAACCACGATTTCTGGTCTGAAATTAGGTTTACGCATTCATTTGTTCATTATTTTTCCCCCCTTCCTTTTAACCTCTTGCCTGTGGCGGCAGAGTCTCACCTCTTGAACCATTCTTGCCGCCTTGATGCAACCTTCTCGAACTTTCAGCTCAAACCTTCAGCTCGAAAAAATTTGCTTTCAGCCTGGGTGATCACTCCACCTCATAAAGCCTGCCATCAAGAGCCTTCTGATCGGTTTTCCCTACTAAAACCTTCCTTCTTCATCGGTTATTTGTTGGCAGGCTTGTTGGAATTTTGTTCGCCAGCGTTTTCATCAGTTGTCGCGTCCGCAGTAACGGGTGTATCATCCACACAATCCTTTCTGGTGATGTCTGGCTCCCAGAGAAAGAACTCATGCAGAAGTGTGTTGACTGTATCCGGGCATTCCATCATGACCATGTGACTGCCCTCCTCGATTACTTTCAAGAACGCAAAGAGGAGAATCTGGAAATACACAGAATGTTGGATTTAAAAAAAAAAAAAATCACTGGCAAAAATTCAGTTCATCAGTTATCTCATTTCAATCAGCCAATCATGTGGCGGCAGAGCAGTGCGTAAAGTTATACAGTACCAATAAACACCTTGGACACACCTTCTAATTCCATTGTCTCTGATTTTTTATTTATATCCACAATGTAAAACACTGCCGAATGCATCCAAAATACTTATAGTATACTTTTACTTATGTCTGATACTTATGTTCTGTAAAGCCTTCATAACGGTTCTAATCTAAGCTGCTGTTAATTGGTGATTTTTGAGGATGGTAAAACTCTTAATTAACTTTTAGTCTTGCTTTGGTCTTCATAAGAGAACTGTTGTTGCTGTTTTTACTGAATTACATAATACCACATTTTTTATTTCATAGTTTAGAAATCTGGAGTATTTTTTCTGGAAAATAAATAATTAAACAAAAAATATTGCATTAAGAAGGTACAGTGGAACCTCGGATTGCGAGTAGCGTGGTTTACGAGTGTTCCGCAAACCGAGCAAAGATTTTTGATAAATTTTTAATCGGAAACCGAGCAAGTATTAGTTTACGAGCGCCGAGTATCATGTATCACGCATGCGACTCTTATTTTGACACCGAGCGTCACTCTCTCACCTCCGTCCTCCGTGAATCTTGAAAAAAGCGAGGTGGGGAGAGGGAGGAGGAGTGTTACTGTGTAAACCGAGGCGAGGGAAGGGGCTAATTCCACACACACACACAGACACACACACGGCGCCTGCGGGCACCACCGGAAACACTTATCTGTCAGGATTTATTTGTACTTTTTTTTAAAGGTAAAGTGCAGATTAATTTGTTTTATTTTCATTTTATAGATTGTATTAATTATTTTTATGTATTTATTTTTTGGGGCTGTGGAACAAATAATTAGAGTTTTCATTATTTCTTATGGAAAATGATGATTTGGTTTACGAGTGTTTTGGAACACAAGCCCACTTCCGGAACGAATTATGCTCGTAATCCAAGGTTCCACTGTATGTCCAAACTTTTGACTGGTACTGTACCATACAAGTCAAGAACACGAGTACATAAAGTACATAAAGGATCAAAATCAGAGAAACATTTGATCTCAGTGATGCCGGTTCTACGTAGGCTGGTTTAAGTATTTCAGAATCTGCTGTGACTTTATGTACAGCATTCTTGCAGAATGTTGTAAAAGTGAGCAGCAGTACTAAGGATGGTGATGTTTTAGTGACAAAAGTTGTCTGAGACGAAATGACCATTTGAACCAAGAAAGACTCCAGTAACTCTGATAACTGGTCTTTACAACACTACTGAGCTGAAAAACATCTCAGGATGTTCAACACTCTGAACGTTGAGCTATAACAGCATAAGACAGCCGAAAACTGGATAGTGGACGAGTATAAAACAGACCAGGTGATGCGGTCTTTGGCTGTTTAACCCATCCACTTCAACATACATACGGTATACAGTTTTAAACAGTTTATTGTGACAGTAAGAGTATGTACAGCATACAGCGTACAAATCCCAGTGAATTAGTTCAAATGTATTTGAATCAATGCAGTAATATAACCTTCTCATCAGAACTGCTTTCAAGACTGCCGTTTTATATTGCCTGGCAAACAAAACAAAACAAAAAAAACACCTGATCAATTGAAGCAACCCCAGATAATAACACTGCCCCCAGAGGCTTGTACAGTGGCCACTATGCATGATAGGTGCATCGCTTCATGCACTTCCCTTCTTACCTTGACACGCCCATCTGATTTGGAATAGTCCAGTCTTCATGTTCCCTGGCAATTTGAAGGCCAGTTTGTTTCAATTACAAGTGGTTTTCTTATGATGGCACAACTGTTTAGTTCCACTAATGTCACTTCTCATTGCATTGTGTGTGGAAGTGCTCTTACTTTCTCTATTAAACATAGCGGTAAATTTTTGTACGGTGCAACGTCACCGAGCATTTAAGTGATCTCCAGTTATGAGTTTGTTCCAACCATGTTTTTTTTCCCCATGAAGTGCGTGGTTCAGCGACTATCCTTCCAGGTTTTTGGAGGATTCTTTCTTTCAAATCTCCTTAGTTGTTTTCTTTGCTTGGTGCAGGACAATAATTTGACCCTTCTAAAACGGTGACTATTTTTGGCCAGGCAGTGTATTATAAAAAATATTCAAAGCCTTCTGACCCGTCAGATTTGAGAATTCTATAATTATAAGAAGTTTGCCTTAGAACTTCCCAGTGAAATGAATGCAAACCTTTGTTCCTTTCAGTTCCACTACTGCAGGGGCATCTGCATATACGCAATGCTCCGTAATGAACAATACATTCATTACGCCACAGAGATCTAGTTGTTGACTGATTGTCTTGTCTTCTAGTGTTCTCTTTAGGATATGGGTAAATCCAAAAGAACATCCCATGGTAAACAGTCCATGAAAAGAAAAGCATTTGAAAAATTTACACTTTTATGATAGATAATACCATTTTCAATTGTTATCGACATTTCATCGTACCTCAGCCATTCGCTGGTCCTCATCCATGGGAACAAACTTGTCATAAAGGCCATGCACAAGCAAGATGGGGACGGTGAGCTCGGCATGGTACACCTCGTCTCCCTCAGGCCAGTACTGACCACTCATCATGGCCCGCAGCACGAATGGAGACACGTTAAAAGCATTTCCCTCCTTTAGCAGCTGCTTCTCTTTAGCTCCCTGTCTGGCAAATCCAGCCCTGCGGTGAAAACAAGAGAAAGATTAAGAAGAATGAAGGGCAAGAGTGTAAAGGAAAAGAGCCAATAATAGTATAACAATAACAATAAGAGTAACACAATTACAATTAACACAATATACTGGTATAAAAGATTTAAATTGGTTTAGTTAATAAGAGCAACCAAGCTATTAGTTGCAGTTATTTAGTGCAATAACATTTAGTTAACGACCCATGTGGTGTGCAGGCAATAGGTTTTAATTAACTAAAGGTCCATTAAAGCACAAAAATAAGTACCGCTGCGGTACAATTTACCTGCTTACTGTAGCTACCAGGTTTCTGACGGCCACTGGCGTATATATCAAGAAACCCTCTATAAGCCCTCTAGCAGCAAGTCCTATTTTAACTACCCTATTAATTCCCGTGCAATTAAAGCATTGTTTTAGTGCTTGCGCATTTCTCGTGATTCATACTTGAGAAAGCTCCACGCGAGGCAAGGAGACAAGCAGTGCAGGACACAGGAGGGCAACTGGAAAATGGAGCAGAGGCTTGGCTCCAGCGCTGTGGGGCCGCCGCCATTTATCATGACCACCTTATGTACCTGTTCGGGGTACTCGTGCGCCAGGAACGTGCAGAATGACACCCTGAAACAAGGACAGTACAGATGGGAATTAGTGTCTCTTTTCTTAACATGGAAACTGACCAGTAACTGTATTCACAGATCACAGATAATGGTGGCTAAACCTACCATTTCAGTTTCTAATTATACACAGACACACAAAATTCCCTTTTACAAGATTTCTGTCTCTAATGAGTCAAATTTCCCTTAACCATATCATTCCTCTTCTTCCTTCCTTGCTATAATTCTCACTTTTTATTGCTAAAAGCCCTGGACTGTAGAGCCTCCTGCGTAACCTTACCCGTATGAGTGTCCTATAAGGATGTTGCGCTTGCGAGCATATCTCTTGAATATTGCACGCAGGTCCTCAGCCAGGGCGTAGAATGTGTACGCAGCCGCTATCTGAGGGGCCGTGCTGGCTCCATGCCCTGCAAGGTCCGGTGCTATGACCTCGTAGCCCAGTTTGGAGAAGAAGTCCAACTGACGACCCCAGATGTCCAGCGAGCCTCCGACACCGTGGATGAAGAAGAGTGCTACATCCGAGTGCGTCCCCTTACAGCTGCTGATGCACCTCTCTGAGTCAATGAGAACCGTGCGCTTGGGCTTCCTCCTGCGCCTCCTAGGTGGTGGAGCTGGTTTCTGCTGGTCTGAAGCCGGAAGAGGAGGAGGTGCTGGTTTGGGTTCTGGGGAGGAAGGCGCAGTGAAGTAATCGGCAAGCTCTACCTCCACAGTACTGCACTGCTCTACTTCTCCATTAGGGCAATGTAGAATCTCAGATCGCAGCACGTCACCCAGGTTCTCGATCACCAGTTGCCCATTGCGGTAGACTGTGATCTTGCGCTTGCAGTGCACACTCATACCGCGCTCCTGTTGCAGCTCGGGATTGGAAGGCCGCTCAGGCAGGACGTGGCGTACACGTAATACACGACCTGGCTTCACCTCTACAAATTCGAACCCATCGGATGGAGCAGCATCCGATGGTTTCACAGGCAGCACTGCATTTCCACTTTTGCCTGTCAGGCAGCACAGGATGCTCTCTGTGATGCTAGTCAGCATGGTGCCTGCTTACCTGGATGAATGAAAACATAGTATGATCAGTGTCCTCTACATATAAAATTAATTATAATCTGATTTTAAACCCACACATACAAACTCTGAATAAAACTCTAAAGCCTAGACAATCTAAGTACAGTGGAACCTTGGATTGCGAGTAACGTGGTTTACGAGTGTTCCGCAAACCGAGCAAAGATTTTTAATAAATGTTTAATCGGAAACCGAGCAAGTATTAGTTTATGAGCGCCGAGTATCATGTATCACGCATGCGACTCTTATTTTGACACCGAGCGTCACTCTCTCACCTCTTAAAATCTTAAAAAGCGAGGTGGGGAGAGGGAGGAGGAGTGTTACTGTGTAAAACGAGGCGAGGGAAGGGGCTAATTCCACACACACACACAGCGCCTGCGCGCACCAACGGAAACACTTATCTGTCAGGATTTATTTGTACTTTTTTTTAAAGGTAAAGTGCAGATTAATTTGTTTTATTTTCATTTTATAGATTGTATTAATTATTTTTAAGAGCCCACTTCCGGAACAAATTATACTCGCAATCCAAGGTTCCACTGTAGTCCAGACATTCACTGCCTGGCCAGAAAAATAGATCTGTCAGTCCCAGAACAACTCTTTCACAGTTGATGAAAAACATGTGATAATCTGGTCATTCAGTACACTCAGTACACCCGATCCAGGGACTCCCCCAACTTGTTCCCTGAGACAGGCTCCATGCCCCCGGCAACGCTACAGTGGATAAGCAGTACAGAAACGGGTGTGGTCTTATCTAGCTAATCTAAAGTATTATTTAGTCTAATCTAGAACATTGTGTACCATTCCGATTCCTTAATGTTCAGAAGGTGTTGATTAACCTTACTGTAGTGTTCGGGTCAAATCAGACCGATTACAACTTAAACTACTCATAAATATTGTGTTTTACATCTGATTGACTCAAGGCCTTATGATATCCTCCACACTATGCATTTGAACATATAAAAGTGGTTATCACCAATTCCATTTAATTTTGAGTGTTTTAATAAACCTTTTTACACCTGTGGTGTTCCCGGTCAAAAGTGACCGCCATAGGAAATGAATGGGTATCCAGACTATAGTCATCCATAAGACAGAAAACAACCCCATACACATCAGCCCAACTCACTCACTCACTCACTCACATCTCTTTCCCGTGCTTATGTGCCGATCCTCCCACGTGAACCAATTTCCTAATGAAACAATGTATCATCTTCACTCAGATTAGACAGGTGTCTGTTATGTGAACCCCATGCTTTTGTGCCTGTCCCCCACGTGAACCACATCTTCCAATCAATGTATCATCTTCACACAGACCTTATATATATGTATAGCTTGATGTTTGCCATGCACTCCTTTTACTCTGAGCACAATGAGTAGGCAACTGACAAAGCGTCTCTCTGTTGAAGAGGCTCTGGCCCAGATTTTTGGACATGATGAAGAGGGCACTGAAATTGAACCAGAGATAGAGGAGGATGTGTCGGAAGTGGAAGAGAACACAGATTATGATCATTATGATTATGACTTTGTTGAGACTGACCAGTCAACAGATGGAGAGGGAGAGACACCTGAAAAACACCTGAGCAGACATTCCAGTCCAAGAGTGGACACTTGATCTGGTCTTCATCCCCCCAGGTCAGAGGAAGTAGAGCAAGACTGGAAAACATCATCAAGATGACGCCAGGGCCAACACGGTATGCAACATCTCGTGTGGATGACATCAAGTCAAGATTCCAACTCTTTTTACCAGAGTCCATTGAGGAAATTATACTGGAGATGACAAACCTGGAGGGGAAGCGTGTGTTTGGGGACACCTGGAAAGAAATTGACCTGGTAGACCTCCAAGCCTACATAGGTCTGTTGATTTTAGCAGGAGTATATCGCACAAACCATGAGGCTACAAAAAGTCTGTGGTATGCAGAGTCTGGCAGGCCTATATTCCGGGCAACTATGTCTTTACAACAGTTTACTGTCCTTTCAAGAATTATTAGATTTGATAACAGAGATACACGACCTGTCCGCTGGCGAAATGACAAACTGGCTGCCATCAGGAATATTTGGGACCGGTGGGTGGAGCGCCTACCAAAAATGTACAATCCAGGCCCTGAGGTGACAGTTGATGAGCGCCTGGTTCCTTTCAGAGGTCGCTGTTCCTTCAAGGTATACATTCCAAGCAAACCAGGGAAATATAGAATAAATTCATCAGAGGAGGAACTTCAAGAGGAGCCTTTTCCAAGAAGAGTTGGGAAAAGCTTTGGTGACTCCTCTTATTCAGCGACGCCAGCACATTCCCCGCACACCAGCCTCTGCCAGTCTGGTTAGGAGAATGCAAGCCCCAGCCGCTGCCCCTCTCCCCCAACAAGGACATGGGCAAAAAAGGAAGCGCTGTGAGTATTGTGCCCCTAAAGATAACAAGACAAGCCTGAGATACTGCAAATGTGATGCCTATGTTTGCAAGGCCCACTCTGACCTGACTGTCACATGCCACTCATGTGCATGAATTCTCTCTCTCTCTCTCTCTCTCTCTCTCTCACACACACACACACACACACACACACACAGTCATGTTGACTTTGGTCTTTGATTTTCCATGTATTTTTTACATTACATGTTCACTTTGTAATACATTTTCAGTGGCGATTTGTAATTTCACTGCAATTATTTTATGTCTAATTCTATAAATTCATGTTAAACACTACTTTGATACATTGTTTAAAGCTAAAGAATGTTGAATAAAAATTTGGTGGTTAAAATTTGTTTTTTTGTGCTAAATTAAGTGCACTTAAAACAGATTGGTCAATTATGACCGGGAACACTACAGGAAGGGGGTGGGAGGTGAACAATACCGAAAGGTTAATATCACCAGCAGAACGTCTTCTACAGTAATTTGTCTATGTTTAGCTTATGTAGGGACCTTTATAAAACATTTTAAAAATGTGTATGTTTTCTATTTAATGAGGATGTTTTGCATGGATGAAATGAATTTACAGTGTCAGACCCTTGTCACAGCCAGAGTAAACGAGGTAAATTCTACAAGACAGGAAATTTTGTAATAAGAAGAAGGAGTTCCAAGGAGATGTGGTGGCTCAGTAGTTAAGGCAGGTTATGAGTTCAAATCGCAGACCTGCCACCTGCCACAGTTTATTCCCATCTCAACTGTACATCAATTTGGATAAAAGCATCAGCCAAATTAGATAATATAAGGACAATTATCTCAACTAAAGAATACGAAACAAACCCAATCATTTGAAATCCTTTAATATATCCTTGACCTGGTTTCAGCTACAGTACAGTACACCAGCATTGGCATTAAGCATGTATTTTGCAGCGTGGGTGTTTATGTTGTGCCCTAGAAAAATCCAGGCACGCTGACTCACAAAAGAAGCTGCATGAAATCGCTGATGGTGGTGTCTGACAGCTGCTATCAACCTACAGTACAAAGTGTGAAACGAAATCGTGAGCAGTCAGTCCCTGCAGAGAGGCTTTCAAATAGCTTCCAGTTTTTAGGGCAATGAAGTCACACAGATAAACATTGCTCACCTGCTTTTGTTTTAAACATGTCCCCATCCTAATTAAGAATCTACAGTAATTCCTGCTTCCAATAACTGTAAACAAACACAATTAAGAGCGAACACTCACCCACGTAAAGAGCTCTGATTCCATCCGCATGTGCCCGCATAGCCGCGATGGTCAAACAATATGAAGCATGTGGCATATCAGTGCAGTGTGTGGCAACAAAGACACACGAGCTCACATTTTAATATCGACATTAGTCTAAAAATACTCCATGCTTCTTTTGAGAGAAAGTAGCCTGTGGTATGACTGCACAACTTGCTGCCCAGCATACAAAAGAAAGCTATTCTAGACTGGATGAATGCTGCCTGCTGTTGTGTAATCTTGGCACTCGTAAAGGCAGACAATGGTTAAACTGGATTTCTGCCCAGCGGGCTATGTGTTAGTTTTAAAGTTAAATTTAAATAGCTACATTTTCTCTGTCATCCACCCTAATTTATTCATTCATTCATCTTCTATTCCGCTTATCCTTTTACAGGGTCGCAGTGTCCTGGAGTCTATTCTCAAAGACTTCAGGTACAAGATGTGGTCCTCTCTGCCACAGGAGGACATGCAAATGCAGGGAGACAGGGAATCATACCCTCGATTCCGTAGGTTCCACAGTAGGTCCTATTTATATATATTATGGCTAACCACGATGCCATAATATATATAATTATTAATTCTACACAAACTTAATTCACTCCTACAACACGGGATGCCAATGTGTGAATGGTTTATTGCGTACCATGTATAGAATTAGAAAGAAACGGACAAGTTTTACTTCCTCAAATGCCTTCAAAATCTAAAACCTTTACTAAAAAATCAGCACAGGTTGAGCTGTTGCGAGAACGGAGGCAAGCGAAACAATTTCGAGACAAATTTGCGCTCGCTAGACTAATTCTGTCGCAGAGTTTGGTTAAAAAGGCAGATCGGAGACTTTTTGACATGCGTGACTTTTGATAATATGATCAGAATACCCGATTTAACATATTCAAGCGCGGAGCGAACATGCTAACTTCATGCACACAGACCCAGGCAAGAATCGATTGCCCGACCCTAAAGCTGCGAGGCCACAGTGCTAACCACTACACCATAGTGCCTCCTCATCTCTTTATTTAAAAAGAGTCAGTGTGGTGAGACACACATCAGCACACAAAAGAATTGCATTTCATAACGGAAACTATTTTTTACTCATCTCTATTGTCTATGAATTGACTGCAGCGATGTTCTTTTGTTAATACCTCTTGCGTATTGCGTAATACACAATTGCTTCCGATTCTGCAAAGATAAAGAGGGAAAATGTCAAGTGTTGTGAGGTCCGCAACCCCGGAAAAAACTTTGCTGTTGAACACTGTACAGGACTTCATTTCTCCTCTGTGGTGTGCATTTGCTCAGCAGTAGCTTGGAGCTGCATTAGTCAGCAGCCTGGCTTTTGTACGTGCTGATGAGAGCTGACAGACTAACGATCAGACTGATAGAACGCAGGGTCACAAGGCCTGTAGATCGAAAATTCACAAACAGCATGCAGAGCATACTTCCAGTCTGTCTGTCTTTTTGTTTCCTTCATAAGGACAGCATAATAACACCCGCATCTTTCATTCTTGCTCCTTCCGTCTTCCTCAGTGGACCCCTGCCACCTCCGCTCATTTTTCTAAGATCATAATGATTTGCCATGCATTTTTGAAGTGAACTTAATTTTTTTTGGTGTAAATTATTTTGTATTAGGGATGGCTTCGCAACAGGGACCTACCCAAGCAGGGATAAAAATAAGTCCACATCCTAAGGGAGCAAGTAGAATATTGGAAAGTGCTTTGATGCATTTATTTAATGAGATCGGATTTCCTTTCCTCCAGCACTGAACGCTATTACGTTGGTGATTGCGGGGCAAGAATCCCCTTTACTGGATTAGAGCCAATAGAAAATGCTTTGTGTCGTCACGTTAGAACAAAATGCTGGACCAGCCTTTCTAAAGGTTGAGGATGTGTTTAAGAAGGATGGGTGTTGCATTCTGTATACAAAGACAAATCAGCAGCCTGAGCTACACAGATTTGTTGTCCCGGCTATTTTAATTAATAGTTGCTTGTTAGTTACATAGGTTCAAGTTTCACAACTGAAGGAAGAAACTACTTCCTGTCTTGGTTTGCAAAATAACATTAGCAAGGTCATATCCGGAACATGCAAATGTTCACTATTTGAGGACACATGGTGCATCAGGAAGAGGCTAATGATATGGATAGAAATTTAAAAGTAGTTCGTTCCCAGTTCACAGTAGTGCAATTGATATAAATGTTAATTTCCCTTAGTACAGTCTCCATTTAACTGCCTAATTAGCTCACCACCACTACTTTTTAATGAGGTAGCCACACCGGAGTAGCCACCTGGTATCGCCTTATTAGAAAACAGACTTTATCCATTTAAATGGTTTACAGAAAATCACCTGACCCAGTTCCCTAGAATTTCCTAGAAATGCATCACAGTCTAAAATGCAGTAAATGTTTGAGGATGTAATCACTTTACACAATCCTTCTCTATCTTTATAGGAATAGTAGTTATAGTTAAAACTTTGAGTTTACTTTGCTCTTGAACTTGAACGCCGTGGTTAAAGATACCGCAGTGCATTTTCCCAACTATCGATTGGCAAAAGTGGGTATCCTCTGAGGTTCCGACATCAGCACACTAAATCAATGCTAAGGGCAGAGTTGTACAGTGTGCAACCAAGTGCCAGCATTGCCCTGTTAAAACAACTAGAACCATCTATACCACTTGCAAGCACAATTCTGAGCTTTTTATTACCACACGCTCAACAAAAAAAAACATATTCTTAGATCTCTGATCCTCCACTTCCTGTAGATCTGATAACCCTGGCATATAATCAAAAGGCAATTTGCTGTAATAACAGACTAACTGCTGGCTGCATGTTCATCATGAAAAAAAATATTCCATCGCTGATGATGCGAGATTTGATTTAGTAAATAAGGGTAGATCTGATTATCCTGCAGCGACCCACAGGGAAGTTCAATAGGAGCTGCAAATAGATAAATAGTGGAGGTAGACAGTGAAGGCCAGAGCACAGTGACAGGGGAGGGTCCTGAACACGTCAATCACAGCTCCGTGAAACCTGTGACGCACCTTAGAAATACAGTCTTATGAAAAGATCTTTTTTCTCAACCTCATGGTCAATCGGTAGTCATGCGCTTATGAGGGGTTCATGGATCTGTGTCGAATGTTCTTGGTAGAATCAGTTATGAAACTTTATGCACTATAATTAGAAACAGCTTCAGTCGATGTAAAAAATTCTTGAAAAGTTTTGACTGTAAACAATATGATGGGACAGGATAGCTTTTTTGTTGTCGTGTGTGACGTACAATGAAATTAAGTTTGCATCTCTTTTTATCAACTGAGAATATGTACATAGCAGGAACTAATATAACAGAAAGAGTTGTGAAACGTGTTGATGCAGGTCTGATCATTAGTGACAACAGTACAATTAGTGGTGATACACTGAATGCCATGTAACATGACAGGGTATGTATTGTGCAAAGTTATGTATGAAGTGTGGATGTATGAAAGGATGGCATTAATGGTTGTACAGAAAAATCCTCCTAATAATCCAAGTGAGATCCTGCTTTTACTACTAAATAGTCATCTGTAAAACCAATGTATATTGTTCGATACACTTGAGGATGTGAGTGAAATCAAACACTTCCCTTTGTATTTAAATAAATAAATGCACTCCCTGGTGTGTGGGCATGCAGAACCAAAAAGTGCAACACACATGGGAACATAATGTACACAGCATCACTAATTCCTAGTATTATATAGCTCCGTTTTTTTTTTTTTAAATGATGACAGAACATGCGCATGAAGCCTTTGTGCATTAAATATTACAGCATGTGTTATGGTGTTATGGAATGACTGAGGTTCATGTGTATGCTACATCCTGCTGGAATAAACATGTCAATGGTATTGATCGGTTTCTGCGCAACATATGTTGCAGAGCGACCTGAACACCATACACATCTGAAAATCCCTTATTAATCTTTTTTTTTTTTTTTTTTGCATGATTATTATCATCATAGCTCACCTGGGATGCTTATTCCTTAGCGACGGTTTCCAGGTCTGCAGCGATGCAGTGGCCGACTCATCCGCTCACGGGAAGAAAAAAAAACCCCGCAAACACCACCGGTTATGATGTCTCTAACCTGCGTGCATACGGTACTGCAGTGAAACCGGACCGTGCACATGAGAAAATACTGGCATCCTTGTGCATTATTATTAGTATTATTATTATTATACCGAGGAGCGCGTCCTGAGAGACAGGGGCGCGTCTCTGCTCAGCATCACCGTTTCGCAGTGCACCCGGGGTGGGTTACTTACCAACCCAATGCCCTTGTTTTCTGCAGTCGGAGGGGGCGGGGCTTCCCACGCTTAACGGACACGCAGGACGACTGTTTACCGACTGAGTGGCGGGAGAAAATAGCCAATGAGACGCGCGTGTATTCTGTTGCTAAGCTTACCATCCAATAGGAAGCAGCACGCGACTGCCTCAGCGCCGTATCTAGGGACCGGTACATGCTAGCACTAGCTGAGGCAACAAACATACTACGCTGTGTCTCTCTTTCTGTGTATGTTTGTGTAAGGTTCAGTTTAAAAAAAAAACTGTTAAAGTCAGTGTATACATGTGTAAAATTTATGTGTTAAAATGTAATTAATATTTTTATCTATATTTAGTGTTCAGGATATGTTGTGTTAATAAAATACAAAAATGCTGTGTCAGTACGAATGTGTTTTGTTGTTTGAAATAATTCACACACAAACTACGGGTAATTACGGTGCCTGCAAAAGTATTTATACCCCCTGAGCTCCCATATTTTGTCACGTTACAACACCAACAGTGAATTTATTTTATTGGTACTTTATATGATAGACCAACACAAAGTGGCACGTAATTGTAAAGTGGAAAAAAGTAAAATTATATATAGTTTTCGGTTTTTATTAACAAATAACAATCTGAAAAGTGATCTTTCTGTGAAGCCCTCAGAGGTTTGTTAGAGAACATTAGTGAACAAAGAGCATCATGAAGCCGAAGCAACACCCCAGACAGGTCAGGGATAAAGTTGTGGAAAAGTTTGAAGCAGGGTTAGGTAAATATCCCACGCTTTGAACATCTCATTGAGCACTGTTCAGTCCATCACCTGAAAATGGAAAGAGTATGGCACGACCACAAACCTACCAAGACATGGCCATCCACCTAAACTGACAGGCCGGGCAAGGAGAACATTAATCAGAGAAGCAGCCATGAGGCCAATGGTAACTCTGGAGGAGCTGCAGAGATCCACAGCTCAGGTGATAGAATCTGTCCACGGGACAACTGTTAGTCATCCACTCCACAAATCTGGCCTTCATGGAAGAGTGGCAAGAAAAAAGCCATTGTTAAAAGAAAGCCATAAGGAGACCTGTTTGCAGTTTGTGACAAGCCATATGGGGGACACAGCAAATATGTGAAAGAAGGTGCTTTGGTCAAATAAGAGCTAAATGTAACTTTTTGGCCTAAATGCCACACGCTATTAGTGGCAGAAAACTAACACTAACACTTTTTAAAGGTTGTGGAAGCGTCATGTTGCGGGGATGCTTTTCTTCAGCAAGGACAGGGAAGCTGGTTGATGGGAAGATGGATGGAGCCAAATACAGGGCAATCTTAGAAGCAAACCGGTTAGAGTCTTCAAAAGACTTGAGACTGGTGCGGAAGTTTAACTTCCAGCAGGACAACAACCCTAAACATACAACAAGAGCTTCAAAGGACTGGTTTAGATCAAAGCGTATTCAATTGGTAGAATGGCCAAGTCAAAGTCCAGACCCAAATCCAACTGTTCTTTACAGTATGTCATTCTTCTTCCAGTCAACCTGACTAAGCTTGAGCTATTTTGCACAGCCTTGAGAGTGATATTGCTTTTATACAACAGTTATTTGTTATTAAACACCATTTATCATCAACCAATTATTTAACCAATTATTTTGTTCCACCATCACGGATCTTTCTGCGCCTGCGGTAGCCGGAGACAAACGTGTTAGTGTAGTTACCAGCAGTGAAATTAGTTTTTCCATCCAAAAGGTAAGGAGAATAAAACATGGAGGTGTGGACAGTCCTTTAAATCTTTTAAGTGTCTATATATTTTTTCATGTACTCCACTTTAGAATAGCCTCAACTAACTAACCAACTGTTCCATGGTTGAATCCCAAATAGAGTAAAATGTGAGGCTAGTGCGGCAAGCAGGGTGTACAATCCATTGTTTCACACACCAAGTAGTGCCCTTGTGCAGAGATTATTGTAAAGGCTATTGTTAGAACACCAGTTACTGGTGCTCTATAACAGCACTCATGGAATGCCTCTTGTGAAGTTCAGTCAGATTACTTGTTCAGAAATAACTGTTGTATAAAATTATTTAAACTGCTACTTCCTAATATGATTGTGTTGATATGAATATGTTGTGTTAAAAAACATTGTGTTAAAATTAATATGTTGTTTGTAGTAGTTGTATTCCTTATGAACTGCGATTTATTTATTTTCAAATACAAACAACACTTTAATCTGTCGCCTCACACCTGCAGAGTCAGGGGTTTGATTCTCGCCTCTGGTCATTTTTCCTCCAGGTGCTCCAGTTTCCTCACACAGTCCAAACTCATGTAATGTGGGATGACTGCTGTTTCTAATTTGCCTGTAGTATATGATTGGGTGTGTGGATGTATACGCACCTGCCTCATCCAGGATGTCCCCTACCTTGTGCCCTGAGCTCCAGATGATTGGCTCCAGGCTCCCTGCAACCCTACACAGGATAATGTGGTGAGGAGAATGTGTTGTAATGTGGTGAGAATAAATGAATGTTTGAGTAGATTTAGAAAATATATGCAAAAACAGATTAAAAGTTAAAGAAAGTGCAATATTTATTTTAAAAAGAAAAACTAAAATATTGCTAATTAACAATAAACCATTTACAATGAGTAAACAATATTAAGATCACATTTATAAAAACCAATCCATCAAAATACTGTGCAAATGGCACATGCAAATAACTGCTGAAGATCCAGGATGTCTTCTAAAATGTCTCTACATTCAAAAATACTATTTAAAAAAAACAGTAAAATAATTAACAATTAATGAATCAATAATTGTTGTGATGACCCTTTGCTTAATAGATAGTCTCATCTACAATTTGTGCAGATTTATAAGGAAATTAGCTGCTACGTTTAACTGAAAATCCTGCAGAACCAGCCACAGTCCTTTTGAGGGCTTTGTTGCACCTGCTTCTTTTTGTAATGCAGCAAAACCCATTTTAAGTGGTCTTTTGCATAATACAAGGGGGTATCAAAAAGTATGGAGATTGCCACACCAGAGTTTTCTTTCATCATAGAGCCTTAAACGCCTTAAAACCTGGTATTAGATTTCCCTATTGCTGACCTGCCTCCTCTTTTTAACAACTGTGTCGTCTCAGCGTTGTACCCTTTCACCCACTGTTCTGTACGACAGACCAACAATCGCACCATGTTGTGGATTGTTCTCAGACCATCATGCACAAGTTGCCGAATGGTTTTGACATTTTTTTGGGTTGAGCTCATTGAAGGTTTTCCTGATCTCTCATCGTCTTTAAGTGATGTTCTCCCTCTCCTCGAAGTCGCTCAAGACACCATGAACGGCTCATTGCAGCATCAGCATAAACTTGGAAAATCATGTCAAATGACTCTGTGGCAGATTCACGCAGTTTCACTGAGAATTTCACTTTCACCCTTTGTTCTAACTTGCTGTCCATGATGAAATAGCCCAGTCAGAATAGCGCCAGTTGCACAGCTCCTGATGTACACAGGACGATGTTTTTTGGAACGCTGACCTATGAAGTCTCCATGTGGGTGTTATAAAACTAATCTTGAAACTTTTTAATACCACCTCATATGCTGCTTTCTTTTTTGGCATACAGCTATTTTCCTGTAAGGGTATTTTGTATATTTGTTAAGAATACTAATGTTTGAAAATCAAAAGTGTTTTCTGTAAAAAAAATTTGTACTCCTTAATGAACAAAGCCATAACACCTAAGACCTTTACACAGTACTGTACAGTATATAACAGCATATAAATAATAAAGTATTTTGTACTAAACAAGGTTATTTGTAACTTTTGCATTTTTCTACATTTTGTGGTTTCACAGCGAGAAAATGGAGCATCATGAATGTCTACAAAAGAGCCCATAAAATTGCAATGAAAATCAAGAGAGCTTGCAAAAGTATTTACTAAATTAATAAATAAATAAATTATTTAATGTGAAACATTGTAATAAATAATAAATCAAACTATTCGTTTTTCAGTATTACGGGCCATGTTTTGGATAGTCATGACATATAATCCCAATCTAATCCACCTTAATTCCAGGCTGTAACACTACAGAATGCAGAACAGTTAAAGGAGATGAATACTTATGCAAGGCACTGTACAACATTGTTACTGTCTTTTTGTTTGTTTGTTTGTTTGTTTGTTTAACTGTCTGTTGCTTACTTTCATTTAAATACACAGGAATTACATCTTATTATATATAAAGATTAAATAAAAAAACTATTAAATTTACTCCCATTTACAACAAAATCTTATTAGAAACAATTTCATAAGGTCTGTGGATAAATATTGCTCTCAGCAGGATTTCATTCTGTACATGTGAACAGAGCTGCTCTCAACAGTTGCTCTTCCTCTAGGGCACTATAGGGTCTCCATATGCACAGGCTTTCTCGATGGAAAGATTGTACCAGTTCCCTTTACCCTTTTGATACGCGCTGGTGACTATCCTTGCCCAGCCTGATTCACCCTGTGGACAAAAGCACATAATCACTCCTACTGCTGCTGCAGCGCTCACAACTAATATATACAGCTCATCTTTGAAAAACACATTAACATATTTTATTGCAAGGAGTAACATTATGCTTTTAATGGAGTGTTAAGATTTTGATGCCTAGGTTACAGCTGATCCACAGCACGAGATCAGTATATACTGTAAGAAGAGCAGTGAAAACATGTTTTAGGTTTACATATGCCATTTCATATTTTTCTGACTGTACTTAAAAGATGAACATGCAACTCACCCAATACTCGCCCCAGGAGTTCCTGACTATCCAGTACTCTGTTCCATTACTTGTGACTCCCCAGCCTGCCACAGATATGATGTGGTTCATAAGTGGCATGACATGAAACTCTGCAAACACACCTCCCTGGTATGCCTCAAGACCTTTAGTTGCCATGATTGCGCAGCTGCCACACAGAGACAATGGAAAAGAAGGAGCACGTTTATGTTAAGCGTTGCACAAAGAGTACTTACTGACACTGTATACAAACTAGGAAACTTGCCTTATTGGGCCGTTTTTGAAGATCTCAGCTTTCATCTTGTCTCGTCCCGAAACCTCACCGTAGTCTCCCACTTTCCACAAAGTGTAGTTCCTGACAACAGAGCAGGACCCAAAGAATGTGCATGTGCCACACTGGTTGAAGGGATCACATCCTACAGTATATACACAGACAAGAAAATGAAAAGGAAAATGCTGCAGATCTCACACTGTTACATGATTGGAGATTTTTGTTCAACAACAGTGCTATGAAAAATTATTCCCTTTCTGATTTTTTTTTTTTTCATATTTGTCACACAAATGATTCAGATCATGAAACAAATTTTTAATATTACACAAAGGTAACCCGAGTGAATACAAAATGCAATCTTTAAACATACAATTTCACGCACTAAGGGAAAAAAGCTGTCCAAACCTACAGTACCTGGCCCTACAGTATGTGAAAACATTATTGCCCCCAAAACCACCAAGAGAAAACTTGGAACCGTGGTAACGCTTCCCAGAAGTGGTTGGCTTACCAAAATGACTCCAAGAGCACAATGACGACTCGGCCACAAGCTCATTAAAGAACCCAAAACATCACCCAAAGACCTGCAGGCATCAGTTAAGGTCAGTGTTCATGGTTCAACAATAAGAAAAGATTGGGCAAAAATGGCATCCATGGGTGAGTTCCAAGTTGAAAGCCACTGTGATCACAAATGCTTAATTGCAGTTGAAACCTCCAAGGGTGGAACAACCAGTTCCATGAGGTTTAGGGACTTTTTCACAGAGGCCTAGCCATATTTGGGCAGCTTTTATTCCTTAATAAACAGAATCATCATTAAAAAAATGCATTTTGTTTTTAGTTCGGCATCTTATCTTTGGGTAATATTAAAATTTGTTTGATGTTCTGAATCATTTAAGTGTGATATACATGCAAAAAAAGTCATTCTAAACCCCCCCCCTCCCCATCCCCAGTAAAAAAAAAAGGGGGTAAATATTGGAGTTCAATAAATTGCAACATGTTCATTAAAGGAATCTAAGGAATCTAATGCTAACCCACAACAATCATTTCCCCCCAAAAAAGTTTATGTGCTTATGAAACATGTATGCATAATAATGATTAAATACTGTAGGTGTATGTTTATGGATTCTGTACTTACTTTGATTTCTGGCCTGATAATTGTTGCAGGTTTCATCTGGAATACCCTTTTTATGTGCATAAGTATACACACCCAGATGATCGCCTCCAAAACAAGAGCCTGCCCCTCCACAGTCAATTACGTTCTGGACAGACAGGTAAGCTGATGGCCACGCCCCTTTCCTTTTGATGTTTATGCGATCTTATGAGAAGAAACATCAAAAGAATTGTTTGCTCTCTCTCTTTTAAGATTCAAAAATGCTACAAGTTTTTTATCCTACAACTTTATTATGTAATAGAGAATATGTAACATGAGCCCTTTACTCTCTTTTGCAGTGGAGTGCAATTTTTTTCTGTAATGCTGATAGATCCATATGAGCTGTTGGTTTTGCTAGGACGTTTAAGTTGTTATATAATGCATTTCATTTCTCTTCCACACATACTGCATAATGTATGATTTAATGGCTACTGCACACTAGGTTCACTACAGGAATCCATTTGGGATTTAGCCTGTGTTAATTATCTATGTAAGGGCTACACAGAGTAGGGATGAAAGGGCTATGAGAGGCACTATATGTTCATTTGGGATTATATATTCCATAGTCTAGGTTGTATACCTGCTAAGGCACTGGTGGAGCCCATGGCCCAGCAGGAGCCACAGTACTGAGGGATGTGCTGATTGCGTGTCACGCTCACATAGTTTATCCCATTAACGTTACGCCAGTCCCAGGAAGCAGGGAGTTCACTGATTATCAAATATTCATGAGGTCTGGGATATGTTCTAAAAAAAAAAATTTAAAAAAAGGCAAAATAATTCATTTGAATGCAAAATAACACTGTGAAGTGATGAAATGTGGCATGGATTACTTCTGTCATCATGTTTAAAATAATAATTGTAATCATACATTAAGACTGATCAATCATATTAAGGAAATGAACCACAAAGATGAGTGCTATTACAGGAAAGTAATCAACAGTGGAGCGGTTATGAGACTCTGGATTAATACATTTTTCAATTACAGTACTTAATAAAATCTTTTAATTACTCTTATACCACAGCAGTTTGCAAATAACTACTTATTTATAATTAAAGAACAACACATCTAATTTGTTAAAAGTTATATTCAGTGCTATAAAACGTCCAAAAAATATGATTTAGGTTACATTATGAACAGTTGCTCATTTATCGACCTCTTTTTTCCCTCTATCCGGTGTTGGTTCATCAAAATGCTACATGAAGGCCTCCTCACAGACAACTGCAATTCATTTAATGATGATAAACATTAATCTGCCATACTACTGTATACCAAGTCGATGTTGTTACTATAGAAATTATAACATATGAGAAGGGGACTATTAATTAACTATTATTTCCTGCAAAATAGGAAATCGTCCCATAATGGTTTTGTGATTTGCAGCAAAGACATTGTGATTTGTAGCATCCAAGATAAAAGCAAGCAAACAACCAATGGATAAAAGTAAACCCTTCCTTTCCCTTAGTGTGGGGGGAAAAAAGGTTACAATAATGATAACATTTGCATGATTAGTTTTGTATCGCTCGTTTGCATTTTTATATCACAGTGAGGATTAATTAACCTTCTTATTGCCATGATACTAGTTCATGGTTGAGGCAGGGGACTGACTGGGTAGGTCCATCACACATATTTCTACACACTCTTTTCCTGTCAGCGACGTGTACTAATGTTAGTACACACTAAAGCCACAAGCTGAGAAGGAAGTTGAGGTGCCGAAGCACAAGTAACGCAAAAATTACAGCAAAACCCAGAACAGAACGCAAATCAGTCTGTAATAACCTGTAGATACAGTGTAATTGTTTTTCTTACAAAACTTTATGTAAACTGAGCAGGAAATGATATTTAATATTTTATTAATATTAACATATTTACTGTATTATATAAATAAAAGAAAAAATTATGATGAATGAAGGTGTGAGACAAAGTGTAACAAAACAAACACACAGACTAATATTAATATAAACCTTTGACAGCACTACTGTCTGAAAATGCATCAACACTCTCTGACCAATCAAAAGTGAGGATTCTCTGCAGGTTTCATTGACAGTACAGTACTTTTATTGTTTTATTTATTTATGTTATTTTTATTTACTATGCAACTTATTTAAGGAACGCTGTAAATGACACAGTAAACGGTGTAAAACTGTAACTATAACAACTTAAACGTTTAAATGTTTCTCCCCAAACGTTTGACTACCTCACAAACGTAGGTCTGTTGAACTTCAATGGCTTGTAGCAGGAACTGGATATTTCCTCGACAGCGTTTACTTCCGGAGTCTGTTCAGAAACATCCAAAACCAGTAACAGGCAAAATAAAACAGCGGGGAGAGGTGACATGATGTGTGTTTAAATCCTCGCCGCTGCCGCGTCTCGGTTACAAGCGCTGCCCTTAATGCAAATACTGACCCGGAACTCCCAGAATGCTTTGCGAGCACTGGTCGAGCCCAAAGCCGAGTGACGCCGAAGTTGGAGCCGAGTGAAGACAAACTTGTCAAAATTCGGGTCGGCCTTTACTGTATGTATTCATCACAGTTTAACATATCGATCTTAAAAACGTGATTTTGAACGAGGCTCCCAGAAATTGCACGCAAACCTGCTTCCCGAGCTGTTTGTTCAGAAGGAGGCTGAAACAGTGCAATGCTGCTACTGCAGTAACTGCGAGGCGCCGGTAGATGGCAGCAAAGACAAATCTAAAACGAGAAATGTCACTGAATTTTAAATGATTTAATTGATCAGTTAAAAAAAATAAATTCTTTATTATTATTTTCTTAGACAGCACTCTGATTATCAGTGTTCAGTCGGTCCAGTTTGTGTGCATGGAGGTTGCATGTGTTTCACATGCTTGCTGGGTTTCTGTCAGTCCAAAACAATGCAGGCTGGTAGTTCGTTTCAAAGTTGCCAATATTGTGTGTGTGTGTGTGTGTGTGTGTGTGTGTGTGTGTGTGTGTGTGTGTGTGAACAGACTCTGATAGATTGGTACTCAATAATTGAGTTTTCTAGGATAGCCTTTTAGTCACCCATGGCTCTATACAGAATAAACGGTATACACAATGGGTGGATGGAGGATTATAATTTTATTTTTGGCGCAGAAATAGAATTGTAAATACAAGGTGGTATCAAAATGTTTAAAGTTTTTTTTTTGTGCGTATGTCTTCCCTCAGACACCTTAAAAACTTGGAGTAGAATTTACTATTGATGGTCTGGCCGCTGGGGATGAATTCTTGATGCGCAATGCCGCAGATGTCTAAAGACATAAAGAGCATGCTCTTGGTTGAGCTGCAGATCTGCCTTGCCTTTTTGAGTCCATGGCAGACTTCAGTGCGATGTTACTTCTGCTCCTGGATCAGCAGCCTGGGGACGAACTTGGCATCAACAAGGTGCATGTGACGAAAATTACACGTGATGATTGCCTGGACTGTGCTGTATAACACAGTGACAATGGCAACAATGTTGTGGCTTGTTCTCTGACAATCATCATGCACAGTTTGCCGAATGGTCTCGATATTTTCAGGACTTTAGCTCGTTGAAGGTCTTTCTGATCTCTTGTCTTCTGACATCGTCTTCCAGTGATGTTCTTCCATTCTTGAAGTCCATGTGCCATTCAAAATACCTTTAACAATTAATTTCAGCATTGCTGCAAACTTTACGAATCACGTCAAACGTCTCTGTGGCAGATTCACCCAGTTTCACGAAGAATTTCACATTTGCTCTTTGCTCTAACTTGCTGTCCATGATGAAATGGCAGATGTGGTAGCGCACATGGTCAGAATAGCACTAGTGGCACAGCTCCAAGTGTACACAGAACAATGTCTTTTGGCACACTGACCAGAGGTGGGTAGAATAACCAAAAATGTGTTCAAGTAACTGTACTTCAAAACAATATTACTCAAGTAGAGGTAAAAAGTAGTCATCCAAAATATTACTCAAGTAACAGTAAAAACGTATTCGGTGAAAAGACTACTCAAGTACTGAGTAACTGATTAAACTGCAATGTATATATGTATTATATAGTAATTATATATATGGCAGATAGAGAAGTATGAAGCTGTTCTTTTGTAAGTGAAACATGCTTTGTATATGATGCCAGGGATGCATCATGTTTTTTGGGATGCATAAAATGTACAACACGTGTGTTGGCGATTAATTCTGTACTGAAATATACTTACATATTCATAAACTGTAAAAGTAACATTATATGTACAATTAAAGGTAACATATAATCACACAAAGGGAAAAAAAGCATTCTATATTATATAACCGCAAGATTCCACTAGTAGCTGCATGGATTTATGGGCGTTCCGCAAAATTAGAGAAAGATGCGGAAACTTTTGTTTGCGCATGTGCAGTGAGCGTATGTAGGACGGATTGACAGGTAGGAAGAATTTATAAAACACCTGTTGAGGGTTTTTTCCTCCCCACTGTGCTGCCTGACCTGATTGGTCAAACGGAGTCATGTGATCATTGTTGCTGCGTCTGATTGGTGAAACAGTCACGCAGTAGATCTACCGGCTGCATGTTTAGAATAAACGGTTAGAAGAGTAACGACTTGAGTCGAGTGTAGCCGAATATAGCGGTGTAAGCTAATTCACAAATCTTCACAAATATACACAAGTAAAAATAAAAAGAATGGTGCAGTAATATTACTCATAGAAGTACATTTTTTTCCAAAAAAGGTGCTCATGTAAAGGGAGTAAATGTAACTCGTTACTACCCACTACTACAGTACTACGCGTTACACTGACTTCTGAAGGTTGGTGCTCTCTGTGACTATGTGTGCAGTCTTGTGCTGTCTTCTGAGTGTGTCACAAAACTATATTTAAAAAAATAGTTTTGATACCACCTCGTATTAAAAGAAAAACCTCATGTTAAGTAATGTCAGTCATGTTGATTATGCATGATCTTTTTTTTTTTAATGTTGTACAAGGATTATTTTCCAGAAAAAGACTAGTTAAAAGAAATCACTGTGAAAGCCCTATATTTGCATAAAAATCCTGGTTATGATTAATGGAAAAAAACATCTGGCCACAACTGTATGTTGCCAGTGAAGCTCTGTGTGAAAACTGTCACAACTTAATTACATACACTGTGTGGCCAAAATAAGGGTCCCTTTTGACAAATTGTTGGCCCGAATTAAGGCTAAACCAATACACCAATTCACTGAAATAAATTTAAGAACACCCTGACATATTATTGAAACCTAAAGGAATATAGCTGTGCCATGAATTTTGTGAAAGAAATGCAGTCAGGGAAAAAAAAAAAACATAAATAAGTAACAGTTATGTTCAATAGTGAAAGTAATAGTATTTACACACACACACAGTGCAAAGATAACTTTTAGGGTTGAGACTAAATATCTTTGTGGCTACAAGAAAACCACTTGTTTGTGAGACAAATCAGGTAAACAGGCTTCATTTTTCTAGGGTGCATGAAGATTCGACTTGGGAGAAATGGAAAAAGGTCATGTGGTGTGATCAGCCTAAATTCATCCTATTGCAGAATGATGGGCGTGTCAGGGTACATAAGAGCATGAAGTAATCCATCCATACATATACACATATGTACCCATATGCAGTACACACACATATTTGCACAATTTAAACTAGTAGGCAGTGCAAAAAATATTTTGTGTTGAAAAAATGTGTTGAAGATTTGATAACATAAACAATGCAAAACAATATGGATATAATATTTGTGGAGAATATTGTTCCCTGGTGTGTTAGCCATCTTGGGGTTTGTGTGTGATGTGGTAATAGATATTACAGCACTGAGGAAAGAAACCATGCTTCATTCTTTTTGTATACAACTTAATTGTACTTTAGATTTTTCCTATGGAAACTAAACAGCATCATGGGTGGTGCTGCTAGCCATTTGCTGTAGAGCTGGCATACCACATTGTGCCACAGTGAAAAAGGATGCTCTTAATGGTGTATCAGTAAAATTCACCCAGAGTCTTTTGCGGCAGTCTGGCATGTTTGAGTTTTTTAAGAAAAGAAAAAAAAACAACCTCTCTTGTGCCTTCTTAATCTTATGGGAGGCCATGACAGTGCCTTTGTTATATGACCTTTTCCATCTTCTCTCCATTTACGTAAGGGTGGTCTTGATGGATTTCCTATAGTCCATTATTATCTTGTTGGCTTTTGTGGTGTTTAGCAACTGGTTGTTTTGTCTGTACACCACTTAACCAGAAGTTGTACCTCCTGTTTGTAGTCTGTCCCGTTATGAGTCAGATTAACCATGTCGGAAAAAAGCATCCTGTGGTCTTGGAGACGTTGTTCCTGAGTTTCAGAAGAGTCAAATTATTGGGCTGCATCAAATAAAGAAAATAACTGAAGAGAGTGTTAAAATGGCTGGAAATATGCTAAGGGAATTCCAGGGAATAGTGTTGAACAGTCAACTTTGCGGAAGAAATGTGGTTAGGGTCCAGACCACATGACCATTTTCACTGCCTCAAAATCCAGTCATTAGGCTTTAGGGTGGAAAAGAAAAAGCGCATAAAGCAATTCACCCATCATGTATAGTGACCAATGTCTCTGGAGACAGTGTTATGATCTGTGGTTGCCTTAGTTGGTCAGGTCTAGGCTCAGAAACATTATGTGGCAATAAAATGAAGTCAGCTGATGACCTGAATGTACTGAATGGCCAGGTTATCGCATATGTTTTTCACACATATTGGAGACATATTTCAGGATAATAATTCTAAGAATCATGATATTGAAATTCTGAAAACGTGCTTCTGGGAGCATGAGGAATCATTTTCACACATCAGTTGACCACCACATAGTTGTGATGCTGAAGAAGACAATAGAGTGTGTTCGACTCACTTGTCATCAGTAAAAGATCTTGGGCAAAAATGAATGCAGCTCTGGACGATGATGCATAAGGTTGTCAAAACAATGAATATCAAATGAATATCAGAAAATATACACAGTCATGTTCAAACGTTAGTACCCCCTCTTTAAATTCTATAATCCGCAGAAGAACAGAAACATTCATATATATATATATATGGCATGCCGTTTAGGAAAATATTCATGAGAGAACTTAATGAAAACTCTGAATATATTGAATGAAACGTGAGAATATTGAATGGATTCCGAATATATTGATTGAAAAATATATATATTGAATGAATTCTGAATATATGGATTGAAACTCTATATATATTGAATGAAGATTCTGAATATATTGAATGAACTGTGAGAATATTGAATGGATTCCGAATATATTGATTGAAAAATATATATATTGAATGAATTCTGAATATATGGATTGAAAACTGATATATTGAATGAAAAGTCTGAATATATGGAATGAAAAATCTGAATATATTGAATGAAAAGTCTGAATATATTGAATGAAAAGTCTGAATATATTGAATGAAAAGTCTGAATATATGGAATGAAAAGTCTGAATATATTGAATGTAACATGACGTCATCGAAACACAGCGCCATCTTTAGAAAGGATGAGTGAGTCGGCGAGAAACTTGGTTGCTGCAATTGTGAGAAATGAAGAGATGGTGAACACATTGATGAGTGCGTGTCCGGCCCAAAGTCGTGGCACAAGCAGCACTCAGTATCAGACTACGGATGAAGAAATTTATTCGCTATTTCACCGCGGAAGACCGGTGTTATGCGCTAAAATGCCCCAATATATTCAATATATCAGTTTTCAATCCATATATTCAGAATTCATTCAATATATATATTTTTCAATCAATATATTCGGAATCCATTCAATATTCTCACGTTTCATTCAATATATTCAGAGTTTTCATTAAGTTCTCTCAAGAATATTTTCCTAAACGGTATGCCATAATATATATATATATATATATATATATATATATATATATATATATATATATATATATATATATATGTGTGTGTATATATATATATATATATATATATATATATATATATATATATATATATATGAGCCAGAGAGCAGTCATTCTATTAGTGTGTGAAGCCCCGCCCCTGCCCCCGATGCTGTCAGTACGATTATGGGCCAAACTCCGCTGAGTGATGATGGTAGAATAATTATAAAGTTTTTAACTATAACAACATGTATGAGGAATCACAAAGGATTTTTCATTTTCTGCAGTGGAAAATTACTCAAACTAGTTTCTATCACTTTTGCTGTAATGCAACTGATTACTTTTTAATGACAGTAATTCTGTAATGTAATTAGTTACTTTAAAAAGTCCCCCAACACTGGTCCCCTGATCTAATTAGCTTCTTAGTTTTACTAAACATCCTATAGACCTAGTCATAGTCCTTCTAAAGACTTTGTCATACTGTACCTGCTTTTTTCAGGAACCCAAGTGATTTCTCCTTTTTTGCCTGAAAGTGACCTTTTACATAATATGCTGCTTTCTTTTTGGGCCTACAGATATTTTCCTGTAAAAAATTTTTGCTGTTCTTGTTGAAATATGATTATGAAAGAGTGAAAGTATTTGTTTCTTCCTCTTTAAAAAATATATATATATATTTTGCATCCTTGTCTCACTTTAATGATTCAGATCATCAAACACATTTTAATATTGCTCAAAGGTTACCCAATTCAATACAAAACGCAGTTTTGATGGTGATTTCATTTATTAGGGAAAAAAGCTGTCCAAAACTGTATGGCTCTATGTGAAAAAGTAATCATCCCTCAACGTAATAACTGGTTGTTTTACCCTTGGCAGCAACAACTGCAATCAAGTCTGTGTGATAACCAACAAAGAACCTTACATATCGCTGTGTAGGAATTTTGGCCCACTCTACTTTGCAGAATTGTTTAAGGTCATGCCACAGCATATCAAATGGATATGCTGCAAGTCCAGACTTTCACTAGGCCAGTCGAAATCTTAAATTATTATTTTTTAATTTTAATTTATTTATTTTCAGTGTTATTTAATCTTTTTAGATTATTTAATCTTTCAATGTCAAATATATTTTCACAAAATTTTGGGATTTAGCCATCTAAAAATTAGTTTAATCTCTGTTTAAATTAAGACTTCATTATTTAGTTTTAGACTTCAGTTTTAATTTATTTATTATTCTTATTCTGACAGTTGTTCTTTATTGTTTTGGCTCATTTCTCAAGGCAGAGTTACACTTCTTACAACTCCTTGTGTAATTTTTGTGCACAAAGTTTCCTCACTCCAATACATGGATGTTTTTGCAAAAGGTAATATTTCTGTCATTATCTCAGTCCCAAAATCACTGTATAAGCCAGCACTCAAATTTTTAACGATCTTATCAAAATTTTTATTTGAAGGATTTAAGTGCATCTTTCCTTAAAATATTGAGTAAACAAAATTAACATTTTATAGACAAAAAGATACCAGTTCTAAACTGTATAAACATTCATATATATTCATATTAAATATACTTTTTTTAAAAAAGGACAAAGCCACAACTTGTGTGTATATATATATATATATATATATATATATATATATATATATATATATATATATATATTTTTTTTTTTTTTTTTTTTTGAACCAGAGCAAATGAAAAATAATGAAAACAAACACTAAAACAAATACAATAAAATATGTCATATAGAGTCATATAGATTGGGTTATGAAAATATGTTACTACAGAGAACTGTAATGTACAGTAATATATTTTTATTATTAGGTTATTGCAAATATTTTCTTTAAGGTGTATTTTGCTGTTCTCAAGCCATGCATTGCTGTGAGGACATTTCTCTCTAAATCTATGTAAAATGTAAAGGTATTTACAGTAGCATTAAAAAAAACTATTCACAATAGTGTATCGTACTGTATGTGAGACAACACACCTGTTTTCTTTCCTAAATGTTTGAACACAGTGGACCTTCCTACTGTAGGTTTGGCTGCTTTTGCCATAGTGAGACCATGATTTCCAGTATGATTTCCCATTGTCCATAGTCGTAGATCATATTTTATCAGGTACACATCTCATTCCTCTGTCTCGCTGTGTTACTGTCCCACCACACATACTGTACCCAGTCCTCTACCACTTTCATTAATGAGTAATTGGCATTGTACAGCATTTGCATTTCTCTGAGCTTTAGCAGATCTGTCGATTTTTATCAAAATAATGATAATAATCACATTTAGCTGAGACACAGAGTTACAGTATGTGCTTTAAACTTGTATAACAAGGACCTATGATCTATATGTCTATGATGTCTGTATATGTTTATATTGACACTGTTGTGACAATGCTTTAGAGATGCGATTTTAAGAAATGCGAGTCTGGCATGAAAAATGAGCCAAATTAATTGAGAAATGTAGACCGTTTTATCTTCCTCGCGAATTTGCATCTGTTTACATCTGTGTTGTGTACATACGACCAGGTGCTAATGCTACAGTTACACAATGATGTAAACAACAGTCTGACAGTGTCTTTATAGCAGCGTGTGACTTTAATCATGCTGACTTGAAGACTAATTTGGCAGATGCATATAAGGTACAGGTGTTTCAAAGTATTCCCCAAAGAATAAAACTGTTAGGACTATAAAATAATGGCCTGATGATGCCGTCCCTAGGCTCCGGCACTGCTTCGCCTCCACAGACTGGGACGTTTTCAAGGACCACGAACGCCTCACACATGAGTCTCTGAATGTATGCACCTCATCAGTCTTAGATTACTGTGTGGATAATGTGACATTCTGAAATTCTGAAAGCAGGTGTGTGTGTCTTCCAATAAGAAACTGTTGATTAGGGCTAGGGATGCAGCATTTAAATCTGGGGACAAGACAGCATATTGTCCTCCCAGGACTGTGCTTAGGAGGGGCATACAACTGGCCAAAATACAATATAAACAGCATATTGAGACCTATTTTTACAACTCCACCAACTCCCAGCTGGTGTGAGAGCGAACTAGGGTGATAACAGACTATAAAGAACGACACCTCTCTTTTTTAACAGCTGTGGCACCCTAGCGGAGGAACTGAATAACTTTTATGCCCGCTTTGATAGGGGCAACAGAGATCCACCATTGCCCCACCCACCCTCTAGTCGGCCCTGAGCCCTGAGGAGTCACGAGGTAAGACAGTGTTTCCATAACAACAATCCCAGGAATCTCAGGGCCGGGTGCTCAAGGCTTGTGCAGATGAACTGGCGGAGGTCTTCACTACCATCTTTAATCTGTCGCTGTCCACATCATGGGTGCCAGCATGCTTCAAAAAATGTACAATAGTTCCCCAAAAAAATCAAACATTACCTTTTTAAATGAATACAAACCATTTGCAGTCACACCTATACCTGCAAAATGTTTGGAGAGGTTGGTGGTTAAGCGCATCAAGGGTGTCATACTACCCACACTGGACCATCACCAGTTTGCATACAGAGCAAGCTTGGATTAAGTTGTATTGTGTAACTGGACTATGGACTTTCTAACAAATCGTTTACAGTCTGTGCGAGTGGACAAACAGTGCATATTAACTCTGGGGTCCCCAGGGATGTGTACTTTGCCTTGTTCTCTATACACATGACTGTTGCACCTGCCTTCCTTCTAATTACAAATTCACAGATGACATCACAGCGTTAGGCCTCATACTTAACGATGTCCGTATCAGTCAGTTGGGGAGGTGGAACATCTGGCAGGTTAACACCCACAACCTGACCAAGGAGATGATTGTGGTTTTTTGTAAAGGCTCAAGGACCATCCACTTACCACTTACTATTGGAAATGGAACCGTTGCCAGGGTTACCAGCTTTAAATGTATTTGCCTAATGGTGACAGAGGACCTAACGTAGGGCAATAATATCACCTTTGCCATAGAAAAGGCCCAGCAGCGCTTCTTCTACCTGAAGTGACTGAGAAGCAGCTTTTGGTGAACTTTTACCATTGTGCTATAGAGAGTGTGCTGACATACTGTATGGACTCTTCATGTGGTTTTCCAGCTGCACTAAGGGTGGTGAAAGTAGTGGGGAAAATCATCGGAACCCGGAGATCAGCACCATCTACACTACACACTGCCTGCATCCTGCACGATCAGCATCACCCTGCACATCACCTGTTCCAGCTACTGCCCTCACATAGAAGGTACTGGTTCATACATGCCAGAACCACCTGACTATCCCACATCCCCTTTCCACAGGCTGTGAGGCTGCTGAATAATCAGTCACCCCCTCTCTGACTTTGTCCACCATCTATTCTTACATATCACACATCACTATTACAATAACTGTGAACTGGACTTTGCATTGATGCAGCACACACAATGCACACACTCTTCTTGTGGTTCGTGCCCCTCTCCCTCTATATCCTACCTCACATAGCCGTTATGGTTACTGCACTGCTGCACTATGGTTGCACTTTATTATATGCAGGAAAGATGATGCCTAATGATATCTCTTTGTTATTTATAACAATAACATTTAATTGAATTTAATTGAATTGAGAAAAAACTGTAATATGAACTGGTCACATTAATACTATCGGAACATTTACCTTCTGACCAAACAGACTCAAAAAATCCAACATGTTGTATAAATAAATGCGTTAAATCCAGCATATCCTGTTTATTATATTTTCATTCAGTTTTATATTGTCCCTTCTAAATTATTATTTTAATGGCCTTAAGGGATCAAAATTATTGATCAAGTTAAATGTACCATTTTCCAGTGCTCATATCAAATAAGCTCATTCTGTAGCGAATCAAATGCAAATATAAACCATTCAACTGAATCTTGTAACCATTGACCCCTCTGAAAATGCTGATGAAACTGTATTTCATAACGAGCATTTTTTTAATGGCTGTGCCACTTTCTCTTATATACAGTATGTGACAATGAGTTATGTAAATAATATTACATAAATAATCTTCCAGTAGTTGTTACAGTTATTATTACTGTTCTTTACAGTTCATATAAAAAACCTCTATATTTCCCACTGACATTAAGCTAAAGAGTTCGGTGTAATGTTCGCCTAACTCTAGCTGTCTCGCTCAGAGACAAATCTAATTTTCTCTTGTTACACTTTAATAAACAGACCTGCTTATTACTGTTTAGAGCTTTTACCATAGGATTCCATCTTATGTTAGATGATCCAAATTACTCTCATTATATTACAGGAGAAGTTTGGAAAGAGCTTGTGATGGGTTGCCTTTAAGTAGAGTTCTGCTGTATCTAATTTAATCACATGGCAATCTCAACTCGAGGCACTTTGCTGACTGAACAAAGTAGTGAAGTAATGAGCCTAGGCTATTATACAAATAAGAACAATTTAATTATACCAAAGTATAGCCAATAAATGTGATATATTCTGTACGAGGCCTGCTGCAAAATTAAGAGAAAAGGCTGGCAATAGTATGGGTACAACTGATACCTCTAATACTTCTAATACTGTTACTATTTCTCTTTTTATATTGCTAATATGGAATTATGACCAGGTGATGGGACGTAACTGAGTATGCTTACATCATTATTGTACTTACTGTACGTACACATTTCACATAGCAGTACTATACTTGAGTAGTTTGCAGAGGATACTTACACTACTTCAACTTTTACTGTGTGCTACGGTATCTATAGCAGCAGATCCTTTGCAGACCTGACGTTATGAGGTTGACCCTCCATGGATCTGACTTCTTCATCAAGGAATTTGGGGTCACAGCCTAGAACTCTTTTTCCTGTTCCGCAAACTATTTTTGCAGTGTGAGAGGGAGCATCATCCTGCTGAAAGTAGGGAACACCATTACCATGAAGGAGTTAACTTGGTCAGCAACAGTGTTTAAGTTGGTGGTACATGTGAAAGTAACATCCACATGAATGGCATATAACCCCAAGGTTTCCAGGCAGAACATTGCCCAGAGTATTGCACTGACTTGCAGGCTTGCTTTCTTTACATGGTGCATACTTGTGCCATCTCTTCCTCAGGTTAACATTGTAAACACACCTGGCTGTCCAGGTTCTGTTCTTTATTTCCTTTCTCTATTTTTATTCGTATTTATTTCCTTTTAATAATATTTTATTTTAAGGTCACAGGCAGTCGCTTAAGCGTTTCACTGCATATCGTACTGTGTATGACTGTGTATGTGACAAATTAAATTTCAATTTTAATTTGATTTCAATCACTTGTTTTTTTACTTTCAATTATGGTGGGTTGTGCATAGAATAAAGAGATTTTAATCCATTTTAAGATGAGTGTGAAGCATAGCAAAATGTGGAAAACCTGGTGGCAGGTGAAATCACTAGTTGTATCACTAGTAGCGATGTGGGTAATAAAATTAGTAGTGATTGAACCAGCAGAAGTAAAATTTAAATGTGTTATACTCATGTCACATGTTGTAACAGACATAAAAAAAAGAGGTGGGCAAAGGAGACAAATCCTGTACTTACGGTATGTAAAAGTAGTTATTCTTAGGGCAAATAATCCTCAAGTAAAAGTCCTCCATTTACTTGTGTACTTGAGTAAAAGTACTTTTACATTTACTTAATGATCAAAAGCACAGTGCTTGTATTAAGCTCAGAGTAGCCTTATTCACATGGAAAAATCTCTCTCTCTCTCTCTCTCTCTCTCTCTCTGTGTCTCTCTCTCTGTCTCTCTGTCTCTCTCACGCTCTGATTCTTGATTGACTTTGTGCAGCCAGCTTCACTTCTGACTTCAAACACCTGTTACGTTGTTAGGCATGTCTTGAAGGAGAGGAAAGTCATGCAATTACACAATTACAGGTGGTTTTAATGTTATGGATGATCTACATATTAGCTTGATCAAAAAAATTTGTTTTGTTACACATGATTAGCATGTACACAAGATGTGTTGCTGTAAAAAAAAAAAATCATGCAATTATTCATCTTCGGTAGAAATTTTTTTAAATTACAGTTTATTTAACGAAAATTTCAATAGAAAACTCTAAAATCCATGTCCTTTTGCTACGTGTATATTATGTTTGCTGAGTTGATATGTATCAGGGTGATTAATCATACAGCTTACATGTTTGCAAAATATTTCTATACAGTTTATCAGTATAAAATACTAATTAAAATAAATAAATAAATAAATGTATTATGATTTGCTCTAGCTGTTAGTAGTTATCTAAAAAGTTATCTTGGAAGATAACAAGTGCTTTGTTCTATAGCACTTGGACCACGCTTTTTGCTTGGATTAGATGCTGTTTTGAATAAGTGTCTGCTCGTTTAAAATTCAACCTGTCTACAAAATGTATGAAGAAGATAGGTATACAGTAAAATGGTGTGTCGTAAGTGTGCTAAAAGCTTTAAGTGGCTAGCTCTTAAGTGCAGATTTTCATGATGGAGATGGTCTTCAATAATGGAGATAATGATGGGAAACTCTAGTGCTCGGAAGTTAACAAGACATCATGAATGTTTTACATATGATGGTGAAGATGATTAAAGTGATACTTAAAGTCATGGGAATGTGTATCCCCCTAGCACGGTGTTACGAGTCGAAGGTAATAAGCAATGGATCAAGGGGATTTTGATTTTGATTTTTAACAGATCTTTAGTGGTTAAAGAGAAAGTTGATATCCATGATGGCTTAGCATTGTATGGATTCCAACACATACCCTCTAGCCTTATCAAAAGATCGATCGTGATGTGTTTTATGAACCATCATTTACAATCAATGGCTGCATTAAATAAGAGTCTTGTGATCAATCATCCTGATGTTCATGGAAGATGGATAATCAAAGGTCCCAAGCTTTGCCATGGAAAGAACTGGGGTCAAGAAAGTAGCGTGCATTTTGCTTGTGGGCTTAACATCTCCTGAATTATGGATCAAAGACAATTGTTTCCTGGTGTCTGTTAGTCACAAGGACTAGGCCTTTGGAGAATAGCTTTAAAAACTATCGACATCAATCAATACTTGCCACTTTGCTCTCTATTGATTGACTTTCTGCCACTAAAGCAGCATTGCTGGTCATTTGCTTCCTGAAGGGAATTGCTTGAGTAAAGTAGCTGTGTTAACAGAAGCAAATGGGATCATGCTGTTGTGTAACAGTCAGGCATGACTGCTGCTTCTAGAAAATCGTAAGTCAGTTATATTTTTGATAGCTGATTTATGTTAGCATAGTCTCACTTACAGAGACAAAATAGAAGCAACCGATTTTTGTTTGGTCTAAAAAAAAAAAACAGAACTGGGAACAAAAACCTTAGTGATCAGTGGTTTTGTTGGGAAAGATTTGTCTCGATTATCATTTACCAGTCTTGACTTGCTTACGGAATAAATGTAATTACACGTTACATAGTCCAAATGACTAACAATGGAAACAGTATTTGAATAACAAAGTGAAAAGTGAAAGTTTTGGAGTGGTCCAGCCATTCCAGAAAATGGCTGTGCATCAACTCTGGCCATTGAACCTGGTTGAACTTTTGCCAACGATTATGCCAAGAAGAATAACAGAAACTTTGAAAATAAAGGTGTGCCAAGCTTGTAGCAACATCCACAAGCAGACTTGTGGCTGTCATTGCTGCCAAAAGTACATTTACCAAATGACTAACAATGGAAACAATAACATGATCTGAATACTGTTGCAGTGCTTACTAGACTGATTGCAATTAAGCAGTATCACGTGAGAGGGAATGCTGTTGTGTTTGAACATCAGCACAGCTGTGATGCGGTCGTGGGTGCACAAAAAACATTCATTATCAACACATTTTGAGTTGTGTGTTTATTTAACCAGTTAGTCAGCCTTGTTTTATAAGCTAGTTAGCTTTGTAGCTTGCTTTAGGCGTAAATTATAATAATATGAAGGCATTCTGGAACAACTTAGAAACAGTTATTAAGTAAGGAGACAAACAAAGTGTTGTTTAAAATGACATACCATTTTCAAATGTGTTTGGTTGTCGAAAGTGCTTCTTTTTAATGCAGGTTTTGGCTGCTCTCACCTGTTTACCACCCCGGCCTACTTTTACCCAAGCTGGCAGCTGACAGTTGATGCATGTGTTTAAATGTTCCAGTGCTGATACCATTTATTACCACCACCCATGGCAATCCGCCTTCCATCCAATCATGTTATTTAAAATATAGGGGTAAAGATCTCAATTAATGTAAAATAAAAACGGACTCATGTAATCTGTTATTTTAACGCAGTCACATATCCAAAACGTCATTAAGTTAAAAACTACAACAATAATAACAAATGACAAATGATTTAAGAACAGCAACCTCACATTCTGAATAGTTGTTTTTATATCATTATTTTATATTTGCTTATGTCCTTAGAAGATATGTTGTTTTCCAGAGGTTTAAGGAGCAGTGCTGCTTTACAAATATATGGGCAGAAGAGACCACAAGACGGAGAGCTGTGAACTGGCGCGCTAATTTAGATTACCAATTAGATTCTTCCATATTAGGATCCTCACAGATTTTTTTGTGTGAATTTTTTTACACAATCCTGGCAAAGTAGAAAATATATCATTAAGAAAATTAATAGGCCAAACCATTTGCCTTATGTTAGGCAGTGACTCAACGTACATACTTTAAATGGCACAACAGCACCTCTGTTGTCCGAGGAGAATGAAAACAACCCACCTCTGCTCCAGGATACCGGAGAACTTTTACTTTTGTACCATTGAGAGCATCTCTGTGCTTATGGTACCTTAACTGCTTTAGAGAATAAAGCTTCCAACCATGGAGGACATTTACAAAAAACACTGTCTGCAAAGGGCAAGAGAATGAAATACATCTCCTTACCCTAATTATAGACTATTCAAACTTCTCCTATCAGGCAGGCACTACAGGTGCCTCAATGCCTGGACAGACTGAAAACTAGTTTTTTTCCTCTGTGGCTGTTACCGCACTGAACAGCTGCTCATGACATATTAACTGCTACACTATTGTACTTTCTCTTTCACTTTATATTACCCTGCTTTCTCCACTATGCATTTTTGCACCATCCATAATTTATAGTGTTGTTGTTGCACTACTGTATATTACACTCATATTAAGCCTCTGTATACTGTGTGATGCAGGCACATATATATTATGTATTTATAAATACAAATTGGTATTTATAATTGGTATATTATATATCCATATACTGTATATAATATATATTAAACTTAAATTTATTAATCTAATCTAATCATCTAATACAATAAGAATAGCAATATCATGTAAATGCGAAAACTCAGTGTGCTTAATTATGAGGATATTGTGAGAACATGCCTTGAATTTGGTAAAGGTAGCCCATTAGGGGGTGCTATGATCTGAATTTGTATCTACTAATGTCTTTTTTATACACATTTTCAAATGTGCAAAATGTGGCTTCTTTTGTTCATAGCGTTTTCTTATAAAATGTTACCAAAAACAAATATATTCATTTAAAATATGTGAAATATTGACGGTACTTTCTACCTCAGTATGTTGCCCATAATATTAAATGAGCTTTGTCTTGGGTGTAGAATGTTTTAAGATATTCTTTTTATAGTTGCTATGTACAATAACTTTAAGGAGCCTCCTAAAATTGTAATTTGTAAAGCTGGAATCAACATATTCAGTCAAATATAACTAAAAATTGATAATTAGTAAATATTTTTCTGGACACAAATTAATTTAGGTATCAAAAAGCAGATATATGTTCATTATACGTGCATAAAGAAAATAATACAAGATTTCAGCACTCCAGAATGGATATACAAGTTTCTGAAAATCTTTCTTTTTAAAAAGAGAAAACTTTTTTTTTTAAGAGTCAGTATTTGCAGTGTTGGCGCTTCTTTTTCAGGACCCCTGCAATTCGACTGGGCTGCTCTCAATCAACTTCTGGGCCAAATTCTGACTGATAGCAACCCATTCTTTCATAATCACTTCTTGGAGTTTGTCAGAATTAGTGGGTTTTTGTTTGTCCACCCGCCGATTGAGGATTGACCACAAGTTCTCAATGGGATTAAGATCTGGGGAGTTTCCAGGCCATGGACCCAAAATTTCAACGTTTTGGTCCCTGAGCCACTTAGTTTTCACTTTTGCCTTATGGCACGGTGCTCCATCGTGCTGGAAAATGCATTGTTCTTCACCAAACTGTTGTTGGATTCTTAGAAGCAGTTGCTGTTGGAGGGTGTTTTGGTACCATTCTTTATTCATGGCTGTGTTTTTGGGCAAAATTGTGAGTGAGCCCACTCCCTTGGATGAGAAGCAACCCCACACATGAATGGTCTCAGGATGCTTTACTGTTGGCATGACACAGGACTGATGGTAGCGCTCACCTTTTCTTCTCCGGACAAGCCTTTTTCCAGATGCCCCAAACAATCGGAAAGAGGCTTCATCCGAGAATATGACTTTGCCCCAGTCCTCAGCAGTCCCTTCGCCATACTTTTTACAGAAGATCAATCTGTCCCTGATGTTTTTTTTGGAGAGAAGTGGCTTCTTTGCTGCCCTTCTTGACACCAGGCCATCTTCTAAAAGTCTTCGCCTCACTGTGCGTGCAGATGCGCTCACACCTGCCTGCTGCCATTCCTGAGCAGCTCTGCACTGGTGGCACTCCGATCCCGCAGCTGAATCCTCTTTAGGAGATGATCCTGGCACTTGCTGGACTTTCTTGGACGCCCTGAAGCCTTCTCAACAAGAATTGAACCTCTTTCCTTGAAGTTCTTGATGATCCTATAAATTGTTGATTTAGGTGCAATCTTAGTAGCCACAACATCCTCGCCTGTGAAGCCATTTTTATGCAACTGAATGATGGCTGCACGCGTTTCTTTGTAGGTCACCATGGTATCAATGAAAGAACAATGATTTCAAGCATCACCCTCCTTTTAACATGTCAAGTCTGCCATTCTAACCCAATCAGCCTGACATAATGATCTCCAGCCTTGTGCTCGTCAACATTCTCACCTGAGTTAACAAGACGATTACTGAAATGATCTCAGCAGGTCCTTTAATGACAGCAATGAAATGCAGTGGAAAGTGTTTTTGGGGATTAAGTTAATTTTCGTGGCAAAGAAGGACTATGCAATTCATCTGATCACTCTTCATAACATTCTGCAGTATATGCAAATTGCTATTATAAAAACTTAAGCAGCAACTTTTCCAATTTCCAATATTTATGTAATTCTCAAAACTTTTGGCCACAACTCTATATTTAGTATGTGATCCAAAGTAAGATGAAGAGCCTTACCATGTAATGCAAAGTCACAAAATTTCCACTAAACTCGGTGTCCTTAATTTAAATTTAATTGAAAGAAGACCATGAGGTCATGTTCTGAATTTGGTAAATGTACAGTAGTCCACTAGAAGGTGCTAAAATCAAAACATGTGGCAACCAATATTGTACACTGACTGACGTCATATTTTCCCAGTTTGCACCAAAAGAGTTATATTAGTTGCATAGCCTTCATATTTCATCTATCACAAAACAAAAGCGGTGTGTTAAATCTGTATCTAGAAAGTTCCTTTGAGAACACTCTCCAAAATTCAAGGGTGCAGTAGGATTTACAGTAACCCACGAGATGTGTATAGTTAGTTGTATAGGTCGTTTTTAATTTTTTATATTTCTTGCCAGTTTCTTCCATGGTCCAATTCTAATGGTCAAATATCCATTATGTGTGCTTTTGTCAGTGGACAGTGGTCAGCAAGGGAAACCCTGACATACACATAACCCCATACACAACTGCGATGCACTGTGTGTCCTCACATCTTTCTTTTGGAACCAACATTAACTTTTTCAGTAGCACTTCCACGGATCAGAATATAGGGGTTAGGCTTCGCTCCCCACGTGTTTTTTGGTTCTGACCACTGCAGACTGGGAATATCCTTCAAGAGCTGCAGTTTTAAAGTTGCTCTGACCCAGTCATTTAGCCATCATAACTTGGCCCTTGTCAAAGTCACTCAAATCATTACACCTACCCATTTTTTCTGTTTCCAACACGTCAGCTTACATGAAAAAGAAGTTCTCTTGCTGCCTAATACATCCCACCCACTTACAGGTGCCACTGTAATAATATACTGGTAATTAATGTTATTCACGTCACCTGTCAGTGGTCATAATGTTATTGCAGGTTGTCTTAAAAGTGTGTTCTTTGTTTGTTGGTTTGTTTGATGGAGAAAGCACATGAGATTGTTCAACAAGTGTCTTTAACCTTGTAGACCTTTGCTGCCACTTCTTCGACGGAAGAGTTCAATAATGATAAAGTATAGGGATACCGATAAAGTTTTGCAAACTAAATTGCACTGCTTAAGGAATATTGTTGACATAATTGTTCAGTACCTGTCAAAAGTTTGGACACACCTTCTACTTCCGTGGTCTTTTCTGATTTTTTATTTCTTTGTACATTGTAAAACACTGCTGAAGGCGTCCAAAATGTGCAATAATCTCCTTTGAACTGTTTATATTAAGACATGTCTGCTACTTATGATCTGCATAACGGCTCTAATCTGAGCTGAGGTTAATTGGTGATTTTTGATGCTGGTAACACTAAATGAACCTCTCCTCTGCAGCAGAGGTAAATTTTGGTCTTGCTTTCAAGGGATGGTCTTCATGAGAGCCAGTTTCATCATGCTGCTTGATGGGTTTTGCAAATACTGTTCTTGCTGTTGTTTTTTAATTACCTAATGCCATATGAGTTCATTTATAGATTTTTTAAAAAAATCCAGTATTCCAGTATTGTTCTCATATGTAAAAAAAACAACAAAAAACACTGAACTAGAATATGTGTTCTAACCTATGACTTGTACTTTATATAGGAAATATTACTTATTGCATGTTAACTTGTTTTTTTTTTTTTTTTTTTTTTTACTCATAATCAGTAGTTCTTCAGGTGGCTCTAGGGTCAATAACCAGTTACACTTAACTGTGAACAAATTGTGAAAACATTATATGTTTATCTGATATGTTCAGATTTATCCATGATAAAACCAGTGTGTTCCTGATTCCCAGGCATGATACTAATTTTAAGATTGTTATGAAATAAAATTACAGAAAGCATCCTACGGTATGTCAGAGTAGCTATTCTTAGTTTTGAGGAAGTTGTTGGACACTAAAAGCTACAAAGAGGTTAGATACAGTAAGCTAATTGCTTTTAGAAAAACAGTGGTGATGTAACTCTATGCCTAAAAGTGATTCTTAAGTAGGTTATAAGATAATGTAGAAGCAACACAATGTAGCACCAGCTCTTCCTTCCTAATCAAAACCATTAGTAGCCAACTTAACATAAATCAAATTTATTATAGATGAATATTTAACAAACTTTGCATTACACCGAGCCTGATTTGATAACTTAAATCAATACCTTGTAAGGGGGGGATGGACACCAAAATGCTTACGGTAATGTAAGTAAATTATTGTTGTTAAAGATACAGAGTGACTTGTTCGTAGGGTCAGTTTTCTTGTATGTTTCCTGAGAGTTCCTCATTTATCGTCTATAGCGCTTTATCCTGTATACAGGGTTGCAGGGGGGCCTGGATCATTTCCCAGGAGACTTAAGGCACGAGACGTGGTACACTCTGGACACGCACACATACACACTATCACAGTCTTTGGACTGTGAGAGGAAACTGGAGTACCCGGAGGAAATCCACCGAGGGCACGGGAAGAACGTGCAAACCCCATGCACAATCTTTTCCACATATATAGACAGTAAGAGTTGTAGTTGTGGATGCTTGAGGACAGGAACAGGACACTAATTCAAATAGTCATTCCAGTGTGTATAGCAGGGGCCATCATTTTGAGCTGAATCATTCATAATTGTTTGTCTACATTCTTGGTGAAATGGTTTCCTCCGTCATGACTGCTCTTCTGTAGAGGTATCTAAACCATCACTCAACTAAAGTGGAAAATAATGCGGCTGGTTATCAGACGAGCAGACATTTCTCTAGAAGGCTCTTTCTTGCTTTTAATGAGCTCCAATGAGCTGCCCTGGCGGACCGGCTCCGTAGCCCCGCCCCTCCTCGCTTCTTATTGGTTATCCATTGGCTCGTGTCGGAAGCTGATGCGCTCTGATTGGTTCGGCGGTCCCGAGGCTTGGGGAAGAGTTTTGATTGAGGTGCGCAGGAGAAAAAAAAAAGCTTTCAGTCCAGTGCGCCGCTTGGCTTTGAACCCGAGCCCGGTAAATATGCAGAATGGGACTTTATAGCGAGTTTAAATGCTCTTAGCGAGGGGGTGGGGGTGGGAAATGGCTTTCGGAGATTCACCACTACAAGCAATGACTTTTGGGTTCGTCATGTTTGGACACATGGCTGATGGATAAACTTGATCCAGGATTCTGAAGTGAGGAGGACGTTGCGGAAAAACAACAACAACAACAACAACAACACTTTAAGAATTACACGGAACAGAATGTGACTTCTTATTGTTTGTTTATTCTTTTATTTATTAGGGGGAAACAAACAAATAAATAAACAAACAAACATCCTACGACTGTTTAGTCGGATTTTTACTGGAATTCGGAAGAAGAAGAAGAAGAAGAAGAAGAAGAAAAAAAACAAGAATAGGAAGAGGAGAAACGCAATCGTGCGTGCGCGGTACTTTGCGCGGCTCCCGCACCTGCGCATGATGCGGGAGAGGAGCGGAGAGAAGGAAGAGCGCGCGGGACGGCGGCTTCTGTACGGAATAGCACGAGCTTTATTCTGACTTGAGCTGAATGAGAAAGCTCCCGGGCGATGGCGTCTGAGGTGGTGTGTGGACTGATCTTCAGACTGCTGCTGCCCTTCTGCTTAGCGGCAGGTGAGTAGACAGAGAGAGAGAGAAAAAAAAAGCTTAACAAAAAAGTGAGGAGTGACGCACAGGGCAATGCGTAAAGAAGTCAGGATACCTCCAGCTGCCAGATAAGGTTAGGCTGGTGATCGCTTGTCAAATTGGACCAGGGTGTCTGCATTTTACTTGTCTTAATGATACACGGTGTTGAGTTAACACCTGTCGTGTTGAAGGAACAGCGTGCGTGTCCATGCGTGACCAGCTGCACCCGTGCACACTCTGAACTACAGCGTGTCCCCAAAGTGCAGGAAATGATCATAATGACGCAAATTACAGTCCATGCATACAGTAACACAAGACGAGTTCATCCTAAGTGGGAGATGTGTGTTTAGCACAGGCAGAGTAATCACGATGATTTTTGTTTGTTTGTTTTTTAAATTTCCTTAGAAAGTATGGATGCCACCCTGTGCAGTATTTTTCAGTTGATGTTACACTCCTTCAGATGTATTTACATTTATTTCAGGCTTTTAGTACAGTCCAGTACATACATACATTATATCCAGACTGCTTAGGAAAAAAGGCACAAAAGATATTTATCTTTAAAAAAAAAAAAAAAAAGTGCATCTACTGTAGTGTACCTTTATATATTTTTAGGTTTTTTCCAGTCGAATTTTTTTTAAAGGTGTATTATATTCATATTTCCTGATTAAAGGTGGCCAAAGGTGGTTTTAAAAAGCACTGTTCCTCCAAAGGTCTTCCTCCAAAGATGTTACATAGTGTACATTTATAATAATAATAATAATAATAATAATAATAATAATAAATAAATAAATAAATAAATAACAATACTAACAGTGTTTGCATACACGCTTGCAGTGTTTAACAGTCTGATGCTAGGTGGTGATTTACGGAGCCAAAAATAATCCGAAAATGCGACACTCGTTTAAATCAACTTTAGGTTTACGTTCAGTAGAAAAAAAACTGCTGAAATATTGCCTCTACGTTGCAACATTCGCATGTAAAAAAAATAAGGACAGGAAATTATATCTGTTACATCAATAGAAGGTTACAGTTTAATAGGTATTTATTATATTTGCGTACAAGGTCATGTGTGTCCAGCTGGTCTTTTATGTACACACTGTATGTGTTAGCGGTGCTCTTTGTTCACTTGTTAATGTGCATCACAATTTAATATTAATAAACGCGAAATAATTGAGCCTAGAATCAACTTTTAATCTGTATGAGAACTGATATTAAGAGTGACCGTCAGTATATAATGCAGTATCGTGGATACAGTGTAATCATTCGGCTCAGGCTTTCAGCTTTGAGCTGACACACAGGATATTGATGTTGTATGTTTGTCAAATGTCATATTATTATTATTATTTCTTCTTTTTTTTGGGGGCTGAGTGTTTTTCCTCACAGACCACACTCATAATGGCAGTCATTCTTGATCGCTGTTAGCTCAAATGGCCGATCTCTAATGTTTTTGCTAATAGTGCAAAGCCTGCACTATTATCGAACTGGACCCTGTGTGCTGTCTGATTCATTCTTATTCCTGTATCCCATCAGACATCAAACATCTAGCACTTCATTTAAACGCTAACTGTAATCAACAAGATAATGCCCCCTTAATTCCTAAAGCCGATGGCTTAATTTGATGTACGCTTGACCGCAACGGACGTGAATTAACGCATTGTCACCCATAAGAGTCATCCTCTCAGCCTGGCCACGCTGCATTCTGTACATAACATCCACTCAAATGTACAGGCCGATAATGTAACGTTTGACAGCTGAGAAAGTCTGCTCTTTTTCCTCAGAAAGTAATCTCACTGAGCCATGGAGCGTCTACCATTAATCGCTGGAAAGTCGTTTTAACCGCATGAATTAATAATGTGGCATCAGAGGAGAGAAAAACTGGCTGCCCATTATCGTAAACACACCTTTAATATTTGATGATTAATTTTTTTTCTTTTTTTTTTTAAGTGAAGATAAGCAGAGGTCAATCACAGGAATGTGCGGTAACAGGAAAAACATGGAGGAAACTTGACATGGCTGTTGAAGTCAAATGTCTTTTTGTAAAAAAACAACAAAAAAAAAAAACAGGTAGTGTTTGTAGACATGCCTAGGTGATCAGTACTTCTTACTGGTGGGTTTCTAGTTTTAGTCTGTACAAAAGCACAATTTTCTGGGGTCCGGTTGTCTACTGTAAATGCTTGAGTGCAAAGAAGACAATATGAATGTTTTGACTGATTTATTTCAGATAAGCATATAAGCAAACTAAAAATGACCACCATATGATGCTAATTCTAAAAGGCTTTTAATATATGCAGTACTGGACGCTTTAAGGAAAGTCATTTAAAAAGTTCTCATAAAAACTTTTAAATGATGCGAATTTACCACTTCTTGCAAGATGCGAAATCTTACGAAAAATTTAAAACGTTCAACATCTAAGGATTTATTTGAAATTTAAAAACAAATAGAAATTTTTATTCTACTAAATAATTTCAGTATTGCACATGTGTATAAATTATGGTTCTTGCTTTAAAATCAAGATTACAGCGCTGTGCAGCATCAAAAGTAATTAAGATCGATCCGACACCATAGATGCAGGCTGGACATTAGAGTAAGTGTTTTTAAACACAACAGTTGATGTGGCTTTGCCTTCTCAAAAAGCATCAATTATTCCTGAGCCAGTTTGCTGTACCGCAGATCAAACCTGGCAGTGAAGGCAAGCCCATGAGTGTCATATTCGGAAACCACAGCTTTTCGTATTCATATTTCTAAACTAGAACCAGGTTACTGGAAACCATCACAGCTTGTTAAACAAGACATGGTTACAAAACAATAGTATTATTACCCTAGTGTACCCTCGTTAAATGTGCTCAAATTAGTCTAAAGAACATCCTGTGTATTTGTTTTCATTGAGTGCTGTCTGGGATCTGTGGTACTGAGCTTGGCTGTGGTTACTAATGGGAAAAGAGTGACAAGGAATTTTTCGTTAATAGGTTAAGATCAGTTTATATTTTATATCATCTGCAAGGATTTAATAAACAACCCTGTGATTTCAGTTAGATAGAAGAGCTGGAATCTGACTTACTAACTCAAACATCTCACCAGCCATACTGAATACTTATACTTGGACGTGTTTATAACGTTTACAGAGAGAATTTAAGATCATATTAAAGCTATTTACGACTACATGTTTACATAAGCTCCTGCTTCTGTGTGCTAAAAATAGTGAAAATTAGCGACGGGATAGGAAGTGCTTCTTCCGGTGCACATGAAACTGTCGTAACACACTCATAGAGGACAGCCCTATCCGATCCCTTTCACTTGCGTGGACTCGTAGAGTATTCCATGCTTGTGCATTATTATAATATGTGTAATACCTTGGGAAGAGGACAGAGGGCTTGGCATGGAGTGGCAAATTAATTTAAGTTTATATAGCATTTATATGGGTAAAATCCTTTTGTTTTCATGTGGATATGTGGTGTAAACTGTCATGTCTTATTGTAGCCACATGTATTTGGGAGGGTCAAGTCTGTGGTACTGTATATTGGTAGCTCAGTAGTAAAGAACAGCTGAATAAAAATCTTAACTAAAGTTTGTACAAGACTTAGCCGGTAATATGTTCTCCATATTTTATTATGATGGTAAATTAAAGAAAATGACAGGGTTCTGGGTTCTGGGTGGCCTTCCACCTTCCGGGCCCGGGTTTGAGTTTCACCTTATGTCTGTGTTCATGGTGTTTGGACGACAACTATGTTGTGCTTGCATCATAAATCAGCAAGAGCTACAGTACAGTACACTTATGCAACCTTCTTTAAAGTTAGCTTGAGGTGAGAAGGACTTTTTAGTCAGTTTGCATGTACGTTTATGGCTCGTCATTGCCACAACCTTACTTTTGCACCATCCTATGCTGGCAAACAAGCACTTACACTCCAAGACCATAATCATAAATTTCATACACACTTATTGTTATTTGTCTTTGGTTACAGTGGCACTAAATCAATCAACAGTGAGCATGTCACTTGATGAGCCCTAAGACCACTTACTCAAATTCTGACCAAAGAATCCCTTTTTTTTTTTTTTTTTTACTTCAGCACTGCTAAATAACCACTATCTAATTTAGTCACAATGTCCCAGCATCCTTCTCAGGAAGCTCTCTGCATGGTTGTTGGGTTTTATTAGCAGGATATATGCTGTGGCGATATAAGTCTTAAGTCTTGCACTTAATTATTTCCCGTGCTGTTAGCTGATACTTAATTTAGTGTTATCTTTTTCAGCAGACCTGCTGGTCTGTGGTCACAAACAAGAAATACTCCCAGGACCTTATTAACCGTAGTCCATATTTCTTGCTCTGGGAAATGAGACATAAAAGATTCCTGCAACTCTGTGACTCTAATCTTGCTAACAATTGCAGCGCAAATAATATTGGTAGTTAGTATGGTTTTATACTAACTGTCAACACTAGTTTTCATTCATTATGACAACTTGCTGATTGCGGTTATGATAATATGCTGGAGGGTGTTTCATGCTAATTACTTTAATTCATTGTATCAGGATGGCTAATTGCTTACATTTGTGAACCTTATTTTATTTAGCATGTTAGTTCTTAGTTAGTTATTACACAGTGGTGTTGATGAACATTCTGTTATAGCGTGGTATTGAAAGTATTTATAACTAGAGAAAAGCATAATGTATTTAGAATTTACCTGTTGCCAAATTGTGGTGGTATAAGAGGATAAAATGTCCTTGAGGTGTGCCATTATTGGAAAATAATCTATTTGATGTCTGTAATTTCCTCACACCACCTCATCACTGATTAATTCCCTATAAAAACCTACTTCAAAATAATAATAATAATAATAATAATAATAATAATAAATCTGGTGATACTGTGATTTTTATCTGAATAACTCCGCATTTGATGAGAGTTTGATGAAATTTGATGAAACCCAATCACAGGTGTATCTCATCAGAATGTACCAGTAGATTTACACCATAAGTACAGTGTGTTATAGTCAAAGCTGGTTGGAGGACAATGAGTGCTAAGAGTTTATATCAGAAAGTTGAAATGACTATTGTCTTTCACTTCACTGAAATAAAAAGATAGATTAATGATGGGAACACGTCAGGCTTATTAAGTTTGCCGTGTAAAAATGTTCTGGTCAGACTTGTGGGAAATGCTGGGATTGTTCTGGCTTTGTGGGAAATGCTGGGATTATCAGACATCCAGCTGCTGACATCTGGATGGCAATGCTTCAGAGCCAAGAAATCGCTGGAAAAGCCAGATGTGCCCTGTTGCACCTCCACTTTAACACACAATGAAATGATGAAAAAGATAATGATGTGGCCGTCAGACACCAGACCTGTCCTTTTTCTTGTTGTTGTGAATTTCTGCATTGTTTCTTAGGTGAGATCATCTACAAAGAACAAATTTGTGCTCCGTGGTTGAATTTATTAGTTTTTTTTTTCTTCTGTTGATAAAATGACAAAAACAAGTTATAGCTCTCACGTTAGTTTTCTGAGTGCCCATTAATAACTAAAGAACACTTATATGCTCTATAACTTCACAATGCAATTTAAATACCCCATTAAACTCTACTGACTCAGTGTGTGGAATGCATTTTATATAATATAATATATATAATACACACACACACACACACACAGCTTCGCAAATGCATTCACGCAAAATGCTTAGACACCTCCTCTTGAGTTTTTCATAAACCCTGCATATACTCATATAAGTACCAAGAAAAATAACTGATATTAATTTATGGTTTTAATATCTGGTCTGTGAGCATGAAATTTGAATGTTCCGACTGTGCTTGGTGTAGGTTTCCTCAAGTTATCCCGTTTCCTGCCACAGTCCAAATACAGTACATGCACAGTAGGTTGATTAGGGTTTCCAAATTGCCCGTAGTGTGTGATTAGATGTCTGAGTTCGTTAGCTTTTGTGCCCTGAGATGGATTGGCACTTTTATCCAGGTTGTGCCCCGCCTTGTACCAGACCTACAGGACAGAGGTACACGTCCTGTAGAGGTAGAAAAAAAATACTACAAAAAGCAGGAAACTGTCATTCATAAAACAAAGAAAATAATTGGTGTAACTCTTTGCTTAAAATACTGTATAGTCTGTTGTACAATTTGTGCTGCTTCATAAGGAAATTAGCTTCTTAGTTTTACTGAACATCCTGCAGAACCAGACGTAGTCCTTATGAGGACTTTGCCACAACTGCTTCTTTTTCATGCAAGATTTCTTATTTATTTATTTATTTTACTTAATATGCTGCTTTAATTTTTCAGTTTTTCCTGCAAGTTTTTTTTTGCTGGATTACTCATGTTTGGAAATCAGATTTTATATATGTTTTGTACTTTAACTTTGTAGAAAAAAAGGGGTGGTTAAGACTTTTGCACAATAGTGTATAGATGAATAAATGACGTTTTTTGAATAAATATACACGGTACTGTATATACTGAACAGTCACTTTAATGGGAAATTCTGTAAACATGCTTATTCCTTTATTCAAGTCATCTGTTGCAATGTGTAAAATCATGCAGATATACAGTAGGACAAGAGGTTCAGTTAATGTTTACATCAAACATGAGTATGAGGAAAATGTGATCTCTTTGACTTTAACTATGGCATTGTTGTTGGTCCTAGGTTTGATTGCTTCAGACATTGCTGAACCGCCTTAGATTTTCACACACGGCGGTCAGGAGAGTTTATACAGGTTGGCATTGAAAACGAAAACATTCTGGGGGTGTCTTAAGACTGTAATTCCTTCTTGATGAGAGAGTTTTGCTAGACTGGGTTGAGCTGACAGGAAGGCGACACTAACCCTTTACAACTGTGGTGGGGTGAAAAGCATCTCGGACTTACCCGACATGTCGAGCCTCGAGGTGGGTGGGCTACAACAGCGGAAGACACCATCGGGTTCCACTCTGGTCAGCTGAGAACAGGGATTTTACTTGTGGTGAAGAGAAATGTGTTTAGCGGAAATTTGTCAAAATTTCACAAACCGAATGTTTTCCCAGGCTTCTGCATTTGGGGTTTTCACAGTGACCCTCTGTGCATGAGCTCTGATGAACCGAGTTCTTTCTGTGCAAGTACTCTTAACGCTGTTTCATTTAAGGCCTAGACGGTAATGTTTGGACATCTGTCTTGTGAATCTCGGTCATTGTTTTTGTGGGTTTGTGAGTCATTTAAAAGTTCAACTCGGCCTGTCTTCTATGCTTCTTCATCAAAATATCATGTATGAGCTTTTTTTGCAAAATGGCTCTAGAAGGCGATGTAAGAGTTCTGCATCATTCTGCATACATCTTATACATGTTATGTTCGCACAGCAGGTGACAAACAGAAAAGTGTCTTAATGGACAAAGTGTTGAGCAACTTCAGTCTGTGCAGCTGTAGTAGTGTGATGAACAGCATTATCCGAGTCTTTGCTCAAACGTTATTAGTTGGATTGCACTGAGACCTGATGTTTCTATTAATTTGTCACTCATCTGTACTGTATGTATTGCATATACATTTTTTAAAAAGCTTTTTATCTAACCATATGTCTGCTTTTGTGTGTGTGTGTGTCCCATCTCTCTGTAGCATGCTTCTTCAGGTACAACTGGCTGTCCTTTGTCTACCTCATCTACCTCCTCCTCATCCCGCTGTTCCCCGAGCCCTCCATCACAACCATGCAGAGTAAGAGCTACTCAAATCTATGACTGCTTTCATAAATCCAATGCCGGGGTGAAATCTGTCACAACGCTGCTACTAAGTGGACTGTGAAAGAAACCAATGAGCTTAGAAAATGCTAATGATATTGAGGGTGTATAAAAGGAAAAAGTGGCGTGTCTGTCTTTAATGCAGCGGAATACAGAACCTGAAAGAATGATTTATTGTTTTGCTTGAAGTGCTTGAAGGGAATACACAGTACAGAAAAGATTGTGTTGTTTATATTGTACCTCGATGCCGTTGAATGTTTGAAACTGATTGCTCAGAAGCTCATAATTAACTAAGGAATTACACCTTGCATTCCATGCTGCTATATGAAATGATTGCATGTCAGAGGGGACTAATGCCACACATTTTAACAGTTTATAGTCAGATTTAATGTTGTTGAGCATCCATTTACATTTACATTTATGGCATTTGGCAGACACCCTTATCCAGAGTGCTTTAAAAAAGTGATAGGACATTTCATTCTGCATTTAACACCTGAGCAGGTTAAGGGGTAAGAGCCTCACTCAAGGGCCCAGCATCTCAGCGGTCCTGAGAGTTGACCCCATGACCATCCAAAAAGTAGTTCAGTGCCTTAAAGAATGAGCAAAAGACAACTCATACGATGAAGGTATAATAAACAGAGGTGGAAATGAATGAATTACATTTACTCACACTACATTATATGTACTTCTACTTTTTCAAGTAGTTTTTATAATCTGTAATTTTACTTTTACTTAAGTATGTTTTCTTTTAAGTACTGTATTGTACTTTGCAACATTTGAAATCATATTCGCTACTGAGTACAAAATAAATGAATGAAAATGAAAAATAATTAAAAATAATGCAACGAGGAAAGAAAAGAAAATTGCACCCTGGAAACAACTGCAGTAGAAACAAACTTCAGTTAAAAACAACTAGTTTGAGATTTATATCCGCTTGTCTTTTTTGAACTCCACTAGAATCCCCCGTCCCAGCCCTGCTGTTAAAAAAAGAACATTTTTAATTTACTATTACTTGAGTAGATTTTTATAATGGTAACTTTACTTGTACGTCAGAAAGATTTCACTGAAGTAACAGTTTTATTACTTTTCCCACCTCTGATAATAGACAGTTATTCCATTTGTGTGTGTGTGTGAGTGTGTCTCTCTCTCTTTTTGTCTTTCTCTATCAGTTAAATAAATGCCTCCTAATGAAGAACATGAAACAATTAACATTAACAATTTTCGTTTTTTTTCCTAAAAGTTTTTCTCAGGTTCTAATGACTTCTTTAATTGTAGAGAGCTAGTGAGGAAATAACTGCAGCTTGTTTAAAATGTGACTGTTCACTGAGGAACTAACTTGCTCTAACAACATTAAATGTCCATGTACTGTAAATGTTTAAAAGTTACATGTCCAGTAGTTCATGGATCAGTTCAAATTTAGAATTTTGAAAAGTTGCTTTCACCACCATGTTTTTGGTTATATTGCTGTGATTTGTTCTTTATTTAAATGTAACTTGTTTCCTCTTCATGTTCTTTTCATCATCATGTGCCTTCTATTTATATCAGTAGCTGTGGAATTGTAGATACTCATATTTAGCAGAAAATAGGTTTTTGGTGAAGAGACTTTTGAAGGCAAATAGAAAGGATTCATTCATTCATTCATTTATTAATTCCTGCTCTATTCCTGTATACAACAGATTAAATATAGAGTAGCTACTGTAGACTGTAGCAGCTTACTGTAGGTCTTCAGGCATGGAGGACCGTGTGTCTTGCTGAATGACGCAGTGCTCAGATGGGTCAGAGGAAGGGCAGGAACATCACTGCATTGCCTCTCATAGCTCCAGGAGAGAGAAGGAGGGAAGCAGGTTCTAAAGTGGACCACTTACACCCTCATCAATAGTTAAATAGACCTGCCTTTATTGTAAAGGAAATGTACTTCCTGCATGGTGTTTCATAGATCTTTGAAGTCTGGTATAATTGTATAACACAGAACCAACTCACAACCGATAAATGAATAGACGTACAGTAAATGTATACAGTAGATGAGATAAGACAGACAGAAAGACTTTATCGATTGCTTTTCCGGGGAAATGTGAGAAGCTTGATTATCAGCATTAGGACCAGGTCTTATTATCGTGTGTCCATGCCTCGCCTTTTCATTAAGGCTCCTGCTAGACTTCTGTAGGTTACAGTATGTGTTTTTTTTTTTTCTTTCTTTCTTTCTTTCTTTTCGGTATGTAGGTTTCTGTAAATAAAAATAATCGATGAGAAAACATGCATGCACTTACTGTACTGTATAGTGTTTGCTTTGCACTCAGACTAGATTTGGTGTGTCTCGTATTGAATGACAGCACTCATACTTGGAACAAGTGTTCAATTCTTTCCTGTTCCAAGTTATATTCTGTAAATGTCGAACGAGTAACTTGAGTTCTGAGTCATGGGTTGCTAATGGTGCTCTTGGCCCTCTGGCTTGGTTTGGGTTTATTTGTGACAGATTTAAACTGTCATCCGTCTGATGATGCTGGGAAAGCTTCAATGACTAGTTTTCACTTTTTGAACCTTAATGCAGGCCAAGCATGGACAGAATGAGGACATGTGGAAGGAAAAGGTTTTGGGCCATTCAGAAATGCACTGTTTAGTTTTCACGAGCGATTTTACATAGACATGCAGTGTCTCCCTCACTGACTACTTTATTTACAGTATATACCTGCACATTCATGGAGTTACAGGTTAATGCTTTTAAAGACTAATGCTTGTCTCTGATCCTGAAAAGAACCGAGGAGAAAAAAAATCTGTGTTGTCAAATGTGTAATATGATGCAACAATTGAGAAATAAAAAGACTAATATTAAAAAACATGACATGTATAATAGGAGTCCTAGTAGATAAGTCTAGTACTGTATACAGTATTGCCAGAACATTGTTGCATAAATAATCCTTAATGTAATATCATAGTAATCAATGGTCTGATCTGGTCTGGTTTGATTCCACACTCATTATCATCTTAGAAAACATCACTTGCTCTAGTGTTTGCTGTTATTTACTGTGCTTTATTCACAGCCCAAAAGATTCAATTATACAGTTCAATGTGACTTATCAATGTAGTTACATCAAACAGTAGTAAAGGACAGTGATGCCAAATAGATTTATTTATTGCACAAATAAAAAAAGGTGTGCTTAATGCATTTTACGGAGCATTCAGCAGCGTCTGAGCCTTTTACATTCTGACATGAGGCAGATTAGGCTTTCATACAGTATCATGAACGCATTTGACACATGGAAGCACCGTGTTATCGCGCTTCCCATTGACGAACAAACACAAAAACAAAACCACTCTAATGATGTGGCCTGATCATGTGATAAGACTATTACACAATAGCTATAATGATCCAGAAATTCTAGATTGTGGTGGGTCAGGTGGTTGCGGCTCTGGATTGCTGAGACAGGGTTCGAGTCCTGCCACCACTAGATTTCCACTATTGGGCCCTTAACTCTATGTCCATACACAATCACTATGCAGTCGTCAGTCCTAATACGCGAATGAAGAAGGAGGGGGGTTGACATAGTGCAGGCAAGCCTGCCCTATAAGCCTGCTATAGAAATGATGGAACCAAGCATGGGAACCCAGAAATGGCTTAATAAAAAGCTTTTATATACCATATGCATCTACATCTAGGCATTTGGCAGATGCTCTTATCCAGAGCGACTTACTTAAAAAAAAAAAAAAATTTATATGCACCGACTGGTTAGTTGTTTAATAAGTCCGTTTTTTTTTAGAAAGTCAGATTTGTTTAGTTTCTTACACATAAAGGGTAAAATGCATACAAATAATACAATATCTCTGTATATTTTTTTTTGTTGAAAATGGTACTATATTGAGCATATCCAAACACACAATACAAGGCTGTATGGTCTTAAGAAAAGCAAAGCTGTGTAACATTAAGAAAACCACTTATTAGTGTGGCTAATTGGAAAAAGTCTTCAATGGCCTGTGAGACGAATGGCCTGTGAGTCCAGAGTGACTTGGTTCTAGAGTGATTGACACATCTAGGTAATAAGAGAAGTGGATAATGTGATTCACCCATCATACCTAATGCTGTTATGATCAGGGGTTGTTTCTGTTGGTCAGGTCTAGGCTCAGCAACGTTATGAGCCCAAAAAAACAAACAAAAAAACACCAAGGTCAGCTGACTACCTGAGTATACTGAATGACCAGGTTTTTCCCATCAATGGATGTTTTTCCTCCCTGATGGCACGGCCGTATTCCAAGATGACGATGCCAGGATTCATCAGGCTCAAATTGTGTAAGAGTGGTTCAGGGAGAATGAGACATCAGTTTCACATAAGGTATGGATTGGGCACCACAGTGTTGTACGTACCTTGAACACATTGTGAATCTTTGAGATGTGCTGGAGAAGACTTTACCCAGCAGTCTGACTCTCACATCATCATTACAATATAAGATCTTGGAGAGAAATTTACATGACTCTGGACAGAAATAAACGCTGTGACATTACATAACCTAATCGCAACGATGCCACGGCGAATGCGTGCCAAAGCAAAGATGGCCCAAATATATATATATATATTTTTGGCTGGGCAATGTAACGAAGAACAGGAACTAACGTCTCCCTGACGTTTCCTCAATGCTGATTATATAAGCTAGAAGAAAATGAAAAAAAGGTAAAATGCATCATTTATTAATTAATTAAGCAACCATTGCAATTGTTGGCCGATCAAATCCATATTGTGTGGGTGTGTGTGTGTGTGTGTGTGTGTGTGTGTGTGTGTGTGTGTGTGTGTGTGTGTGTGTGTGTGTGTGTGTGTGTGTGTGTGTATTGTTGGCAGCAGCAAAGCAAGGCTCACAGCTTGCATGCCCCAGTATGCATTGTTAATTGTTACACCTCCAGTATGCATTGTTAATTGCATCTGGATATAATCAGTTAGTAGAGAAGTGCAAATTGTCTCTCCCTAAGCCCTTAGAAACCAAAGCCAAGTTCGAAATGTTTCCCGAATCACTTGCACTTTTGTTTTATTTCGATGGCATATGGACAACTGTGATGTGGACGAGAGTTTTAGCAATGAGTTTGAACAGTTTCAGGCTTCCCTCTCCCTTTCTCTCTCTCTCTCTCTCTCTCTCTCTCTCTCTCTCTCTCTTTTCCAACAGCTTCATATTAACAAGCGTTCTCTTTCCTCTCTGACTGCCAGGGGCAAATCGGAGGGGAAATGAGTAAACTATTTAGTGTTCTCAGATTTATTAGTGAGAATCAGCACAGGCTGAAAGTTGATCCGTTGGTCAGAGGGGCTGTGAAGCTGTCCTCAACAAAGATAAGTAGATCTGCTGAATATTTATTATGTACAGTGAATCTCTGGACATTCAGTTGATGATTGGTATACCTGAATATTTCATTGATTATTGGTGGCAGGGTGAGGTTTTACAGGATGCGATAATATATTACATGGAGAAAATGTCCTGATCAGATATGTATTCTATTTGTATTGGTTTTTATATTTTTAGCTTTGATACCTAAAATGGCGAATTATATTTAGCCGCGCGAGAAACCGAAGTGTTTTGCAGTTTTAGCTTAGCTCTAAAGATCTGTGCTTGTGACCTGAAGGTTATGAGCTCAAACTGAGTGCAGGTTATGAGTGCACATTAACCTTAACCTGATCACGTGTCCAGGCTTTCTAGTTGTTTTGATTATAAACAGCTGCTAAATAAATAATCAGAAATGTCTTAATCTAAGCTTAATTAGAATTGTCTTAATTTAAAGGTTAACTTACTACACAAAATTTAAAGTCCTAAATTTTGTAGAAAGATGCAGTTGTATCAAGTAATGATATTTTGTTCAGCTAATTTATGTCAATAAAAAACATAATAATAATCATAATAAATAAATAAATAAACATACTACCCAGCCACTGCATGCAGTGATGGTACCAAGTCCAGTTAGATAAATGGGAGGGTCGTGTCTGGAAGGGCATCCGGGGTAAAAGTTGCGCATGGTCCGTGCGGCGACTCCTTGACGGAAGCAGCCGAAAGAAAGCAAGCAAGGGTGAATTACTTTCTCTGAGACATGTGACGCCAGTTGACCCCACTAATTCCAAGAGCTGCTGCTCAAGCAGCATTAGGAAGCTGCATTACTTACCCCTCCTGCTAACAGCATGGCCAACCTGCTCAGGAGGGATTCAAACACTTTTCTGTTGCTCCATTTGTGAGCCCTTACCCATTATCTTGATGAACAGGACCTTATTCCAGTGCAGAACATTTCCCACCAGTCTCACCACGGCGAAAAACTACCGAGCAGGAAGGGCGATGACTATAACACGCTTCCTCCAAGACATGTGATGACAACTGACCAAATCTTTTCAAACTGCTGCTCACACACCGTTGTGGATGTTGTAACACCTTCAGAGGAAAGCACTACTGTATCTGCCCCTAGTATTTCTATGATTGATTGAGAGGAGGAGTCCAATCTGCCCTCTAGGTTCCCGGCTATGAATGTCTGTGTAAATGTAGCATCACTCGAGATCACTTGCGAAATCGCGATCGCATTTCTGTCATGCCGCTAGGAATCCACACAAAAGGATTTATCTGGTAAACATGTTAAAATAATGAACTTTTAAAATAATTCACATCCAACATCGCTACTTCACAACACTTTTAAGACATGATCAATCTCAAGATCGCTCAAAAATGAGAGAAAATAAACAAGCAAATAAATAAACAGTCTACCATCTATAGAATATGTCTGTACATTGGTCAAGGCACCCACTTTTAATGATATTTCTATGTTTCATACCATAAAGGACGCAAAACCAGCCTGTATATCTGTATGTCTGTCTGTACAGTATGTCTGCCCAGACAGAATTGAATGAAACCATGCTAGTTCCTAGGTAATCGCTTAGGTTAGGTGCCAGACTATAAACCAGAAATTTTGACAGCGTACTGCACATGCGCCAAACTGTAGGCATGACTTAAATCGACCGCCGGACAGGATTTAATAAAACTTTTTACAGTACTTACAGTAGATATCGTGTTGAGTAAAAGCGATATTATGAACAGTTATGTGCCGGATTTTATATATTTAACCTTAAAATAAGCTACTAAAAACTACTTGCTTAATTTAAACACCTGCATTAAGAGATATTAATTTAAAAAATCTAAAGTAAATATCTTTACTGTGATTACTTAATATTTTCACCACTGAAATAACAGCGCTGACGCGGTATACGGGAATTTTAACGAGCTAGAGTCGTCTTTAGGATGAAAATTCATTTTTATCCGATCTACTTTTTCCATTTCTCATCTGATTCACTGAACAGGGAATGTATTTGGCTGAGGACGCAAGAAGTACACTTTAGTGCAGACAAGCTGTAAGATGCTCAACCTTAGAAAAATTGTATTTCATTGTACTTATAAGTTAGACAGAGAGTTCTGCCATACAGAAAGACAGGCAGACATGTACATGGGCTTCAACCTGAAATGATAATATCACTGATTACACTAAAGCTGATCAGCTTATTTTTAGCTATTTAAATATTTGGAAAACTCTTTTCCCGTCAACAAAAGGTACTTACTCTAGTGGTTAACATTGTGTGCCACGCTGACATTGTGTGCAGTGTAGTTTTCAGCCCTACTGCCTTTCCTAAACCAAAAAGGTTCGCCTTGCAGCATTAAAATCTGAGTGGATCTAAGTGCATGGGTTATTTTGCTCAATGGATTTGTTATTATAAGGTAATGTATCCTATTACATATTTTTAGGTCGCTGTAATTTTAAAACTCCTGCAAACCCAGCGATTATTTGTTGGCTTTTATACAGTGCTGTTAGATGTAAGAAAAAACGAAGCTCAAAGCTTATAAGCTCTAGAATGAGCAACAGGAACGCTTATTCAGTGGAAAACGGTGGGTGCACACCAACACAGCAGATATACAGTAAGAAGGTAACAATTATTAGGCTTTAGGATAGCTGTAGGTGTACTATAAAATCCCATGGTCTTGGCAGCTGTACAGTATGTGTTACATTAAAGACAGAAAGGGAAAAGAAACATCCGTAATTTCATTTGTACCACATTAAACTGTGTTCCATCAGGATTTATAACCATAATTCCCTCACAATGACCTGATCCTAGACTCATTACTGGTTCCTGTTCACTCATCCATAAAACATTGTTCAACACTTGCACTCAATTATGAAGGCATTTTGAAAGCTGTATGACCTTGTTGTATTGGAAAGAATATGATAACAATGATACTGACATCATTTATTTAATTCTATGTTATTCTCTAAATTGTCTATAATTATTTATTTTTTTTTTTAATAATACCGTGTGATTTATTTTCACTTAATCTCTGATGCTAATATGGGTTATCTCCTACAGGCCACACAGGGCGGTTGCTGAAGTCACTGTGTTTAACCAGTATGATCTTCCTCCTGTTCCACATCATCTACCAGATCACAGTCAACAGCCTGCTAGCCAGAGATGACTTCGATCCCAGGTTTAACTGTGAGTTCCTTGTTTTGTTTTGTTTTTTCAAGTGGATTTATAAAGAGACTTTTTTTAAATTTTTTTTTAATTTCTAAAGTATTGAGACTGGACAAGTCTGAATAGTTTACTTCTCTCTGTTAATTATTTATATTATTTTTTTCTAAAGTAAATGTATATATATATATATATATATATTTTTTTATATTTTTTGTGTCAAAACAAATCACAAAATTCACTATTCTTAAAAAAAAAATTGGTAAATTATAGGTTATTTGAATTTCTCGCATTTAAAAATGATAAACACACAAAGAAACAGACAGATAATATTTTAACCAAAGCAGCACTGAATTGAAGAATTGAATTCTCAGTCAGTCAGAGCAGCGGCGGCCGGTCAATGCGGGGCGCAGGGGCGCCGGCCCCCTTAAAGTTAGACAGAGAAAAATGCTACGTTAACATGTAATTATTTCACATAAGAATTATTTATTTATTTCATTTAGTCACAATATTCATCTGTATTTCTTAATATAATTTACTAAACTGTATTACGTCCATTTGTGTTCGTGTACGCGGGGCGCGGGAGTGTCTATGTAGGCACGTTAATTTTTGAAAAGCACTAATTGCATCTTTTTAAATCATCCTTCGGGCGCAGCACTGTGCGACCCGAACCCGCCCACTTTTGTCCTTAGCGAATCAATTCTGTTCTTAAATATTTGGGCTTATGTGATTGGACCATTCTCAATGAGTCTTTTCCAGTTTTTTCCAAAATTTGTAAAAATATTTAAAAGCAACAGAATAAGATCAAGGGCTGCTGAAGGAAACACTTTTTACAGCTACAGTACTATAACATGTGTGATAATAAGAGCTACCTTGTTTTTGTTTTTGTTTAGTACATGAAGTATTAGGGGTATAGCATATTGCTGTAAAAAAAGGAATAAAACACCACATATTCTGTTCTAAAGCAGGCTTAAGTATAAGCATGATGTATGGAATAACACACCTAATGAAAATGATCTACACCTGCATGGCGTGATGCGACACAATAAAGAAAAATAAAAGTTCTTTATTCATTAAAAAAAATATATATATATCAGTTTTTAATTATGTTTTATTGTTGTGGATCATTTGAGTTCATGTTGTCACTTAAATTACACTATAGTTGCTATAACTATCATCATCTCCTTCCCTCTTATTTTCTCAACTTCAAGGTTAGGGACGGCTTTCCATCCTTTCCAACTTTTACATTACATTTAATTATATCTCTGTGATTAGCTTAGATGATTTACTATGTATAAACTGGGGAGCCAATCAGTGCTTATGCAGGTGGGTAAGGTAGTTGTTTACTGATCAGGAATGGATGCAACATTGCACTTTCTGATTAATTACACTTTTATCAGATTATAATAAGCTGTGAGAATGTTTCTTTTTAGGTTTAAACATTTCCAGGGCTCATCATTTTGTACCAATTTAAATTTACCTAACAGAGAGAAAATATCTTAAGTAAATCTTTAATAATTTGCATTAATTACATTTGATGATGATGAAAGTGTCATGCACACTCATAACACGACCGGCACTAGGACCCGGAAGTAATACGGTCGGGTTTCAGGAAGCATAAAAGGAAACAAGATGACGCATCACATCGCTCAGTCATTGAGTTATGCCCGTGCTATCGCCGTCGCCTCGCTCGTCCAAACGTGAGTACTCACTTTCTTGGGTTATCGCTTCTGATTGGGTGTGTGTATTTAGAACGCGGGTTTATTTGTGTAAACTCTTGCTCTCGCTTCGGGAGAGTTCTAAGAATAACTTGCGTGGTTATCCTGCCTACTCGCGCTACTTCCGCGTTTGGGTTTACCATCCACGCTACAGGGCTAACTGCTAAGTCTTCTGCTTCATCTCCGGTTTGTCCGTGACAGAATGACTGAGCCACCGGCAGTAAACCCAGCGGAGTTTGCTCACCTCTGCGATGTGGTTGACCGGCATGCTAAGCTGATCGATCAGCTCCGTTGTGAAGTCGCATCGCTCCGCACGGAGCTCCAGGGCGTCGCGGCCTTGCGCCGCGAGGTGGCGGAGCTGCGACAGGAGAATGCGATCCTCCGCGGAGCGGCCGCTCAGCCGGCTGTGGCCACGCCCATCGCAGCGGCTGCTGCGCCGCCAACTCCCTCTCCACCTTCTGATGTTTTCTTATCTTTACCGGATAAATTGAATGGCACGGATGGGAAGTGCAGTGTTTTTCTAACTGCATTGGATCTTGTGTTTGAGTTTAATTCCACCAGATACTCCACAGACCGACTGCGCATTGCTCTTCTCGTTTCGTTGCTATCCGGGCAGGCAGCTGAGTGGGCCACGGCGGTTCTTCGTTCAGATTCAGATGTCGCCTACTCCTACACCGAGTTCACCCGCCAGCTCAAGCTCACCTTTGAGCATCCAGCTGCTGAGGTGGAGACCGACTCCAAGTTGTACCATCTAAAGCAGGGAGGGTCGTCCGTGAGCCGTTACACCGCAGAGTTTCGTACTCTCGCCGTACAGACCGACTGGGGAGACTCCGCACTCCGGACGGCCTACTACGAGGGACTGGCTGCACGGATAAAAGACGAGCTCGCCGGACGAGAGCTTCCAGCTACCTTGGAGGGTTTAATTCAACTCGCCTCCGGATCGACCAACGGCTGCTCGTTCGCCCCAAGCCAGCTCCTCGTACCCTGCCACCCACCATGACTGCACTACCACACACCACGCCCTTCCTCTCCCGCTCACCAGTTCCAGAAGTCCACGCCTCATTCACTGCAGCACCCACCAGGACCGTCGGTACTCCACCCCCCGCCGTGGTTGACACAGGAGTCGGGGAACCCATGCAATTAGGGCGCGCCTCCTTGACCGCTGCAGAACGGGAACGCCGATTCAGAGAGGGGCTCTGCGCGTATTGGGGATCTTCTGCACATCATCGGGCCATCTGTCCTCTGCGGCCGGGAAACGCGCAGCCCCGGTGAGAAATGGGAGGAACTCACCGGGTCCCATGTCCCTCTCCACCACCATTACCAGTGATTCCCGTCTCACGGTGAAAGTACATCTCCAGTTTGGCCACAAACGGGTCGGAAGTACCGCGTTCGTCGACTCCGGGGCAGCAGGTAACTTCATTGACTCTTCCTATGCCAAAAAATTGGGGATAAAGATCGAGGCGTTATCCCAGCCTGTAAACATTACATCAGTCGATGGTCGGCCTCTCTCCTCCAGCCCCATCTCCTTTCAAACCCAACCTATCACCCTCATCATCAACCAGCACCGAGAACAGATCCAGTTTCACACCACCACCATTTCATCACCACCCATCATCCTCGGACACCCTTGGCTGCTGCAACACGACCCGCTCATATCCTGGACCCAAAGCCGGATCCTACAATGGGGGCCGACCTGCACTGAGCTTTGCCTACGGGCCGAGGCAGGGACGTGCTCTAGGGAGTCCGAGGCCCCCGATGTCGACACAGATAAAATCCCGCTAGACTACCGGGACCTGGGTGAAGTCTTTTGTAAGAGACGTGCGACTCATCTACCACCTCATCGCTCATACGACCTGGCGATCGATCTTCAGCCAGGTGCGACACCACCCCGCGGCCATCTCTATTCATTGTCCAACACCGAGACGCAGGCGATGGCGGAGTATGTTTCCAGTGGACTTCGCCATGGTACCATCCGGCCCTCCTCCTCACCTGCCGCTGCGGGGTTCTTTTTCGTGAAGAAACGCGATGGTAGTCTACGTCCCTGTGTCGATTATCGGGGGCTCAACAATATTACCATAAAGAACCGACATCCATTGCCTCTTACCAACTCTGCCCTGGACGCCATCTCTGGTGCCACCATCTTCACTAAGTTGGACCTCCGGAGCGCCTACAACTTGGTGCGCATCAGAGAGGGCGATGAGTGGAAGACGGCCTTCATCACCCCTTCAGGACACTACGAAAGTCTGGTCATCCCGTTTGGTCTCTGCAACGCACCTGCCGCCTTCCAACAGTTCATAAATGACGTTCTCAGAGACATGTTAGGCCGATGGGTGTTCGTCTACCTTGACGACATCCTCATCTACTCCCGAACACTCAACGAGCATATCCAGCATGTCAGAGCGGTTCTAAAGAGATTGCTTGCCCACCAGCTGTACTGTAAGTTGGAGAAGTGCGCTTTCCACGAGCGCTCCACCACGTTCCTGGGTTTTGTCATCTCGCCCCAGGGTGTGGCCATGGACCCGCAGAAATTGGAAGTTGTGAGTCATTGGCCCCTACCAAAGACTCTTAAACAGCTCCAGAGATTTCTCGGGTTTGCCAATTTTTATCGCCGCTTTATCCGGGACTACAGTACCGTTGCAGCGCCACTAACCGCTCTGACCCCCCCATCATCTCACCTCTTCAATCTCACCCCAACTGCTGTCTCTGCCTTCCATGAGCTCTGTCGCCGCTTCACCACTGCTCCCATCCTCCTTCACCCGGATGCTGACAAACCATTCGTTGTGGAGGTGGACGCTTCGGATGTGGGCGCCGGGGCTGTTCTCTCCCAGCGAGGTCCAGACCAAAAACTGCACCCCTGCAGTTTTTTCTCCAAGAAATTTGACGCCACTCAGCAGCGATACGGAGTAGGGGACCGCGAGCTGCTGGCCATAAAGTGGGCCTTGGAGGAATGGCGACACTGGCTCCAGGGCGCCAGAGAGCCGTTCATCGTCTGGACCGACCACCAAAACCTCATTACAATCCGCACGTTAAAACAGCTGAACCCCAGACAGGCGCGATGGGCACTATTCTTCGAAAATTACAATTTCCACCTGTCATACCGCCCGGGGTCCAAGAACACCAAAGCCGACGCCCTCTCCCGACAACACGAGGAAGACGTCCCCCGGGCGGACCCCGCGCCTGTACTGCCAGCCACCAAGATCCTCGCACCGCTCAGGTGGGACCTGGAAACGAGGGTTCGCCAGGCACAAGCTACGGAGACCGCACCAGCAGGTGTGCCGCCTGGCCGACTCTACGTCCCCAACGCCATCAGGGCCGAAGTACTCCAGTGGGGACACTCCTCCCCCCTTTCAGGACACCCCGGGAGACGGCGGACCCTACTGTTTGTACAACGTGCTTTCTGGTGGCCCAGTATGAAAAAGGACGTAGATGAGTTCGTCCAGGCGTGCCCAGTGTGTGCCAGGTCCAAGGACAGCAACAGACCATCACCCGGGGAACTTCAACCACTCCCGGTTCCCCGCCGACCCTGGACACACATTGCCGTTGACTTCATCACGGGCCTGCCGGTTTCTGAAGGAAGGGACACCATCCTCACCATCGTCGACCGGTTCTCCAAAGCTGTTCACCTGGTGGCCCTCTCCGGCCTCCCGTCAGCTAAAAGGACAGCTGAGCTGATATTAGAGCACGTAGTCCGCCTGCATGGGTTCCCAAAGGACATCGTCTCGGACAGGGGGCCCCAGTTCACGTCCCGGTTCTGGAAGGCCTTCTGCCGTCTGATCAATTCCACCTGCAGTCTGTCCTCCGGTTACCACCCACAGACTAACGGTCAGACGGAGCGAACCAACCAACAACTGGAGCGCTACCTGAGATGCTTTATTGCTGATCGCCAGTGCTCCTGGGCCCGCTACCTCATTTGGGCTGAACTGTCCCACAACCTCCACCTATCTTCTGCCACCAACCTAAGCCCATTTGAGGTATGCTACGGCTTCCAACCTCCGATGTTCGATCATCAGGAACCGGAGGTGGAAGTGCCGTCGGCCCAACAGTTGGTTCGCCGGTGTCGACGGCTTTGGAGACAAGCAAACCACGCCATTCAAAAGGCCAATCGCCGCTACACCCTGCAACATCGCCGTCGACACCCACCGGGACGAATGTACCAAGTAGGTGATAAGGTATGGCTCTCAACAAAAAACCTACACCTGCAGACTGAGTCAAGGAAACTGTCACCCAGATTCATCGGACCATACCGCATCAACCTCCGGATTAACCCTGTCACCTACCGGCTCCAGCTGCCTGCGGCGCTCCGGATCCATCCGGTATTCCACACCTCCCAGCTCAAACCCTTCATCACCTCACCTATGGTTCCACCCACCCACCCTGCTCCTCCTCCCCGTATGATTGAGGGTGGTCCCGCCTACACCGTTCGCCGGATCCTTGACTCACGTCCTCGGGGCAGAGGGCTCCAGTACCTGGTGGATTGGGAAGGTTACGGTCCCGAGGAGAGATCTTGGATTCCGGCTCGGTTCGTCTTAGACCCCGAACTCATCCGGGACTACCGTCGTCGGGTATCCTCCACCCCAGGACCGTCGAGAGTCGGTCCTGGACGGGGGGGTACTGTCATGCACACTCATAACACGACCGGCACTAGGACCCGGAAGTAATACGGTCGGGTTTCAGGAAGCATAAAAGGAAACAAGATGACGCATCACATCGCTCAGTCATTGAGTTATGCCCGTGCTATCGCCGTCGCCTCGCTCGTCCAAACGTGAGTACTCACTTTCTTGGGTTATCGCTTCTGATTGGGTGTGTGTATTTAGAACGCGGGTTTATTTGTGTAAACTCTTGCTCTCGCTTCGGGAGAGTTCTAAGAATAACTTGCGTGGTTATCCTGCCTACTCGCGCTACTTCCGCGTTTGGGTTTACCATCCACGCTACAGGGCTAACTGCTAAGTCTTCTGCTTCATCTCCGGTTAGTCCGTGACAGAAAGGATTTCACTTGATTCCCTATACAGGTGCATCTTACTAAATTAGAATATCATCGAAAAGTTGAATTATTTCAGTGATTCAATTCAAAAAGTGAAACTCATATGTTATATATGTATTCATTACACACAGACTAATATATTTCAAGTATTTATTTCTTTTATGTTTTGATGATTATGGCTTACAGCTAACGAAAACCTTAGAAAATTAGAATATTATTTAAGACCAATAAAAAAAAAGAGACGTTGGACTACTGAAAAGTATGAACATGTCAGGTCAGGTCTCCCTTTGCATGAATTACTGCAGCGATGCAGCATGGCAGGGAGGCGATGAGTTTGTGGCACTGCTGAGGTGTTATGGAAGCCCAGGTTGCTCTGATAGCGGCCTTCAGCTCTTCTGCGTTGTTGGGTCTGGTGTCTCGCATCTTTCTTTTCACAATACTCTATAGATCCTAAGGTTAAGGTCTTGCCAATTAAGCACAGGGATAACATGATACTTAGACCAGATATTAGTACAGTTATTAGGCAGTGTGGATAAGTGCCAAGTCCTTCTGGAAAAATTAAATCAGGAACTCCATAATGCTGGTCAGCAGAGGGAGGCATGAAGTGCTGTAAAACTTCCTGGTAGATGGCTGCGCTGACCTTGTACCTGATAAAACACCGTGGACCAACACCAGCAGATGACAGGGCTCCCCAAACCACGCACTGACTGTGCAAACGTTACACCTCTCTTCCTTCAGACTCTGGGACCTTGATTTCCAAATTTAAATGCAAAAATTACTTTCGTCTAAAAAGAGGACTGAGCAACAGTTTTTTTGTCCTTAGCCCAAGTAAGACGCCTCTGACCTTGTGTCTAGTTCAAGAGTGGCTCGACACAAGGAATGCGACAGTTGTAGCCCGTGTCCTGGATACATCTGTGCGTGCTGACTGTTGAAGCACTGACTCCAGATGCAGTTCACTCCTTGTGAATCAACCAGAAATTCTTGAATGGGCTTCGTTTCACAATCCTCTCGAGGCTGCGGTTATCCCTGTTGCTCGTGCACCTTTTTCTATCCCATTTTTTTTTCTTCCATTCAACTTTCCATGAATGTGCTTAGATATACTGCACTCTGTTAGCAGCCAGCTTCTTTAGCTGAGCACCAAATGAGGACCTCTTCAAGTGCAGAGTGCACCAGAATGAGAGACCATTTAAGGCTCAGGAAACCTTTGCAGGTATTTTGAGATGATTAGCTGAGAGAGAGAGATACGGAATACAGTGCAAACGTTTTGAGACCCCTTATTTCTTCGTATTAAATTAATGATGTAGATTAAGTTAAAGAAATTGGAACAAATGTTTTACTGTAACAGACTGCAAAGTCCCCAAAGATACAATTTGGTGTTGTGGTTAGTGCTTTTTAAGTACTGTTCAGCACTATCTAATCGTTTCGGACTCTCTCTCTCTCTCTCTCTCTCTCTTTACGATCTCATCTTTGATAGGTGGATAGAAAGGTTATGACAGGAGGCAAATTCGGCAGGCACATCTGTTTAATGCGGCTTGTGCCTCAGGGAAGTTCAGCAGAATAAATACAGTACCTGTGTGCTTGGCAGGGCATTGAATGAATTCACATCTGAACATGTAAACACACGCACACATGGCACATGGCGACAAGCCATCATCGTGTATCACGTTGACAACCAAACAAAAGTCCTGTTTCTTTGGAAATATCTAATATACTGTACTTACGTATATAAAGTATAGCATGCAGTGTCTGTAGTTTTCAACCACTTAAATTCAATGGATATTTGAATTGGATTAAACTTTGTGCACTTAAATTCTACTACATCCGGTATGGTTGCTCAAACGTTGTTCATTCGTCCATTCATTCAGAGTGTTTTGTTTAAAATCTTCAATTTATTGTCACGATGCTAGGTAATATAACTGCAGTTAATATTCACACAATCATAAGCAAAAATAAATAAATGTATAAATCTATTATTTGAAATATATATATATATATATATATATATATATATATATATATATATATATATATAGTGAACAAAGGGAGACTTTATCAATCAGTGTGCGTTTATGAGAAGTATACAGTATACTGTATTTATAGCGGATAATTGGCTTTTAAAAGCTTTAAACACTTTTAAACTCTAGTTTGTCTAGACAAATGTACTCCTTATGTCTCAGCTTATTTTAATGTTTATTAAAAAAAAATTATATTACATTTAAAAAAAATTGTACATTTACATTTAAATATAAATATTATTTAAATGTTTAAATATTTTAGTTCGAATTGTATTTAAAGTAATGCATTTGCATAGGTCTCTTGATCAATAAACAGATTAACTTATTATTATTATTACTATTATTATTATAACAAATAATTTTATTATGGGTCGTGGTGTAGTGGCCTTGCACCTCTAAGGTCAAGGTATTGATTCCCACCCCTGGTCTGTTTAAGTGGAGTTTAAATGTTCTTTGTGGGTTTCCTCTGTGACGTTTCCTCCCACAGTCTAGAGACAGGCACAGTATGCTAACTGACTTTTTTTTTTTTGTGTGTGTGCCCTGCGATGGGTTGACACACTGTTCAGGCTGCACTCCGCCTCATGCCCAAAATCTCCTTGAATAAGCTCCAGGCTTCCTGGCGACCCTGTTCAGGATAAGCAATATACAAAATGAGTGAATTAATGAATTCATTCATTTTATTTTGTCCTTTGTGACATTGAACCATACAGGGGTTAATTACAGTCTTGGTACTTGTGTAAAGAGTTGAGTAGCTTTTTGGATTTTTGGTCGCAGAGCTAAAGCAGGACCGTTGCTCTACTACATTCTGTGTATGTATGTGAGAAAGATGCCCTTATAACTTGACACCCTTTGCTTCACATTTCTGTCCTCGCAGTGCCAACTAAGCCATTAAGGCATTAACCAGGAAACATTTGCTAAACCATGACAGGGAAGTTCCTTTTTTTTTTTTTTTTGAGCAAATGATCTGATGTGGATATTTTGCAGACTTTACAGACAGTGACACTTGTGATACATGCGCACACATACACAGTAGTATCCTTAAGTTTGTCATTCTTTTTCAATTTAACACAAATAATTTCCTTTTAAATGATATTATCAGTAATTCTTAAGTGGAAGGTAGAATTAGAAGTAAAAATATTAGCATTTCAGGTGAATCGCAGAGTTTCTTAGTGATTGGTATGTCTCGTTTTTGTCTTAATGACAGTGTGCACTGTTAAGTGTTAAGTCCACTGACATGTCATCTTTAGTGAAAGAGCTAAGACTGCTGGAAAGTCTTACCTGTTGTACCAGGGAGATTCTAATTTAAGAGTTTAAGAATCTTCTTACAAAGTTGCTTAAATGTAAATAGTAATCTGTAACCTGCAATATATATATATATATATATATATATATATATATATATATATATATATATAGTGATTAATAATGTCTCTCTCAGTCAGTGGTGTCACTGTTCCATCTCAGGCTTGGGTGCGTTGTGCTGACCACTATTATTTTTGTGCTGACCGCTTCTTTATACTCACGAGTTACTGCTAGTCAAAAAAGACACATTATGCTATAGAGCGAGCATTCAGAGAAGAGTATATGGTAGGGAAAGGGCATTCGTGATTTGACAGAGCCATCAAATACCATGTACAAGATATTTTAGGGAAGGAAAGCATTTTGGAAAACATCTTCACGGAATGCCTCATGCAGCAGTTTGTGCCTGCTAAGAGGTCTAATAAATGCATAGCATTTTAGACCTTCTTGTAAGTTGTTAATAAAAATGCAGCAAAATATGATCTGTGTGCTCTGAGGTGCATTTTAACACCACTGACATTTTAATAGCACTTGGCCCAGGACTATGTGAGGTGTAGGCATTAGGGGTGTACTGTAATGCGATCACACCACAGTATCTCTACAGTATGTGTTCAGTGCTCCAAGTGTTTTGAGATTTGAACAGAAAGTAGATTTGACCTGGACATATATGCAAACACACTGTTTATGCATTACTACATTCATGTGCAAGTTGGTACCCCTTTAAAAAAAATATATAATTCTACATGTTTTTGTGTATATCTGATCATAGCAAGTCTTACATAAACAACACAACAGCATAAAACTCTTTTTTTTTTTTTTTTTTACCATACTATTATATACAGTATTTAACACAAATTAGGCCAAAAAATGTGGGCAATACTACAGTAATTATCCCCATTCTTACTGCTTCCACAGGATTTAAGAGAGTAAGTAGCAGGTAGGTGCTGCATTTGATTATTGATAATCAGTAGGAATCCAGACTATCAAAGCAGGTTTGGCAGTTTGCTGGTTTAGAACTTTCAGGTTTGTGTTATCACAATGCAAAGAGGGAAAGACATCAGCAGTGGTCTTTGAGGAATCAACTGTTACTGCACATCATTCCGTAAAGGGTAAAAAAAAAAACACATTTCCTAACAATTTGAGTTCAAGAAAGATTATTCACAAAATTCACCTTCATTTCTGATCAGACTCAGCAGTGCTCAGAGAAATACAAAAGAAAAAGCTACATCTCAGCTACAGGCCTCACTGAGCATGTTAAGTGTTAAAGACGCCTGAACAAGCATGGTTTGTTTGTAAGGGTGCCAGGAGAAAACCTTTTTAGAAATACTTTTTGCAAAACTGAATCTAAAGACTTCTGGGATATTGTCATATGGACAGATAAGCAAATTACCAAAGTGAAGTTATTTGTCATTTCAGCAGAAACACCTCATATCCACCGTCAAGCATGGCAGTGGAGGGGTGATGATTTGGGCTTGTTTTGTAGCCACAGGACGGCGTATTGTGGTCACTGAGTTGGTCGTGGAATCCTCTGCGAAGGCCCTCGTCTGACAGCTAGAGTTTGATCAAAATTGGGTCAGTGATCTGAAGCATACGGATAAACCTACATCACAATGGCTGAAAAATGAAAGAATCAAGGTTTTATGAAGGGCCAAGTCAAAGGCCAGACCTCAATCTAATCAAAAACGTGGTGAGATCTTAAGAGAGCTATTAATATGCAAATATCCAATATCCTCAATGAACTAAAGCAATGTTGTAAATAACAATGAGCCAACATTCCTCCAGATTTTGTGCGAGACTGAGAAAGTCATACAGGAAAGATATCAAATCATGGGGTAATTAGTATTGCCGACATGTTTTTTTCTTTATGGATTTGGCACAGTAATAAGTAAAATAAGTTGTGTTTTTTATATGTTTTTGTTTGTCTGAGGTTGTATTTTTGTTTTTACACAAATTAAAAGAGGGGGTACTAACTTTTGCATTGCAAAAACTTTGATTTTGTAGTATTTTAAATGCATATACAGTAATGGCGGCACGGTGGCGTAGTGGTTAGCACTGTCGCCTTGCACGTCCAGATTCGATTCCCTTCTCTGTGTGCATGGAGTTTACATGTTCTCCCCGTGCTTGGTGGGTTTCCTCCGAGTACTCCGGTCTCGTTGGATAGGCTCCAGGTCCCCCATGACCCTGAATACAGGATTAAGCGGTATAGATGATGAGTGAGTGAGTGATGATAATAATAATAATATGATTAAAAGTGTTTCTTATGAGAACCATCCCAGGACAGAAAGTATGTTTCTCTGCTACAGTGGATCATTTCAAGTTCATTTTGAGTTCCCAGCTTCAGAAATCACTTTAACACATTGTGTGAATGACTCACAAAGTGGCAGAAACATCTCAGCATCAGATGTTTGGAGGAGATTATTTCATATTTTGGGTACCTTCAGCGTTTTTTATACAATAAATAAATAAAAAATAAAGAATAGAATAAAAGAAACACCATTGGATTGGAATGTGGGTCTAAACTGGTAGTGTGATTTTATTACCTTCCGGAAAGACTTGAAAAGGCTTGAAATGCCAGTACAAAGCTGGGTGCAGAGCCTCTGCTAGTGAACATGAAGTGCTTTCAGTAGTGTTTTACCATACACGCATTGTAACAGTAAATGTAAACAATAGTATATTTATTTAGTTTTATTCATATTATGCATACATGTACGGTGATACTGGAACTAGAACACATACTAGAACTAGAACCAACAACTGGGGCTATATGGAAGACATGAAAGGTCTGCTCATCTGATATGGGACAAGATTGATAATACAAGTCAAACCAGAATTGGTGGGCGAAATTTCTTGTAAATTAAGGCGTTAAACCATTTGCAAAAGACTTCAAGCCCAATAGAACGAGGAGACTCTGAAACCGAGCACGAATGGTGCAAACGTTTTAAAGAAGGTCATACGCCTGTGAATGATGATCACGGCCGAGGTGGCTTGGAGCCCAGTGCAGTCGTTCCCATGAACATTCAGCGAGTAGACGGCCTGGTCCTTGTCGCCAACTTGTGGAAGAGACGCATCTGTCTGTCGCGACTGTGCACACAATCCTTCACCAACACTACTTGCGTATTTCAGGAACTCGGCTGAGAGTTATTGCCACATCCCCTCGCTCCACATGTTTGGGCCATTAAAGGAGTTCCTGGGAGGCCTTCTTTCAGACATGAAGCAGGCAGTCTGAGAAAGCTTCCTACCTTGAAGGTATCCAAGCACAGGTTGGGATGAGTACATTAGTGTAGCAGGGGATTATATAGAAAAATAAAAGTCTTATACTATTGCTATTCTGTACAATCAAAAGGTTTGTCATGAACGCTCCTCATATTACAGATTTAAACCTGGTTCCTGAAAAATGGTGAGTCTACAGTAAGTAAATAGTAAATGATGAACAAATGATCTTTGCTTCAGTTTCAGTGCTTTCCATTTAAACACAGCAATATTAATACACACGACTTCTTTATGTGTAACATATACAGTATCTGTGATCTTACAGTAAATGGCAAACGGCCAACTGTGTCTTACAGTGGCTTACTTACTGTAAGAAATCACAACCTAAACGTTTCCAAATTTTAAAGCCACAATCCAGAACTGAAATAGATTAAATTTAGACTATATGGGGCAAATCAATATAGTTGATCAATTAATTTTAATATAAAGATACTTAAACTATGCAATTGTGTGGATATTCAGCTAAATTAGCTCTGGTGCAAACAGTTCTCATCTGAAATCACTGCATCTGTGTGCAGTTAAAGTGACATTTTAAAGAAGATAAAGTAACATCATGACAATTCCAATAGTGGACATTAAGAATAAGCCTCGGGTAATTGTTTTTAGGAAAACTGTAATGATCATCATCAGCGTATCACTGTATTATTCATCATGTCTGATTTCAAAATGACAGCAAATTAAGATCGAGTTTGTTATTTATCACTAATTAATGCAAGAGAGGTTGGACGGGTGGGAATTCATCGCTGCTCTTTGTTTCGAAAAAGGTGATATGATATTCTTCAGCCGTTTGGAGACGAAGGTGTTTTGTGCTGTTATGATTGTTTAAACGGCAGAAATGTTTTAATTGTTAATAGTCTCTGTAATGCTATTCCAACAGCAGGCATTTTCTACTTACTGTAAGTGGCAATTTTACCATGCAGTATAGTCGCATTCATACCCACACACACTAAAACACACACGCACACACACACAACAGAAAAGGATGCATGTTAACACCCTTTTCAGGTGACATCTAATATTAGATTATAGTGTAGATCAAAACATTTGAAATGATTACCTGATACAGATGTATTTATGAATAAAAAATATACTAATTGAAATTTGCACTAATTGAATTTATTGGATGGATGTGATGCTCACAGTTAACCTGGTTACATCATGATTGCAATTTAATAAAATATCACACCTAATTAGTTAGTGTGAAATTAGTCCAGCTGTGTCTACGTATATAAAACACTCTATGGTGTTAACTCAACACTGGGGGTTTTGCTGTGTACTAGCTGACGCCAGCAGTATGTTAGCTAACTAGCTGGAAATTTTAGTCAGTTAATAACAGGTAAACGGTATGTGTTTGTCTTAGACATGCAGTGATTTCTGTCTTTCACTGGACAAATCTCATACTCGGTTCAGTTATACCGTATTCTTGTCCATGTGTCTGGTTAGATAATGGACAATAATTGGATAGGCAGAAATACAGATCTTTCTGATTTTTATTCATTGTAACCATTTATATAGGCGGCATGGAGGTGTAGTGGTTAGCACTGTCGCCTTGCACCGCCAGGGTCCGGGTTCGATCCCCGGCCAGGTGCATGGACTTTGCATGTTCTCCCCGTGCTTTTTGGGTTTCCTCCGGGTACTCCGGTTTCCTCCCACAGTTCAAAGACATTAAGCGGTATAAATGATGAGTGAGTGAGTGAGTGATAACCATTTATATTTACATTTATATGTAGATATTGTGTTTCCTTTATATATCTATCTATTTCATATATCAAAGTATATGCTCTCTGGCTGTAGAATTTATTTTTAATAACTTTTAGAAAAGACAAATATCTAATTTTCAACATAATTCCCTAGTTTTGTAATACACTTTGTCCATCTGTCAGCATATTCTCTCATCAAAAAATGTTTTTGGCTGAGCTGTGAGCCACGAATGCACCTCGTAGCGCTGCTTTCAGAGAACCAAACAGGTGAAAGTCCGATTGAGAAAGATCAGGACTATAGTGAGGATGCTTTAATACTTCAAGACTTAGTTTCTGCACAGTGTCAACAGTGTGGGAAGAAGTGTGGACATGCATCATCACACAAGACCACAACACCACAACACCCATGGATAGCAGTCCTCTGCATTTAATCTAAAGTCGAACCTTTAGCTCTTCAATAGCTCTTTAATCTCGTCTCACTGTAATGAGGACTGTTGATTTTTTAAAAACCTTTTTTCCTTATAATGTCCTAATACTGGCTTTTAATAATCATAGGAAAGAGTAAGGATCCATTTTCCACCTGATGGTTGACTTTTGAACTTTTTCAATCTGCAATTGAGGAAGTTTCCATTCCATACACTTTACGCCTTACTTTCAGGCTCGTAGTGATGAATCTATGCCTCACAAACGCTTCTGTTTATCTGCCAAATGCATTAAATGTAGGTTCTAATATAACTGGAGTACAGTATATCCATTTATATCTCAAATGTAGTTAAAGTGTTCTAAAACACATAAAGGCACCTGTCTGCATGTGTAAGTAAATTTACTAGACATTTGTCACTTGTAGAGCATCAACTGAGTCTTTGTGACATCAAATACTTCTGGCAGCAGGTAACTGACACAGAGTTGTTGGAGTAGTAACAGTTTGTAATAGCGTTTTAACCTTAAAAGGAAATCTGACACCTAATTGAGTTGCTAATTTGCTAACAAACTCAGGCATATTGATTTGTCATTATTGTAAACACTTCAGCCACAACTAAAGTGTTGCACAGTACAACTGCTTCACCTCTCAGGTGTCAGGGAAATTTTAGTTAGTACTTGCATCGCCTACCTGGGTATCAATTTCTGATTATTTGTCCACTTGTTAAAAGCTTATCGATTACTGTCTGCTCACGGTAATAGGACTGTCTGCTCACGGTAATAGGAACACCTTTGTACACCTGCACATTTATTATCTAATCAGCCAATCATATGGCGGCAGCACCGTGCAAAAATCATGGTGAAACAGTTTAAGAGCTGATGTTCACATCAAACATCAAAGAGGAAAAAAGATTCGTCTTGGTGCCTTTAACACACTATGGCTGTTGGTGCCAGATGGGCTGGTTTAAGTGCTTTAAAAACTGCTGATTGTATACAATTTGCATATACAGTGGAACCTTGGATTACGAACATAATTCATTCTGGGAGTGGGCTCGTATTCCAAAACACTCGTAAACCAAATTGTATTTTCCCATAAGAAATCATGGAAACACAAATTTATTGTTCCACAGCCCAAGAAAATAAATACATAAGAATAATTAATACAAAATATAAAGGTTATTTTTAAAATTGACCTTTTAAAAAAAGTAAAAATAAATCCAGACAAATAAGTGTTTCCGTTTGTGCTCGAGGGCGTGTGTTTGTGTGTGTATGAAGTAAGCGAGGAGGAATGAATCCCCACCCTTCTCCCTTATTATCCCTTAGACTAAGCAAAGTCTGACCTTTCTGTCCTAATTTAAATTTAAATAATGAAAAATCACAGCATGATAAGATTTTATTCTGGTAAAATAAGTGTAATCTAGAGGCCTTTTCCTTTCATATAAGCCACTTCTGATTCCAACTATGATCAACTAAAAGTCAAGTTATAATTTGTTGTTCCTACAACTTGGATAGGTGACAAGACTTTTGTCAGGGTGTGTACTGTATATGTGGACAGTGAGTGATTATTAAAGGCTAAATGTGACATAATTAGTGTAAAATGGTTGATGTGAAATGTTTTTTTTTTTGCATGAACAAATCTTTATTTTTTTAACAAAGTATTTTTTCACCTATCAGACTGTGAAGAAAATGCAATACAGTAGAAATGTGGCAAAGAGTGTAAAGAGCTTTGTTTTTTTCTCCTTCAGGTTCAGGTTGGGAGAAATCTATACGACAGATTGGATTTGAGAGGTAAGTTAGATTACTTTATTTTAATATTATGGATTTTGTATAAACAGAGAGAGAGAGAGAGAGAGAGAGAGAGAGAAAGGAGAACTCTCTCTCTCTCTCTGCATGTTTACAGTATGTCTTATCCATTTGGTTACCTAAATATGAGCAATTTTTATATTCATCTATGCAACCATAGAACAGTATACTGTATTTACAGTATAATAACACACGTTGTTTGCTTAAATATTGAACATTTGCATTACACCAGACATCCGTCATGCACCAGCACCAATTTTTATGCCTCCGCCAATAAGTAGTAGAGGCATTTTGTTTCCAGTTTACCCGTCCATGAAAGAATTTTGCTTTACAATATCTAAAGAGGTTACCCTAACCCTAGGTTAACTGTTAACATGATTTGAATGAATTTCATTACTTTCAATTTCATTAATTCAAACAGAGTGAACGTCAAAATGAGGTCAAATATCTAATGCTGAAATGTATTTTACATTTTATCATTTTAAATACTTCACAAGTATGCCTAGACTTGGGGCTGGAGCAGAAGGTGTTCTTGATTCTTGACAGAATCTGCATGAATTGAATGAGCGCGATTGGTTTACAGTGCAAGGACATCTTAACGCTTGGGAAGGGTGCTTGCACAATATGTGCAAAAAGTAGGAATAAACGTATTAAATTATAAGCAAGTTAAATGTAAGATTTTACATAGACTAAGTCATTTTCTTTATGTTTACTTATGGAAAAAAAATAATTTTATGTGGAAGATATGCGCATATATCAGCAGTATGTGTTAGGACGGTATCTGGTCTGCACCCTGCTGCATTATGTATTGATATAGATAGATAAACCTAGATATTACATAGAGGCTAAAGTAAACCCTGATTATCAATAATTAGGGCATGATATGGAATATGAAAGTACTGTGCTGTTGGTAGCTTTCTTATGTTGTGTGAGCTTATTTAGTTGACTAATTTATAGAGTGCCAACAGAAAAACAGAATGTAAGACCACTGAATTTTAAGAAAAATGAAACACCAGACTGTCCCACAGCTTTTTCCTACAGCTGTGAGACTGTTGAATGAGCAGTTACAGTTACCCCCTGCCCCTGCCCCCACCTATTCTTACATATCACACACGCTATTACAATAACTGTGAACTGGACTTTGCATTGCTGCAGCACACATAATACAGACACTTTTTGGTTCATCTGCCCCTATCTTCCTTCATATCCTTTTTTTTAAATACATAGCTGTTATGGTGGCGGCACGATGGTGTAGTGGTTAGCACTGTCGCCATGCACCGCCAGGGTCAGGGTTCGATCCCCGGCCAGGCTCGATTCCCGTCTCAGTTTGCGTGTTCTCCCTGTGCTTGGTGGGTTTCCTCCGGGTACTCTGGTTTCCTCCCACAGTCCAAAGACATGTAGGTCAGGCTAATTGGCGTTCCCAAATTGCCTGGAGTGTGTGTGTCTGTGCCCTGCGATGGATTGGCACCCTGTCCAGGGTGTACCCTGCCATGTGCCCTAAGTCTCCTGGGATAGGCGTGACCCTGAATACAGGATTAAGCCGTATAGATGATGAGTGAGTGAGTGAGCTGTTATGGTTACTGCACTGCTGCACTATGGTCACACTTTATTACATGCCTGGAAGATGATGTTGTAATAATATCTAATTGTTATTTATACTCTGTTATTTCACAATTACAGTAAAGTTCATCGAACTGAATTAAATTTGCTGAAAGCAAAAGCATCCAAACTCTTTCTCTGTAAATTCCAGATTTGAATCTTTTCTTGCAAATGACTTTACTCACTAAAAACCTGCTATTGGCTGTTCTGAAATTTTAGAAATATTTTAAATAGTTATCCCAGAGAATCAAAACACATTTGATTCAGCTCATCAGATCAGATAATACGTAGCCCTACATGAAGACGAGACAAGCGACAGTGGGAGTATTATGATTGTGAGTTTGCTGTATGTACCAAAAGCGATCAGAATCCCAACCGTGTAAAGCTGTTGTCAGAATTAACAGTAGAGTCAGAAATATTCTTCACTGAATGTGGTGTCTTGCATTGCTGCGAGTAAACAGGTTTTATAGTAACGTTGTAAACTTGAGTAATGGTTGTGCAAAATCAGGCTTTGCTCCCAGTGTCTTCGGAACAGATAACACCCAGAGTACATGCTGCGCTACTAATAATTGTAAGTGGTGGAAAATTATTGACTCACCCTTGCTTGTTTGAAGTCTGGGAGCGAGAAAGACCTCTGTGATATTTTTAAATTATTGAGTTGCTTGCCTGTGTAAGCATCATCCTGCTGTTAGCAGGAAACAAACAGAGACAAACAGCATTACAGCCCACTTAAAACGCGTGTCAGGCAGTCTGCCCATCTCTCCATACAGCTCCACCTGAGCGCTAAACCCACTTACACCTGACCTGCTTTTGAAAGCTCACATTTTTCAGAGCCGAATCTGACATGCCGAGGCACTCATAAGACCCTGATACAATTAGCCGCGGTTTCTCATACTGTAAGTGCGAGCCGCGCACGTGTGGATTTATTTCGCTAAGAGAGGAGCCGCTGAAAGTGGCAGGAAGCTGAACTGTAAACTGTTTATGCCCCTAATTGACCTGTTACTCCAACGAAGGCATTTAGCCATGACATTACAGGACGTTGATGTGTCTCTCCTCTTAAACCTGGCATGGAGGCATGCGAGAGGGAGGAAACAGAGCCGCCAAATTGACTCAGAGCCGGCATGCCAGGGCGAGATGAGTCTAAAGTGGCTGCTGCCGACCAGAAAAGATAGAAAACATGTTTTTTATCTAGAGGTGTCGGAGCATCCAGGTTAATGGGACCGTCTAAAACCGGCAAAGACGTCACAGAATAAGTGGGAACATGAGTGAATTCATTAGCACAGTAGGGAGATTTTCGCTTCACTCGGGCATCGTTACTTTAGAGTTTATTTAAGGGTAAACCTGGGCTTATTGGAAACATCAGTGAGCTCTAATTAGACTGGAATTCACTTAGCAGGGATTGATTAGCCGTTACTGCAACTTTTTTATGATGTGAACACAGTCTGGAGACACTACCGTTTGGGCTTCACGCTTTCCCAACTGCATGCGTAATTGCATGGTTGTGTGTGTTTGTAGGTGTTAATTATATATTAAAGTGTGTAGGTGTTTATTACATTCTGTAAAGAATTTGATCTGAAGCAGAGTCTGGCATTCAGAGACATAAGCATATCTATATACTTAGCAGATAAATAGCAGGGTGCAGAAAATATTTTGTAGTAAACAATGATTTTATAGCAAACGTTGATCTTATTCAACCAGCTAGTAAACCATTTAAATAATTGGTTTGAAAAGATTGAAATCACAGACCTTTCTTTTTTTTTTTTTAGCTCGAAAGTTCTAGTTTTTACTAAAAGTTCAAAGATTTTTGCAGAACTGTGAAAAAAAAAATTGCTTGGAATAAATTGTTCCTTTTTGTAAACAACAATGAAAAAGAAGCACCTTATTTTAACCATGACTGTTTTAGAGCAGCTTGATGTGCTTCTAATGAGAAATATTTATATCCTTTTAATATGGGGAAATGCGGATTTTATAGAACTGGGTGGAGAGGCTTATAAAATCCCAGTATTGTAGCGCACCACAGATGTGCAAGAAGCTGTGGCTGGAAAAAGCTGCTGGGAGAAAAAAAAAAACAGCAAAAAAAAAAACACTACATTCCAATAAACATCCCATCTTTCCATCATCACAGATGGTGTTTGTTTGTGGGCCTGCCACAGCTACACATGCCATTTGGGTTGTTATTGGTAAATGAGCACCAATAAGAAGTTTACATGTGGGATATCCATTCTATTAAACGCTAGCACTTCTTTATTACTGCCGCACTTAAAAAAAAAAAAAAAAAAAGATGTACAATGCTGAAAATGTTAAAGACTATTGTCATGTCTTTTTTTTTTTTATCTTACCAAAACTTGTAAGTAAAGTAGATTGTAAGTAATTTACCCAGTTATTAGAGATGTTACTCTCAGGAGAATCTTGGCAGCAGGACCGTGAGAGTTTATAGCGAAATAAAGAGAAAGTAAATGCTTGCGAGACAGGTTCTCAAATGAAAAGCATTGCCCTTTGCACAGCTTCGGTTTGTGTTTTCGGTTAACACATAAGAGAACAACGAAAGTTATAAAATGATAAAGTGAATGAAAACAAAAGGAGAACTGACAGAAGTGTTCTGCTCAAAGCGGAATAAAAAATTTTACTTCAATATGCTCTCCTTTTTTTTTTTCTTTTTCTTTCCTTTTAGAAAAGTTGACACCAACACTGAAAGAAACTTTAGAAAGTACTAGTAACAGATGTTGGAATGGTCTCACCGTTAGTTGTATGTGAATTCTATCTCTGACCGTACCTTTGTCGCAGCTACATTGCACAAGTGCTTACGTGCTACGTGCTGATATTTAAATTTATAAATGTATTTATTTATACATTCGATCCCTGCAAAGTCTTTTTTTTTTTTTTTTTTGCTTAGAACCTAACTAATAATTGCTTGCAGAAACCCCCTTTTTTTTTTTTTTTAGAAATATCCTCCGCAGTGTTTTATGGCTTTTTTCATGCCAATATATCATTATTCATGCGTTTTAACACTAAACTATTAAGAACAATATTTTTCAAATTTTTGTAACATAAATATAACAGAAATTAAGCAAAATTTACATATAAAATATACTATATACTTTTTTTAGTACTGTAGAGAGAACACATAGCAACCATGTGGCTTAGGATGGTGAATTATTACTGTTTTAACCTACTTATACCTAAAAAAATACCAAGAAAACATGTTTGCATAAATTACTGTATAGGCGTAACTTCGGCATTTTAAATTCTAGCACTACAGAGGACACAGCAGTACCGTACTGTACAGTATACTGGTTTAACTTTACAATCTTTTTTTATTGTAAGGATAATGTATTAAGCTGAGTTTGAAATTAAATATAAGGGATATTTTTGGAGCATATTTGGGGTTTAAACTATGAAAATAGGCATTTCTAGGCCTTTCTTTTGACCAAATCCAAAACTTGCGTTTTCTCACAATTCAAAACCCAGATGATGTACAGTATTGCTATTCGAGAAGTACTTTGTTTGCCTTGTGACTTAAATCTCTTCACTGTCATGTCCTAAAGAGAGCTTCAGATTATGAAGCTGAATAACTGATTTCTGTTCCCCTCTCTGATTAGTGTCATAGGGGCCGATGTAGGAAATGGCATCCGTGTGTTTTTACCAGACATCGGCATGTTCATGGCAGGCCTGGGCACCTGGCTGGTATGTCGGAGTCTGGAGAAGAAGAGACCAGTTGAGGAAATGGCACAGTACAACCAGGACTTTGATGCAGAAGAACAGGTGAGTTTGACGTCAGCTGTAACAGCATGCAGTATATTTAGTATTGCCATGTTTTTTTTCTCTCTCTCTCTATCTATTACACAAATACTGATAGAGCGGTGCCATATTTAATTAATTAAGTCATGATTGTATTCAATACATATCAAACAAGTACAGAGCCCCTCTGGTGACATTTGGAGGGAGAAAAGATTCTGTGGCCAGGTGTGGGAACAAAATAGTATAAAGCGTGACCACAAGATACTGTGTTGTGGCTATGACTTACTAAGGTTTGGGAATAATATATACTATGTTTGTGGCCACAACATAATATCTCATGGCCACGCATTATACAGGACTATTTCGTTCCCAGGCCTTAGTAATTCATGGCAACACACCAAGTCCCACACATTAATCTGGCACTATTAGGGATGCTGGAAAAATGGTGGTATTAGGTTTTTTAAATGTTAAAACAACTTGAATATATGATGATAACATTGAACAAATGCGCACTGACCGATATAAAACAAATCTTCAAAACAGTAATAATATAATAATTTGACTCAGGTCCATGTGGTGGGAGCTCTTCGATCGTGGATTATTAAGCAACAAGCTCTTGAAACTACAGTAGTAAATACTCGTACATACAGTAACAATGAGCACTGTAACTTTCCCATGCCTCTATGCCCGTAAAACAACCCCCTCACTGCCACATGGTAACACTTCCTATAGCCCGTGTCCAGACGAATATACATACAAACACAGCTCCTGTATGCTGAAAGTATGCTGTATGCTGGTTTTTGTTTAACCATGAAAATGCTAATGTGTTTCCTATCGTCTGGTTCTTTTGATGTACATGACACAGGGCACCCGGCCGGACGTTTATATATGCTCTCTTTATTGATAATAAACAGTAAAGAGATAAACTTCAGACACATCATGTGCGAGTGTGTTAGTGTTTGTCCCTCTTCCCCGATTTTGGGTCGGCTGGTAAGCATAATGAGATGCGGCAGACAGACCACCATTTTGTTCAACTTAAAATTTGGACACTTCTCTTGTCCCTAACAAGTAACACCAAAAATGCAGACCAATGGCAGTTTACTGAAATATTAACTGCATGGGAAAGCAGTCTAAATTATAGATATTAAAAAATTTATTGTATATAAAACATTGTCCCGATGGTCATTATAATGTTGTTGTATTTTCCACATAGTTGTTACTATAGTATGTTACAATGCAGACTTTTACATTAAATTTAATTTGCAGATCAGGTGAAAGTTAAATGTTTGTTCTAGAGATCAACCGTGACAGCTTGGCATTTCTGGAATTTGAGTTTACAACCTGCTAACCAGTTTCCCAGAGTCCTAACCACTTGAAAATCACTATTTGACTGAAACTGCTGACCACAGACCAGCTAAAATCACCTTTTAAAGAAGTTTACACATGCATTATTGGTTAGGCTTATTCAAAAGGGTTATGGCTGAACTGCTGGGGCAGTGTCTGTTTCAGTACATAGGCCAAAGGGAAGTAGAGCAGCAAATGAAGAACTAATATGATAAAAAAGGATAAGCTTCTATCATATTTTTCTAAATACAGTACAAGCACGACTACTGACCGATGAATAACTGCTAAAATAGTGAGTTCCACATATAGGCTGTATTGTAGAGTGACCTGTGTGGTCCTTTAAAAAAAGTCTCGCTTGAAGTGGCATGTGAAATACAAGGCTGAACTGAGACTGACTCCGTCAATATTTAATAGATGAAATGTAAAATCCTAAACAGATTTCTGTAAACAGCATCTTTACTTTCTAGTTTTTCTTATAGACCTTTATTTTTATGAAGAGTGATTCATGGCATACAATCTGAGATTAAACAATAAATGGAGTGGCTTAAATTTCCAGCTATGACCTCTGAAGATGTGCTGTGGTGACTTGTGGTGGATCCTTTGGGTGCTGGAGGTTGCAGGGTAGGGCTGTTGTGCATTGGATTTGTTTATCTGGCGCATCCCATGGGCGCTCGATCAGATTGGGATTGAAGAAATTTGCAGTCAGCGGCCTTGTGCTGTTTGCCCCGTGGACACTGTGTAGGTGCTGCTGTGGTCCACTGGGTGTTTCGGGGCCTTTCTATTAAGGCTAGTATTGACTTTTTCAGTGGTTTGTGCTGCATTGGCTTTTCTGTGGGATTGGACCAGATTGGTTGGCCATGGTCTTGTCACCAGTGCCGGTGTAGAGTGTTGTAATCAGTTTCCCTATCAGTGGTCATAATGGTATGGTTGATCAGTATACACTGTATAATAGCTATAACCACATGAATTCAATGAAATTAACATTATAGTATGTTATCAAGAAGCTTCCACCAAGAGGTTTTAGCAGTGTTTTGACTCTTGGTCTGAATACTTGGTCCCACTCCTAAAAAGTTTGGAGTTACAGAGAAAAAACAACGTGCAAATTCATACATCACATCACTTTGTGCACTCGTTTGCAAAGGGTCAAGCATTTTCAATCTCACATTTATCAAGCAGGAAAGAAATCAGTGTTCACACTCTTTACAGAACTCGGGGCTGAAACAGCCCAGAATTTGGGAAAATAATCTTAAAGAGCCCCTCACTGATTCTTTTAATTGAAAGCTATTTGTTTAGAGGAACAAGTTCATTTTAAGGAAAAATACTTAAAGTATATATATATATAGATCCAGAACTTAATTCACTGTCTCAGGCTATTTCCCTCTTGTTATTTATGAAGCCTTTGTTCATTAGCTGAGGAGTTGTGTTATGAGCTGAAAGTCTGTGAAAGTAGGTAGAATGTTAAAATCGTACCGATAAATAGTGAATTGCTTTTGACATCGCACACTAAGGATAATCCAGTGAAGCATCCAGGAAAGCAGCACCATAATGTTTATTCAGTAAGTGTTAGCACATGGTGTGTAAAAGGCCTCACCCTGTCGAGCCAGTGAGCTATGCTGAAATTAACAGGGTGCTGGTTCCTGTGCTCCAGGCTACACGTGTGAAGCAGTTAAAAGCTTGTTTGGTTTATTGTGTGTTGTTGCTGAGAGATTTAGAGTTGTCTAATCTACAGCAGCTTTGTTTATGTCACACGCACATCTCTTGTTCAAAGAATAACTATACAAAATTTATTTTTTGTTTGAAGAAGAAAGTAGTTGTCAAGATAAAACTGCACCGAGTCAACATATCACATGCTGATATTTTTATTTATTCATACCTGCACCTTCTAATTAAAATACACTTAATTTAAAAAAAAAGAAGAAATAATGAAATATATAATAGATATGGTGATATTTAAAAAAATAAATAAATAAATACAAAGCATAGACATTTGTTAGGAAGAGGCTGGTTTGATGGTGAAATTGTATTGTTACAATTGTATGAGTTTTTTATTAGAAATGATTAGACTTTATTGTCTCTGTTTTTTCTCACTTACTCACTCGTCTCTCACTCATTCTGTATACCGCTCATCCTGTTCATTGTCACAGGGGGCCTGGAGCCTATCCCATGGGACTCTGGGCACTAGGCAGGGGTACACCCTGCACGGGATGCAGGTTCATCGCAGGACACAAGCACACACACAGTCAAAGACACTCACTCACACACTAAGGGTAAATTGGGAACATCAGTTTGCTTTTGGACTGTAAGAGGAAACCAGAGTATTCGGAAGAAACCCACCCATCACACAGAGAGCATGAAAACCCCCTATTCTTTTCAGTGTAGCCCTTAAAACCTAGACATTTTTAGCCTTTTTCTGCATTATTATGTTTTAATATATATGTAGTTTTGTTGCTTTGCTTTATATAGAGGTCAGGACCACCTAGGCAATACGATTAAATTACTAAATTAATTTTAACCAGCTATGCACACGACTGAGCAAGTAAGCAAAGAAAAAAATTAGGCAAAGTAATGCCACAGATTCATATGATCACATGCTTTTTAAGGTTGTTTTCAGTTGTTACTTTGATCGATAAAAACGTAAATAAATAATAATAATAAAAAATTTAAATAATAATAATGTAAGCATTTGGTGAGGTTGACATTTTTGTGATATCATTTCCATATATTGGTACTTGTTTTGTTTTTTTAAGTAATGATTACTTCTAATAAAAAAAATTAACTAAATTAACTTCTATTAAACTTCTATAATTAACTTCTAATTCACATTTAAAAACCCAAATGCACAGTTTGATATATGAAGCTTTCTTCGACAACATACCCTTTCTTTATTATTATTGGTTTAATTGCGTTTTCGGCACCGATCCACGCCGCTTGCAATTTTAGGGATGTTATTAAACTAATTTACTTTTAAACACAATGTTTTATTATATAACCATGAAGAGAAATGATTATACTGTATGTGTATATGATATTTTGTGATAAAAATTCTCCCCTCAGGGATTTTTTTTTTTTCACAACAGTCTACGTTTTTATCACAAAATATCATATACACATACAGTATAATCATTTCACTTCATGGTGCTTATTTATGTTGGGACACAAACCAGATGTTCTGATTTACGGATTTATTGTGGTAAGTTATTTGGACATTTCTTTGCCTCCTCACACAGGAGAAGAGCGAAGAGAACAGAACCCCCGATGAGGAAGAAGGTGAGGAGATGCTGTACGATGAGGACTTTGACGCTGAAGACGAAGCGGAAGAGGAAGATGAGGGTCTGGTAGAGGAAGAGGAAGAGGAGGACGAGGAGGAAGAGGAGGAGGAGGTGAAGGAGAGCGCTAAGATGAGGGTCCTGCGCATAGTTGCGGGAGTGGCGTCTAAAGTGAAAGATATCATCGGTAATCTCATCACTACAGCAGGGAAGGTGGTGGTGACTATACTGCTGGGCATGACAGGTGAGAAATTCATTAATAATTTGTAACATTAATTAATAATAATAAATAACTTATAATAGTTATAATAAACAGTTATAACAGTGCAGCTATTGTTAGCAATGATATATTTAGGGGGAAAATGGCTGAAAATCGGGTTACATTGCGGAGGTAATGAAAATTTTTTGTAGAATTTACATAACAAACATCCAGTGAGAATTTCAAATGGTATCAGCAATCCAGTATAAAAATTGGGCAGCGGTGGTTGAAATGGGGAAAGCTGTAGCTTAGTGGGTTTATGATCAGAAGATTGGGCTTCGAGCTCCAGCACCGGCAAGTTGCCACTGTTGAGGTCTTGACCAAGGTTATCACTTTCTCGATAACCTGCTTCAGGGGTGCTGTATTCTGACTGACCCCAGCTTCCAAACTGGGATATGCGGAAATCCAGTTTCTCAAAGGGGTTATTATTGTTAAAAAATACTAAACTCCATTTGATTCAATTAATTATAGTACAATCTCGTTACGTATATAGTATTTCTTATATAAGAAAACTCATTCAGTTCGTTAAGGAAAAAACAGGGTGCTAAACATGCTATTTAGGGGTGTAATTTAGTAATGACTAAAATTGTTGATTTAATTAGTTTGCCAATGAATTGAATGAATTTAATCATTGAGGTAAGTGTTAGGATTCATACCTGAAGCGAATGTGGATACTGACTGTGCTGGCTTTTCAGTAATGCATATGCGCGTTCGTGCTCTCTCTCTCTCTCTCTCTCTCTCTCTCTCTCTCTCTCTCTCTCTCTCTCTCTCACTCTCTCACTCTTTCTCTCTCCCGCTGCTGTGCTGTCTATGTTTTTGAGCTTACATCAACGCCCACACACATGCACACGCACTAATTTGGTCCTTTTCCCACTTACCTCACTCTCACGCCCTTCACCAGACTTAATCTCAGGTTTCATACATATCACCTTAACTCATCTAAACACCATCTGCCATTTTTAAGAGTTTGTTTCATAAGGAAAGTTAATTAAGAGACATTTTTAATGATTTTATATTCATTGTTAGTTTCCACATGCACAAAGCAACCTCAAACTAAAGTTAAAAGCTGATAGGTAAATAGGAGTTATTGAGAAAATGCTCCATTTGTGACCCCATGTGAGTTACTGTTACCGTGCAGTTACCAGGTTTTTGATTATTATTATTATGATTATAATTAATAGTTATATATAAGTATAATTTTAGTTCTATTTTTATTACTTTTTTATCCACTTATTACTGAATGCCACATCATGCATTCAACACTTCTGCAGTTTTAAAGTACGATAACCTGAATAAGAAATAACAACACATTGTGTCTCTAATATAAGGTTTGCTCTTTTTGCTGTTATAGATGATTAATCAACATCTTCTGACCAGTTAGATTTGAGAATTTGACAATATTGTGGTATCAAAACAGGCTTGAGTACAGGCAGTGCTGGCCAAAAGTATTGAGAAAAAGCTGAAATGACATTCTTAACTTCTTTAAATAATGCCAGTGAAGATGATAAGAATAATTGTATGTAAATTAAATTACTGCACCAAAATCAATATTTAATATGAAATCCTTCATTCTTTAAAACTGAATCCGGCAGAGCATAAAGTCAAAAAGACGTCTGCAGTACTCAGCTGTCACTTCCTCAATCTGTGCGTGCCTGCTTGCTTCCTGAAGATCAAGTATGGAAATTTGTCACTTGAGAACTCTCTAGGTTTAGCCGTTTTTGCACAGGGGGGACACCACAGCTTCATAAAGTAAAAGTCCTACTAAGACTAAACTAAACCGGCTTTAACTCTTCAGCTAGACAAGTGGGAACTAATTAGTGATAGCTATATGGGAGATGGGAGAGCTATAATACAAAACATTACTATACTGTACATGTAATACATACAGTAGTTGTCTTAATACCTTTGGACGCCACTGTATATGGACAGAGTTTTGAACCGTATGGAGCCGTACACATGTTTTATGTATAGTATTAACAGAGGGAGCGCACTGACGGCTGGTAAAAATGTCCTCTATTCTTAGTGCTTTTATTTGGTCTTGTGTGTATAATGTGTGTTTTTAGTTCTGTGCACCAGTCGAGTCAGCGCTCTTTATGCCTTCGCACTCACAGGTATGATGCTGCCCTCTCTGACCTCAGCTGTTTACTTCTTCATCTTCCTTGCGCTGTGCACATGGTGGTCTTTCTGCCAGACCTTCGACACACTCCTCTTCAGTTGCCTGTGTGTGATGATGTCTATCTTCTGTGCCGGGCACCTCATCGTTCTCTACCTCTACCAGTTCCAGTTCCTGCAGGACAGCATCCCGGCTGAAGACAGCTACATCAGGTTTGGTTTAACCTCACTTACAGTACCATGAGATTATCCTAAAAATTATTATTGCATTTTTAATGTATGAGTGAATTGTGCATGTCTGCTTTTAGAGCTGGCTAGGATTTTTTTGTTGTTGTTGTATATGTTATTTTGTATATGTCATAGTCACCGTAGGTACCCTAGCCCTAACTGGAAACACACCATAGAGATTTTGGCCTACAGTCTTATGCAAAAGTTTAGGCACCCCTGGATAAATAACAGATTTTGGTGACTGTATATGTTGACTCTGGAGGCCATTTGAGTACGGGGAACTCATTGTCATGTTCAAGAAAGCAGTTTGAGACGATTTTACTGTAGCTTTGTCACATGGCTTCATCCCGTTGTCATAAAGGGATAAACATGGTCATCAATGATACTTTGGTGTTGTATTATACAGTGGTACAATGCTGTGGCATATATAAACAATGCTCAATTGGTACATGTCTACGTACCTATATGAATTGAATTGCTGTCGTGTGATTGGCTAATTAGATATTTGCGTAAACAAGCAGTTGAACAAGTGAACCGTATGAGATGGCCATTTAATGTATATTAAATTATAGTCAATTATGAATGTATATCTATCTATCTATCTATCTATCTATGAATGTATTTTTTCTTTTTTGTATGTACATGCACTATATATACATAAAGTATTACAGAGACATGTACTTGTATATAATTAGCTACATCTTGAAGTTTAACACAATTTTCCCAGACTTGTAGACAGCCCTCATATTATCTGTTTGTCTCTAAGTGCAGTGATGGACACATATTTTCGGGGCTAATTAAGTATATATGGAGGCTTTTATTTCTGATCCATCTGTTTTTTTTTTTTGTTTTTTTTTATGTAAGTGATATCATATTGTCCATAGGGCGTTTCCATGTAAGTGGTATGTTCTAAAATTCCCCCTTACTTTCCTATAATATGTTATATCTATCCCATAAAATCTTATAATGCTCTGATTGAGGGAAGGATGGAATCCAGGTCTCTATACACACCCAGCACTTTACCAGTAGCTTTCTATTCTTGTCATGGACTTCATGGTCACAAATCGATTTCAGGAGCTTTTATTCATTCGCCTTGAAACAGTAAGACCATTACTTCTAAGTATAGTTTTAGCGCCTTGGACGATGCTCACTTCCCTCTATTCATTTGGGCCTAGTCTAAGACCCTAGAAAGGCGCTCTCAGTTCTGCAGTGGATTTATAATGAGCAGAAACATGTACTGTATATTTTACAGTAAAATTAAAATTGCCCTTCTGTGTCAATTGGAAATAATTTCAGCAAACACTTTTTGATGCATTTAGCATTACTTCACCATGCACTGGTGTTTTTAGATAGAACTAGGTGTTGTTTTGGCGCTCCTTTGAGCGTACTCGCCCATTGTAACCGCAGTAACACAGTAAATGTGTCCCATGCATGGCCTAATTATGACTGATGACAGATTCTCGGCCTTGGTTTGGCTAACGGTTGACAGACCCTGTCAACAATTTCTGCTTCCCGCATCCCGCTGCCCTCACAATAGAGTCATGTGACTTGGCCAATCCCAGGTGCAGGAAGAGGCCAAGCAGGAAGTGATATCATCGCCCAAAAAGCAGGGCCTGAGGCATGCATGTCTCATCGGTCTAACTGAGTCATTTGAATTGTTGTAATGGGATATTGGACATATTGGACATGGTACTATAGTAAATGTTTTGATTGTATCAAAACCTGCAGAACCACCTATAGTTCTGCACTTTGTATTTATTTATTTATTTATTTTTTGTTTTTTTTTTCCCCCGTAGTTTTAAAAATATATATATTTTAAAAAGTGTCCGTTTATGTAATATGCTATTTTTTTCTGGCAATTTTTTAATTTTGTTGTTGAATGCTGATGTTTAAAAATCAGAAAAGTTTTTGTACTGAATCAAGAATAAGTAAAACAATAAATAAAACAAGCTAGTTTAAAAAACACTAAAAACACATGGTCCAAAGACTTTGGCACAGTACTCTATTACGGGAAATAATTCAACCATTTCAGACCGATCCTGTGGTGTACCATTAGATTAGCTCGTACCAGTGCATACCTGTGTGGTATAGATATCAATAATGCATTATTCATTTTTTTCTCAGATTTACGTCATGTGGAAGTCAGCAGATGTAGAAACTCTTTCAAAGCAGACGTGATGCTATTTATTCTTCTTATAAAAACAGAGACAGGGAAGGAAGCTTTCAAGACTTTTGAGGTTGTGGACAGATTTACAGTATATAAGAGCTTTTAAATGATTTATTTCTTATTCTTTTCACAGATTGTTTGGCATCTCCCCTATAATCAGGACAGACTGCTCCTCTACATGGAAGTTAATTGTCTACCCTGATCTCAACTGGCATCATTTTGTCAATCCCATCATGCTTCTGGTGCTATACTACACCCTGGCTACGCTGATTCGGCTTTGGCTGCAGGATCCAACAATAACAGTTAAGACTTTTTTTTAATAATCCCGTTTAGTATGTACAGTTCCTAAATTTTAATCCCGTAGGAATAGGGAGGAAATGACTCATTATGGATTGCATCATGTTGAACAACTCTTTGCTCTCTGAAGTTTTACTTCGTAACTAGCGAAAGAACTCGTCGATGACATGTAAAGAGTTTATAGCAATAGTTAAAAGGTTAAGCAAAAAATAAGCTGATCAGAAACTGACATAACCTCCCTTCTACTCAACATTTTCATTCAGTTTCTGGCGAAAGGTTCAGTTTTCGTAGTGTACGTACAATTCTCTAATGTATGAAACATTATATATATATATATATATATATATATATATATATATATATATATATATATATATATATAGCAGCATATTCTGAACTGTTGTAGTCCTGTTACACCACAACAGCTGCCAAATATTATAATTGTTCTTCACAAACAGAAGGACATATTTCTGTAAATTCATTCATGCTTAAATCTAGTGTTGTGCCATATTCAGCGAAGACATTACATCATTTCTTACATATGGTATTGAAACTATATAACTGTCTTTTTTTCATCTGCCTCTATATTTTAAAGTTGATATAAAAATGTTAAAAAGGGTTGAGGTATATCCTTGCTTCCTGTTTGGTATCCCTAAAAGTGTGAATGTGAATAGCAAAAATCTTTTTTCCTACCAGTGGCGGGTCTATAACTAAAGAAGTAGAGTACTTGTCATGTGTATTATTATTTGCATGCCGCATATGAGGCACAAGGTCAGGTTTTTCCGTTCATGGTCATGGCTATGAGTAAGAAATGGCAGTCTATAGGACTCTCCATAAAATCTGAACGACCAACACCTTTTCAGCTAGCTATATAAATGAATGATGCCAGCGCCTCCGCAGCCAATCAGTGTACTCAAATGCAATGATGTAATTAATAAGATCATAGGTTTTTTTGTTTGTTTGTTTGTTTTTTTGTTTTTAAGAATGACAATTGCAAACCTTGGGACATGTAAAATTCCACAACACTGTTTCTCCAGCATGTGTTCTCAGTAGCCAGGAACAGATTACTACCCCGTACTGTGCCTCATAAGGTTGCAGGATTCCAGAATGCACAGTTTATAGAGTGGTCAATAGCACGTGTCCTTTAAAAACCTGCCTGTCTGAGAACATATTGATCTGTGGGCTGAGCGTTTCCCTGTTTGCAGTATAGAAAGCAAGGCCCGATCATCTCTTATTACAGTGTAAATCTGTACGTGACACATAAGGAAGACATTCCAGAAACACTCAATATTAATCAAATTAATGTCAGTATTACTACTGAATGTGTCTATATCGTAGGTCAGCTTGTAGCTTGTACAGTACATGTGTGTGGTCTTTTTACATCATATGTTTGTAAGATGTGTAAAAATAATAATAAATAAATAAATAAATAAAAAAATAGAGATCAAAGGGCAAGAAATTAATTTCCTTTGACATGTGGATTGATTAAATTATCTGTTAACTTTTGTGTTGTTGACTGCCTTGCCTGATAGGAGAATGAGGAAGAGGGAGTAAATGAGGAAAACATGCCCCCCACAGCAGAAAAAAGGAGGCAACTATGGTGGCAGACACGGCAAAAGACTGAAGAGAAGAATGTAAGTAATGCAAGAGTACTGTATAGTAACTTACTGTATAGGTACCCAACAGGGATACTTAATGCTGAATCAGTGCTATAATATAGTCGCTATAACATTGTAATGACGTTCACCTTTTGGTTTGGGACAACATTGTTTTTGTAAGTTAAAATGCCATTGATAAAATGACGTTGAGATAATGTTGAATGAATGACCCAAACGCGACATTGCAAATGCAACCTCAAAACAACCTTTTTTTGGAGACTACACCCATGGTCCCTTAAGATTCGAACAGGGTTCAAGATACCGGTCAGAGATTGAGACGGACTCAACAGCTTCCCACACAAAGCTCATGTATCTCATTGGATGTTGTAATATTGGCACGCTGTTGAAATATTAACTTGAAGTCCATTTACATTTACAGCAATTGGCAGACACCCTTATCCAGGGCGATTTATAACGTACCTTATTACAGGGCCTTGCTCAAGGGCCCAACAGTGGAACCTTGATGGTGCTGGGGTATGGACCCGGGACCTCCCAATCAGTAGTCCGGTGCCTTAACCTTTAAACTACCCCTTACCACAAGAGGTACATCTTAGCACAAACGTCAAACTGCATCACATTCAATAACACAGAACAGATCTCAAAACCTATTTTTTCAACCGTTTTGGCTGCTTTCCAATTTAATATTCTGGTAAATTGCTGTTGTCCGGGAATTTATTATTATTATTTTTTTTTTTACAGCACTTGTTGCAATGTATGCTCATTTACTAGCATCAACAGCATGTTCCCTTGTGGTCAGCGGTAAGCACGTAGTGTTCTCACCGCAGTAACCAAAGCTTGCATCCTGATCAGGCAGTTTCATTCATGTTATTGTTGTTTTATTAAGTTGTTTTTGAAACATTGTGTTCAGGGCATTCGTTCAATGCCATTCATTTAGAACATTGTTCCGACAACAGTTCATCGTAGTAAATTTAAAAAAATAACTATACCTATGTTGTCCCTGTCCATAGCATCTAACTTTTGTCCAGAATAAAGGGTTTCATTAATACATCTACTGAGGATGTACAAAAGTTAACTTAAACCTAAAGAAATTATACCTTGGCCAAAAAGCATATTTTGTGATCAGACCAAGACCATAACAATGTCAGGGTCAAATAAAGGACATTCATGGACATCTGTAATCAATGTCAATCGAATTTTCTCAGAAATAAACACAAGAGTTACATCTCCGACCCTCACTGAGTATGTTAAATGTTAAAGTCCATGACAGCACAATTAGAAGAAGACTGAACAATACAGTATGTTTGGAAGGGTTATCAAGAGAAAGCCTCTTCTGTTTAAAAAAGATAATAGAAGCACAACTGAGGTTTTCAGAACTGCATCTGAACAAACCGCAAGGCTTCTGGAACTATGTCCTATGGATAGCTGAGACCAAAGTGGAGTTGTTTGTCTTAATGCCTAGCGCCATGTTTGGTGAAAACCAAACACAGTATTTCAGCAAAAACACTTCATAGCCACTGATGTTTTTTTTTTTTGTTTTTTTTGGTACATGAATTTATCATATTTTATCATCCTGGTATACCAGACACCTCTATGTAAATATGTATATATATGTATATATTCATTTCGGGATTTAGAGGTTTTTACGGTTTGGCTATTATTTAATCATAATTAAAGCTGAAAAACAAAAGCAAAACACCAATGTAAATCAACAAAGCATCCAAATGGTAACATGCCAATAGACAGTTCAGATTAAAGTAGAAAGAGGACCACAAAAGTCCTTGGTTGAAATCAGGAACCTTTGGGTTTTGTCCAGCAGAAGATGGTCATGTTAGACGGTTGCAGCTCTTCTTAGAAAAACTAAAAGCTTTTGCCCAGGACGAGTGTGTGAGTGATGGCCTGTAATCTCTCAGTAGTGCTGCTCCTTATTGTTCCAGCTTAGAGAACAATAATGCCATCGACCTTCTGCTGGTCAATATCTTTACCTCACTCTTTTCTTCTGCTTCTCTCTCTCTCTATTTCTCTCTCTAGCTTTTGTCCACTCAGGATGCTTACAGCACCACTGAGGTTAGAGAACGTTTGTGGTTTTCTAGAGTGTCATGTAAATCCCTGTTCATGTCAATAAATTTAAAACTTGATATATATATATATAGTACTATTGATCTGATACTTTCAGATTTTAGTGTTTTTCCAGATACTGCATTTACTTTGTTTTGGCATGGCATTTTTTCTTTTTTTCAAACATCAGATTATGGTCTTGTTTGATATTTTACGAAGTAGCATGTATAATAAGGCCAAAGGTTACTCTTGGTTATGATATCATTAATGAGTTATTTCCTATGTAAATGCATTTTTCAGATCGAAACCACATTTGGGCATGTTCAAATGTGAAATACAGTTAAACCTTGTATTGCGAGCATAATACCCATATCTCACCTATGCGGTTTGACACCTATGCGGTTTTTGATGAGATGCGTTGTTAGGCACCGTAAGCCGCCGCAAGTGACCTCTCGATGTTCCGTGAAGTTCTACAAGTCCTACGAGCTTCCACGAGGACCGCCAAAAAAATGATTTTTTTAATCATTTTTGAAAAATGTTTCATGAATCATGCTGAAGCGTACTAAACCCCTCGAAACCGCGTAGGTGAGGTAGGGGTATAATGCGTTTTGGAAGCGTGCTTGTGTATGCAATCGTATATTCATTTCATAACCCAATAATATTCATATAAAAATAATTAATACAAAATTTAAAGGCAAAACTGAATTTGTTTTATAAATAAAACAAATGAATCTGCACTTTACCTTTGAAAAGAATCCTGATAGAGTAGTGATTCCGTTAGTACAGTATGCGTGTATGTGCGTGTTTGTGTGCACGTGTGTTTACGTGTGTAAAGACGAGAAGACATAAGGAGGGACGGGGGGCTAACTCTGTAGGACGACTTTTACACACACGCACACACTAACGGAATCACTGCTTTCTGACAGAAAGACACTCTGGATCTTTAACAAGGAACCTCTCTAATGACACCTGCTTTTGCTTTACGTGCACACACACACACACACACACACACACACACACACACACACACGTGGTCTCAATGCTATAGTAAACAGTACACGCATGCACAGATGTTGACCATACGAGTGGCGCACAACCACAGAAACTGAGGATGGGAGATGATTACCCATAATCCAACAGCGCACACAGGAGAGAGCGAGGAACCATTGGCTCATTTGTGATCATGTGACGCTCAGCAGACAAAGCGCATGCGTACTACTCGTGCAGTATATATTAAGCACTCGCTCTTTTATTAAATAAAATTTTATTTTAAAATTTTGCTCGTCTTGCAAAACGCTTGCAAACCAAAACCAAGTTACTCACAATCTAAGGTTCCACTGTATTGATTACACTACTTTTTGCTTGCTTTTATTTTAGTTTTTAATGCCAAATGTTACATGGCTAATATTATCCCAGTTATTTAGTGTGGATATTTGTTATTAATTATTATATTTAACTCAGTGCATCCAATTTTCATAGTGCTTTCACTCGAATTGAGCAGTGTTTAGATTTTGCATGCGTTAAAAGTCATCATAGGGTTAAAGTGAAGATTTATTATAAATTAACTTTTAATAATCTTTACATATAGCTAAGAGTTATTTGGATGCCTGGCCATCATAACTATATATGGTCTTTTGTGGCTGAATAACTAAAAATCCCGTCAGCCTTCTAAGAGGAGTGAAAGATAATATAATAGGAAAGGGGGGCTTGATCTGGAAACGTATGTTCAACAAGCATGTATAGATATGAACGGTCATATAAATGTCCATGTTACAAGAAGGAGGCCACAAGGAAGAAAAGAATTCTCAGAAAAAAAATCTGAGAATTCTTTTAAGCAGAAAACAAATTATCTGTAAGAAACATGTACAAGAAAAGATATTTTCTCATTATATACACTCCCTGACTAGTTCATTACATTTTTTCCTCTCCTTCCTCCCTTAATGGGCTTAGTACAGGCATGCTTGTTCAAAACCTCAGTAAATTTGGGTAATGTGACTTGCGTATTTGTATACATTTCCAGAAGGGCATCTTAAGATGTTAGTATTTCATTGACAAAAGAAAGCATCCTAAAGGCCCTTTCACTTGTTTAGTGGTAACACTGAATGTTTAAGGGATAAAGAATAAGATGTTATTTCTACTATTGCTTCATAGGCAGTATTGGTAAACTCCAATGGGACGTCCTTTGGTTATGTCCCCACCCGAAATGCAGAGAATGGACCAGTCAGCTTGGATCTCTTCTCATCCATCCCTAAGTATAAGGTGGATCAATCCAATAATATAGAGGGTAAGATGATGATCTTTTCAAATTTAATGTTCATTTAAAAAAAAAAATTGGTTTTACATACTGTAGTTCTGACCGCTGAGGTAATGAATAATAATTACTGTATTACATAACAACAAAATGAAAAAACATGAACATTTAATATGCATGTTCTATGAAATGAACTTTCTTTATTGGCACAGTGATTATATATAAAGCGCTGCTCTATGCAGATCAAAAGGACGGAGAGGTGTATGAGGTCGTGGAGATGCCACCGGAGGAGGAAGAAGAGATAAAGGAGAGCGAAGAGAATGAGCAGACCGCAGCTCCCGCCGGTCTTGTCAAAGTCTTCCGTTTCATTATGAAACAGAGTTACGTCTGCGCTCTTATCGCTATGATGGTGAGCCGGCCAAGCGATTTACTCTGTTCATTAGATCCTTTTTCTCAGTACATTTATAAATTTGTGGTTTCTTTGGAATTCTTTGGAAGCCACATGCTTCTGAAACATGCTCACATGTGAGCGATCTCGTCATCTAGAATGCACTTTTTATGGATGTTTATTGTGTGTGTGTCTCCGTCCCTCAGGCCTGGAGCATTACATACGTGAGCTGGCTGACATTTGTCTTCCTCATGTGGTCTTGCACTCTGTGGATGGTGCGAGACAGGAGAAAGTATGCCATGCTCACGTCACCCTTTATGGTGGCATATGGGAATCTGGTAATTGTTCTGCAGTACATCTGGAGTTTTGAATCTATGAATTCTGTCCCCGGTCTCTTCCTCAAGCCCACCATACCCTTCACTGAACTTTGCTCCAAAGTAAGTAAGAAAACTCCACACTTCATGTCAATTAAAGTGATTAATGGGTGAACAAATCAGTTGGACAAGCAGATTTTGTGTCAAGGTTGTTTATCCATATTTGCAGGCGCACCACCGTGTTACTGTGAAAATGGTCCGGTCAAAACTCGTAACCATCTAGAGCCCATAAGTTAGGCCCGACAAGTATCGATTGATTGACAGCTTTTTAGAAGCCCGAACCCGTTTACAGCCCCACATTATTAAAATGTGCTCACGCACACAGCTTTTCTCAAGAATAAGTCATTATACATGTTTTAGCATAATTTATTGATAACTAACGTACAGTATAGGCTATAGGCCACTTAGAAGTTGGAACAAAGAAATAAAACAAGTCCTCTGACGTAAACACCCAACATCCATCTTCGCATCTTCCTCGCACTAATCGAAACGCATCACATGACCACTCATTTACTGCGCAAGCCCGAGCCTGGTCAGCGCCCGTGTAAAAATTAAGCCCGAAGAAATGAAGCCTCGGGCAAAGATCTTTAGCTCTAAACCTTGGGTGCCCATGATCCTGTCGCTGGTTTGCTGATTGGTGATCAGTATTATTTAGTTCGCCTGTTAATGGTCATAATATTATGGCTGATCACTGTATGTGTGTGTCTTTAGTAAATGTCTCTTTTGGTTTGTCATTAGGTACTGTGTTTGCTGAGTTTCTGGCTACTTCTGCGACAGACACTGACCGAAAGGCAGGAAAAACTACAAGAGGAAGCTACGCTTTCTGAAGTTTCAGTCGATGCAGAGAAAAGGGGTGAGCTTAACCCCCCAAACAGCTAAACCTTAAATTGCATTAAGTTAAAGAAACAGATTTAAGCCGATGATCTATGTAGTCTCTTAAAAGTGTCCCATCTCTGATAATCTCTAAATAGGAGTAAAAGCTTTTATTTCTCACACGTACATTTCACGCGAGTAGAAATGTTACTAAACTAAACTTACTAAATTTACAGATTATTTAATGAATGAATGCATGATGTATACTTTTCTATAAGACTGTACTATGGTAATGTTTAATAATAATAAAAAAAGTAATGTCTTCGAGATCACATAAGTGATATGACAGCATAATTGCCTTGATGAGGGAGGAGAAATGCTTTGTGTTTTAGAGGTAGAGAAGCCAGAGGAAGAGGAGAGTGGCGAGACTGACCTGGTGCACATGGTGGGAAATCTGGTGATGGCCATGCTGGTGAAGTACTGGATTTACATCTGCAGTGGCATGTTCTTCTTCGTGAGCTTCGAAGGACGCATCGTCATGTACAAGATCATCTACATGATGATGTTCCTCTTCTGTGTGGCCCTCTATCAGGTGTCGGATATTAAAGTAGATTTGATTAGATTAGTTATAATGTCAAATTAGTGGGCGTTTGATTGATAGACGAGTACACGGTCATTCCTGGAGCTGTTTGCACTCAGGTTCAGAGAAGCTTTCTGATCCTTCAAATCACTGTCACATTTCTGTAATATGATACATACATATTAACGGTACCAAAGATACCAAAGGTACCATTTCAGGCATCATTTCAGTGGAAGATAAAGTTCCGTACTCTTTTTATAAGTGTATAAGTATTATACACTGGCCGAGTATTAACATGTCGAACCTGAAACAACGACGATACTGTATGTGATGGTGGCTGCTTTGTTTGCGCAGGTGCATTATGACCACTGGAGACGAATTCTAAAATATTTCTGGATGTCAGTAGTGGTGTACACCATGCTGGTACTTACCCTCATCTACACGTGCCAGTTTGACAACTCCATCAATATCTGGTCCAACATGACGGGCATGAGTGAGGAAAAGTGAGTATAACACCTCTAGGTTTCTTATCGCTGTAGTATTTCCAGGATTTATATTTATATTTACTGTCCTATCTTTACTGTACCATGTCTATGGTTAATATTGACATAATACCTTTAGGGTTAATAATTCACATATAACATTACTGGTGCACTTCTATAGATAAGAATAATGTAGCACCTACTGTATATGGTTAATATTAGTGTAACACTTTTGGGGGTAATATTAATGTTGCACGTCTAGGGATAATATTAATATAAAACCTTTAGGGGTAATATTACTGTAGCATCTCTAATGTTAATATAAATATATAACCTTTAGAGGTAATATTACTATAGCACCTCTAGAGATAATATTAATATAATACATTTGGGGTTAATATTACTATAACACCTCTAGAGATAATATTAATATAATACATTTGGGGTTAATATTACTATAACACCACTAGGGATAATATTAATATAAAGCCTTTAGGGTCAATATTAATGTAGCGGCTGTAAGGATTATATTTACATAACACCTTTAGGGGTAAGGTAACGTTACAGTAGCGGCTCTAATGTTAATATTAATATAAAACCTTTAGGGGTAATATTACTGTAGCACCTCTAGGAATAATATTAATATGAAACGTTCAGGGGTAGCATTACTGTAGTGCGTCCATGGATAATAATAATATAACACCTTTAAGGGTAATATTACTGTACTACTGCTAGAGATAATGTCTATAGAATACTTATTGGGGGTAATATTACTGTAGCATCTCCCATTTTAATATGAAAGTGTCCCTTTCAGGAAGCATTTCTAGGAACAGCTTCAGATTCATGACCATGACTAGAATAAACTGAGCTGTGTGGCTGGAGGAATGAATGGATGAGTGAAAGTTGAATGGATTTATGAACGAACTGTCCCAATAGGAAGCAGGGAGCATGAAATGTTACAGCAAATTTTGCATATGTTATAGTGTCTAACATATCATAATGTTTTAGGGTTAATATTAGCGCAGCGCATCTAGGATTAATATTACAGTAACATCTTTAGGGGAAATTACATCAGTGCCTCTAGGGATAATATTAATATAACACCTTTAGGGTCAATATTACTGTAGCGCCTGTAGGGATAATATTAACATAACATCTTTAGGAGTATTATTACTGCAGCGCTTCTAGGGATAATATTAATATATGACGCCTTTAGGGGTAATATGAAAGCGTCCCTTTCAGGATGCGTTACTACGAAGGACCTAGGAATTCTTGATTAAAACAAAGTGGCGTTTGGAGATGGGGATGAATGAAGAAATGGATGCATAAATGAATGAATGAATGGACTATCCCAGTTGAAAGCATGAAATATTACAGAACATATTGCTTATTGCATATACTAATATAATGAATTTAATTTGTCTTACTGCCTCATTATTTTTTACTCCTTTTTTTCTTCTCTTTCTTTAATCTAAACTGAACTATAAATTGTTGTGGTGATCACAGGTTACTGTTTTTTCCCCGGAGCTATACATGTAGGTGTTGATTTGTATCAGTATATTGTATGGGTCTAGTGTGCATCATGGATGTAGAACAAATAATAGCTTTTACTGTACTGCATATGCGTTCACAGCCTTTTTTGGCGATGGATTTTCAGGTTTAAGTAGATACATTGCTTATACACAGCATTTTAAATTTGAAAAGCTTAAAATAAACACATAAGACATGTAGCCTTCCGCCATTTGGTCGTGAAAGGTATTAAATATAATTTTTGACGTACCGTTATTGTGTTTGTTTTTATTTTAATATTCTATCTCTCTCTCTCTCTCTCTCTCTCTCTGAATCATGCAGATTAAAGGATCTGGGCCTGGAAAGGTTTTCTGTAGGTATCCTGTTTACACGCATCTTCATTCCTACTTCTTTTCTGCTGGTCTGCATCCTTCACCTGCACTATTTCCATGAACACTTTCTTGAGCTCACTGACCTCAAAGCTGTGGTTGCCAAACAGGACAACGCCATCTACAGGTAAAGAGCTAATGTGTTGTTTTTATAATAATAATAATAAATATATTATTATTATTATTATTATTATTATTATTATTAACTTTATTTATAAAGAACATTTTCTCTGTTTATCCCCCAACAAACAACAAAAACACTTGTATTCTCATCATCATGGTTTTTATTCACTTTCATTCTCTTAGGATCATTGTGTCATTTCAGAGTTTTAATATTGACCCAGGAGGCACTTCATAATCAAGCAATGAGTTTTTAACATGTACTTCCTGTTCCTGTTTTAATCATTTGTCTGCTCTCGTCTCTCTCTTTTGCCGTCCATAATGGCACTGGCCCCACAGCCATGCCAAAGTCAGTGCCCGTATCTGTCTGATTATGGATAGGTGGGTGACTGCTCGTGATCCTGAGTACCCATGGACCCTCCACTCTGAATGTTCAAATCTCCTTCCCTCTCTCTCTTTCTCCTCTCCTCATTCTCTCCTTACTTAGACAAACTATTCCAACAAAGTATAGGAGATTATTTGAATGATACTGTATCACAGACTAATAGTAATACTCAATAGAGTTTTGGAAATTAATAATATATAATCTGTAAGTGAATGATGTACCCCTAGCACACTTTAGTGACCCTAAACAAATATCCCTTAGGTCACATCTCTTTGTATAACCTTCTCCCTTCCATCCGCTGACTGCATTCGAACTCCTCCAGACAGTTCTCTCCGCAGCATGCCCATAATGTGCACGCCCCTTTCTTGACGCACCTCCCATTTTCACACCTCTTTCCCCCCAAATGTCAAATGTTACTAAAGTTCTTAAGCCTTGTTGTATTATTTGAGTGTTATTTGAGTTTTTTAGTGGATTGATTTTGTGATTCAATTTTATAAACGATTGCTTTTTTAACAGCATCAAGCAAAAAATCCCATCTACTCAAAGCAAGTAAGTAAGCTTGCGGCAGGATAGGAAAAGAATTAAATGCCATGCAGCCATATCATGCAAGTTTTCAACCCCCTTGACCCTCCATCGCCTGAGACGAAGACATCTTTTATGATAGCGCTGCACATTTTTTGCTACTCCAGCTTTCCATTAATGTCATGGATTCTACCCTTAATTCTGACTGATGAGTGAACGTAAAATTGTTTTACTTTTCGTTGATTATTGACTGACTCTCGAGCTTAACCGATGAAATTAACATTTTGTTTGTGCTGAAATCCTTTCATATATATATATATATATAAAACCACATCCCTGCTGCTCTTTGAAGACTCTGAGCTCCATGATCTGAACCCTGCCTGTACAATTTAACCCCAGTCTATTCATTACTGTTTATAAAGGCACTAACCCTCATCATCTGCTTGCAGAAAAGACAGAATGATATTATATACTAATCTCTAGTGGCCAAAGAAATAGATTTTGGTGATCTTAAAATATTTTTGAACATCATAGGTTAGTGCTCTTATAAACAGGCAAGTCTGCCTCTGTTTCCCTAATGAAAACTTTTGCTGAACAGACTCGCCCATCCAGAAGGCAGCTTGGCAGATCTCACAATGTTAAGCTCCTCTCCTGAACCCCTGGTGGACAAAGAGAAGGAGATGTTGGTGGTGGAGAGCATAGCAGAGGAGAAAAAAAAGGAGGAGGACTCCATTCAGGATGAGAGTCAGCAATGTAGCGCGGCTACAGATCCAGAAATGCCATCAGAAGAAACCTCGGGTACAGTACAATGCTATTCTTATTTTTATCCATGTGTTTTTAATGTTTTTGGTTGTGACATGTTTAGTGCGGCACGTTGAGGGAACCTTTCACCTTTCACGAACATGTTTAGTAACCGAATGAATAGTGTGAATTTTGCAAACTAGGTGAATCTCTAGGTGGGGTGCATTTGTATTTGTATAGGTGGGGTGTGTGAGATTTGAGGGGCTGGTGTATGAGATTTGAGTGGGCAGCATGTATGAGATTTAAGGGGGCGGCGTGTGCGAGATTTGAGTGGGAGTGGGTGTGTGAGATTTAAATGGGTGGGATGTGTGAAATTTGAGTGGGAGTGGGTGTGTGAGATTTGTGTGTGGGCTTGTGAGATTTGAGTGGGAGAGCTGTGTGAGATTTGTGTGGATCTCACACACCCCCCCACAAACACAGGGCATGTGTGAGATTTGAGTGGGTGGGCGAGATGTGTGAGATATGAGTGGGTGGGGGTGTGTGAAATTTAAATGGGCGGGATTGCGTGAGATTTATGTGTGTGGGGTGTGTGAGATTTGAATGGAGGAGGTGTTTGAGATTTGAGTGGGCAGCATGTGTGAGATTTGACTGGGAGGGGGTGTGTGAGATTTAAGTGGGCAGGATTGTGTGATATTTAATTGGGCAGGATTGCGTGAGATTTGAATGGGCGGGAAGTGTCACATTTGAGTGGGCAGGGGTGTGTGAGTTTTGAGTGGGCGGGATGTGTGAGATTTGAGTTGCAGGGGTGTGTGAGTTTTGAGTGGGCGGGATGTGTGAGTTTTGAGTGGGCAGGGGTGTGTGAGGTTTGAGTGGGCGGTGTGTGTGAGATTTGAGTGGGCGGTGTGTGTGAGATTTGAGTGGGCGGTGTGTGTGAGATTTGAGTGGGCGGGATGTGTGAGATTTGAGTGGACGGTGTGTGTGAGATTTGAGTGGGCGGTGTGTGTGAGATTTGAGTGGGCGGTGTGTGTGAGATTTGAGTGGGCGGTGTGTGTGAGATTTGAGTGGGCGGGATGTGTGAGATTTGAGTGGGCGGTGTGTCTGAGATTTGAGTGGGCGGTGTGTCTGAGATTTGAGTGGGCGGTGTGTCTGAGATTTGAGTGGGCGGTGTGTCTGAGATTTGAGTGGGCGGTGTGTCTGAGATTTGAGTGGGCGGTGTGTGTGAGATTTGAGTGGGCGGTGTGTGTGAGATTTGAGTGGGCAGGGGTGTGTGAGTTTTGAGTGGACGGGGTGTGTGAGTTTTGAGTGGGCAGGGGTGTGTGAGGTTTGAGTGGGCAGCATGTGGGAGATTTAAGTGGGTGGAATTGTGTGAGAATTGCGTAGAATTTGTGTGTGTGTGGGGTGTGTGAGATTAGAGTGGAAAGGGTGTATGAGATTTGAGTGGGTGCAAAGTATGAGATTTCAGTGGGTGGGGTGTGTAAAATTTGTGTGGGTGATGGTGTGTGAAATTTAAGTGGGCGGGATTACGTGAGATTTATGTGTGTGGGGTGTGTCAGATTTGAATGGGGGAGGTGTGTGAGATTTGAGTGGGCAGCATGTTTGAGATTTGAGTGGGAGGGGTGTGTTAGATTTGTGTGGGTAAGGGTGTGTGATATTTGTGTGTGTGAAGGGTGTGTGAGAGGGGGGGGAGGCAGGGTGCGTAAAACGGTCTTGTCCAAGTTACGCCTGATTCTGACAATGGAATTAAGGCAATTTTTCTTTGCTTTTCTTAGTCTGACAGTTAGATGTAAACACAACATGTTGTTCTGAAGTTTTAGCACAGTCAAGAAAACTACAGAATGGCATTTGTGACCAGTATGAAATCAATAAACACTCTATTGTTCTTGAATTATTAATACAGTCCCTCTAACGTGTTTAAGTTTAAAAATGGTGGTTTAGACACTACTGAAGAACCCATTGGCATCGCTACTTAATCCTAAACTCTCTCTGCTTGTAGAGCTGAAGAATAAGTGGCACCTGGTGGTGGACCGTCTAACTGTGCTGTTCTTGAAGTTTCTGGAGTACTTCCATAAACTGCAGCTCTTTATCTGGTGGCTGCTTGAGATGCATGTCATTAAGATCGTCTCTTCGTACATCATCCTGGTGTCTGTTACTGAGGTACTGCAACAGCACTCTATCATACGGAGAGTATCACAAATTGTTCACGTTGTTCACATGTTTTGTATTTGATGCCTTCCTAAAGTGATACCTTAACAATGAGACACAATTGTGTTGCATTCTTGTACACCCAGCACATTTCTAAAATGTCAGCCTGATTAATGTGAACTGATGTTTGCAGGTGTCTCTGCTGAACTCGGTGTTCCTGGCATCATGGGCCTTCGCTCTGCCCTACAGTCAGTTCCGGCATCTGGCCTCCAGCATCTGCACTGTATGGACCTGTGTTATCATCATCTGCAAAATGTTGTACCAGCTAGAGTCCATAGACCCAGAAACGTACTCGAGTAATTGCACAATGGTGTGTGACTGTTTTTAGTCAGATATGTAAAGCGTTGCATTTATATGGTTAATTTACATGCCTACTAGCTCTTTTTTTTTTAATCTATGGTTACCACATTAATGCTGTGTATTTTTCCTATTTCCCGTTCCTATAGCCTATGAATTTAACAGGGAAGCAGGTGGAATATATGAAGAGTTCGCTGCTATATGAACAACCAGTTGACCCTGCAAACTGGGTTGGACTGAGAAAGTTCCCCTCCCTTTTGCCAAATCTTAGGGTGAGCATACAGATTGCTTAAGGATGTACAGTATAAAATATGGCGGTCATCATGTACAGTACATAGGCATCATGGAGACCAAATATTTTAGACTACTGCTGAAAACATTTAAACAAGAGCAGCTTTATGTGGATCACTTTCTCGTTAAACCATATTACAGACATCCATGTACATCTTTTTGTCAGTTGGTGCTCACTTACTTTATTTGAAGTTTATGTGAAGCCTGATTCATTTATTTAAGTAAATAGTTAGAAGGAATTTACATAATAACACAAATGTCCTCAAATTCGGACAATCAACCAAGCCAAAGGAATTGTACTGATGTATTTGGCTATGGTGTGCTTCTGAAGCTATCTTTATGGAAATTGAACTCATATTTGGTTTATTACCCCATATAACAAATTTCCCATTGAGGTTCAGGAAAGCGTGATGCATTATTATTTACCTGCTTGGTTCATAAAGCAAATGCTAAATATATATTTAAATAAGTTAGTTCCTTTCTGCTCACTGCTAATGGCTAACCTAGCACTACTTAACTGCAGAATAGGTAAGCTGATTACATTTAACTGCTCCCTGCTAGCCTAGGCTTATTTCCTGTAGCTCTTAAAAATTGTGTCCTGAGAACAGCATAGCTGGGTACAACTGGGCGGAGCTCAGCATTGAGTCGGGCGAAGGGGGGGGGGGGGGGCTGATTTGCTTATTTATGGCTCGGGCTGTATTTATGTGTACAGATTCGTATAAAATGTGAATGGAGGTGAAACACCAGGAAATGTATTTTTGTTCTCTCTTTTATGTGTACAGATTCATCTAAATGTATAAAATGTGAATGAGTTGCAGGCCTTTATTGCATACTGCATACTGAGGAAGTGTGTTTTCTATGTGAATGTGTGAGAGAGAGAAATATACTGCATCATTATGACTGATGGTTAGTGTTGTCTCATGCTCTACAGAGCCTGCACGTTAACTGTGTAACATTGCTAATGAGGCTGTCTTTCATATAGAATAACTTGCTGATGTTGGCCCTCTTGGCGTTCGAGGTAACAATCTACAGGCATCAGGAGTATTTCCGGCTACGTAACAAGCTCGCTCCTCCGCCTTTTCGAACCATTTTCCATGAAATTACTCGTCAGCACCTTGATAACAGCATCATCAACTGTGCCAAATATTTCATCAACTACTCCTTCTACAAGTTTGGGGTAGAGGTATGTTTTTTAGCATTTATTTATTTATCATGTGAAGCGTGCGCACTTTTTGCAACCAGGCACTCTGGTGTTACTGTATGTTTGAAAATTCAACAGAGCTGTGGTCTCTTGCAAGTGCAAAAATGATGTAGTTTTGAGCCGTCAGTCTACTTCTGTATTGAATCAATTATTTCATGCTATCCTGCTCAATCGGTGTGCCTCCTTTCTTGTCTCAGGTATGTTTCCTTTTGGCGGTGAACGTGATTGGCCAGCGCATGGACTTCTACTCTATGCTGCATGCCGTTGCTCTGGCAGCCGTGATGTACCGGCGCAGGAGAAAGGCCATTGCTGAAATCTGGCCTAAATATTGCTGCTTCCTGGCCTGCATGATCACCTTTCAGTATTTTGTGTGTATAGGCATCCCACCAGCAGCATGTAAAGGTGAGCATGAGTGTGTCCGTGCAATCCATGTGTGTGGATGGTTGTAGAAAGCTACTTTAGATTGACAGACTTGATATGGTAGTGAGTTACACGTAACATGGCTGCAACATATATACTGTAGAAACCAGAAGGTGACCAGTTTTTGTGAACTTTCTGATTGTGTTTACGGCACTTTCTGTAATCAATTTATTTCTCACCAACCAGGATTTTAGCAGAGTTTTGTAGCTCAACAAAGTTCATTCAAGTACCTGCATTCCTGCTGCCAGATCCTGACAAACCTCCAGTCCTCTGCCTCTGTGCATCTACTTGAATTATCCAGATTGTGCTTAATGCTTCTACCCCTCCCTCTAACTCATTTTTTTTTTGCTGTTGTTGACAGTTTGACATGATTATCCAAAAGAACAGCACAGATTGTTGGTTGTTAGAACCTTGTGGTGATGTTAATCTGGCAAAAGTAGAGAAGTTGATTGGTATGAGAAACCTCAATCAAATGATGTTGGAACAACATTCACTACATGACGATAAGATAATGTTGAACGAATGCGGAGAACCCAATGATGCAAATACAAAATCAAAACAATGTCAATACCAGACCAATGGCTCCAGTGTCCATGTTTTTCATATTTCTGTATTTTTAATTTTTTAATAATTTTTTTATTTAATATCTCTGTAAATTGCTGCTTGTGACCACTGGTGCCATGGTTTGGTTTGGTACCTGCACTCTGTGCAAACACCATCTACAGTATAGATGCAAATCAGTAATATTTCTGAAAGAAAATGAATCAGAGAGGTAACATTACAACACTAAGAGATGTGCGACATGCGACACAGGAGCTGCATGCAGGAAGCTGTTATGTCTATCTGAATCTCTAAACGAAATTTAAAATTTGTTAGAAACTTAAGGGACCATGAATGCGGTCAGATGTTGTGTGAATGCATGTTGATGGACATAAATTGACCAAATAAAGGTTCAAATTGTTTTGTTTTGAGGTTGTATTTGCAACATTGTGTTTGGGTCATTTGTTTAGATCAATTCAAAAGTAGGGTTGGCCATCATCGCAACATTTGTTCATCTTCTATACCACTTATCCTGTGTACAGGAGACTTGGGGCACAAGGCGGGGTACACCCTGGACAGGGTGCCAATCCATTACAAGGTGCACATACACATTGCAGACAATTTGGGAATGCCAGTTAATCTAATCTGCATGTCTTTGGACTGTGGGAAGAAACCATAATACCCAGAGAAAACCCACCAAAAGAGTGAAGGGAAGTGTGCACACACAGTGCTAACCACGTGCCATCATCACAGCGTTGTTACAATTAATTTTTCAACAGTTCCCCAACGTCAGGGTTCCTGCTGTCGGTTCCTAGTTGTCTTTGAGGAATCTATTTCATGTTAAACTGCTTGTGGCAATATTTAGAATTAACAGCTACATACTGTACAAATAGAAATAAACTGTACTGGAAGGAACTAAAGTAAATATTTATTTTTTACAGACTACCCTTGGAGGTTCCCCAACTCTTTAACAGATTCCAATGTCATCAAATGGCTATACCTGCCCGATTTCCACACAAGACCAAACTCAAAATTTCTCATCTGTGAGTAATGATTATATACTCTTAATTTCTATTTTTAATGTTTGGCAAGTTGCTTTACTCCGGTAAATAAGTGTGCCGATTAACAATAAACTGAAGAAAAAAAAATTCTTAAGTTTTACTTTATTTCTTTTTCCTTTATCTTTCTTTCTTTCCTTCTCTGTTCCAGATGACTTTATGTTGCTGCTGAGCGCGTCATTGCAGCGGCAGGTGTTCGATGAGGAGAATAAAGCAGCGGTCCGTCTGATGGCCGGAGAAAACGTAGAGATCTGTCGAGATCTGGATGCCGCCTCCTTCAGCGTACACAACCCCGTCCCGGACTTTATACACTGCAGGTGCTAACACACACATACTGTACACAGAGGGCATTTTCTTTGATCCAGCAATATTACCCTAGAAATGTTTATGCCAGTAACTGAGATAGATCTGGTTGTGGAAACAACACCAGAACTTAATCACTTCACATTTAGGCAAATTTAACAGAATGTGTTCTGAATGCTTTGTGATGCCTTGAATGTCAGCTGCAAATCATCTGTGTGCGTCAACATGCACATACCTCCCCGTCCTTCTTTCCCGTTTTTTCTTTCCCGTCCTCCCATTCCCGATTCCTTCTTCCCCTGATCAGTTTATAGATGAAGCACTTTGTCCATAGCCCACCATGACTTTCACTCGTATGCAGTTTTATTTGGCCTTATTTAATAAGCCGCTTTTATGTACAAAGTGAGCCGTTTTCTCAACAAGGTGGTCAGTAAGGGAGGGGCGTGGGGGGGGGGCTGGCTGTCCATTCTGGCCCATCAGCTACACTTGTTTGTATCTTTTCATCAAAGCCCTTAAAACAGGCTGAGTACTGGGACCTACATCAGTGTTTCCACACACCGCTCTGAGTGGCTGTGAGAGTTAATGAGTGGACTGATGTAACGCGCACCCAGGTGGGTAAGAGATCTAGAGTGCACTCAGATGATAAAGATCCATACATGCTAGCTTTTACAGCCTATATGGTGAGCGCTCACTTCCTTCGTATATAAACATGTATATGGAAATTCGGAAAACATTGACCCTACTAACGGTAAAGCACTTGTCAACAGGTAGCCACTTAAAGACTACCTCCAGTGTCGAGGGTTTGATTCCCGCCTCGGAATCCGCGCGTGTGTGTGTGGTGTTTGCATGTTCTCTCTGTGCTTGGTGGGTTTCCTCCGGGTACTTCAGTTTTCTTCCACAGTACATGCAGATTAGTCTAAGTGGTGTTAGCCATAGTATGTGAGTGAGTTTGTCGACTGGCAGTTCATCTAGTGTGTCCTTCTCTTTGTTCCTGAGTCCCCTGGGATAGGCTCCAGCCCCTCCATGATCCTTTTTTGCTCAAGTGAAAAAGGTTCTGTCCTTGTTATTTATTTATTTATTTTTTTGTAATATAAAATAAACCAAATTTTTCATAAATTTTTGGGAAACAAAAAATGTCTTTATACAGTATAACTGAGATACAACCCTGACACGCCCAAAGTGTGTGGTGGAGCGTTTGAGCAATTAATTACTGCATGTAGTGAAAATATCATTTGTGCACAGACAAAAACAGTTTTCATTCAGGAAATATACAGCAGCAGTAAAATTTCATTTTGCACCATACAGTAATAGTTAAACATAACTAATCCCTAGTTTACATGCCAAACCATGGGGGTCCGTTTCACCACTACTCAAAGTCACCAAAATATCATCCATATAAATAAAACAGACACACAAAACTACATCTTGGCATCTTATCTTATTCTCATGGAATGTAAAATGCCTTTTCAGATGGACCATGTACATAAATGATAGCAACATGACTAGATAAAGGTGTTGTGTATAAAAGCGCATAAACTTTGATCCTGGTGCAGGTCGTATTTGGACATGCTGAAGGTGATCATGTTCAGCTACCTGTTCTGGTTTGTCCTGACCATCATCTTCATCACGGGTACCACACGCATCAGTATTTTCTGCATGGGCTACCTGGTGGCGTGTTTCTATTTCCTGCTGTTCGGCGGAGAGCTGCTACTCAAACCCATCAAAAAGATCTTGCACTACTGGGACTTCTTGATCGCCTACAACGTCTTCGTCATCACAATGAAGAACGTCTTCTCTGTGAGACACATCAGTTTTATTATGAGTATTTTGATCATTTAAATTCATTTTATTAGAATTACACAGTTTCTAGTTTATTAGGAATAATATCTTGTATCTTCCGATGTCTTGTTTCTTCCATTATTATTTTGTCATTTAACATATAGGACATGATTTCATAATTTTAGTGAAATCTCATGCTATATTTAAAAAAGAACCGACCGATGTTTGTAGTGCAGCAGGCGGTTTAAGCATAGCATGTTAAACATAATTCCATTCCAAATTTTATGAAAGTCAATAAGAAGCTGAGTTTTTTTTTTAATCTTTTTTTTTTTTTTGGCTGTTTGTTTATTTGGATAACTATTTGTCTGTTAATATAAAACTAATAGCCCAGACCCCAAATCTGCTCATTTCAGGCACCCGATCTAGAGATTTGTCTACCACTGAGTTAACGTGTGTCTAATAAACAGGCATCTGTGTGTATTTATGTCATGCTACTTTAAACACAATTTCCTTGGTACAATGCAATTATGCACAAGTGTTTATTTGGTATTAAAACACCTGTGTGAATTTCTCTGAGGTTCTCGTGGTTGCTTTGCCCAGATTCTTGCCTGTGGCTACATCAACAAGCTGAAGGTGAGCTGCTGCTGGCTAATCCAGCTGCTGAGCCTGGCCTGCACCATCAAAGAATATGAGGACCTGCCAGGTGTGGATCTTAGAACTTTGTCCCAATGAACCCAACCATCAAGGTTTCCCTTAATGAACTCTGGATTTGTTATAAATTCACTCAGCAGTTGTTTATGTGTACTGAAGTTTCAAATGAATAAATGCTGTTGTACCACATGCATGCACCCTGAAATTAGTTAATTAACCAGAATACAATAGGTGGTTGTTTAGCACAAATTCCATTGCAGTTTTTTTTTTTTTTTGGACGAGGGGGTGGCGGTGGACGGACAGCGACTTTAGAATAGAAAAGATCAAAAGTTTGTAATCTGCTGTTTGGTTTTGGTGTGAAATATTGTTTGTATGTGTCTCTGTGTCCTCAGTCTCTAGTAGTGTCTGTGACTTGCCTAGGGATGAGGCAGGTATTATCTGGGACAGCATCTGTTTCAGCTTTTTGTTGCTACAGAGACGTGTCTTCATGAGCTACTACTTTCTCCACGTTGTGGCCGATATACGTGCTGGACAGATTCTGGCTTCTAGGTACTGTGCTTAAGTGCATTCGCTTCATGGTAAATCTTCATGCAAGGATTACTATCCACCCTGACATCATTGCTATAATATTCAGTGATTCATTCATTTATATTTTCTTCTTTTTGTTGGGTAAATGTTTCGTTTTTATTTAGTTACAAACATTGTGGCTCTCCAAATTGACCTCAAGACAAATAATTTATCAGTTGTTTAAAGGATTGGCAACATGGCATGTAACCAACAATTTAGTAAAATCAGAAATGTATTGGGTAAGTAGAGCTTGCAATAAAAAGTCAAAGAAACAAGAACTTCTCAAGGTGGACTGGATGTTTTTAGGGTTTGTTGAACTGGGATTTTATCATCTAACATGAGTGAAGGCACACTTAGGACAAAAACGTTCTTCCAAAAACTTTTCTCATGTTCAGATAAGAAACTGTAGATATATATATATATATATATATTTTTTTTTCTGTACTGTATGTGTGTCTCAGAGGAGCAGAGCTGTTCCAAGCCTCTATAGTGAAGGCAGTTAGAGCTCGACTGGAGGAGGAGAATAAATCCATGGAGCAGCTCAAGAGACAGTGAGACTCAACACCTACAGTATACATACTAGATCTTGACTCATTCTTATCTGCAAGAATGATTTCAACCATTTGAATTCATGTATTGTGTGCTGTACAAATGTAACCAGCGATATGACTCATTCTTTAGCAAAACACACCCTAGTCTAAATCGTTAAAAATAGTTAGTCTAAATTGAATGACAGGATTTCTGGTTTCAATTCCTGCCTTTGATATTTGGCATGTATTGTTAGACATTATCAAGAAAGTAGGAAGGCAGGGCTTTAAACAAGCCAATCAGAAAGACTTAGCAATGGCCAAAATGTAGCTCAAGTGTTCCAAGCATAGTATTTAAATTTGACCTCAGGTTCTACCCAAAGTAATTCTACTTAGGTCTTTATGAGTGTGACTGTGATGTTAGTGGTGAATGTGACTGCCTTATCCTAGGATGGACCGCATTAAGACTCGGCAGGAGAAGTTTAAAAAGGGGAAGGAGAAGATGCTGAGCCTAACTCAGGAGTCCACAGATAGCCAAAACCTAATTCAGCCCGATGCTTGTGAAGAGGATGATGATGATGATGGTACGACAAACTCATCTGAAGTAAAGGAAAATATGTTTAAACTGGTGTAGGCCTGTAGCTAATGTGGATAACATAGGCCAAGAGTGAAATCTTCTTTTTAATAAAAGACTGTGTGCTGTAATTATATGGTTCATTATATGTCATTAGATTTTTCGCACCATAGACATAATACACTTGCTTGTATGTATACATTTTTTTTCTTCAGTTATATTAATGATCTTGCCACCATTTTATTGTAGGAGCAGAGAAAGAGAAAGCCAAGGCCAAAAAAAAGCAGTGGTGGAGGCCTTGGGTTGACCATGCTTCCAGTAGGTTTACTATCATAATTTCCTCTGCTCTGAGTGTTCCTTGTGTCCTTGACCAGAATTCAGAAGATTCCCATACTGCACCAGGGCTGAGTGAGACCGACCAATTTACAAACTCAAATCACCCAGGCCTTATGCTTCTCCTGAATCTATTTAAGGCTTATAAGAAAATACAGACAGCTCCAGAATTATTGGCACCTTTCATGACAATGTGCAAAATGAAAAAGTTAAACATGCTACTATGTGTGTACGCTATATAGTTGGCAAAGGTTTTCTTTAGTAGTGCACTTTTGGGTTAGTGCAACACATTTTTCAGTAGTGCAACACTGGGGGGGAAAATCCCAGGGACAGTCGCCAGCAGTATCAACAATGGTGTGTGAATTCTGGCTCTGAAAGTTATTTAACCTTAGCTACATTACTCAAGTTCATTACTCAATTGGTCTCAACTAGAGATGTGCGCGGGACTGTTTTTAAATCCCGCTCACACAATTCTTTTTTTATGTTTATTTGTTTGTCTGTACCTGACTAATATGTTCTAATTTTTTTTTTCCTTTCCTAAAATGTAAGCAAACTACAGTAGTATCCAAATTTAACTTACTATGACCCTGACCAGACAGTTACTAAGGAGGAATGAATGAAGGCTGCATATGCATTGCGCATGAACATGTCTGTCCTACAAGCCTCACATTTGACTATTTGCTCGTGCTCGCATGAAAATATAAAACTTCCCGCCTATGCGACTTTTTTGTTGCATCCTGCGGGATACCAGTATCGATGCACAACTCTAGTCCCAGATAGATGCCCTTTGAAACTCTCTGTCAAGCTTTCCTTAATTCAGACTACGTGTTTTCACATGGGCTCAGATTTAAAAACTAAGATTAAGCTATTAAAAAGAAAAAACCTTAATAAACAGCATGATCAGAAATCCTTCAGAGCCAGCAGACCACCAGCCTTAAAACAGTCCCACTTACATATTTTATCCTTGTATACGGTTAAAAAAATTTTTTGCTAAAGATTCTGATAATGTTTATTGACAGCACTCCTGATGAAGCCTCGACATTATCTGTGTTTCTTTTAGGAAGGGATTTTGATGCTTCCAGTTCATAATAGTTTGGTATGGATGAACATCTAGTAGTTGATTTTAAAACCTCATTAATGACCCAGTTTTGACAGTATAATTTTTAAGAATTGTTTTTTATTCCCTCACTAGCCTTTTCATATGACAGACAGGATATAATTATATTATAAATATACCTAAAAACACGTAGAAGTTATATTTAAGTATTTAAATAATTACAACGGTCTTTCTCACTTCAACATATTTGCATATTCATACTTCAAGAAAACATAAACTTGTTACTTAGCTTAAGCAGAAACATAAGCAGTTTTGTTTAAAAAAAAAAAAAAACTTTGCAGTTAGTTTAACAATACTTTAGTGATGGCTGGAATTCTCATTTGTTATGAGAGAAATATTATTTTAAATATAGGTTCATGTTCAAAAAATTATTTTCATTTCCTATAGTTGTTTAAGTGAAAAAAATATAAGTTTTTGTAATATTTGTTATATATAATCATTTTGTTCATTCTCTTGAAAGCTGCCAATAATTCTGGAATTGACTGTGTACTGTATTTATACTGTAATATAAAAATAACAAATATAATACCTTGTCTTGCATATGTGTTCATAATATATATTTAAAACGTTTCTAATACATTTTTGTAGTGTTAAAACCTGGAACTGAAATGGAATCAGGTGTGATTATGTCATGAATCTGTATAACACAGTCCATAAAATCGATAATTTAAATACTCTTCAAAAGTATTTATCAATAAAACGTTACACACATAAGTTGCATAAGTTTTCATCTATGTCGTTGTCAAACCTGCTGAAAGTTCCATCTAAAGTTACATGTTGCCCACCTTTCAGCAGGATCTTAAAATAATTTACAAGACTTGTAAACAAATTGATGTTCCAGTCTGCCAGAGCTTGGCCATAAATTCTAGCAAGCTACAGTATGAGGGGGATTTTTAATAATTGATAGGACACCAATAAGGTCTCGGCTCGGTCTTGGCCTTCCTACCCAGTTGCATTTGTCTGATGAAGCTGTAGCGTTTGGGGGCTAGGAGTATCCTATTTAGTGTGCCTGCACCACCTCAGCTGGCTCCACCATCCCAGTTTGTCATCCCAGTCCAAAAGCACCGCCCCAGATCCTTATGAATAAATGACGATTATCAACATAACCCCAACTTTGTCTGGTGCCTTCAGCATTTTTCAGCTGTATTTCATCTCATGATTTGCAAGAACATCATTGAGGCCACCTAAAAGGTCATTTTTCATGGTCTCTGCAAACTCTTCTCATTGCTGAGCTTTCACTGGCAGCAGACCTTCTGGCTCTCATTACAGTACCTCCAGATTAAGTCAGCAGAGCTTTCTATTAGAATTGTTTGGAACTTCTTAGTATCCACCACCACTGGGGTACATTAGCATGTATAGCTGACAGGCACCAGCAAGCCTATGGCAACAACTTCTTACTTCTTCGAAAACAGATGACTTGAACTCATTGAGTTCATGGACTCCAACTTCTCTTGGAATATGGTAGATAGGGAGAGTCTAAATTATTCTATATTTGCTTTTTTTGTTGTTGTCTGGATAAGAGTACCTGCCAAATGCCTAAATGTAAATATACATGTTGCTCAATTATTCTTTTGTATAACTAAATTTTTGTGTAGCATTATTTTGTGACTCATGGCAAAATTTCCAATGAACACAATTTCAAGTTTCAAGGTTCTAACACCACATATATGTGGAATAATTTAAGGCTTGAATACGTATGCAGGACACTGTATGTATTCACATGACATCGTACAGACAGAACATTTACCGTGTATAGAAATCATTAAAGTTAACGAAACTTAAAGATTCATGTTGACCCTTGGAACAATTAGAGCCTTAAATAGATATGCATCTGAGAACAGGAAAAATGCTAATACCTGGGTGGTACTGGGTCCTTGTCTCGAAGTCACATCAGTGGATTAAAAGAATTGGCCTGGTCCCAAGAGCCCACAGTTATGAATCTCTGCTGTGGTTCCAATTTATCTCACCTTCATTAAAAGAAATAGAGAGTCCATCTTTCCAGTCTGGTTCCCTAGAAACCACAAAAGAACTATGCCTGGGAACTCTCTCTTTCACAACGACAGCTCAGAATGAACTGATCAGCGCTGACAGCTTTCAAATACAAATGTTATCTTTGGTTTTCTTCAGAATGTTAACGTGTCCAGCAGTGAACGAGAACCTGCTACTGTAAGCTTTAAGTTTTGCACCAGGCTGAGCAGTTCATCTCCGTGCTGTGCTGTTGTCGTTTGCTTTTCTTGTTTCTGTCCTTCTTCCACAGAAGTCGATTTTATTTCTACATGCTCGTGTTTTTGTTCACGTTCCTATTTCAACACTCCCACCCTAACCCTGTCCATTGTGGCTGTTCTGTTCAAGGACACAAGGCAGTTTCCCTACTCCAGTTCCTGTCCTACAGTGCAAACAGGACAGGACACAGGGGATAAAATGTTCCTGGTCTGTTTTTGTTCGAACCATTAACCATCCCTGCTTCATTTTTGATGCTGTCGTTCTTGGTTAGTCAGTGGGACAATATAGTACATTAAAAAACTGAACCTTCTTGACTATTTTTTAGGCTCTGTCTCTGTCTTAAGGGCTTTTAAACCTGCTTTGTTCACTTGCTTTAACGTTTTCATGTCTGTTGGGCAGATGTGTTGTGCAGTCTGCATTGTTATTAACATCACTAAGATTATAAGACTTTATTTAATACTGTCCTATACCGGTACAGCGCCGTGAAAATAGTATTTGCCCCTTCTTTATTATTATTATTATAAATATATTTTTGCATATTTGTCATACTTAAATGATTCAGATAATCAAACAAATTTTATTATTCGAAGATAACCCGGGTTAATACGAAATGCAGTTTTTAAACGATGATTTCATTTATTAAGGGAAAAACGTTGTACAGCCCTATGTGAAAAAGTAAATGCCCCCCTGCTAAAACATAATTGAAGAGTAATTTTTGCAAAGCTGAGTTAAATTTCAACTTGCAACACACAGGCCTTTACATTTACATCTCTTAAATAAAACCTGACTGACAAAATGAAGCATGCTACAAAATGTTTAAAAAGCAACACAATCAAAAGTGATTCAATAATAGATGAGAAACAAAGTAATTGACATGTATCAGTGTCTGGAAACGATGACAAAGCCATTTCTAAGGCTTTGGGACTCCAGTAAACCAGGGTGAGGGCCATTATCCACAAATAAAGAAATCTTGGAATGGTGGTGAACCAATCCTTCCCAGGATTGGCTGTCCTACCAAAATAACTGCAAGAGCACAATGACAACTCATCCATGAGCTCATAAAAGAACCCAGAACATCATCTGAAGAACTGCAGGCCTCACTGGAGGAGGACTTGGCAGAAATGCAGTCAGAGTTTGGACTTAAATCCTATTGTGATCCTTAAACAGGCCGTTAATGCTCAAAATCCCTCCGATGTGGCTGAATTAAAAATAATTCTGAAAAGAAGAGTGGGCCAGAATTCCTCCACAGCAATGTGAAGGACTCATTGCCAGTTACCGCAAATGCTTGATTGCAGTTGTTGCCGCCAAGGATGGAACAACCGGTTTACGGACACAAGCAGTTCTTGGCCAAGTTTTTTCCCTTAATAAAATGAAATCATCATTTAAAAACTGCAATTTGTATTTACTCAGGTCATCTTTGTATAATATTAAATGTTTTTGATAATCTGAATCATTTAAGTGTGACAAATATGCAAAAAATAAATAAATGAATAAATCAGGAAGGGGCCAATACTTTTTTACAGCACTGTATGTCTGGATCTACTGTAAGCTTCTTTGTAATTTATGCCTGGCTGTAAATCCACTATTTCTGACTTGGATGATCAAATTTTGTGTATGCTGGTCCCTCAGTCAGGGATTCGTGCAATACGAAGCGTTCTTAACTTCTCCACGGAATATTGAATTTTCTTATGATAAAATCGATACGTGCTTGTTGCTGTCCGGCATTGCCTGTGTGGCCTGTGCTGTAGAGCGAATAACTATTTTCCCCTTGCTTTCTTTTAGTGGTTAGGAGCGGAGATTATTACCTTTTTGAGACTGACAGTGAAGAGGAGGAGGAGGAAGAAGACAAAAAAGATGATGAACCTCCCAAGAGATCAGCATTTCAGGTGAGGAGGTCTGAGCTTTACAGTGTAGGAATGATGCTCTTTAATAGGACCAATACAGCAGACACAGAGCGTCTAGATTTAGCTATTCTGTCTTTTGTACTGTAATTTCTAGGGTTAAAGCCGAATAGTTTGAAATGTTGAATATTATAGTGTTATAGCATAATATATAGTACAAGCCAAAAGTTTAGACACCTTCTGATCCAAGGTTTTTAGTTTAGTGATTTAAACAATACTGCAGATTTGATCAAATAACACATAAATAAGAATTATGTAATTAAATAACAAGAACAACGATAGGCAGTTGGTATTTTTAGACATGAAGGTCAGCTGTTCTGGAATAGACGCAAAAACCCATCCGGCACCATGATGAAACCGGCTCTCATGAAGACCTTTCCAGGAAAGGAAGTCCGGAACGTACTTCTGCTGCCAAGGAGAAGTTCATTTAGAGTCACCAGCCTCAGAAATCACTAATTAACAAGTAGCACTTCAGATTAGAGCCGTTATAAAGGCTTTACAGAGCATAAGTAGCAGACACATCTGAATATCAACTGTTCAAAAGAGATTATTGCATATTTTGATCGCCTTCAGCATCGTTTTACAGTGCAGACAGAAATAAAAATTAGGAAAGCCCATGGAATTAGGAAGCTCTTTTATACAGAGAAACTACAACCATCTGAAGATGTTTATGTTTTGGAAAAGTTATCGCTTTTTTTTGTTTATAGATATATATATATATAGATTTGTAGGTTTTATTGCGCTGTAGAGTTAGCCGCGTGAGTTTTGTTTAGTCAAACTGGCATTGAGCTGAATTAGTGTGTGCATATTTAAAAGTGCATTAAAACAGGCATCATAATCACAGTAGAATTTTAGTATGATATTTTGTAGTCTGGCTTGTAGTCCTCGACTCAATTCCAAATGTTGCTTCTGACCCTGGCTGGTTTTCATTTCTCTCTCTCAGCGAGCCATCGGAAAGTTTGCCTCAGCTGTCCTGGCTTTGCCCAGGTCTATACTAAAACTGCCCAAAACTATCCTTCAGTATCTTATCAGGGCAGCCAAGGTATCACCTACAGGTTATGTTGTGTTGGTGTGGTTTCTTGTGTTTGTTTATGGTTTACTGTATGTGTATCTGTTAACAGTGCCTTGCCTTTTCACTCCATGCTCCCGAATTTATGTGTATAAGCTACTGTAAATGAGATACTTTTGTCGTGCGACATGGAATGAAAACGTTTCGGTAAAATCTAAAGCGTGTTCAGTGGTTGGCATGCGTTTTCCATCTCGTCAGTTTGCATACTGTAATGTATGTAGTCAGGTTAGGTGCATTTGTTCATGTTTGTTTATTCATTTATTTATTCATTTTGCATAATTGTCTTGTACATATTTGTGTTCAGGGTATGTGGTTTGCCCCACTGTATACTAGTTATAAGTACAGTCCAAACAAATAAAAGCTGAATTCTAATTCAGAGTAAAAACGGTATTACTATGTCAGTGGGGCAAAAAAAAAAAAAAAAAGACTGTCATTACATATACCATTGTTTTCCTTGGTTTCTTTCTAGCCTGAATTCAAACAACCAGAGTTAAAGATCTAGGAATTTATTAGTGAGAAAATATTATGTCACAGGCAGACGTACACATTTTGTCGCCCAGTTGAAGATGGTGATTTGACTTCAGGCTGGTGTTTTGTGATTGTGAATCTCACTGCAGATCTCTGAAACTTTATGTGGATGTCATTGTTTCTTGAAAGCGCAGGTCCTGGGCTCCTCCTGTTCTGCACATTTTACTGTTTTGTTTTTCTTCCCCCAACATGCCTCGTTCAACTAATCAGCTAATTCAGCCCTTCCTGAGTTGAACTGTGTGCGTTAGGAGAGGAAAAACATTAACATTGGCATGACAGGGGTTTCCCCGTGACCAGAGTAGGAATCCTGTACTCTAAAGTGATTGCAGTAGTTTAACAGCTGCTTGTGTTGCTCCACAGTTTGTGTACCATGCATGGGTCACAGACTCCAAAACGGCTCTTAAGGAGCGTGGAAAGGACCGGCGGCATTTCTGGAAAAGATACGGAAGAGGACGTAGACACAGGAAAGAGAAGGAGGAAGGTGCATGCCGCATATTCAGTCGAAAATTTAACACGCAGTACTTAGCACAGTGAACATAAACAGTTCTATCGGTCCAATTTGGTAAGATTTCGGTAAAGCATTAAATAAAAGTGGGTATGTGTGTGAGCAGGTCAGGTTGCAATCGAAATGGGCGATGATGAACAGCAGAGTTCAGAGGAGGATAAGCAGGACGGACCAGGTACTGTATCTACTGGGAATTATGTTCATTACCTTTACATTAGTCCTAATTTATGCATATAATGTTCAGGAAGCACTGCTTCATTGGATTATTACTTCCTTCATTTCGTTTAATCAGACAGAAATTTCATTTACATTGATTTTGAGCAGTTTATTATGTTTTAGCTCTAATGCACGTTATTGATGAAGAGTATGGCTGCAAGTCAACTTTACTAATGTCATCTGGATAGGTATTAAAGTTACACTCAAGGCTATGATGCAGCCGTTCACAAAGCGCTGCTAAAGTTTCAGTCCCAAATTTTTAGATCTCAAACTTTTCATGCCACAGATATTTGCCAAACATATACAATTTTAGCCTTTTAGATATCAACATGCTGTAATATGGATCTTATAATATTTTATACTAAATGCGGCTGAATGTGGTGGGTTCCCTCCGGGTGCTCTGGTTTCCTCCTACAGTCCAACGACATGCAGATTATGCTAATTGACATACTAATAGATTAAGATGCTAATAGAGTGTGAATAAGTGTGTGAGTGTGTGAATGTGGGTGTACCCTGCTATGAATTGGCACGCTGTCCAGGGTGCAGTAAGTCTCCTGGAATAGGCTGCTGGCCCTGGTTAATGCTGTGAGTGAGTGAGTGAGTGAGTGAGTGAGTGAGTGAGTGAGTGAGTGAGTGAGTGAGTGAGTGAGTGAGTGAGTGAGTGAGTGAGTGAGTGAGTGAGTGAGTGAGTGAGTGGTGTGAGTGAGTGAGTGAGTGAGTGAGTGAGTGAGTGAGTGAGTGAGTGAGTGAGTGAGTGAGTGAGTGAGTGGGTGAGTTGAGTGAGTGAGTGAGTGAGTGAGTGAGTGAGTGAGAGTGAGTGAGTGAGTGAGAGTGAGTGAGTGAGTGAAGTGAGTGAGTGAGCTGAGTGAGTGAGTGAGTGAGTGAGAGTGAGGAGTGAGAGTGAGTGAGTGAGGTGAGTGAGTGAGTGAGTGAGTGAGTGAGGTGAGTGAGTGAGTGAGTGAGTGTGTGAGTGAGTGAGAGTGAGTGAGAGTGAGTGAGTGAGTGAGTGAGTGAAGTGAGTGAGTGAGTGAGTGAGTGAGTGAGTGAGTGAGTGAGTGAGTGAGTGAGTGAGTGAGTGAGTGAGTGAGTGAGTGAGTGAGTGAGTGAGAGTGAGTGAGTGAGTGAGTGAGTGAGTGAGTGAGTGAGTGAGTGAGTGAGTGAGTGAGTGAGTGAGTGAGTGAGTGAGGGAGGGAGTGAGGGAGTGAGTGAGTGAGTGAGTGAGTGAGTGAGTGAGTGAGTGAGTGAGTGAGTGAGTGAGTGAGTGAGTGAGTGAGTGAGTGAGTGAGTGAGTGAGTGAGTGAGTGAGTGAGTGAGTGAGTGAGTGAGTGAGTGAGTCGCATAAGCCTCTTTTTTTCTCTCCAAAAAAAAAACTTCTCTCGAAGTTAATAAGACAAAAAACATTTTTTTAATCCCACACAGCTTGTCGTTTTAATGAGAAACTGTAATCCTGTTCTCCTGAGAACTTTTTCAGTTTTACATCTGACTGTTATAAAGCTCTGATTTAGAGACCTCGTTTACATCCAAACATGCTGTATTAATCCCTTCTTGCACAAAACTTCACCATATCGCCTATTCCGCACATTTCCAAATCTGTTCATGTTGAACATCCTATAATGTCCAAAATGTTCTTGTGTATGCTGTTACCATAGAAACGGGCATGCATTAGAATTTGTATTAATATACATCTGTGATTTGTCTTGCAGTCAGAATTAATGTCAGCCGGTTTTATAAAACCTCAGCACTTGGTCATATGATTAGTTTGTGTTCAAAAATAAAGTAATGCCGTAACTTTTCTATATTAATCACATGTGCTAACGCATTAATATTGACAGCTCTAATATTTTTATCAAGCAGATTGTGTCACAATATCCACATTTCTCCACAAATATTGAGGTACAACGATGCCCCTTCTTTTTTCACAGACAACATTATTAAAAGGGTTTTCAACATCATCAAGTTTACCTGGGTGCTGTTCCTGACCACGCTGGAGAGCCTGACTATGTGGATTAACAGCATCTGTAAAGAATACATAGATATCTCCACTGTGCTGCGCATCGAACGCTGCATGCTTACCAGAGAGGTCAAAAAGGTGTGGCACACACAGACACACACATCCTGTTTTTTATCTTTGGAAAGTCATTTTTTATTTATTTGATTGATCTTTATTTATTTTTTTTCTTTCATTCTTTCTTTCTTTCTTTTTTATATATATGAAATTCATATGCTTTGCACTGATCCCACAGGGCAACGTTCCGTCGCGTGAGAGCATCCATGTGTACTACCAGAAGCAGATGCGCCTGAACGTGTCACGCGAGTCCGGATTGGATCAGATCAGCGAGGAGGATTCAATTTCAGGCTCTCAGAAACCTCGGCGAAGACGCAGGGGATATACGTTAGAGAGCCAGGACTCTGTGGCATCCCGAGATAGCATGTCTAGGTATCTGTCCAATCGGTATAAATAAAAGAATGGTTTTGTCTGTATATTGGTCAGACCTCGCTCTTTATAAGAATTCCTTTCTGTCTTCAGACAATTTTGTCACGGTATCACGGAAAACTGAGTAGACCGAAAGAAATCAAAACATTAAGCAGAAGCGACCTTATGATCAGTTATGTGGCAAATTATGTCACCATAATCTGAATCCAGATTTTTTTTTTTGACAAATATCGTTTTTTTTCCCCCTCAAGGTGGGCGCGGCTCTACGCGTCACTCAACAGAGCCTATTATCTCGATAATTTAGCATGTACAGTATACACAGAGTATGCGGAGGACACAGAAATGACCGTAATTCACCTACCAGGCGCCCAGATCCTCACAAAACATACATGAACACACATGCGACACAAAATGGCTTACTCCAAAAAAAAAAAAAAGGGCAAGTACACTATGAAAACTGAACCGTCTAAGATAATTGGACAGATCAATGTGTGATTATTCTTCCTGTGGGAATTTAAAACCAGTTTGTCTAATATGTACCCGAAACCATGGTGCTAATAAAAAGCAGTTAGAGCAAACATATCAGCAGCAGTCCGGGGTGAGGGCGTGTAAAATACCCAAAGAGATCGCATTGTAATGCGCTAAAATCAATTTTATGAACAGTTGTTTGCCGGATATAATCATCTATTTTACATAAGCTGCTAATAAGCTACTTGATCAGTCTAAACACACACCTGCACTAATAGATATTAATTAGAAAAGCTGAATATTTTTACTGGGCTTAGTTAATATTTTCTCCGAAATAACAGCGCTGACGTGGTATAAGTGAATTTTAACGTGCGTTAACAAGATAAAACGTAATCCTTTTCAATCAATTTATTTTTTCGACTTCTCATCTGTGAGTCACTCTTTGATTACCGAACAGTGAATGTTTTTGGCTGACAACGAAAGAAGTACGACTTAGCGTAAAACAAGGCATAAGATACTGACCCTTAGCTTTTAATGGTTAAATCATGATGTAATGTGAGAGGGCTCTTATTTCAGTGTTATGCAACCCAGTATCATATGGCTATTTAATTCATCTCTGCATTCTATCTGGATTTCTTACATTGTATATTACACGATCATATTTATATTCACCTTTCTCATGCGTCCGCTTGGCATAATATTGTGGGTGTTAAACATCCATTCCATTTCCACTTTCAGAATATCTCCAGATGAGAGACATGGTTAATTTAGCTTTTTTTCAGATGGGTCACATTATTTCCATTTAATATTCATCATGAGATACAGTATGGCTCTTTTGAAGCATGCTTATTCAGTAGTTTAGCTGATCATAAGAAAGCATTATGACATGTCAAACACAGACACTTGGTTCATTTAGCCCTAAAAATAATAACAAAACAGTCAGGACATTGTTGTTCAGCACTATCCAGATGTCACAGAAGATCCGTAGCATAGACATTCAGAGGTAGTTACAATTAAACGTAAGCATGCTGTGTGTTGAACTGGGAGTGCCGTAACCAGAAATTAATTTTAATGGGAAGAGGAAAAATGCAAAATAATATTGCGGTTATTTTTCTAAGCTGCACAGTTAAATGAGTAACTCTGACATGTGCATGCCTTTCGGTGTGGAGGTCAGGCGGCAGCAGCAGGAGCAGCGATGACCCACTGATGAATTTGGTGTTTAGTCTAATCAGTTATGTCACAATCTATCACCAAACAAGTTTTCCATTATAATTTTGCTATGAAATGTATTCATGACATTTTTTTTTTTCATAAATTTGCAACTGGAAATGGGATAATGAAGGAACACCAATGAAAATGAACACATTAAATGTGTTCATTTATTAAATTGGTATAAATGAAACTTGTCTGGTTTCTCATCTAGTCTAGTGAATAATGGTGAGGTACTTGGGAGCCTAATCCCTTACCCAGCATGTATCACCGATGCTCACTGATAAGGTTATAAAGCTTGGACTCATGTGAGTCAAAGCAAAGAAAGTAGTGAAAATCCTGCAGTGTAGTAGCTTTCTACATAACTAGAATTGAGCAACTACAGTATGAGGTATAATAATATTGTCTGTTAATAGAAACCTAGTAAACATATATCATGATATTATTCCTTTCATCAAGTCACATCTCCATCCATCTCCATCCAGCGCATACACCGAGGCTACCATGCTCTTTTCTCGTGAATCCACGCTGGACAACCTGGACGAAGTACCTCAACATGTGCCCAAAACCAGCGAACGTGCTCGGCCAAAGCTGCGCAAAATGTACAGCATGGACATGTCCAACTCCAGTGCAGACAGTGGCAGCAGCAACATTTCCAGGTCTTGAACACTACTACATTACGCATCCTCACTCATCTTCACTCCGTGTGACTATATTTAGATTCCAGATTGTTTGTTACTTCCGTCACATGACTCATCATAGGAGACATTGAAATTAAGACCATTTAAGGGCCCTTGATTGCCTCAACATCAAACAAAAATCAAGCTTCATGATACAGAACATGTCTTCCTGTGCACCCCTGTTGTGTTGTCAGCATGACATTCCTGTACAAACAGTGGACTCTCATACAGTTCCTGCAGCACGTCCAGTTTAGCAGTAAAGGAACAACAAAACTATTTATTTCAAGAGAACATAAGTGCTCCCAGTGATATTGAATTATATGCGATAACTTTGGGTTACCAGTGTTACCCTTGTCTTTGTGTGATTTCTATGTTTTTAACAGCGAGGCTACGCAGTGCATCACTTTATTCTCAAGACAAGGTACTAACGACACCATCGATGAGGTGGAGGACGAGCAGGATCAACTACATCACCATGATGAAAGACCTGAGCATGTCGAGGAAGAAGAGAAAGCCCCCTGGAGCTCCATTGAGCCTGAATCAGAGCAGGAACTTGGAGAAGAAATGGAGCCTGATGAGGAAAAACTTCATGAAGAAAGAGAATGGGCATCGGAAGATCATGAGGAAGATGACCAAGACAGGCAGGAGACTGACGTTGAAGCTCAGAGCCCGGGGAGAGAGGACGGTGAATCCTCAGGACCGGAACACGTGCCAGCAGAAAGGGCGTGCGGCCAGCTTTTCACCCCAGATACGGACGTTCCAAACACGTCAGATGCCGATGTCCCGCCCAGCTATAGCAAAGCAGTGAGCTTCGATCGTCTCTCAGTCGACTCACAGGAAAGTGACGAGGATAAGCAGCTCATGCTGATGACCTCGGACAGCAGATCAGACTTGCTGTCGGACGATGCACTGCTGCCATCGCAAACCACCGAGCTCACGGCCAGTGAACTGCTACTCAACAAGTAAGATATGCAAAGGATCACAGTTATGTCTAATCTCTACTTATCTAGTCAGTTCACCTGAATGGTGTGAAGGTCCATAGTGGTTTGTGCTCCAGTTACAACAAAAACCTTTCGTCGGATCACTTAGAACAAGTGTTTTAAGCCTTTCATTGTAATTGTGTGGGTAAAACTAGTGTTAAACAAACCTCTAGTGGTCAAAAACACAGTACGGATGTACAGAAGTAACCCTAAATGTATAATTAGATACGCATGATTTCCCAGTTGAATGTTTTCTGCCCCAGGATGTTTTTTGACGAGGAGCTGGATGGCTCGGAGCGCTTCTACAAATCGCAGCCGCTGGGTCTGCAGCTATGCTACGCCCTCTACAACCTGTTAGTGGCGCACTCAGAGATGGTCTGTTACCTAGTCATCATCCTCAACCACATGATTTCAGCCTCCATGGCCACGCTGGTGCTACCCGTCCTAATCTTCCTGTGGGCCATGCTGTCTGTCCCACGACCCAGCAAACGCTTCTGGATGACGGCCATCATTTATACAGAGGCAGGTTTCTCTTCAAGATCAAGTCCCACCCTTTTAATATGCACATGGAAGTTCATTGCAAATGTAACACTGATATTCATGCAGTAAATAACTTTTTAGGGTCTGACTAATATACAGTACTGTACAGAATTATATTTTACCTGCTTTTGGTGAGTAACTGTCGCTTCAACCTGTTCCTTTAGGTTACCATCGTCGTCAAATACTTCTTCCAGTTCAGCTTTTTCCCCTTTAATCAGAATCTGGAAGTGGACAAAAAGAAGCCCTATCACCCACCAAACATCATTGGGGTGGAGAAAAAAGATGGTTACGTTCATTATGACCTTGTTCAGCTGCTTGCTCTCTTCTTCCATCGGTCAATCCTTAAGGTGCTTATCTGAATTTTTTCTCAGTGTAGCTGCATGTGCAAATGTGGCATTTTCATCCTTCATTTTGCTTCCAAAGACCCAGACTATGCTTAATCTTGAGGAATAGTTCTCCAGGCTTTCTGAAGGACTTTTTTGGCTGTCATTCTTGGCAAGTTTTTGACTCTCATTTTCATTCCAGTCCGTGTATCTGACCAGTTTCAGGGGAATGTTTTTTGTTTTGCCACAAGGTGACTCATTTGAGCATTAAAAAAAAACACAAAAAACATCCAACTTTAAGCATGAGCCAATGAGAAACAGGTGCAGATGATGACAGATGATCAGGCCAGTGATTAGTACTGTATACTGGTGATGCTGAATGCTTGGTGTGTCACTGGCCAGCGCTGGAGTGGGCAAATCCACGGAGATAAATCCTGAGCATAAACATGCATGGTTCAAAGCTGGGTTGTCAAACAGAGTCTGTGATCCAGATTTATGGTCGAGAAACCAGTTCATAGTCGCTAGCTAGAAACCCAAATACATGAAAGTCAGAAACGAAGTGTGAGCGTGGTCCTTTGAGCGTGGGTTGAAATCCGACACGTGAAGCAGATAAAGTCTCTGGAAAATTGGGCATGAAGGCACACAATGTTCTGGCAGAGAATGGTTGTTTGGCGGAGTGTTATATAGAGTGGATTGATGAATGGAGATGAGGAACATTTGTGCTCGGAGCTGGTGCCATGTTCTGCCATGGCAAACGAAAGCTTATGCTAAAGCGACAGCAGTTTCCTCCTCCTGAATGGGAAATAACAATGGTTGGTCGTCTAGACAGTGGCAGAAATGGGGAGTGAATTATATGATTCATATTGATGAGATATTAAGTGGCTCCAAGAAACTGCATCCTACGAGGTCATATGAGTCTTTTCAAGCTCCTGATTGACACGTCCGGTCTGACCATTACTCAGGGGGTAAAAACCGAACGGGAGGGGTTTGAGTAAATGAGTAAAACCTGATGGGCAGATGGTTCGGAGTGTTGTTCCTGGTGTATATGCTGCATGAAGCCTCAAAGTTTTTGACATCTTCCGTAATGGAAGGCCACCAGAAGCTTTGCTGTACTAGGGAGTGGGTGGCGTGCAAACCTTGAGTTGTGGCCCCAATTTTTAATACTAGAGCACGAACCGTGGTTGGGACGAAGACCTTTTTGGAGGGGGATGTTACTAGGACCGGCCTTGTGTTCCAGTGATTGCAGGTTTTGGTTTTCTACTTCGGGTTGAGTAGCGGCCACAAGACATTGAGGTGGTAGAATCATCTCTGAAGTGGGTGTGTCCAGAGGAGTGGAGAATTGTCGAGAAACGACCTGGCATGCCGTGACAGAGTGGTTGGAACAGATGATAGGGGAAATGAGGTTGCTGCCGAGGTTGCAAATTTTAATTATATCTTTAGGTACACTCTGATTTCCTTCCACAGTCCAATGACATGCAGATTAGGCTAATAGCCTTCCCAGATTGAGTGTAGTGTGTGTGTGCGTATGTGTGTGACCTCCGATAGATTGCCACCTGGATTGGTACCCTGCCTTGTGCTGCAAGTCTCCTGGGGTAGGCCCAAGGCCACAGCAACCCTATACAGGATAAACGGAATAGAAGATGAATGAATCAATGTATCTTTGTATGAATGAATGTAACAGCCACTTTGCAGTCTGTTACAGTAACACATTTGTTTCCATTTCTTTGATTTAATCTACTTAATGTTATTTAATATAATTTAAATAAATGAGGGGTAGCTCAAGACTTTTGCACAGTACTGGATCTATGTACCTCAATCATCCATCCATATTATTCATCCTTATGCTGTTGTTTTTAAACACTGCTTCTTCAGTGCCATGGTTTGTGGGATGAGGACGACCCCAAAGAGACAAAAAAAGACACGTCGCATCATTGCGATGAGTCCGAAGATGAAGACAGAATGGTATCAGTGAGACCAGCAGAGACAAAAAAGAAGGGCTCACCCCCTCGCTCTATGAAATTCAACTTAGGAAGTTCGACGGACTTCGAATCCACGCAGCTTGTCCAGGTGCGCCAACCTGAGCAGCGCACCTACCAGCGGCGCAAGAGCTCCAGCGGAGGCTCGTATATCTCACGGCACTCATCCCAACGCTCCAAGAGAGGTGAGAGGTTTCATTTTAGCGCTTACATTCTAGTGTGTTATAATGTTCAGAAACATTTAATCCCGTTTAAACGTCCATTCATTTCTCACAGTTGGGGACCAATAACTGTACATCACTCACTCACTCACTCATCGTCTATACCGCTTTATCCTGTGTCTAGGGTCGGCGGGGGTGGGGGTGGGGGGGATGGATTTGGGGGATGGGGGGGGTGCATCGCAGGACACATAAACATACACACTCTCATTTACACACTACAGGCAATTTGGGAACTCCAGTTAGCCTAATCTGCATGTCTTTGGACTGTGGGAGGAAACCGGAGAACCTGGTGGAAACCCACCAAGCCCCAGGAGAACATGCAAACTCCATGCACACAGAGGCTGGAATCGAACCAGGCCGGGAATCGCACCCAATTCCTGATAAATCGAAATTTAATAATTCAAATATTCATTCATTTTTATTAATTAAATTAACTACTGTACATTTTATGTAAAAGAATAATTATTTACAATTAACTACAATAGACAATTTATTACAAATAATTTACAATAAACTGCCTGTGAATTTTTTTTTTTAATATAAATATTATAATATTGATCTGTGCAATTATTTCATTAAAAAAAGGCTGCATCATCTGGAATTTATGCAGAGTTTGTCAAGGATGTGACTATTTGTCTTTTTCTTTTTCTTTTTTTAAACTCTTGAGTATAAAAAGAGGGTGTGCATATTGACAAATATTGGGAATGAATATTAAGACTCTCTTAATGAAAAAATTTATTCTTACAAATACTGTTATGAATTGTCCAGTACATTTAAAAATTGTATATGTAAAACATTTTTAAAAATGTTATCTTTACTTTGTAATGTAATATTGTTCCGGATTTGCGAATGTGATATTTACGTATATATATATTTTTTAACCCATGACAAGGTAAATAAAAATAATTGAAAATACTTTGCCCTCCCCGCATAAACAAATATACCGTGCTTCCCCCAGGCAGCACGAGCACAAGGAACAGCAGCCGCAGAGGAAGCGGAGAGGTCGGTGTAGAACCCAAGACACGCAAGGAGCTCATCATGGAGAAGGTCAGAGAGCAGCTCATTAAAGCCAGGATATTCCTCTTCAAAAAGTAAGTTTGTTTGAAAGTTAAACAGACCTAGAAGTCACTATATTAGAAAACATATGGCTAAGTACAAAGTTTTAGTGTTATTACTAATAAGCAACATTTCTGTTCATTTTGTTTGGTCAGAGGAAGAGAGATCTACCTCCCTATTCGTCAGTTCTTCTATAACCTCATCCATCCTGAGTACAGCGCAGTGACCGACGTCTATGTCCTCATGTTCCTGGCAGACACCGTTGACTTTATCATCATCGTCTTCGGCTTCTGGGCTTTTGGGGTATTTCCGAATTCTTATTTCTTATTTCACTTCCTTTCTTTTTACTTACGTCTGTTGCTCCAGACCATATATACAACAATGTTAGCTTTGTAATTCTCCTTTCCTGGGTCTGTTCTATCTAATTGTTGTCCTGTTAATCTCTTCTCACTCTGTGTGATTTTTTTTTTAGAAACACCAAGGAGGAGCAGACATCACATCCTCTCTGTCGGAAGATCAGGTCCCGGGTCCATTCCTTGTGATGGTGTTGATCCAGTTCGGCACCATGGTAGTAGACCGAGCCTTGTACCTGCGTAAAACCGTCATGGGCAAAGTGATTTTTCAGGTCATCCTGGTGTTTGGTATCCACTTCTGGATGTTTTTCATCCTGCCAGGAATAACAGAAAGGTAGTGGATTCTCATCTGGATACTCTATTTTCAGCTCATGAACATAAAGCTTCTATGAATCTCGGTAACAGAGCACCTTGCTCTGTGCACTCTCTCTTGCAGGCGTTTCAGCCAGAACACCGTGGCCCAGCTGTGGTACTTTGTGAAGTGTATTTACTTCGGCCTCTCAGCCTATCAGATCCGCTGTGGTTACCCTACGCGAGTGCTGGGCAACTTTCTTACCAAGAGCTACAATTATGTCAACCTCTTTCTCTTTCAAGGGTAAGAGCAGATCAGTGAGAAATTGTTCTGATCGATTGAGAATGTGCTTGTGGGTGTAGGATCAGCAAAATAAGGCAGTTTATATGGGCACTTATAAGGAACCTGACTTCGTTTTTGTTCACTGTTGTAAAGCATAGTAGCAAGAATGAAAAGTAATTTAATGCCATAAGGAAATGGTGTGGTAAACCAGCTCCATCTATGCTTGTAAGAACCATTTTACAAAAATTCTAAGCCATTTACAGAAACGAGTGCACTTGGACAAAGATTAGGTTTATAGAAATCTGACGCTTGACAAATAAGGACAGGGTAAACCATGCAGAGCCAATATGTCTGGTTTCATTCCAGCAGTTCAACTGTTTTTTGTATATAAAGACTTCTTAAGAATGAATTCATATCTTAAATTGTCAGTCAGCCTACAGTGTACATCTTTTTGTTGTTTTGTTTTGTTTTTAACTGTACATTCATTCACCCAACCATTGACTAACCTAAAGAAAAAACACTACGGTTTATTATGGTATATTGTTTCCTATATTAATTGGCTATATACAGTAGTATTTACTATAGTAGTTGACTCAGTGTGGTGGTAAAATGTAGTATTTACTATAGTAATTGACTGCATGTGTTAGTAAACTGTAGTAATTGACTGTGTGTGGTAGTAAACTGTAGTATTTTCTATAGTAATTGACTACACAGGGTAGTGAACTTTAGTATTTACTATATTCATTGACTGCACGTGGTAGTAAACTGTAGTATTTACTATAGTACTTGACTACACAGTGTAGTCAACTGTAGCATTTACTATATTAATTGACTACATGTGGTAGTAAACCCGTAGTATTTGCTATAGTAATTGACTGTATGTGGTAGTAAACTGTAGTAATTGACTGTGTGTGGTAGTACACTGTTGTATTTACTATAGTAATTGACTACACAGGGTAGTGAACTTTAGTATTTACTGTAATAATTGAACTTTAGTAGTGAACTTTAGTATTTACTGTACTATAGTATTTTACTACACATGGAAGTGAGCTTTAGTATTTACAGTTGTACTATAGTAATTGTGAACTGTAGCATTTCCTTTAGTGATTGACTGGCAGTAAATTGTAGTATTTACTATAGTAATTGACTACACAGTATAGTGAACCTTAGTATTTACTATAGTAATTGACTACATAGGTTAGTAAACTGTAGTAATTACTATAATAATTGATGCATGTATTTACAAGATTGGTTACACAATGTAGTAAACTGTAGTATTTGCACTGTTAATTGACCACACAGAGTAGTAAACAGTAGTATTTACTATACCGTAGCAACTGCCATTATTATACTATAGTGGACTGCAATATTTATTATAGTAATTGTCAAAACAATGTAGTAAATGGTAGTATTCAAATTTTTTGACACAGTTCCCCCATTATATTACTCTGCACTCTACTTTTTCGTGAATTCATCTTGAAAGCAAGGTAGATTTAAATATACATTGTATTATGGGATGGCCTACACGATGAAATTTCTTGCAAAAAATTTTCTTGCTTGTTTGCTTTAACCCTGAAATTATTGACCGTGTTGTAAAGGTTTCGTTTGATCCCGTTCCTGACCGAGCTGCGCGCTGTAATGGACTGGGTATGGACAGACACGACGCTCAGCTTGTCTAGCTGGATTTGTGTGGAGGATATCTACGCACACATTTTTGTGCTCAAGTGCTGGAGGGAGTCTGAAAAGGTAAGAGACATGAAATCCAGGTGAAGGAAATAGGGGCGATGGAAATCTATAATTTATAGAGCACTGGCACTACTGTTGCACTGGCAGGGCATTCAAGTCACATCCAGAATTCTTGGGACACTGGATCCAGATACAAGGATTAGATATGTCAATTATGTGTGTGTTTGTGTACTCCAGCGTTACCCTCAGCCTCGGGGTCAAAAGAAGAAGAAGGTGGTGAAGTACGGGATGGGTGGCATGATCGTTATGCTGCTCATCTGCATCGTCTGGTTCCCTCTGCTGTTCATGTCCCTGGTCAAATCAGTAGCAGGCGTGGTCAATACACCTCTGGATGTTTCTGTCAGTCTCACACTCGGAGGCTTCCAGGTATGTATACAACACGAAGGTGCTCATTAATCTATATTAATTCATCTTAATCTGTAACGTTATGAAAAACCTCGTTACTGTATATTCCATGATACAAGCAGAAAGTGTTTTGATTTTTTTAACATTCTGTTCTTCCTCCGTTTTCCTCCTTCGGCCTTTATTTAGCCAATCTTCACAATGAGTGCGCAACAGAAGAACTTGATCAACGTTACTTCGAAAGAGTATTCTGATTTCAATAATGCTTATAGTCATGATTCCGTAAGTATTCCGAGTAGTGAACATACAGTATGACCATGTTTGAAGTTAAAATAATGCTTTATCTGAGGCAGTGGTGTCGATTCCCATGTAGATGGCTTTGCAGTTTCTCGAGACATATGTGTATCAGGATCTCACTATAGCACACCTAGAAGGCAGCTCCAACTCGCTTTGGACCATCAGCCCACCCAGCCGGGAAAACCTGATCAAAATATTGGCCCAGGGTAGTGAATTCCATTTAACCATTGCCTGGGCTGTTCAGAGGTATAGCACATCATCTTTTAATATTTCATCTTTTCATTCTGTATGGTTAGGAAAGCAAGTTTCTTTTCTTTTCTTTTTTAAGAATTAATGTTAAGCGTTCAAACAGATATTAAAGGTTGTTAGAATGCACTTTTTAATACACTGTTTGTCCAGAACTGTCAGGTCTTGGCTCAGCAATGTTATGTGGCAAGAAAATAAAGTCCACGTTTTCACATCTGTGGAAGTTAAAAATCTTTCCAAGTTAAAATTAAAATTTTGTTATTGCAAACAACAGAAGTGTTAACAATTTTGGGAAAATTGAACCTTTGAAACTACAGTGGCATTTATTATATTTAAAAAAATGTTTCACCAAAAAGTGAAAAATGCCTCTTTTTTGTTTCTGCCTTGTGTCACAGAATTGTCCATTACGTTAAAAGAATTATTTAATTTCCCTATTTAAAAAAAGCTGCTGTCTGTTAGAAACACAGGTGCAGATATATTAGCATTTTAGACACTGCAAAACTTTGATTTCACATGTACAGTACTGTACATACCGTATAATAGAAAATGTGCTCTAAAGCTTTATTGACTAAAGTTTTAACTACAATGTATATTTCTGTACATACAGTATATCCAGACTAAAGCTAATAATAAAATGACCAAATGTAACCCTGCTGATCAGTAATCCCAAGTATTTTTTTAATACTGTATGAAGGCTCTGTTTAAATATATATATATATTAATGGTCTGTTTCATGCAGGAACCTCAGTTTAGGAGCGAAAGCAGAGACTGCAGCGGGCAAACACATCATCACCCTGGATGAGGACACCAAAAAAGACCTTGCAAATCTGTTAAACAACAAAACATCGTCTGTGTGAGTGCACTCTTTTAGTGACTCAAATTTACGAGCACCATTTTGGCAGTTCTTTAATCATACAGCTTTGTTTAATTCATCGGACAATCCATGATTTCAGGCTGATCAAAAAGATTTTTCCGAGATACATGCGGGCGCCCAGTGACTCCAACGCGAAACCCATCGATCAGCTAAGTGCAGGTAAAGGCACTGAGAGGCCTGAGATCATAGTGTCACCAGCCAAAAGCATTTAATGAACAATACCTTTTTCTTTTTTTCTTTTTTTCAGTGTTGTTGAAACAAGTAAAATTTCAATTGGATATAAATCTTTTTAAATTTACATACAAATAGATTTCGTCTCATACATTTTCCTCGTTCCAGATTTTGAAAACATCACGCTGACTCTAGGCCGAGGCAGCAGCACTGATGGAATGGTTCAGGAGTGGTGGATTGTGAACCAGACAAAGCCTGGCAAAATCAAGCGAAAAACAATAGACCAGTTAAAGGCCGGACTGGATCTCTATATCTTGAGTGATCAGGTCAGCCCTCCTAGTCTGGGCTTTCTGGCCGGATACGGGTAAGTGCTCATAAAACTTTACCTGCGTCTTTTTTTTTTTCTTCTTTTTTTTTTTCTTTTTTTTTTTTTTTTTACATAACTACAATAATTTTCATTTCCATTGGATGGAAATATACAGTATCATATCAATGTCAAGCTTTCAAGAAACATTTCCTTTAGTGTACATTGAGGTGAGCACATTGTAGCCAGTAAAACTCTTACAGAATATTAGCAGAGCGTTGTCTTTGTTTGACTTTTGGAAGCGCGACATCAAGAAAATGCTGCTGCTGTTAGTTCAACTTAACGATAGTAGTAAAACTGTGTAATGTTACAAATAAGAGGTAACTTTGAAAATACTTGTAATAAATGTAAGAAACCAAAAATATACAGCTGATATACTGTACTGTACTTAACAGTGTTGAACTGTTAATTTTGTAGACGAAATGTGGTCATAAAAAAATCATGAATGGTGATCACATGGCAAAAAACAAAAACAAATCAAGAGTAAAAACCATAGCTACTGTATTTTTAATAGTGATGGTAAGAGCATTTCCATACACACAATGTGACGGTGCTGTGTGGACCGAAGAAAACCAGTTGTTAGACTTTTGAGTCAGTTGTTAGATTTGAATTCAGTCAGGGCCTCCGAGTGGCGCAGTGGTTAAAGCGCTCGCCCTATCATCCGGAGATCGCAAGTTCGAATCCCGGGTGGTGCTGTAACCCCTCGCACCCGGGTGGTGCTGTAACCCCTCACAGCCGGAGGTCTAGAGAGAGCTGATTGGCCGAGCTCTCTCAGAGGCGCATTAATGGCTCTACAGCCAGTCAGTGGCGGATTGCGCTGTCCACCGAGTGTGTTACGCCGCCCCCAACGGTGCGCGAGTTCGGAGGAAGCACGTGATAGTCTTCGGCCCTCCCGGCTGAGTGGTAGTAGTAGCCTTAATGTGGGAGCCCCCTAGTGACGGGGAGGAATTGGACATGACTAAATTAGGGAGAAAATTGGGGAAAAATCCAAAATTCAGTCAGGAGAGCAAATGTGAGTGCCGACACTGGAGACTCCTTCCTAAATCCTATATTGTATATTGCTGATATTGTTCTTTTGAAAATGATAAATGATATTGTAATAGAATGAGTGCATTAATAAAACAAAATACAAATTCTGACCAATCAGAACCGAGAACTTAGTGACACTCCGGTGCATTATCTTATAATTCACACAAAAAAATTGTGACCTGAAACATATCAAATGACAACCAAATCACAGCTTCAAATCCTCTATGTGTTTATGCATGTAAATGAGTGTCTGTGTGTGTGTGTGTGTGTGTGTGTGTGTGTGTGTGTGTGTGTGTGGTGTTAAAGACGAGATTAGATTTAACCGACTGCATTTATGTCCTCTCAGCATCATGGGTCTGTACATGTCCGTGGTGCTGGTGATCGGCAAGTTTGTGCGCGAGTTCTTCAGCGGAATCTCGCACACCATAATGTTCGAGGAGCTCCCCAACGTGGACCGCATCCTCAAACTCTGCACAGATATCTTCCTCGTCCGAGAAACAGGAGAGCTGGACCTGGAAGAAGACCTCTACTCCAAGCTCATCTTCCTCTACCGCTCGCCGGAGACCATGATCAAATGGACCAGGGAGAAGAACAAGTGAAGTGAAACGTCATGAAACATGAATCGTCACGGATAAGGACAACGTCACGGACAAGGACACTCAGCGCATGAGGAGTTCTCCAACGCGGAGAAGCACAAGGCTGGGGTTTTAATGGCTGGACGGGACGCCAGCTGAAATTGGCAACTAGCTGCATTTTGCAGTTCTTCTTCTCTCACGTATACAGTGCTTCATCGTGTGTAACGTGGGAGTGTAGAGATCACGGATCTGTAGCTACTTGTACATTATTATTATTATTAAGGGCTGCGGGATAAGGGTAAGGGATGAGAAAGACAGAACTACTTCCCATCACGCGTCAGTGCAAAAACAACCCTTCACAGCTGGGCGCGCATGAGCCCAGAGGGCCGTCTATCATGATGATCGACAGGCCGGTCAACAAATCCCAGAGTCAGAGAAGCTGATTTCCAACAGAACTTATTACCAAGTGCTTTATTTTCTGAGCAGCAAGAGGCAAACGGCTTCTGGTTGGGCAGGAGTCTGGAGCGACACACAACAGCAATCACCCGACAATCTACACTTGCCTTATTTAGTTTATACAAATAATTGCGTTTTCATTCATCCAATGTCTTTTCTCAGGAACACACACACCGGGCGTCTCCTCAGACGATGAAACGTCCTCTTTTCCATTGCGTATTATAGCATCGGACCAGGCGAGAATCTCATGTCATGTGCGAATCTGTAAAAATGCGCACTGTGTAAAATGGTGAAGAATGAAAGGTGCAGTAGTAAAATGATTATGTGATGCTGATTAACGATTATATGTGGTTGGTTGATGGCTATAAAGCATTAACTTTTTTGCAACATGAAAGCATTGGGACATATTGTGTTTGTCAGAAAGATATAGGCCTGTATGTGAAGATAAAGATGATGATGCGTTGCTTGTACGGAAGGGGTAAAGCAATATAAAAATTGATGCATTTATTAAAAAAATAAAATAAGAATAAAAAAATGGGTGGGGAAAAAAAAAACAAAAGGGCGGGGAGGTATACTGGGCTGATTTGTACATATAGTCATCATGGGAGCGTGTATTTATGCACAGGTAAAGGGCTGTCTTTGCTTTTTGTTTCAACAGGCAGCACTTTGCAGTTTACAATTTTAAAGTTTTCTTCTAAGTTTGATCTTTACATCCCAGTGTTCCTGCCACACTCACGGAGACACTCGAAGAATCCTGGGAGAAGAGCATTAACGAAACCTAAACACCCTCCTCACATTTCCCAACTATGCATTATTTAAAGCCATTGTAGCATGAGAGAATAGTTACTATTTAAACATGAGGTGTTTTCATTACATCACATGTACATATGCTTTTACAGGGACAAAGAAATGTGAAGCTTTATTATTCTAGATTTGCTGTGTAGCACAATGTTAGGATGGAAATGAAGCGCTTAAGATAAAGCGATGACCTTCAAATAAAGCACATATCAGAAGGCCACAGTTTTGTTTTTTACTTTTCATTTCGAATCTCAAAGTATAAAATGAAAATTTGCTGTTGTTGTTGTTGGTTTATTATTAACATGAACCTATTTATAAAAAAAAGAAAAGAAAAAAAAAGGAGGGTAAATCTGCTTTGTAAACCTGATTGAAGCAGAAACAGCAAAAGTACTGAGGTATTTCTCTACTGTACGTCTTAAACACTCCTCTGCAGCCTACTAATGCATTCATAAAGACCCAGTGGGGGGGGGGGGGGGGGGGGGAGTTTAGGAGCAACTGCACTCGCGTACAGTAACGATGGACTAAAGAGGGAAAAGGGCGGGAGTTCAACTCCAGACTCTACGGCCTCATGAAATATAAATAAGAAGAAAAGAAAAAAAAAGGTCCATAGCTCTTAGTGGACAGGATGTACACCGGAATATGTATAGGTGTTGAAATGGAAAATGTGTGCTACATATATTAGTTAGGAAACCCAAGTACTGCTTTCTTAGTTTTTTTTTTCCTTTTTTCACAAGAGCAAGAGCAACTACTGTGCAAGGAGCAACAAAAGTGTTTATTGCAGTGCAGACACCAGACACCATCGCATCACCAGAGGCAGGTATTAGATGAAGAGGAACCCTCATTACATCAGGATGGTTTAAGGTTATAGTTTCATGTCTTTGCTGACCTGATAGGAAAATAACTAAGCCATAAGTCATGTTTCAGGTTAAACAATGTCTGCGTCTTAAATCAAATGACATACTTATCTAAGCACTCACTTTCAGCTTTGCATAATGAATGTACTAGACAGGAGAACTCACCCTGACTCTAATTTGAACCCAGGTTTCCTAAAATCATGAAAATGGCATGTAAAACAAACGAGTCGCCGCTCGGTGTAGACTCTTTAACCTGCATCCAGCAAAGACAATATTAACATTACTGGAAAACATTCAACTTTGTGCAAATCATGAATGCCTGAAATCGGAAATCACTCAAACGCTTTGTGAAGCGTTTGAAAATGATTAATAGTGAAAGTACAGTAAGAGCATTGCTATACACACAATGTGATGAGAACTCTGAATATCGGAACTAAATAGCTGTAAAAGAAAACTATCAGGGAAAAAAGGGGCTTACCTTTGCTATGGAGCATAAAGAGCAAAAGAAAAAAGGTCATGTGGTCTGATTTGGGTAACAAGGTAAGAAGGGAAACGCATGAAGTGATGCACCCTTCATGCATAGTGTCCACTGTACAAGCCTCTGGAGACAGTGTTATGATCTGCGGTTACTTCAGTCACTCAGCGACGTTATGTGGCAATAAAATGAAGTCAGCTGGCGAATATCACGTCTATGGAGATTTTCCTCCTTGGTGGAGGAAAATAGCCCAGGAAATTCCAAATTGTGAACGAGTGGTTCTGGGTGTACGAGGGATTACATATTCACATACGAGTTGGCCACCACATTTTGCTCCACAATCAAAGCGTTTAAAATGAAATATTACCGTGTGCAACTTTTATACTAGGCAAATCAGATACGCTGGGAACTGAGAAAGCTCTAGAATGTGCAGGACAGTTCACCTCCAGAACTGAAGCTGAGAACCAGTAGTTTATACATCCATTTTAAACAGCGCTGAAAGAAATGTTTCAAGTATTCATAGCTCATAACATAATAATGGTAGTCTCGTGGAAGCTTGCTTTCCTAAATCTGATATACAGTATGTCTAGCCGGTGTGTGCCGTCACACTTGTCCAATAGCTACACGTTAAAGGGAGAATTCAGTTAACAGACTAAGACGATGAAAAGACACCGAGAACACAAAGAATAAGTCACTGTACACCACAACATTTGCACATGACCACATCCACCACATCAGGAGATTGATCTTCACAATGTTACAAATCAGTCTCTATATAAAACAGCAATACATAAACCGTAAACGAGACACAGGATACTGTACACATGACAATAGCTTAGTTTTAACATAGTAAATGGAAATGTGTACTGTATGTAATAAAAGATATTTTGGTAAATAAACTAATATTTAATATATCTACTGTATTTATAAACAAAAATAGCTTCCGTATGTTTTAAAGGAATATTTCAGATCTCTGACTACTTCTTATTGCATCAGACCAGAATTTCTCCATTTTTCCCGTCTGTACCTGAATAAAAAAAAAAATTAATTGATACCTGTTACAACTTTAAAAAAAAAAAAAAAAAAGGATGGCCGAACGGAACAAAAAGGAAGCAAACGAAGCAAAACTGTTCTTATGTAATGTCAAGGAAGTTACTGTTTTGCTTGTGCTTTCTTAAAACGCTGTAAATGCAGCCTTTCTGTGCTTAAAATATTAAAGGATGAACCTTGTACCTCTGCAAAAGCGTCAGCCCGTCTCTGTGGGAGGACAATAGAGCTTACTTTGCTAAAACTCGAGTGTTGTACATCGAAATATGTTTCACGTTAACATACAGTATGGCGACAGGGTGGCTTAATGTTTAGCACTAACGCATTGCACCTGCGGGGTCGGGGGTTCGACTCCCATTTTGGGTCTGTGCGCATGTTCTCCCAGTGCTTTGTGAGTTTTCTCCGGTTCCCTCCCACAGTCCAAAGATATGCAGATTAGGCGCATTGGTGTTCCCAAATTACCCAGTGTGTAAGTGTGTGTACAGTAGAGACCAAAAGTTTGCACACACCTTCTCATTCAAAGAGTTTTCTTTCTTGTGTTCTTTAGCCCAAACGCGTCTCTTCTGCTTGTTGCCTGTCCTTAGCAGTGGTTTCCTAGCAGATATTCTACCATGAAGGCCTGATTCACACAGTCTCCTCTTCACAGTTGTTCTAGAGATGTGTCTGCTGCTAGAACTCTGTGTGGCATTGACCTGCTCTCTGATCTGAGCTGCTGTTAACCTGCGATTTCTGAGGCTGGTGACTCGGATGAACTTATCCTCCGCAGCAGAGGCGACTCTCGGTCTTCCTTTCCTGGGGCGGTCCGCATGTGAGCCAGTTTCTTTGTAGCACTTGATGCTTTTTGTGACTGCACTTGGGGACACTTTCTCAAGTTTTCCCAATTTTTCGGACTGACTGACCTGCATTTCTTAAAGTAATGATGGCCGCTCGTTTTTCTTTACTTAGCTGCTTTTTTCTTGCCATAATACAAATTCAACCTCTTTGAATGAGAAGGTGTGTCCAAACTTTTGGTCTGTACTCTATATGTGTGTGTCCTGCAGTCTCCTGGATAGCCTCCAGCCCCCCAGTGACCCTGTATACAGGATAAAGTGGTATAGACGATGAGTGAGTGACATTAACACCTAAACATAACAGATGCAGTATTGAGAGATAAGACTAACAGTGCTGAAATATGCCTTACAGATTAAAATTGAGCTTCATTTGAGTTGGACTCAATAGTTTAGACAGACACTCCACTCTGTGCAATGGGAAAGCCACAAAGTACTGTATATATATCTATATACACCTACATGTTTTGTTGATCTTGTACACATCTTTTTGTATCTTTTTCAAGAATACTATACACTCTTGTCTTCTTTTCATGCACATACACACATTTAACCTAACACAGTCCTCCTTCATATTCGTCCTCGTCCTCTGCAGCCGGCGCTCCTGAGCTGCCACCCTGTGGAGCGCTGGGAGGTTTCTTCTTCTTCCCGCCTCCTCCGGGTACTTTCAGTGAGACGGCCAGCTTTGCGTACTGTCCACAGAGTGCACGGACAGAGCACTGTCAGACGAGTCTCGTGCATCACGTACAGTATAATAATGTTTAAAGATTAGCTCATGAACTAATTCTGATACACAAATACAGAAGTCTGATCAGTGTTAATGGGTGTGATTATGGCTGAATTCACTTACGTCGTTGTCCATGTACTTGAGCAGAGGCGAGTTACACACGTGATACGCCGCGTCCTCGTCCTGCTCGTCGTAACTTGCCAGTAGCGTCTCCATCGCAGCACAGTCCTCACTGCCGCTGAACCCAGGAAGACTACAACAGGACGGATGGGAAATATTGCCGATCAGCTAAATCGACCTTAGTGGCTCTGTAGCTAGAAATTTCACAGGGTTATGTCGCAGTTTATACCTGTAACTCTCTTTAACACACTTATCCGCGGCTACGAAGTCGCCTCGATGGAGATGGACCAGCACTTGTGCTATAGTTTTCTACACACAAACAAATCAAATCTGTCAAAAACTATCTATATAACTCGAACCGTGCTTTTATTGTGCATTTTAATGTGCACGCCAATCAATATACTGTAGATTCTTTTATACACGACTGCTGATCTTCTTTTGATGTTTAATGTGATTTAAACTGGGGTGGTACATTTTTTTTGCACTATTCTTAACATATAGTTGACAATCAATCACTGATTAATCATTAATAGTTAACGGTGCCAAGATGTTTTTTTTTTTTTTCTTTATTTAAATTTTGTTTAAACTGAAGTTAATCTCAAATAGTTACACAAACATCATAAACGATAAGGCTGTTGAATATACTCTTGATTCAAAATAAGTTTGCTAAAAACACACTGGCCAATACAGTACTGTACTGCTCTCAGCTGGAACTGGAACAGCAACTGCACCATCTTGTGGTGTGCAAGTTAATATACACTGATCAGCCATAACAGGGTGACCACTAAAACGTAACATTGATTATTTCATTACAATGGCACCTGGAAGTGGGTGGGATGCATCAGGCAGCAAGTGGCCAGTTACAGTGTAAATCACTTGCCCCTGAAGTTGATGTGTAAGCAGAAAAAATGGGTATAAGAATATGAGTGACTTAGGTCCAAATTGTGGTGGTTAAATGAATGGGTCAGAGCTTCTCTAACTCTCAACTGTAGCTCTTGTGGGATGTTCTGTAGTTGCAGGCTGGTCCACCACCAAAATCAGACCTGTACCATGGAGCGATGGAAGAATTTGGCCTCGTCTAATGAATCACGTTTTTTTTTTTTTTTACATCATGTGAATACCTGGGAAAGAGATGACACCAGGTTGCACTATGGGAAGAAGCCCAGCTGATGGAGGCAGTGTGATGCTTCGAACCGCTGGGAAACCTTGAGTCCTGACATTCATCTGGATGTTAATTTGACACGTCCCACCTACCTAAACATCATCGCTGACCTTTCATGTGTTACAATATTGATTATTTGCATTTTGTGCTTTTGTACATGTCTCTGCTGGTGATGGGATTGGGGTTGTGTCTCTCCCTTGATCTTCAGGCTCCGAGCCACTTCTGCCATTTCCTGCAGATCGATTGGTTGCTCTCTTGCTCTACCTGTGTTGATCCCGCCCCCTTCCAGATGATTGGTCCTACAGGAGACGCAGAGGCCTACATAAGCTCCTTCAGTCCAGTGTGTTTTGCGTAAGTTATTTTGTGTATGACCCCTTGCTACGTTCCTGACTATGCTTAGACTTTTCCTTTTTGATGATTGCTTATTTCGTGTATGACCTCTTGCTTGTTTTTGTGTTGGCCCTTGAAACAGTGTTCCCTGATCATAGTGGCCTCCTTCAGCAGGATAATACACCATGACACGCTGCACCAACGGTTGAAAAATGTTTCGAGGAACACGAGATCTCAAAGCAAAATCGAGAAGCTACGGTATGGGATGTGCTGGAAAAACAAGTCAGATCCATGTGGGCCCCATATCACAACTTACAGAACGTAAAGAGTCTAGCTTGGTGCCAGATACCCGAGAACACCTTTAGAGGTCCAGTGGGGTTCATGCCTCGATGAGTCAGGGCTGTTTGGGAGGCAAAAGTGGGATCTACTTAATATTACGGTGGTCAGAATGTTATGGCTGATTGGTGTAAGCGAAGGATAAATACGATGCAAAACAAACAGTTTTTTAATTGTAATGGAGATAAATTGATTTATAATTAACAGATAAAAACATCCAAACCAATAATAATGTCACCGCTGGATTGTGAACAGTCCAGGAACTACTAATACTCATCAGATATGGTTGATGTGGTCAAACACGTACTCTGATAATAGACCAAATAAGTTTTGCAAGAAATCTTCTAACTGTACAATTATTATGTGCACCAAAAAAAAACATGCATGTCTCATAAAGTGAAATTTACCATAAAGTAAAATCCAATATTTTAAACATGATGGCGTGCTAACACATCCACGTTCCCATCAGGTGTGACAAGGTGTTCTTTGATTTGAAGTCTACAGTACCTTGAAGCAGGTGGGGTAATTCTCAATCTCCTTGTACATGTTTTTCTCTTTCTGCAGTGAGACAGCCGCCTCGTCGAGCCTGTGGAGCAGTGGGACGAGACGCGCTGCATTACTATACCTCTCGCTTTCACAAGGCTAATATTAGCCCGCGTCAGTCTTAATCGTTTCCAGGAAAACACCAAAGAGGGCGGATGGAAGGGAGGAGACAATGCGAATGCGGCTGTAGGTCAGACAAGGTCAGACTCGCAGACGCCTGCACGCTACTCACTCACCTGCGCAGTCGCACCAGAAGTCTGGACGCCTTTCCCAGAAGCTCGGCAGCCTGTCTGAGCCGGTCCTCGTTCTACACGCGGAGAACAGAAAGGACATCTATAAAACTTGTGAAGTGTTTGCATTTTCAAGTTCATCAGCTGACGCTAAATACCCACAGAAGTGAAACACTGAGCATGATGAACAACATGAATACATTTTTGCTATCATGATTAGGACATACAGTATGACATCATCACGTCACTTTTAAATGTTGAGCTGCAAATACTTCTGACAAGACATGGAAGCTATAAAAACATAACGTGGCATGATCTTATAAGAATATAATCAACAACGGCATGGCGTCTTGTGTACTGTTCTCACCCTGAAGCTGATCATTGTCTCATTACAGCGCGTCACGCAAAAAACAACAGGGTTTTTTTATATGATTATAGCAGCACTGTTGCAATGATTAAAACACAAGGCTGAGTCAAAAATTATCCGCACATCATTTCTTTAAGGTTCAATACTCTTTTTCTCCGTCTGTCAACGGCTGAGCTGTGAGCCACAAATGCACCGCTCGCTGTCTTTACTTCTTTACAATCTTCATCCTCGTAGGGCTGCTTTCAGGGAACCGAACAGATGGAATCTGTTTGCAGAGAGCAAAATCGGGACTATAGGCAGGATGCTTTAACATCTCAAAACAATGTTTTGGCAGTGAGTTGACTGTGTGGGGCAGAAGGTGTGTACAGACGGCCTCCGAGTGGCGCAGTGGTAAAAGCGCTCGCCCTATCATCCTGAGATCGCTAGTTCGAATCCCGGGTGGTGCTGTAACCTCTCGCAGCCGGAGGTCTAGAGAGAGTTGATTGGCCGAGCTCTCTTTTTCGAGGGGAGGGATGAGAGTACTTGTAGCTCCCACATTAACGGCTCTAGCAGTCTACAAGCAGTCTGAGAGCATCGCGAGCGGAGGGAGTGGATAGCTTGGTATCGACAAGCACAAACGTGCGGAGCGAGCAGTTCGAAAAGATGCGTCGGTGGCGTGGTTGGGAGGAAACACTGATAGTCTTCCCTCCGGCGGTAGTAGTAGCCTTAATGTGGGAGCCCCCTAGTGACGGGGAGGAATTGGACACGACTAAATTAGGGAGAAAATCGGGGGAAAGTGTGACATCATCAAGCGATACGAAGTGAAAGCTTTGCCAGATCAAAGGTGAAAAAGAAAGAAGAGAAGCCCATAAAAAGACAAGAATGGAAAAGAAATACATAGAATAAAAATCTCTGTATGAAGAAGAAAATTAGTTTCATTACAAGATCTTACAAGACCCTTTGTGATCTTTTAAGCTTTGCACAATTTAATTAAATTCCCACTTTCATGCTTTAGGATTCTGACCAATCGACGACACTGAATTCTTGTAACCATAATATAATTATATTGCAGAAGGCGGGGTCTCTTAACCTCAATTAAGCTTTCTGAAACACTTTTTATTATTTCAATAATCATGATAATGATTATGTGTAAATACATAAATGTGGTTTAGACTGAGACTACGATTTATTAATAAACAAATTTTGTGCTAAACTGGGTTAGACACGTAACAATTTGAGTCCCTCCTTCGTGCTCTAGGGTCCTATTAATCATAGATGAGTCAAAATTCTTATAAGAAAAATCATAATGCAGAAGACGGGATTTCTTAACTTAAACAACAAAAAAGCTTTTTCTTGTATGCATTTTTTTCTCCCTTTCGTATTTTTCCTCCTATGCCAGTAATTAGACTCAGTATACACCTTCTTTAAGATTGGAGCACAAATAAACAAAACATGGTGCCTGAAATATAATTAACTTGATATTAATTTCAAGCTGTAAAAAGAAAAGGTAATGTTGCAGTTATAGTGAACACGTCCATGTCACAACCTGCAGCGCAATATATTCACTATCCTGTACTCGTGCCATATTTGCCTAGTTGTAATATGTCATCGTACCTCAAAAACAGACGCAGCTTTCTGATACAAGTCCACAGCTTTCTCCAGATCCACGGGTTCGATAAGTCTGTGAGAAAGCAACCAGGTAGTTATGTACATGCTTTTTGTTCAGTTCTTAATTCATTCGAATATTTCTATGGTATTTATATATATTTATATATGATTTTTTTTTTTCATGCTTAAACAAGTTTAATAATGAATCCATTCTTCTGTTTTTATACTCTAAAGAATGAGGATCGTCCTGCTGTCACGTACTTGCCGGCTCTGTCCAAAGCTATGCCTGCAGTTCCTGATGTCCCGTTCTCCACGTACATCACACAGGCTTTCTCAATCAGGGCGACGGCCTCCGGGAGTCGCTTCATATCCTGGAAAAACCACGCATCGTCTCAGTTACACACATCTGCAACAGCGATTTCATTCAGTCTGCAGATTACGTCCTAATGCTTTTATATCAGGTCAGATTTATTCAAATTTCCTGTGATGAAACATGGAGCCACTAAAGGGACATAAGAACAAAAAAAAGCATCTGGACGACTCGGGACAGAACTAACCGTCGTGTCATTGCGTAATCTTAGCGAAATGATAAGATACGGCCACGGCCGTAACCGATCAGAGCAAAAGGTAGTCCAACAATATATTCGACTGCGTGACTTTTTCTGGGTCATATACAGTATAAACACATGGGCCTTTAGCAGCCCCCTAAATTCACAGCATTCATTCTTTTGTGTGTGTGTGTGTGTGTGTGTGTGTGTGTGTGTGTGTGTGTGTGTGTGTGTGTGTGTGATTCCAGACTAACAAATGGGAACTTACCTTGAGCATCATACCTGCTTGCTCGATTGCCCTGGAGTCAAGACATAGCCAATGACATTACAAGACATTACATAGCCATACCGTTTAAAAGCATTGAATTAATATAAATATACAGTAAATATTAATAACCATTTAATTCCAAATAACGCATTACTGAGCACTTACTTTGCAGCATGGAACAATCTGTTTATTAAAGTTAAGTAAAAAAAAAAAAGGTGATGAAGACAAGACAATTCATATTTTGATTAAGCTACTTATTTGCCTTGCTACTACTCTATCAGGATGTTACATTTGCTGGTGAGAACTGAAAGAGACTGAGCTGACATGCTGATGTGGATAAAGCATCATGTTAAAATTCAAGAGCATGGTTTCCATGATTCCATGATCCCATATTAGTGTATATTTCCTCAGCCAGACAGGGGAATACTAACACATGCTTCGTCTAAGGTACGTCTTTTTAGTACTGCTGCAACATCACGCTTTACCACTCTATTATACTGTATACACCGATCAGGCAAAACACTAACAACACCCTCAGATGAACTGAATACCATTGATTATCAATTATATACCAGTAAACTGGTGACAGGATCAGGGGACCCAACAAGGCTCATCTACTGTATGCCTGTGGGGACCAAAGAATAGCCTGTCTGGTCTCTGATCCCGCAGAAAAGCCAATGCAGCACAAAATGCTGGAAAAGAAATCAATTCTGGCCACAACAGAAAGGTATCAGGACACCTATTTTGTGCACTGGGGCACTGCAGTGCTGGAACAGGTTTCTTAGTTAGACAAGAAATCTACTGCATGGAAATTCTATACCATCTTTATGGCAAAAAAAAACAGGCCCACAGCTGGTTACGACGCTCAGGTGTCCACAAACTTTTGGCCATATAATGTACTTTTTTAACCTGTTTAAGTGGACTATCTGTCATACAAGTTCACGTGTACATTTTGACTATGGAAATAAAACATACAGGTATGAGAACGACTGTATTCATAGAAACCATGAGGCTGGCACTACCTTCAGCACAATCTGGAATCAAGAACAGAAGCAAGAACTGAACAGCAATGTTGTTCTCCTCTAATATTACACTACAGCGATGCAGCATGGTAATAGCCGTGAGAAAATAGGATACGCTTTATTGTCTGTGTGGTACTCTGCCTCCTTCAGGTACGCGTCCTTTGCTTGCTCGAACTGCTTTGCATTTTTGAAGGCCACAGCTGTGAGGGGGGGAAAAAATGACATCATCATTTAATCCAGTATTCTAAAACTCTTTTTAACTAAGAACTAAGGACATTGAGAACCCATTGGACTTCACAAAGTAGAACGAGTCGTGCTGGAGGACACCGTGTGCATTTCCTGGTAGCATTATTAAATACTGCAATTATTTATGTTGTGCTGGTACTACTTTAAACACTACATACCTTCTTTCATGTAATTTCAAAATACAACATTCATCCTCAGTAACAAGTGTGACTCTATTTGGATTTCTTACCAAGCCACCATTTCGGCTAATACAACCTTAACAAAATCCAAGTTGTAACTGGATTTATCATATTTAAGCAATATCACACGAAAGGGAGTGCTATTGTGCTTGAATATCAGCATGGCTGTGATGCAGGTGAAGGTACATAGCCTTCTGTGTCTGGCGGAACTAAGTAACTGCTATGCTACTTGACCACACTAGGGTCAATTTGGGAATACCAATTAGCCTAATCTGCATGTCTTTGGACTGTGGGAGGAAACCGGAATATCCGTAGGAAACCCAGCAAGCACGGGGAGAACATGCAAACTCCATGCGCACAGAGATGGGACCGAACCCGGACCCTGGAGGTGCAAGGCGACAGTGCTGCTAACCACTACACCACCGTGCCGCCCTGCCTCTTATCTTAAGGCAAAAATTTGCTAGCTAGCTCAAATAATACTGCTCGGTCTGAAACAACTGTAAAATATTTTTTTATTGTAAAGGTGAGTTGAAGTACAGTGGAACCTCAGCATATGAATGCCCTCCCTTACATGTTTTCGCCTTAAAAATAAAAATTTTACAAGAAATTCTCATCAGCATACGAAGACTTTTCGGCTTACAAGCGAACAAACTGAACCGAACGCCAGCTAAGTTAAGTTACGCTAAGTTGCGCGTATGCCCAGGAGCTTGACACAAATTGTTTTTGCATCACTGAAAAGCCAAGTGAAGTGAGCTCACAAATTTGTTATGCATTTTGTGCAAGATTTAGTGAAGACATTGCACCATGAAAGGTCCTAAGAAATTTAGAGCAAAAAGAAAAGCGAGCCAGTGTTATTGGAAATTAAGAAAGAAATTCAAGAGGAATCGTTAATTAAGGTTAAGTGAGGTTTAATGTCTATTTATTTAACATTTTACTTAATTTACATGTATTTTACATGTTATTTTCTAAATGTTTAGGCTGTTTTTATATGCCAAAATATGATGATGTTGGAAACTGGTAAAATTGGAAATATTTTTGTGTGACTTGATTATCAGATTATCATCTTTACATTATTTCTACTCACACACTGAAAGGAATATTCATGTATCAACATTCAAATTAAGTTGGACAAAAATAAATAGTAGTAAATAATGGTAAAGTTATGTTCAATGTGTTATGTAGAATTAAGTTAATTTACAAACTTAATTTATTGTCACTTTAAGTGCATGCGATAAATCACAAGCAATGATCACAAGTACAGTGAATTATTACAAAATCTTAGATGGGAATTTATACAAATTTTTAATTGATATTTTATTATTTCTATAATACAGGATCAGTTTTCGACTCCGTTACAGGTGATGGCTAGACATTTGCAGTGGTGTGTTCCTCAACCTTGAGGTTATACTGACATGTTTAACCTCTAGAAACGCTTGATACACCATTACTACTTACAGTACTACCATGTTATTGGCAACGAGAACAACGCACCACCACCCAAGTCACATCTGGTATCCTGTTCTGGTCCGGTTCCCACCGCTGGATGAGGGACGAGGCTGACCTTGTGCTTATAGACAGATGGACTACAAAGATGACCCAGTGTAGGTGGACGTTTAGTAATCATGTGTTATTACTGCTCACCAGCTTTGGCCATCTCGGACGCAGCTCCATCGTAGTCAGGCTTCCATTTGGTCATGCTGGTCTTTAAGCTTTTACAACGACAGTCCAGATGTTACACACACACACACACACACATACACACACACACACACACACACACACAATGGTGTGAATGCACTCCAAAGTCAACAAGATCAACATCAACATCAGCAGTACAGCTGTCACCCAGAGTGCGCATGCGCGACGCCTTACCGTTAATGATAGACAATGATATTGTTTACAGTTACTGCACGGACCTGAATGAGAGCAGGTGCAGAAGGAAAGCACTGCGTTGTAATAATGTGATAATACGCTGCTCCTGGATTTATAACATTCAGGATGAATATAAAGCGATGAAATGATGTTATTGTTATATTATTCTCACCATTTCTCCGCTTTGGCGATGTGCTCGTGCGCTTCGGTTATCTTCTGCGCTGCCATGTTGCGCGTGAGGAGCAGTGAGGAGAGGATCCGCGCGGACCTGTGGAGATTAGTCCCTCTCTCACAACCCCAACCGCACGCGCTGTCTACGGCAACCCGAGAGGACAAACTACTGGGTTTCTAGCTTCTTCAGATTATGCTTGATATATTATGTTTTTTTTTTCTTCTGGATATTTATATTTTATTAAATTCTAGGTTTATAATAATAATAATCATCATCATCATCATAGGGAAGCATTTTTTTTTCATATATTACTGCAATCATTACTAGTATTTTAATTTAAATTAGTTTTTTTTTTAAATAGGGAAGTTATTTTATATAGTAGTAGTAGTAGTAGTATTTTAATTTCGTTTTAATTAAAATTATTGATTTAGGTTTTTTTAAAATAATAATAAATAGGAAGCAATTTATTTTATTATTGTCATCAATACTAGCAATTAAATTTAACAATTATATTAACACTAATAATAATAATAATAATAATAGTAATAATAATAACTCAGCTTTATATATTATTGCTATCATTCCTAGTATTTACATCTCATTTTAAAAAATGTTCTGTGTGTCTGTGTGTGACGAGTAAATGTGCTTGTGTTTGTGCTTGTTTGTGTGTATGGTGTGTGAGTCTGTGTGTATTAACGTTCACACTATGATGTTCCTGAATGTGATGTCACTGAACGTGATGTCACAGAAGGTGTCACTAAATATGATGCCACACGGAAAATTTTTAATAATTTTTCGGTGTACGTTTAAGACCCGTAGGGTTATCAAAAATCCCTTTGCAATTTTGCATCCTCAATGTCTTTAGATCACATTGGCCCAATTTGGTAGCTATTGTATAATTTCCCTAGGAGGAGTATATCAAAATCCATCGGGTGCGTTTTTGCGAACGACCAAAAATAAACGGCCTCCTGTTGAGTTTAACCCAGGACATGCGAAAGTTGTTCAGCTCAATGAGCTCTAAATGTGTACCGAGTTTCGTGTGCCTACGTGAATGTGTGTATGAGCTAGGCAGCAAAATCTCCTGTGGGGGCCCCGTGAGTCTCAGGCATCCTGATGGCAGCAGATTCCAACCTGTCTGCCAAGTTTCATGAGTTCCTGAGCATGTTAAGACCCCCGAACAGTCCAAAAGGTTGGGGGGGAAAAATCCTTAGGAAAACAAGAGTGCCCTGCGCTCCTTATAGTGCTTGGGCCCTAATAATAACTAGAGAGGCGCATTTCCTGAAGAAAATGTGAGTGGTGCTTGCCATGTCATAGTCATAGATGTAGCTGATGTCATAGCTGATGTTGGTCTCAATGTTAAGTCTATGGGACTTTTTGACCCCTTTGAAAAGTCATAGCACCCCATTCCCGACCAGGCTGCACGATTTGACACCTCATTCATGGGTCTTCGACAAATGGTTTGCGACTAGTTACGCGCCAAACTTTCACACGGAAGAAAAAAAAGAAAAATAATAATAAGCCTGTGAGATTATAATAGTATAATATAATATAATTAATATAATAATACGTAAGCTACATTTTTTATATATTATTCTAAATGTTTTAGCAATACATGTTTTTTTTAAAACATTAATTGGTTTCATTCATCCATTTTATCCATCATCCATTATATACAGTACAGTGATATGTTATCAAATAAATAAATACTGCATGTCCTAAAGAGCACAACCAATATGTACTCTACCATTGTCTTATTTGTAGAATATTTACAGTACATCTATGTAGTCCCATAAAAGTTTTTAAAGTACATTATTTGGTAACCCTCTCGGCTAATTTTAGCAATACATGTTTTTTAGTTTTAAAAAAAAATTACTTGTGTTATTATTATTATTATTATTATTATTATTATTATTATTATGTGTTTAAACATTGCAATATTTACTTGGATAGATAGATACTTTATGTATAGGCATAAAGGCATTTATATATTTTTACTGGCGGCACTGGTGGTAGTTTTTTTCTCCTGCCATGCGGAAGGCCTGGGTTTGATTCCCAGCCAGTGCCCAAACCCCAGCCACTGGATGCAATGGCGGTCACAAGTCTGGATAAAATTTGAAGGTTGCATCTGGAAGAGCATCTGAAGTAAAACCTGTGCCACTTTGTTGTGTCCAGGGTGTACCCTGTGGCGACCCCCTGCCGGGAGCAGCCGAAAGACCAACAACAACAATGGTGACTTAGTGTTATTGCTGTGGTCTTGTATGTTCTGGGTTCAGGATCCACCTTGGGTCTGCGTGGGTGGAGTTTGCATGCTCTCGCTATGCTTGATGCGTTTCCTCCGGGTACTTCGGTTTCTTCTCACAGTCCAAAGACATGCAGATTGGTATTACCAAATTGCCTGTAGCGTGTGTGTTCGCCTTTGAGATGGATTGGCACCCTGTCCAGGGTGTACCCACCTCGTGCCCTAGGGCTCCAGAAATCATAGACAATGAGTAAAAAAATATAACCAGCATAATTTTTTATTTTTTTATTTTACACTGGTCATATCACTGTAATCATGTGCAGTAATGTATATGTGACAAATCATGATTTAACGTAACTATTTGCCTTGTTACAGCATCCGTGAGGGAAATTGTTGTTTTGATTTTTAAGCCTTTTAAAGCAATTCTCGATTCAATAGTAATAAAATGTATTGTCTGATTTGTCAAAAGCAGCTATAAAGTTTTTAACTACTGAAAAATACTAAGTATATTTCAAAAACATTCAAATGCTGTGGAGCTTGTGTTGTTAATTGTTTACATTTCTTTTTGCTACCAATGGTCTGCCCAACACTCCAGTCCACCAGGTGGAAGTGTTGCATCAACTGTCCAAAAACTCAAAAGAAGAAGAAATAGCATGATTGATGGAGGACGTTTTCACACTTACACTGCATTTCTGTTTACAACAGGCAACAACATGAGTTGTTTTCCATGACATTATCAAGTGGGCATATTTGGGGAGCTCGTGTGTTAAAACGCCCTGCTAGTACCTCAGCTACAGTATGCAATGACTGCTGGTGTTTCGTTTCTCGTGAAGAAATTATTCTTAGTGTGTAAAGAGTGATAACACTTTTTTTTTAAATAGAGAGAAATACAGTCCTAAAGTTATACACTATACTTTCATGAACCTATGGTAAAATAAACATGTTATAAATTATTTATATATAAGAGTATTGATTACTTTATGTATCATATAAGGGTGAAATAAAGTTTTTTTAAAAAGCCATTAGTAAATTTCTACAAATAAAAAACAAATGTGATATCACACGTAGATATTATTGCTTTTGGTGAGTGTGCCTGAAACTAATTTCTGTCTTGAACCCATGACAAACAAACGACCAAAAAAAAAAAAAAACTTTTCCTACCCATATTTTGAAGCAGGATTGTTCCTGAAATTTGATTGGCCAGAACCGCTAGCATCCTGCAGCTCATCAACCAATCAGTGATGAGGATACTAGTCTATATCCAATCCCTTTCCATTAGGTGGGATTAGTCGCAATGCGGGTTGGACAATAAATATAACGGGACGGAACCGGAAGTTGCGATGACGTAACAGATGGTCTCCTCTACCCAACGCCAGGCAACCGCGAAGAGAGAGAGAGAGAAAAAAACTTTGTGTAAGTCGACGGAAGGGCGGTTAAAAAGTTGATTAAAGTGTCGCCACGTGATGGCGGTCCAGTGCTGAACCGAGGCCGTGACACAGATGTGGAGTTCGGGATGAACTCGAGGTATGATATCCAGCGGAGGCCCGGAGGAGGAGGCGGCGGCGGCGGCGGTTTTAGCGGCAGCCCCGTCACCGGCTCCCCCGCTATGGGAGCGCAGGCGCGCCGCAGGAAGATGGCTCCCAGACCGGCGGATTATAAACTCCAGATCATCATCATCGGCTCCCGCGGGGTGGGAAAGACCAGCCTGATGGAGAGGTTCACCGATGACACCTTCTGTGAGGCGTGTAAATCCACCGTGGGTAAGAAAGCAAGAAGTTCTTCTGGATCTGATCCTATATCCTCTGTGGTTGTGTGTGTTACCCAGACTGCTTGGGGCTAATGGATACACCCTACAAGTTTTCCTAAAAGCTTTAACTATACGTCTGATCCCACTTAACCAGGCTTTAGAAGTAATTTGAGAAGTCAACGACACAGTGTACACAATCAGGTCACTTGTGTTTCTTGACACACATTTGATTTGGACCGTGCCAGTGTGTGAACCTCAAGTTTACTATCTCACAATCCAGACTGATGATGAGGCTAGAAGGGAGGGCGGGTCGATACGACTCTGTCCCGCAATATCATGATAGGGTGGCATGGTGGTGTAATGGTCAGCACTGTGACCTTGTACCTTCAGGGTCCGGGTTTGATTTCCGCATCGGGTGTGTGTGTGTGTGTGTGTGTGTGTGTGTGTGTGTGTGTGTGTGTGTGTGTGCAGTCTGCATGTTCTTCCCACGCTTGATGGGTTTCCTCCTACAACCCAAAGACATGCAGATTAGGCTAACTGGCGTTCCCAAATTGCCTATAGTGTGTGAATGTGCGTGTGTGCGTGCACCCTGCAATAGATTGGCACCCCATCCAGGGTCTCCTGGATCAGCCTTCAGGTATACAGAATAAAGTGGTATGGACAGTGATGAGTGAGTGATTGAGCAATAACATTATCATCATCACTATCATGTCACATGACCCAGCCCTGGCTCGTGCTTATTCCCACAGTTTTCATTTCGTTAAACTTTTTTACCATGGATGTGGTAAAAACGAAACATATCTCAGCTGTAATAAACCTATTATTCATTAAAATATGTACAGATAATGTTGAGGAGAATTTCTGAACCAAGAAAAACGTAATAAACTTTGATGTTTATACGTTCAAGATTAACTAAGATTATTTAATGATTAAATAAGAAACAATCTTCTTCAGTTACTCGTCTACTTTTGGGGTATTCTCTAATTGCCAGACAAGCTGTGTGGCTAACAAAATAATTCTCCTCATTAAGAACAAAGTCTTACTGTCTCATTTAGAAATAACTTAAAATGTTACGCTTTACAATGAGGTTTAATGATAAATATTCATGATAAGCATATGCTAAACTGTGCTAAAAAACACCTCGGTAAAGTTCCGCCTTTGTGCTCTAGGATCGGCTCACAGTTCGCACTCGGTGAAGCTCTAACCAATCATGGATGAAACCAAATTCTTGTATGACATTTTAGCACAGTAGGGGTCAACGAAAAAGATGGGAAAGATAACGAACCTGATATAGTAAACACTTGGAAACAGATTGACATTTGCAGTTTTAAAACTAGATTGATTAATAAATATAGAAAAACATCCAATCCATTGATGTTGCTCTTATTACATCAACCCAGATATACTCTCATTTATCTCGCAAAAAAAATGATGACCATATAAGTATTTGTAAATAATAATAAAAGTGTTATTATAATTATTATTAATACTAATTTAAGGGTTGTTTAACTCCAACCAGGACTTATGAAATTTCTCATGAATGAAGACATCCAATCTATCCAAGACTATCCGATCTTTCCAGTGACGAAACTTAAGCACTTTTCTAAGTCACTCTGGATAAGAGCACCTGCCAAATGCCTGATTTATAAATGTAAGACATAAAACTGATTGATTGGATAAAACGCAGCAGAAGATGCGCTACGGCTAGCTTTTCACCGCATTTGTTTATCACGATTCTACACGATTAGTTTGAAGTGCTCTGTTCAACGCTGGAACACTTCACTAGGTTGGAGAATTAGTATCATTCATGAAAAACGATATCTGGATTGGAAACTCTGAACGTTATCACCGAAGCATGCGCCTTGTGAATACCGCGTCGGCTATGTGATGAGCATAATAACACATCGCTGATGCTTTAGGTTTATCTTTAAAGCCCAAATCAGACATTGGTGTGTTTTTGTATTTGGGGATTTTCCCCAAGCTCATGTGCATAACGTATCAGTGTGAAACCTGACACTGACCCGTGTCACTCACATGCTCGGGCCTTCAGACCGCATCAGACCGAGTTCCCAAAATAGTCCGACTTTTACAAACAGCTGCCATGGCGCACAGCCTCCATTTTCTGCACCATCACTCTTGTAACACACAGCGTTCAGACGTCCGTTGGCTTCCAGTGTCATCACAGATCTCATGAAGTACACCAGCAGAAACGCACTATTTAATGGCTAATACTGTATGCTGTTTATTGAATAAACACAATTTTCACAGATTAAGTCACATGTGAAGGGCTGCACCCGAAGATTTATTAAATGTTTATTAATGTTAGTACTATACACACGTGTGTGTGTGTGTGTGTGTGTGTGTGTGTGTGTGTGTGTGTGTGTGTGTGTGTGTGTGTAAATATACAGTGGAACCTCGGATTGCGAGTAACGTGTTTTACGAGTGTTCCACAAACCGAGCAAAGATTTTTTAATAATTTTTTATCGGAAACCTAGCAAGTATTAGTTTACGAGCACCGAGTATCATGCAGCACACATGCGACTCTTATTTTGACACCGAGCGTCACTCTCTCACCTTACTGTTAGTATACGTTCATGCCAGTCTCAGAGAGATTTCTTTTTTTCCTGTTAAAACGGTGTTTCCTTTGTGTGTGTGTGTGTGTGTGTGTGTGTGTGTGTGTGTGTGTGTGTGTTTGTTGTGAATCTTAAAAAGCGAGGTGGGGACAGGGAGGAGGAGTGTTACTGTGTAAAACGAGATGAGGGAAGGGGCTAATTCCCCACACACACACACACACACGGCGCCTGCGCGCACCAACGGAAACACTTATCTGTCAGGATTTATTTGTATTTTTTTTTTAAAGGTAAAGTGCAGATTAATTTGTTTTATTTTCCTTTTATAGATTAATTATTTTTATGTATTTAGTTTTTGGGGCTGTGGAACAAATAATTTGAGTTTTCATCATTTCTTATGGGACATGATGATTTGGTTTACAAGTGTTTTGGAACACGAGCCCATGAATTATGCTCGTAATCCAAGGTTTCACTGTATTCCAAAAAAATCGAATTAGGTAAAATTCAGGAAAACTGTGCTCAGTTAACACTGAGCATCATTTGATTAAAAAGAAAGAAAGAAATAATAAAAAAAACAGCACCATGATGAAACTCTCATGAAGACCTTCCCAGGAAAGCAAGACCAAAACCTACCTCTGCTGCAGAGGAGAAGTTCATTTAGAGTCACCAGCCTCAGAAATCACTAAGTAACAGCACGTCAGATTAGAGCATAAGTATCAGACAAATTACAATATTAACTTTTCAAAGGAGAGTATGGTATATTTGGACACCTTCAGTGTAGAAGGAAATAAAAATCAGGAAAGACCATGTGTGTCCAGACTTAGACTGGTAGTGTAGTTTACTTCTGCGTTTGTGAAGAGCATTGGGTAATTGCTTGACATGGCGTTTGTAATAATTTATATATAAGAAAAAGTTATTATTGTTATTATTCAAAAAATTTTTTGGTAAGCACAATATGATCGTGTTGCACATCTGCATCTTCAAACAAATAAACAAAGAAGTGCAATTGGTGACATGCTAGTCACGTTTATGAACCGCTATAACGATTAGTCAAATTTGTGTTAAAAGTTTGCGATTGGGCGCCACGGTGGTGTAGTGGTTAGCAGCACTGTCGCCTTGCACCTCCAGGGTCCGGGTTCGATTCCCGTCTCTGTGTTCATGGAGTTTGCATGTTCTCCCAGTGCTTGGTGGGTTTCCTCCAGGTACTCTGGTTTCCTCCCACAGTCCAAAGACGTCATTGGTTCATTGGCATTCCCAAATTGGCGTGTGTGTGTGTGTGTGTGTGTGTGTGTGTGTGTGTGTGTGTGTGTGTGTATGTGTGTGTGTATGTGTGTCCTGTGATGGATTGGTACCCTGTCCAGGGTGTACCCCGTCTTGTGCCCTAAGTCTCCTGGGATAGGCTCCAGGCCCCCCCGCGACCCTGAATACAGGATTAAGTGGTATAGACGATGAGTGAGTGAGTGATTGCAAAAAGATTTGCCCTACACGTCAGTATGACTGCGCGGTTACGTCACAAATCTGTATAAACCTGTGATTTGAATGACACTGGTGTGATTTGTCAGAGCTAGAAATAAATCTACACCTATATTCAACAATAACAGCCAACATATTTGCCTGATATTTCATTAGTTATTTCTCTCTCTCTCTCTCTTTGTGTCTTGTCTTCTCTTCTGTCTGTAAGGTGTGGATTTTAAAATCAAAACCGTGGAGCTACGAGGAAAGAAGATCAGGTTGCAGATCTGGTAAGTGGACAGGATGTTCTTGAGTCTTTATCACCGACACACACCGACTCTGTCACTTCCTGTGTCTCAAAGGCACAAGACGGGACAGATCTGTCCACCTCTCCCTCCCAGCCGGGAAGTCTAACACGTATAACTCCCACCTCTTGCTCTCAGGGTCATGCTGACAGACTAATTCCAGGATCAGGATAATGCAGAAGTTGACTAATTTTTATAGGCAGCTGAATGTTAGTCGCGTCGACTCCGGGTGTTAAAACTCGCCTGTGTGAAGGCGTCAGCTACAAGAGTCAGGATGTTACAGTTTGATACAGAATTTGATCCTGTGGTTTTCCTCTCATGTCTATAGTACGATCATATAGAGAGTTGAAATGACTGGAAATGGGTAGTGAGCAGCAGTGGTTCGGGGAGCATACAGGTGTGTGTGTGTGTGTGTGTGTGTGTGTGTGTGTGTGTGTGTGTGTGTGTGTGTGTGTGTGGAAAGTGATTAGCTAAAGTTAAATCTTGGGAGGTGTTTATATTTAGCAGGTTACTCTAAGTGCATTACTATACAGTTTGCTTCGCTCGCTGTAGACTAACCAGCTTAAGTGAGCTTTCACGAGTGTAATTCTCTCTGCATTTCTCCCATCCGAATGGCTTTATGTCCTCTCTTCCCTGTTACTTTGTACCCTTAAACTGTCTGCGCTTCAGTTCTTGTTCTAACCCATTGCATAGCCTGTTCGGTTCTCCTGTCTTGTAATGCGAATACTTGTAAAGGAATCTGGACCGATCTGCTGTAAAAGCAACTGCGTTTTGATTCAAGCTATCAATCGTACAGTTTAATAGTTTTTGTTTGATTTTTTTATTTTTATTATTACAGTGGAACCTCGGATTGCGAGTAACGTGGTTTACGAGTGTTCCGCAAACCGAGCAAAGATTTTTACTAAGTTTTTTATCAGAAACCGAGCAAGTATTAGTTTACGAGCGCCGAGTATCATGTGTCACGCATGCGACTCTTATTTTGACACCGAGCGTCACTCTCTCACCTTTTCACCCCCTCCCCGGCTTCACAAACACACAGAAACTCTGCTCTGTCGCGATTCTTTTCAATGGTAAGGTGCCGGTTCATTTGTTTTTTTACTTTACAGCAGGTCAGAGAGATTTCTTTTTTTCCTGTTAAAACTGAGTTTTCGTCGTGTTTATGTTTTTGGTGTGCAAAAGGAACATTTGTGCGCAGCTGGCCTGTAGGATTGTCCAGCAGCTGCGAGAATAAACATGTATAAAGCAGCAATTCACTCCTCATCAGCAGCAAGGAGGTCGACAATCCGCCGGCCCTGCAGGGACTCGTTAAAGAGCGTAACGGCTGCAGGTACAGACGACCTCCCATAAGGCTCCTTACAGCAGCGAACCTGTCTCGGCCTGTTACTGAATGTGCTTAACGTTTAGTTTTGTTAAGGCAACACAGAGTGGGTGAGAGTCGTTGTTCAATATGGTCTGTTTTTTTTTTTTTTTTTTTAAATATATATATAAAGTGTTTTTGTTTCGTCTCTAGTGAGTCAGTGTGAGTCCTACTGTATGACCGAGTCTGCCTTTCTGAACTGCTTATTAAACCTGTTGGCATCTCTCACACTCACACTATTGCCCCAGCACACCGCAGCATAAAACAAATCCCACTGGCCACAACAGTATGATAAAACACCTTATAAAAAACACCTCAGGAAATAGAGGTGACCGTCCGTCCGTCCATCCAGACATCCATATTGGTCATTCAATTCAATCTTGGGCCCTTGAGCAAGGCCCCTAACCCACAACTGCTCAGATGTATAATGAAATAAAAATATAAGCCGCTCTGGATAAGGGCTAGACGCCCTTAGGAAGAACTAGGAAGAAACCTTGAGAGGAGCCAGACTCAACAGGGAACCCATCCACATTTGGGTTTTACCGGATATCAGAAATAGTTTTTCAGTCATGCGGTGTGTTATCGGATATATATATATATATATATGAGTAAATCTGGGACAGGATCATTGGCACCCATGACAGAACGTCTGTCCCGATCCCACAGAAAAGCTAATGCACCACAGCCCGCCACACACAGGGCCAAAAGTCAAAAAGAGTTCAAAGTTGAAGATCTGGTCCTCCAAATTCCCCAGATTTCAATCCAGTCATGCAGTACCATTATCATTATCATTTCTGTTAAATACTAACACGTTGGTAAATTTCTGTGAAAGTTGGACACAAATGCAGTACGTGTGCAAGTCCGAGCCTCTTCAACATAGTGTTTTGGGTTCCAGACTCCTTTCAGAAAGAAATCAAGAATCATCATTATATGCTTGGAATTATGAAATTTTTTTCTCTTATCTATTTTCATTACAAATTATATTGTCGATCGCAGCTTGAACGAAAAGTAGCTGAATTTCCAAGCATCTTATTATACGGTACGGTTCCTACTTTGCTTTTATGACCGTAAGCTGGTATAGACGCAACGACTGGGTGTAAAACCTGATAACCGTTTTAGACGACATTACATCAGAGCATCCGTTAAACCCAGGCTTCATTCGAAGAGATTAGCCGCGAGGAAAATCTGACCTTTTGTACCAAACCATTGCTGAACAGCACACATGGGCTTACAGTTAAGCTGTTGTAGAAAGGATGCAGAATCTAAAATTCAACATTTTTAAATAAAAAAAAAATAAATTATGTTGCTACAACCGTTAGTTCCGAGTGAACAATTTGATTGGGTAAGTCCACGAGTTCTGACATAGTGCATAACAGCACGGGGAGGTTTACCTCCATGTAGCTTTACAAGTGTTTTAATAATTGTTAACAACTAATTGAGGGCACTACTTGGTGTGTGGAACGAGGGATTCTACACCCTACATAACGCACTAGCTTTCCATTTAATGCTATTTCTGATTCAAAGTGGGAAGAGTTAGTTTTAAGGCGGAGTTAGTGGAAATATAAAGTAAATCTCGTTGTTGTACAGTACTGTTGGACAGTTCTAAGAAACTGACAAGTTATCAAGGCTTGAGAGTGTGTTAATGCTTCGTCTGAAATACTCCTAAGATAATGTGTATTCTTGTACCTCAATCTTCTCGTTTTACTCCCCCTCCCCCTCCCGCCACTGAGCCACGCCGATCCCGAACCTCTAACTCTTCACCCTTCTACTAATCCCACCTCCATCTCTATACGGTGTGTGTTTGTGCCGCATATCGACCGACATCCGGCTACCCAGCATCCTCGGCTTCATCGCGGTTCACCTTAACTTGCCATCTCTGCCATGCGACGCCTCACCCATCACTCTGTGGCATCATATCCTGTTTGTTTCAACCAATGTCCACTAGGGTGCATAAGGTACAGTAAAAGCACAGGATGTCATTTTTAAATCTGGTGACAGAATAAAGTACTTTCCGATAGAGAGATTAATATTTTTCCAGCGTGAATCTTTTGCACTTTCATCAGGCGAGTCTAATAAATCGGTCAGATAATTCCATAACTAATGCACGCATGCAAGCCTGCTGATTAATTGGGCTGCGGTGCTTGTGCACATCCATGCATGAGACTAACCCACGGCATTGTCATTTCTAAATCCCTTTGTCCCAAGCACATCACCTCTGAGTGAGCTGGTTGATATTTATACATATTCAATTATATTTAGAGGTGCTGTAACGAAATGGATGTTTTCAGGGACACCGCCGGTCAGGAGAGATTCAACAGCATCACCTCAGCCTACTACCGAGGCGCCAAGGGAATCATCGTGGTGTACGATATCACCAAGCAGGAGACCTTCGAAGACTTGCCCAAATGGATGAAAATGATCGACAAGGTATTCGTACGACACACTTCGTAACTCTTTACACCTACCTTTACTAAGGGTGCCAATAATTCCGGAAACGCCACACAACGTTTTCGTGCGATCCGTCTGTCCTACAGTACGCGTCGGAGGACGCCGAGCTCCTGTTGGTCGGGAACAAGCTAGACTGCGAGTCGGACCGCGTCATCGAGCGTCAGCAGGCCGAGAGGGTGAGTGTGTCTCGCTGTTTTTTTAAACACACCCATGTTGAGGGATTAAATCCATGACACCATCATATGAGCCAGTGCATATAGCTTATCAGCTCGTCATGAGAGAAGTTACACCTGAGCTATGAATAATGCTAGACGGACACACTGCAGTGTTTTACGACTGTATCATCAGTTTTTAGTGACAGTTTTAGGAAAGTGCTCCTGGAACTACACCTTCTTTTTAGAGTTATAATTTACGAGGTGTGAGGAAGTCAGAAATTGCAGGCAGCTATATTTATTTCCTGTGTGTGTATTTTATACGAACTAAGCTATATTGAGTGTGTTGTGTTTTTTATTTTATTTAATTTCAGGTTACTGGCATTAATCTGTATTCTTCTCTTCGCATTAAATCATGTATTGTTTTTGTAATCACTGGTGAAGGCCCAGCAAAGTAAACTGCCTGGACGAGACCAAGTCTCTTGTTTCAGACGGGTCACATAATTGGCCTGCATCAAGCAATGCAAACAACTAAGGAGACAACTAAGAAACCAAGATGTTTTACCTCCTCAAATGCCTCAAAACTCAACTTGAGTGGTTGTGCACATGCGGTTTGTGATCAATTAGAGCCTGCGGTGTTTCGAGACAGGTGTAAGAGTGTGTAACGAGTGGGTTTGAGACCGATTCGGCCACAGAGTTTTGAAAAAAGGCAGATCGGAGGCTTTTAACGCACATGATTTTTGATGCTAAAAATGCATTTCTGTCGCGCCGCTCGGTACAGAATGAATTATATCCGAGTCTGATCAGCTGATCGCCGGTCACAGCCAATCAAACTGAAAACAAGCCAAAGCTGGTCACTGATCGGCCGCTTCATCCGCATTACAAGCGTAAAAATTGTTAAAAAGTAAAAAAGGTGTAGCGATGCGTGAATTACCACAGATAAGAATCGCGATTCCATTTTTTCTAACCATCTCTAGTGCCGAACGTCAACTTTGCAGAAGAAACAAGCCTGTGATTGGAGATGGACAACAAGCCGCGTTGTGAACAAATCACAGCCATGTTGAATAGTGAGAGTCAGAAAATGTGATGAGAACTCCGTATCAGGACTAGATATCTGTGTGGACACTTGTTAGTGAGAATATTTGTGGGGGGGGGGGGAGAGAGATTAACTTAAATTTTCTAGGGAGCGTAAAGATTGGACTTTGGAGCAATGGGAAAGGTCATGTGGTCAAGGGAAGCGCATGAAGCAAGTTCACTCTGAAGAGTATTTTAGAAAATGGAGAAAAAGGACAAAGAAGAAAGATTTTGAGGAATTAAACTGAAAGGAAGGTGAGCATGATCAAGGCCAGAAGGTGGCGGTATTGCAACTCTTCCGATGCCAAGTGTAAAACCAGACGAATGAACGAAGTGACTGCAGTCGCTCGATAGTTCAGGACTGGAGTTTCCTATGGTCGACCTGAGCCTCAAATAACGAACTGGAATCCATATTAACTTGAACACATCTCCTGTTATACTGAACTTCCAGTCTCACACAGTATGATGCAGATCAATCCCTGATCTATCTGTTATCACCCAGATGAGGATGTGTTCCCAGTTGAGTCTGGTTCCTCTCCAGGTTTCTTCCTATTGCCATCTCGGGGAGTTTTTCCTCGTCACCGTCGTCCTCGGCTTGTTCATCAGGGACTATCTTATCATTTTGATTCATACACGTTCACATTTCATACAGACTTTAAATAACACTTTTGATTGTGTAAAGCTGCTTCAAGACAATGTCAATTGTTAAAAGCGCTATACAAATCAAATGAATTTAATTGAATTGAACTTTTCATAAATGTTTTTCTTTTTATCCTGATTTTTTATTATTTTATTTTTTTAAAGATATGGACCCCCATATCAAATTTAGAAAAAATGATTGCATCTGATGACAGTCTGTAGCACTAGTCAAAGTTGCTGCTGTTCAGTCCTGTTAGTTACTTCCCTGGACAGGCGTAAGCTGGTAATCTGTCGCTTCTCTCTTGATTGGCAGTTCGCCTCGCGGATATCAGGGATGCGGTTCTGCGAGGCCAGCGCCAAGGACAACTTCAACGTCGACGAGATCTTTCTCAAACTAGTGGATGATATTTTAAGCAAGGTCGGTGTCATTCGATTCAAATTCTCTCACAAAGTTATTTATGTATGCACATTACTCCCGTCAATCTGCTCAGTACCAGGCTGTTATTTATTTAACACTGAGTATTTTTCATACAAGTTGCATTTGAGACTTTACCCTGTTGACTAGAAATTTTCAAATAGAGAGGAAGTCTTACTGCGAGAGGAAATCAGAGTCCGTCAAAATGATTATTAGTATTAATACCTGTTTCGGATAGAAAGGTTCTCGTCACAGAGTATAATGGAGTATGTTTTGCTGTACTTTTCTTGTTTCTGCAGATGCCCCTGGAAATGCCCAGTAGAGAGCTCTCCAACAGCGTGCTTTCCCTTCAGCCTGAGCCCGAACTGCCCCCGGAACTGCCGCCTCCTCGCATGCGCTGCTGTTGAGCCTCGATCCGGTCCTCCTGCTCCTGGAAAAAAAAAGAAGAAAAAAAAAACTCTCTCTCTCCCACGAGCCCCTGCATTTCCAGAGACTAACCACCAGGTGGTGGAGCGCACCTGCACTGCACCGAGGCCCTCCTACTCGCAGGAGACGCGGACTCCGGGGCGTGTGCAGTATGAAGGCACGTCCGGGAGCAAGAGCTTTCAGAATAATCCACCATGTTAGACTTTTTTTTTTTTTTTTTTTTGGTTTACTAGATGAAACCCAGACTGACGAACAGATTTCTTCTTCTTTAAACCTGTAGCTTCTTCTTCAGTTTCAGTATTTGGGATCAACACGCATTTTTCAAGAAATTTGACTCCCTGTAGCATGTCCGTGATCGAGCGCACGGTCACGACCTCAGGAGTGTACGCCTCGTAGCGATTGGAAGCCGGGCCTGTCGTGAACAAGTCGGCTCAGATTTCCTGAATCAAACGGTTATTATTATTTAAAAAAAAAATTTATTTTTTTTCCTTGAGTGATTTACCATTTTGATAGAATGTTTTCGTTTCGGAGAAGCCTTGCTACACTAAAGATTTGCGCCTTTTCGGCTACAGCATTTGAATTTACATTTCTGCATCTGGCAGACGTCTTGTCCGAACCGACTTGCAGCAGCAGTCAAACTCAATGCAAATAAATATACAGTACCGGTCAAAAGTTTGGACACGACTTCTATTCCAGTGTTCTTCTACATTCTACATCGTCTATACCGCTTTAACCTGTACTGTATACAGGATCGTGGGGGCGTGGCACCAATCCCAGGAGACTTGGTGCACAAAGCGGACAGGCTGCCAATCCATCGCAGGACACACACATTTGTATACACTCACATGCTATCGGAAGTTTGGGAACGCCAATTAGCTTAATCTGCATGTCTTTGGACTGTAGGAATTAACCTGTGCACTTGGAGGAAACCCACCGAGCACGGGGAGAACATGCATGCACAGACATGAGGCGGGAATCGAACCTGGAACCTGCAGGTGCTAACCACTAAGCCAGCGTGTTGCCCTTTCTACAACGATACTGTCGACTTCAAACCAATGAAATAACACATGGAATTAGGGATTTAAGTAACAACAATCGAGCATAATTTTAAAACTCGAAGGTCAGCTGTACTGTATGGTCAAAGTGCTTTTGCTAAACCCATCGAGCACCATGATGAATCGGAAGGTTTTGCATGACCAAAACTTTATCTCTGCTACAGAGGAGAAGTTCATTTAGAGTCACCAGCCTCAGAAATCACCAATTAACACACAGCACCTCAGATTAGAGTTGTTTTTCCCGGCTTTACAGAGCATAAGTACCAGACACATCTCAATATCAACTTGTTAAAGGAGGTTGGTTATATTATTATATACTTAATTATATTATTATTGCATATTTTGGTTGCCAAAATATAGAAGGAAAGAAAGAATTATGGATAGATGGATGGATAGATAAACTTTCATTTGTGAATTTGAAAAAAAAAAAAAAGGGTGAAATTGTGGGCTCTTTAATGAGAAAAATTGAAGCGATGCATATTAACAGGCAGCGGTCAAACCAAGACTGTGGTGACGGTGGTCAGACTCGCATCCTCGTGTTTATCAGTCTTCATGCTCGTCATGTTCTTGCACTACAATCCTCACTTGTAGCCGAGATGTTCCAGGCCAGAGCGCGTACAGAAAACTTCCAAGCACTAATGCGTCGTATAGTTCACTACCAGTGCCATTTCTGCTAATACACTAAAAAAAACGGGGTTTTTATAGAGAACTGGAATTTTACTTTTTTTTTTTTTTTTCTCCTTTTTTTTTTTTACCTAAAGGGCTACACGGCAAAAGACGACAAGGTAGCTGACGATAATGGCGACAATTCGAAAACCTACCTTTGTTCCTGATTAAACAGCTGTAACGGGCTGGATTGTATTATAGACTGTGGAACGATGAAACGGAAATGCTGCACCTTACACTGGAGCATCTTCTGTTGTCTTTGTCACTGCACATATTGCCATGAGAACACACACATTTACACAAACGGCTATTGCGCTCGCGTCGCGTTGGTCTGCAAAGATGCTGTGGATTGTGTGTGGGTTCTAGGCTCTGAGACCTTGTGTGATCACTAATTAATAAAATGCACAATAATTTATAAAGTAGATGAAAAAACAGAGCAGTATTTTCTTTTACCTTTTTTTTTTTTTTAACGATTTGAATGCTTGTGCATAGTGATGTAATGATGCCAAGAGCGTTCTGTGTTACAGTGCATTCACACTTTTTGCGTTTAACAAAAGACCCTGTAACTGCATAAAGACCTGACGTGGCAGCTTTGGTTCTGAGTAAGAGGTTTCTGTTTTGTGCATGTGTGTCTGTGTGGACTGAACGTCTAAGCCTCATGTAGCAGTGCGTGATTTCCACACAGCTCCAAGACCACGTGTTTCATTTTCATATTTTGTATGATTTCTAACAAAGGCTTTGTAAAGGTTTCTAAAACCAGCCTAAAACTCGCAGTATTTCCTGTGTTTCCTGAGTGTTTTTTTTTTTTTAAGGGAATGTGTACTAACCTGAAGGTTGCTTCTTTTTTGTTTGTTTGTTTGTTTTGTTTGTTTGTTGAATGTGCCAGATTTGATGAAAGAAGGGCCTTTATTTATCACTAAGTGCTTTTTATGTGACTTATTTGCAGAATGGCCTTTGTTTGTATTCTGGATTCTTGAAAGCCAATGAGTCTTGAGATTTACTAAGCTATTACTAGAATTGTTTTCTGTCTCTATTCTCAATTTCTTTGCTTGTCCTTTTTCCATTAAGGATAAACCTAAAGTATTGACTTCCCTATTATTTTAGAATCATTTTTAAGTTGAACCCTCCTTTTTTATGGAGTAATTTAAGTTGCTTTTTTTTTCTCCCAAAAAATCTGTATCAGTATTGTTCCAGAAGAGCTAGTATTCATACAGTCACATGGTTTTTAAGTGTTGTAGAATGTAAAAAAAAAAAAAAAAATGTTATGGCCCATTAAAAACACTTTGAGGACTTCTTTAGTTGAAGTAGCGATAATTGCTGCCTTGAAAATTTTTTCGTTTTGTATAGAGTAACCTTATGTTAATTTTCATCACCTATAGGACTATTTTAGAAATTATAATACAGAAAAAAATCAGTTAAAAAAAAAAAAAGCAAGAAAGAAATTGACCCACGCTTTTATGTGTGGTGAGGAAGAATACTTTGTAATCAAATTTTTAGGTATTTGAAACAGTTTGGCATGTTTAAACGTTTTTGTGATATTTATAACTCATGGTGTTCTGAACTAATGAAGTGCAAATAAAAATATATTTATTATCTACATTAACGTTGTTGTTTTTAATTGTGTCCTTTTAAGGCTGTTTTTCAGTGAAATTCAGTGTCTCCTTCACACCATTAGATGGCAATGTATAATTGCCATCTAATGGTGACGGTATTGACAGTATTGTTTTCAACAAGCGCCAGATTCAAGGGTTGCCATTTGAGTCAACATAGAAATTCAGCATTTTCAGTAGAAACTATTTGAAGATCCTTGCATAGATTTAACACTAGAATGCTGGTCCTGACTCACTTTCTGCTCTGTACAGCAGTAAAGAATCACACCTGGATCGTGTGTATAGACACACACTACTGCTCGTCACCCAGAAGAGGATGGATTCCTTTTTGAGTCTGGTTCCCTTGCCGCTTTCACCGCTGACTTGCTCATTAGGGACCTAAATATGCATCTGGATGTCTGAGTTGCTGCTATGTGACCATGTTTATTTTTAAATATAAATGTAGGCGGCATTGTGGCGTAGTGGTTACCACTGTGGCCTTGCACATCCAGGGTCGAGGGTTTAATTCCTTCCTCCTGCAGTCCAAAGACATGCAGCTTGGGCTAATTGGCGATCCCGAATTGTCGTTTCTTTTACAGTACAAATTGGCTCAATGGTAAGTTTCTCGTCTCGCCATGCGGAAGGCCCGGATTCAATTCCCACCCAATGCCCGAACCCCAGCCACTCTCGAACCCGAAAGAAATGGGAGGGTCCATGAAGGGCAGGTGGCGTAAAACCTGTGTGGCGATTCCATGACAAAAGCAGCCAAGAGAATAACAACAGTACAAATTCTTTCTTCACATCTCTCAGCTTGTTGGGGGCAGAGCACAGGCTGAGTTATGATCTGGTGCAGATGGGGTTAAGGATCTGAGTCAGCAGCTCTGAGTTTTTAACCAACCTGGTTAACACTTGCAATACAATCAGTGCTGGTCGCTGAGCCTCCGTGCCCTTTGTCTATCTAACTACTAAATAAATCCAGTATTTGCCTTAGGACATGAGTCACTGGATTTGCATTGATGGATGTTGGATTTGCTCGAGCATAAGGTAACCAAAGAGGCGTGGCTAGCCTCCACTGGGGCGTGGCTAGCCTGCACCTGCTCACTTTGTATAACAGCTTTACTGACTTTATTTGTTAGTAGCAGGTGTCCTAAATACACAGGCTACGAGGAAGTGTGTGTGAGAAAGGAGAGGGGGGAAGAAGAAGAAGAAGAAGAAGAAGTGATTTATAACTCCGAGCGCGAGGGGCGTGTACAGTGGCGCATGCGCACTGCGCTGCTCACGGCACCGGGCGTCACACCGCAGCGGCTGCAGCTTTTTTCTTGTTTTTTTTCTTTTTTTTTCAGATAGAAGAAGAAGAACAGGAGGAGAGACGGAGAGAGAGTGAGACGGCAGGAAGGCCCGCGAGCTCGGGAACAGTGATAAGGGAAGGACGGACATATTGATCCGGTATTTCCGGGCTGCGGATGCGGTTTTCCGTGGCGCGCGCACCATGTGTTGCTGAAAAGCCAGGTTTTCAGGGATTATTATTATTATTATTATTATTGTAGTAATAAGAGCGCTGTGTGGTGATTTGTCTCTCTTCACTTTGACGATGATGGACCGGAGCTGATTGAGAGCTGCTGTGCATCAGTGAGAAGTGATGAGAGAGCAGGGTGAAGAGTACCGCGTGTGCGCGCTTCTCGGTTCGGTTCGGTCCGGGTTTGTTTTCCGCTCGATGTTATGATGGAAAGCGCTGATGGCTCCACCAGCGACGCGAAACCACACAGCCGGCCGGTGGAGAAGAAGCGGTTAAACCGCGCACCGTCTCCAGCCAGACCTTTCCTGAAGGATGTTCACTCCAGAGCTCCGAAAGCGTCCGCGCTCACACCGAAATCCCCCAAACTCAGCCACAAGCAGCAGCAGCAGCAGCAGCAGCACTGCACACCGCCGTCCTTCAGTCCGCACGGCCGCCTGGTGAGACGCGCCGTGACGACCGGACCGAAGGACAAACCCGCGCCGGGGAAAATCGCCGCCACGTCACCGGCGAATAAAAAGGCCGCGAAGGTCGCGCCGGTCGGGAAAGCGGCGGTGAGAGCGGCGGACGCCGCGCCTCGAGCCGCGAAAGGCGGGAAAGGGAAGCCGGTCCCCCCGACGCGCGCGCCCCTGGCCCGCGGTTCCGACTCGCCGGTGCGCGTTCCCACGGGGCGCCTCGCTCAGACGGACAGCAGCTCGGATCTCTCGGACTGTCCCTCCGAGCCGCTGTCCGACGAGCAGCGCCTCGCCCAGGCCGCCAGCAGCGATGCCGAGTCCGGAGCCGGGTCCGGGTCCAGCGCCGCGGCGGCAGATGAAGCCCGACTGCTGCACGGACACAGAGCGGACATCACGCAGGCTTCACCCGCGAGAGAGCAACCCAAAGCGGAGACCCTCCCGCAGATCAAACCGGAGGTCTGCAAGGAGCCGGCGGAGGAGGACGTACTCCGGGAGATCGAAGAGCTTCGCTCAGAAAACGACTACCTCAAGGTAAAGTCTCCCAAATCACCGCGTTTACATATCAGTGTGTGCACACACAGTATGCCCAAATGCAGGATTCCATTAAACCATGATAAGGTGCATTCACACTGTGTAGACCAGATCTAGATTTGCATCACACATGTTTTAGAGACGACACTAAACAGTGCAGATGGTACAGTGTACTCCAAGACCAGGGACCACGCTTACTGGGTCAGAAGACCAGAAGACGCGTCCGAGCATCCCAGAGGACCACTTCTGTCCGGTCGGAAGATCAGCATGACCTGATTGTGGAGTAAATCCCATGTGAGATGAAAACCAACCAGGACTCCGTTTAACACTTTCACACCTGACAAAGCATGACTGAGGTTTTCTGTTCTCACTCAGACACCTTGTCTATATGTCTGAAATCTTCTTACTGCCTTCTATGAACAAGTTGTGTCCCCATTATTACTACCACAGAACTGGGATTTACAAAAGCACAGATTATATATATATATATATATATATATATATATATATATATATATATATATGATCTACTATAGATTTTGGAGGTAAATCTACTATCAGAAACCATGCTTAAATTTAATAATAATAATAATAATAACAATAATATGAAATGACACAGTTGTTGTGAAATAAAGTAAGCAGACGTGCTTATGCTAACATCTGATCCGTTGATGATATGAAATCGTTCCGGCTTAGATAAGCAGCAACCGAATTTAATTCCTCCGATTCATGATGTCACATACAGTACAGTATTCCCATAACATCAGCAGTGTGATAATCGGCAATGGCAACAGAACACTTGTTTCCCCCCAAGAGCCAACTTGAGTCAGCTGGGTTTTTGTGGCTATCTTGCCAGATGCGTCTTCTGTTCCAAAGATATCATTCTCTGTCAGTCTCTCTCTCTCTCTCTCTCTCTCTCCAAATCCACAGAATGTTCTACATTTCTATTATGCCTCAAGTTTAGACATGTTTAATATGGTCTGGATAGCTGATAAATATGTTTAGAAATAATAAAGCGCATCTTCAGTTGTTGTGGTAAATAACGGAATGAGATTTTGTGCACGAGATCCTTCTATGCTGTCCTCCATTGTCGTGTGAAGGTCATGTATAAATTCCTTGATCTGCATAATCAATGCTGTTTATTCTCTACCAAGGACGTATCGTATCAGTTGCTGTCTCATTTTATACATGCACATTTAACCTTTGAGATACAGCAAAGAGGAGCAGTCAGATTGTAACGCTGCTTCAGGTTGCTGATTCTGACTGAAATGAATATTTAAGCCATATAACAAGAGAAGGAGTGCTGTCGTGCTGGTTATCAGCATGGCCGTGATGCGGCTGTAGGCGTGATAGTCGTGCTGATATCCAGCACGACAGCATGACCTCGAGTGTGATATTGCCTTTATACAACTGTTCTACAAACACGATTTATTATCAACGGATTATGATTTGTTTGTTTGTTTAATGAGTTATTTTGCTCCGCCAACACATATCCTGCTGTTACTGGCGGAACTAATTAACTTTCGGAGCTGGCGACAGTAATTAACAGGGGGTGAAAGTAGTTTTAAATCCTTACCCATGCTATGTAAACCAAAAGGTGGACGGTCCTGTAAATCACATAAGTTTCACATTATATTTCCGCTTAAATAAAAAGCAAGTGCGCCAGGGTGCACCAAGTAGTGCCCTTGATTAGGGGGTACAGACTGATTTTGGTTTCAACCTCTGACTGACAAAATAGTATTAGATGTGTGTTATGGCTAAAAGTGAGTCCGTCACTGGTTTGGAATATGGGTTTCGTCATGTAGCTGCTCTTCTACTGATTCAGATTTTGAAATCACCCATTCACATTGTGATGATGATTCTGTTTCTGATTCAGTATCATCGCACTATCCAATGCTTTTAAAATCTGGTTTCTCTAAAGGATTCATCCTCATGCCATCGCAAGTAGTGCTCTGTGCTACTGTCGCCTCTGGCTTACTGATTAAAGCTGCTTTGTGACATTGTCCAATATTTATTATTAGAATCACCATGTAAATAAAATGAAATGAAATTTGCCGATTTAAGAATTACTACGATGCATTTAATTAGTAATTTTGATTCAGGAAACAGTTTTGGAAAGAGACCAGTACTAGCGTTTTCCATCTTGTTTTTTCTGCAGTATATAAAGTATGTCATCCTGATCATGTGACTTTATCCTCAATGGTTCTCATAAGGGCGTGTACTATATTCTTTGAGCACTGGATTTGATTCCGATTAACATTCATTAGGTTCTGATTAAACGTTAAACGTTGGTCCTGATGGTTGTTTGTGATTCTTGTCTCAGGACGAAGTGGATGAGCTGCGTGCTGAGATGGAGGAGATCAGGGACAGCTACCTGGAAGAGGAGGTGTATCAGCTGCAGGAGCTACGCAGGGAGCTGGATCGCTCCAACAAGAACTGCCGTATCCTTCAATACCGGCTGCGCAAGGCAGAGCAGAAGAGCCTGCGAGTGGCCCAGACTGGCCACGTGGATGGAGAACTGCTCCGTAACCTAGAACAGGAACTCAAGGTACGTGTGTGTCTGTGAAATATCCTTTCATATTTCTTTAAAGAAGTTATAAAAGTCTATGTGCCACTTGAATACATTCCACCTTAAAGGTGTCCGCACGCTTTCACACGGATGTCTGTCCGAGCGCAGGTAGCCAAAGATGTGTCGGTGCGTCTACACAACGAGCTGGAGAGCGTGGAGGACAAGCGCACGCGGGCAGAGGACGAGAACGAGACGCTCCGGCAGAAGATCATTGAGGTGGAGATTTCCAAGCAGGCGCTGCACAATGAGCTGGACAGGGCCAAAGAGGTACGGCAAATTTATTATTTTTTATTTTTTTATGTCTGAGAACAGTTTTTAAAAAAATATATTTTTTTTAGTCAGGGTGAGGCCAGCTTGATCTTACTCAGACTGATTCAGGAAATTGAGTAGATTGTATGATGCCACAGCACTCAGATCTGATTAGGTGTTGATGTAGAATGTAGAAGGTGTAGCACCGTGGCCTCGCACTTCCAGGGTCATGGGTCCGAGTCTCGGCTTTGGATATGTGCATGCGAAGTTGCTTGATGGGTTTTCTTCGGGTACTCCGGTTTCCTCCTACCGTCCAAAGGTATGCACTTAGGCTGATTGGTATTATCGGTAGTGTATCAGTGATTGGGTGTGCTTGTGCCCTGATTGGCACTCCATCCAGGATGTACCCCCTTTGTCCCCTGGGACAGGCTTCAGGCCTCCATCAACCCTGTACAGGATAAGTGGTATAGAGAGAGAGTGCTGTGTCGATCTGGCAAATTGCTTTTTAAGCACTTCTGGAAGGAGCCTCCACTCTCAGTACTTACTGTATAGTATAGTTACAGTAATAAGTAATGCGTTTCCTTTAAGGTTTTCATCATGGTGAAAGTTTGAAGCATTTTCAGGGGTTTCTCAGTAACATGATCAACTGCAAAGCTGCATTTTTTTTCACTTATTAACTGCAAGGAAGCAACAAGAGAGCCTTGTGCAGCTATACTGAAAGCAATAACAGGAACTATCTTGTTTCAAGGACATTCCACAACATTAAAAGGACCTATAAATGGATAAATGTGACACGGCCTTTTTTAATTGAAAGAAAGCATTGTGTATAAAAGGTATAAAATACCTTTCGAATCAGAATCAATTTCAGGCGGGGAATTTCCGCCCGTGGTCATGGATCTATTTTTTAACAGAATACCTCGTCGTGTTTTTCTTCTTACATATATTATATTGCACAAAAGTACATTTAAGCATGCATGCTATAGTTTCGTACAATACATGCTCTGCTTGCCAGAGTTGTACATCGATGAGACGATATGAAACCGATTATAACGGGTTAAGACGTCTCATCACGTGACTCAACCTTCTACAGGAACATTTACTAGGATGAAGATTTCCCTGTTTTCAGCAGGAACTTACAGTCGAAACAAAGCCGCTGCGTTTAATCCTAAACATAACAGATCGGGCTTAGTAACAATGCGTATAAGATGTGACTTTCAAAGCGGTTTTCTTTTGAATCCGAGCTGAACGTGTTTCAGTATGATCCCCTGATTGAGTCGGTCGATGTGATATGAGTGCAAAGTTTGCGATGTCGATTTGCAAATGACATAACTCTGCTTTAACTGCGTCTGTCAGAACTGCGATTAATCTGGCTTTAAAATTCTCAAAACAACCGGCCAGTGCACTCTGAGACGCTGAGAGATTTGACACGTTTTTCCCAGAGAAAGCATTGAACTGCGTATTTATTGCGGATTTCCAGCTAGTGCTTTGTTCTTCTGCTGTGGTTGGATTATTCCTAGTGTGTTCAAATTCTTCATATATGTTGGTAGTTTGTTCCTACTGTACGTACTGTACACATTCTACTTATAATAACATTTAGGTTTTGTAACCTACACAGAACTGAGTCATCAAGTTCCGGATTTGCCTGGTAGATTCTTCTTCTTCTTCTTCTTATTTTTTTTTTTACGCTAAAGTGGCATAAATCTAATTTTTCTGCGCTGTCTGAATGCACAAATTGGATGTTTTTTTTTTTTTTTTCAGATCTTATCTGAGTCACCTTCATATGTCGTCCTGGATCAGATACATATCTGATACGCGGTCATGCGACTTGAATGAGAGCAGTCAGATCGGAATGCATGTGACATTTCGGGCACTGACGTCATCGGTCACACTGGCAGCGCGGCGATTTCATAGCAGTGCTACAGTAGCAACAGCTCATAAAACGGATTAACCGAGACGTCTGGCCTTCTTCTTTAGTAAGAGTAAAATAAAGTACAGCCCCGAAGCCTGTTGTTGCTAAAATCGCATCCATGGGCACACAAATATAACGTGTTTTTTCCCCAATGGTGCGAGCTAAGTAGTATGTGTGCACATGCGTACCGCTTCTAAGGACAGACGTGTCCTCATTAGTGTCATTAATTTTGCTCGTGAACCATCATGACGCATCCGACCAAAAATGTATTTTTTAATTGAACAATGCGGGTTATAATATGAACATAGGTAAATAGTTTGGATGTCAGAAGTCATAATGGCTCACTAGTGTAGAAATGAGTACTTTAGTCAGAAACATGATTCTGGGGGTTTTATTGGTTTCTGATGAGGTTAGCACTGTCACCTTGCACCTCCAGGGTCTGAGTTCGATTCCCACCTCCGGTCTGTGTGCATGGAGTTTGCATGTTCTCCCCCATGTGCTTGGTGGGTTTCTTCCGGGTGCTCCGGTTTCCTCCCACAGACATGCAGATTAGGCTGATTGGCGTTCCCAAATTGGCCATAGTGTGTGAATGATTGGCACCCCATCTAGGGTGTACCTAGCCTTGTGCCCTAAGCAGAAAACATGATCATCATTCCACCAAAGGAGATACTGTGTGTGTGTGTGTGTGTGTGTGTGTGTGTGTGTGTGTGTGTGTGTGTGTGTGTGAAAGTGTGAAAACATTGTAAAAACAGAGACAGGGATTGAATTAAGCTAGGCCTTTGGATGTGGTCTTTCTCCGAAATGTCACTTCTGCTTCCGTGTTACTGAACATGATGGAGAAGAGCATGCATATATGGGATAAAAAAAAAATGACAATCATGGTGCCTGTCATTGATAAGAAGAGAGCGTTATCTCTGCTATACTCTGCATTTATCTCGACAGACAGACTGCCTGAGTCTGACGTCAGGAAACGTGCGCGCACACACACACTCGGGCACACACACATGCTGATAGCCAGTTGTAGACGTGTGATCCCCTGCACCTCTCTCATCTCCAGTTCTCCTCTTTCTCTTTAAGTCTGCCCCAGAAAACAACTTTTTTCTCCCCTCCCCTTCTGCATTTGCTCATCTTTCCTTCCTGCTTTGCCCCAGAAAGCAGCCAGCTACTGTATGGCTCTCCACCATTCATCATGGGACCGTTCCTATCTTTGCCGTTTCTGTCCCTCCATCCAATCATCAGTCCTTTCTTCCTCCTTCTGCTGGAGCCACAGAGCGTTCAAACAGATGTGTACAGACGCCCCATGATACACAATCGTCTCCAGTGGCGATTAATGTACTGCCCTAAATAGACGACCGCTGCATGCGGTACTGCACACAACATACACATGCAAATGGGCAAAACATGGTGTTGGTGCTAAAGTGTCTCACCTTCTGTATATGAAAAAGACACAGTTTTTCATAATACTTCATTTTTCATAATACTTCTTCGGATACATAAATATGCTTAACATTTATATTTTTATCAAAAATAGTTAAAAAGAAACACATTTGCTAAATACAATTTCATGTCCTTTTTTTATGTCCAAAACTTTTTTTTTTTTTTTAATATTGTTATTGAAACTTGGTGATTTAGATTTTCACATGAAAAGACACAAACCTGAAAAAGTGTATTATTCTAAAATGCTAAATTGTTACGATATTGCAAAAATTTATTTGACATGGTTACGGACACTACAGATTTTTTTTTTTTTGGGTGGGTGGGGTGGAGGGGATCTTTAAAATTACATGGAATGGTTTAATTTAAGCACCAGTTTTAACAGGTCATATACTTCTAGACATTTACACCAATTTTAGTATCAATACTAATAAGGAAATATGAATTATTTGCATTTTAAATTATTATTATTTGACGCGAGACGGTATAAAACTGGAAAATGGCCATTCTTTGGGCACATACTGTATAAAATCATCTCTTTAGCAACTTGAGATTTTTAGGGAAGCAAGGTGGGTCACTTCCATGTTGAATAAACTTCAGAAGTAGCTTCTTTGGTGCACACACGTTTTTTTTATTTTTTATTATATGTATAACACAAGATAAATAAAATCAGCAGTAAAACTATGCTCTGGCCAATTGGCCTACATCTCTAATAATAAATGCTGAACGATAAGCCAATCTCTCTTTTCTCGCTCTAATCATTCACTCGGCAGTAGACGTAATTGCAGTTCAGATGTAGTAGAGGAGGGACTGCACTCCGAGTGTTGCCTCATTCATACCGAGGATCAGTAACAACCTGGAATGCGGTTCATCCAGGCCAACTTGCCATTTATCAGTAACAATAACACCTTTTATGAATCACTTGAGTTTCATTCAACAGACGAACCGAAAACGTCATATCGAGTTACAGCTCATGATTTGTTGAACTCTGACTCTGCAGAGATAAGACATCTAGGCCTGATTCATGTCCATCTTTGGATTCTGGTTCCGAAAAAGCAATTTTTTTAATGTATTTATTTATTTTGTAATGATACCGGCTGAATATATCTAGCGCGGTGAACGTCACAGCCAGGAAGCTCAACCACTCGCTCTTAACTGACTGCGGTTCTGCAAAGTTGTTCGCTTTCCTGCTACTGATTCAGCTCCTACATTAACTGATCATTAACTGATGGATTCATGCGCAGTGCAGGGCTGGGAGCGTAGAATACAACATGGCTAATCCTAAGAATCGCAGCAATGTCCAAAAGACTATAAACAGCAACAAGCGTAAACATTAGGCTTTCTATGAAGTTCTTTTAGGGAAATAAAGACTGAGAAAACTTTGGAGGGAACAGGTCATTCATTCATTCATCTGACTATCTACTATACCGCTTATCCTGTGTACAGCCCATTGCAGGTGACTTAGGGCACTACAGGGTACACCCTGTACAGGGTCCCAATCCATCGCAGGGCACACACACACACACACACACACACACACACACACACACACACACACTACGGGCAATTTGTGAATGCCACTTAACTTAATCTGCATGTCTGGGAGGAAACTGGAGTAGCCAGAGGAAACCCACCAAGCACGTGGGAATCGAACCCTCGACTCTGAAGACGCGAGGACACAGTGTTAACCAAATGTATACTGAATTTGGTCAGCAGGAAGTCACTGGAACATGCTTTGAAGATAAGAATTATGCAAAACTGTGGAGGAAACGTTGATATCTTGAGCAGCACTGCCATGCCGTGACTAGGGAAGAAATTATCAAACAGGAAGTGTGGAATTGTGCCATGATGCAAAGTGGTGCAAAATTCAAATGTACTGTATGTTCAGTCATGGGGCAAAATCCTATGCACATCACATAGTGATCCGTTGTCACTGCAGAACCGAGTGAGGGAGTGAGGTTTAGAAACCAAATTTACTTGATACCTCTCCTCGCGGTACACCCCTCGCTTACTTGGGAGGTTAGGGTTCGCCTGCATGTCCACAGGCACATCAGGCGATGAATTCTTCCCTCCCTGGACATATACCCATCGTTTCATGTCCAGTTTCGGACAGGCTCAACAACTAATCATATCTAAGCAGGTGAGGCTCTGTGCGGATGAGCAGTTCCACTAAGCTTGTTTACCATCTTTTACCATTAATTACCATGGATAGTGTGGAGTGTGCTGAGTATGATTGGTAAATCATACCCGAATTACCCAATTACATACGGAAATGCACTTATATCTGCAAAAGGGTGCATGCAGCAGGACATTAATGGAAATGTATGTTGTTTTTGTTTTCTAAAGCTTATATCTGCGTAAACTGCTTAGAACTGTCAAAAGCGCTGCCGTTGCCAGACTAGCCATTAGCATTGTCTGAAACACAACAGATGGTACACAGTGACCACGCCCAGGCGCCGATACCAACCAACAATCAGACGAAGCTCACTGTAATAAATATTTACTCTGCTGTCCTGTCTTGTCTTTGAGGTCACAGAGCCCTGCAGTGTTCTCTTTTGAGACGCTCGTGTTTTCTTTCCAGATCCTCATGCGCAGCAGTTGCGTTGCTGTGGGAGGTCGTTTCACTTTTACGCAGCATGCAAAGCACCATCATATTAGGGCTCTGGTTAAAGAATCTCAATGCTTTTTGATGATGAGGTTCAGGCTTTTCGGGACAAAGTCTGATTTTTACCATGCCGCACGACAAGCAGGGATGAACATGAACATGAACATTGCAGTGTTTTGACCCGCTTCACTCAGATGACCTTTTTTACGGTTACTTTGATGCGTTATTGCAGGTTGTTGATCCAGTATACACTCTATTACCAGGGACCTACGATATTATCACGATACCTACAGTACTGTCGATTTGTATTGTGATTCTGTGCTGCGAAGAATAAGTGCCGTGAAAAAGTATTTGCCCCTTTCAAAAATGTTAGTTTTTTTACATATTTGTCAGATTTAAATGATTTTAATAATACACAAATAAATGTAAAATATATTGTATTTATTAAGGGAAAAAAGCTGTCCAAACCTGCCGGGCCCTATGTGAAAAAGCCATTGTCCTTAAACCCTATAACTGGTTGTGCCACCCAGGAAGGGGGCAAATACTTTTTCACAACACTGTCTATTCAATTTTGTTACTATTCTAAACAAACTTGGCAAACAATTTGCTCCTACCACATGGTAGCGCGGAAGGATTTTAGAGGGATGGCAACATTTCAGCAGTTTTAGTGGTTTATGGTGTTTTTATTGCCCTCCATATGTCTAAACAGATTTGTTTTATAATCCTTAGATTGTGACGGCATACGGATCATGTTTGTGCACTCGTTGTCTGAATGGCATGTAAGAAATTAGCTGAAGAAATGCACATAATGGCCAAACAAATGGTGGTGCCATATCCAGTGTTACTCACTATCAGCCATGCTTGATACAGTACTGTATGTTTAGAATTTGGGTAATAAAAGGGGTATTTAGTGTTTATTCATCAAATCTTGATCAAAATGTCCTGTGTAAGGATTACCGTGTACATATTGTTGACATTCCCTTGTTACGAGAAAAGGAGCGGCTGACAGGTTACTTTTGTATAAGTGTTGAAGTAAGAAATGAGGGAGAGAGCAATGGAGAAAGGAGGTGCGTGCAAGGATGAGCAGAGGGAGGATCACCGAGAGGAAGGGCAGCTCATAGCTTTATATAAGCTCCTGGCTGTGACATGGCATCAGCTTATAGAGGTTCTTGTAAACACAGCACAGGCACCATGTGTCTACGCCATATTTGCACCGTGGTTCTGGTAAACAGACACACAATGTCTCATTCAGTCCACACTGTTCATTCTATTCAGCAGTATACTGTAGTAGAGCGTTA